>CM039676.1:147826224-149026224 GCA_022496015.1 Hordeum marinum
CACTCAATTCTTTCAAGAGAAACCCTGTCTCGAGAAAGGACCCATTTTAGCAACAAACATTTTATGCTGGATCTGAGATAGAAGTTTCACCCAACTGTTCTTAGGGTATTCTATGAAGATACATTGTCCGCTTGGGTTCGAGCTCATTAGGCGAAAACATTTTCCACACAAGAGTCGCAGCCCCAAACATTAAGAAATGACAGCTTAGGTTTCTATCAAACCATAATTCACACACGGTGTCATCTCAACGGATTTAGATGTGCCCTATTTAAAGTGAATGTAGTTGTCTCTAATGCATAACCCCAAAATTATAGTAGTAAAACGATAAGAGACATCACAGCAGTACCATATCCAATAGAGCACGACTATGACATTCGGACACCATCACACTATGTGTTCCAGGTGGCATGAGTTGTGAAACAATTCTCACATTGTCTAAAGTTGTATGCCAAACTCGTAACTCAGATATTCACCTCTGCGATCATATCGCAAACATTTTTATCTTCTTGTCACAATGATCTTAAAACTTCACTCTGAATTTGCTTGAACCTTTCAAACGATTCAGACTTGTGTTTCATTAAGTAATATACACTATATATCTACTCAAATCATCAGTGAAGGTAAGAAAATAACGATATCCACTGCACGCTACAAGACTCACTAGATTGCATACATCAACATATATCATTTCCAATGAATCACTTGCCTGCTCCATCTAATGGGATCCTTTAGTCATCTTGCCCAAGAGCATGGTTCGCATGTCTCAACCGATTCGAAATCGATTGAGTCCAAATATCCACAGCATGGAGTTTCTTCATGCGCTTTATACCAATATGACATTTTGCGGCAGTGCCACAAGTATGTGGTACTATCATTATTTAACTTTGTATCTTTTGACATCAATGTTTGAACATGTGTATTACTACGATCAAGATTTCAACAAACCATTCTCACTGGGTGCATGACCATTGAAGGTATTATTCATGTAACAGAATAACCATTATTCTCTGACTTAAATGAATAACCGTATAACAAACATGATCTAATCATGTTCATGCTCAACGCAAAACACCAAATAACATTTATTTAGGTTCGTCACTAATCTTGAAGGTAGAGAGAGCGATGTTGATCATATCAACCTTGGAAACATTTCCAACACACATTGTCACCTCACACTTAGCTAGTTCTCCGTTTATTTTGTAGCTTTTATTTCGAGTCACTAACATTTAGCAACCGAACCGGTATCCAATACCCAGGTGCTACTAGGAGTACTAGCAAGGTACACATCAATAACACGTATATCAAATATACTTCTATTGACATTGCCAGCCTTCTTATCTACCAAGTATCTAGGGTTGTTCCACTTCAGCGACCGCTCTCCTCATACGAAGCACTTAGTCTCGGGTTTGAGTTCAACTTTGGGTTGCTTCACTGGAGCAGCAACTGACTTGCTATCCATGAAGTTTCCCTCCTTGCTCTTGCCCTTCTTGAAACTTAGTGGTTTTAACTAACCATCAACCCTTTGACGCTCCTTCTCGATTTCTACCTTCGCGGTGTCAAACATCGCGAACAGCTCAGGGATCATTACTTCTATCCCTAGCATCCTATAGTTCATCACCAAGTTCTAGTAGCTTCGTGACAGTGACTTGGAGAAACTATATCAATCACTATCTTATCTGGAAGATCAACTCCCACTCGATTCAAGTGATTGTAGCACCCGACAATCTGAGCACATGCTCAACGATTGAGCTATTCTCGTTCATCTTGCAGGCAAAGAATCTTGTTGGAGATCTATATCTCGCAACATGGGCACAAGCCTGAGATCCTAATTTCAGCTCTTAGAACATCTCATATGTTCTGTGATGTTCAAAAACGTTTCGAAGCCTCAATTCTAAGCCATAATGCATGACGCACTAAACTATCAAGTAGTCATCGAAACGTGCCTGTCAGATGTTCACAACATCTACAGACGACGCTAGAGGGGGTGGCACACCGAGCGGTGCATTAAGGACATAGCCTTCTGTGCAGCAATGAGGACAATCCTCAGATCACGGACCCAGTCCACAATATTGCTACCAACATCTTTCAACTCTATTTCTCTAGGAACATATAAAAATCTAAGGGAGCTACAGCGCGAGCTAGTAATCTACAACATAATTTGCAAAGTCACTACTGACTATGTCCATGATAATAAGTTCAATTAATCATATTACTTAAGAACGAACTCCCACTCAAATTGGCATCCCTCCGATCATTCGAGTGATACATGATCCAAATTTCACCAACTCAAGTCCGATCATCACGTGAGTTGAGGTGGTGGCTGCAATGGTGAACATCATCATGTTGATCATATCTACTATATGACTCATGTTCGACCTTTCGGTCTCTTGTGTTCTGAGGCCATGTCTGTACATGCTAGGCTCGTCAAGTTTAACCCCGAGTGTTCTGCTTGTGCAACACTGGCTTTCACCCGTTGTATGTGAACGTAGAGTCTATCACACCCGATCATCACGTTGGTCTCAACACGACGAACTTTCGCAACGGCGCACACTCGGGGAGAACACAATTTATCTTGAAATTAAGTGAGGGATCACCTTATAATGCTACCGTCGTCCTAAGCAAAACAAGGTGCATAAAAGGATTAACATCACATGCAAATCAAGTGACATGATATGGCCATGATCTTGTGCTTTTGATCTCCATCATGAAAGCACCGGCATGATCTCCATCGTCACCGGCATGACACCATGATCTCCATCATCTTGATCTCCATCAACGTGTCGCCATCGGGGTTGTCACGCCCTGCATGCTTCTACTACTATTGCTACCGTAGCGATAAGTAAAGCATTACATAGCGCTTAATGATTGACGCGCAGGTCATACAATAATTAAAGACAACCCTATGGCTCCTGCCGGTTGCCGTAATCATCGACATGCAAGTCGTGAAATTCTATACATCACATGATCATCTCATACATCACATATATCACATCATGTAATTGGCCATATCACATCACAACATACCCTGCAAAAATAAGTTAGACGTCCTCTAATTGTTGTTGCATGTTTTATGTGGCTGCTACGGGTATCTAGCAAGAACGATTCTCACCTACGCATAAACCACAACGGTGATACACTAGTTGCTTTTCAACCTTCTCAAGGACCGCCTTTGTCGGATCCGATCCAACTAAATTGAGAGAAACTGTCACCCGCAAGCCATCTAGGCAACAAGTTGCGTCGAGGGAACCGGTCTCTCGTAAGCATACGAGTAATGTTGATCCGGGCCGCTTCATCTCACAACCCCGCTGAACCAAATACGACCAAGGTAGGAAGCATCTAAGCATCAACGCCCACAAACCTTTTGTGTTCTACTCGAGATCTCATCAAACCATCAACCTAGCTCATGATGCCACTGTTGGGGAACGTCGCATGGGAAACAAAAAATTCCTACGCACACGCAAACCTATCCATGGTGATGAGCATCTACGAGAGGGAGAGTGGATCTACGTACCCTTGTAGATCGCTCAGCGGGAAGCATTAAGAAACGCGGTCGTTAGTCGAACATCTTCGCGATCCGAATCGCCGAGCATCCCGCGATCCGATCATGATCCGTCCCGTGAACTCATCACGATCCGTCCCACGATCTCATCACGATCCGTCTCACGATCTTGATCACGATCTGTCCTGCGAACTCATCACGATCCGTTCCGCAATCTCATCACGAACCGTCTCGCGATCTCGATCACGGTCCTTCCGATCTAGAGCTGAACGACGACACCTCCGCGTTCAGCACACGTGCAGCTTGATGACGATCTCCACCGTCTTGATCCAGCAAGAGGAGGTGGAGAGGAGAGAGAGTTCACCGGCAGTGTGACGGCGCTCCGGTGATGGTGGTGGTGAAGCAATTCCGGTAGGGCTTCGCCTAAGCGCTGCAGAAATACGATCTAGAGGAGCACCGGTGGAACGGTAGCACGTGGCCGTAAAAGCTGTGCAAAACCCTCTATTCCACTAGTATATATAGGAGGAGAGGAGAGGAAGAGGGGCTGGCGCACAAGGCTGGTTGGTTGCCTTGTGCGCCAAGGAGGAGAGGAATCCTACTTCTCCTCCAATCCTAGTTGGACTAGGATTGCTCCCTATTGGCTGATTTTCCACTTTTTCCTTTAGCCTTTTCTTCTCCTGAGCCATGAGCCTTTTGTAGCTGTTACACCAGCCCACTAAGGGCTGGTTATTATTCTCCCACAGCCCATGGACCCTCTGGGTCGAAATAACCCCTCCCGGAGGTCTCCCGGTACACTACCGGCACTCCCGTACACTACCGATGAGCAAACTAGGCTTCCTATATATGAATCTTTACCTACGGACCATTCCGGAGATTCTCTGACGTCCGGGATCTCATCCGGGACTCCGAACAACCTTCAGTCACCACCATACATAACTCTACACTACCGAAACGTCACCAAACCTTAAGTGTGCAGACCCTGCGGGTTCGAGAACTATGTAGACATGACCGAGACACCTCTACGGTCAATAACCAATGGCGGGACCTGGACGTCCACATTGGTTCCTACATATTCTATGAAGATCTTTATCGGTCGAACCTCTATGTCACGATTCAGTTAATCCCGTATAACGTTCCCATTGTTCTTCGGTATATTACTTGCCCGAGATTCGATCGTCGGTATCTCCATACCTAGTTCAACCTCGTTACTGGCAAGTCTCTTTACTCGTTCCGTAATACCAGATCCCGCAACTAACAATTAGTCACATTGCTTGCAAGGCTAATTGTGATGTTGTATTACCGAGTGGGCCCTGAGATACCTCTCCGTCACATAGAGTAACAAATCCCAGTCTCGATCCATGCCAACTCAACAGACACCATCAGAGATACCTGTAGAGCACCTTTATAGTCACCCAGTTACGTTACGACGGTTTGATACACACAAGGCACTCCTCCGATATCCGTGAGTTGCATGATCTCATGGTCATAGGAACATATACTTGACATGCAGAAAACAGTAGCAATAAACTGATACGATCATATGCTACGTTTGTAGTTTGGGTCTTGTCCATCACATCATTCTCCTAATGATGTGACCCCGTTATCAAATGACATCTCATGTCCATGGCTAGGAAACCTTAACCAACTTTTGATCAACGAGCTAGTCTATTAGAGGCATACTAGGGACATGGTTTTGTCTATGTATCCACACATGCATTTAAGTCTCTGATCAATACAATTATAGCATGGACAATAAACGATTATCATGAACAAGGAAATATGATAATAACTAATTTATTATTGCCTCTAGGGCATATTTCCAACAGAGGCCCTGACAAAGGTTATCGATGCTGAGTGCAGGCGCCTACTACAGAACTTCCGAGACGAGGCTCGGTCGTAGGCTGTTCGAGACTACTACGCCTTGCGGAAAGTTAAGAAGGAAAAGTCGACGTGCTAGAGAAAGTTTCTAGAGAAGGAGCATTACATGAAGGTAATCACGTATTATTAAGGCCTTCTACTTAGTTTCCTTGATTTGATTCGTAGTCGTAGCGCTCAAATTTTTCTTTACTCACTTAGGTGCCCAGAGATTGTGTGCGGATAAGATGGATTGTTGGGAAGCGTTGGTGGAAGAGTGGTGCCTAGACCAATGGCTAGCCGTCCACAACAACCCAAGGACCGGCGTGCCAAAATGGCTGGTTGGCCACACCATCAAGGCAGTGCCAACTTATATCAGTTCGGGCAGAACTAGGTATGTAGTTTGCTTCATGATTCATGCAATTCATTCTTGATGCTAGCTTGAGCGCTTTACTAATACTTTGTTCCCCTCTCTTTCTCTTTTAGGCGCATCACAATAACACGGAGGTGCCAGAGGTGTACGACCTCTTTGCCATGTCCCATACTACCTCGTATAAGAAGGCGAAGGCATTCTCTGAGTCTGGCCTTGATCATCCTGAGAACTTCACCAACATCTTCTGCCACCACAAGCTCATGAGGTACAGAGATGTGGGGAAGGTGTGAATGGGAGGATTTTAACCCCCCAACATCATATTGATCCATAGCTGGTGATGATAGCTGGCGGCGGGAGGCCCCATGGCTCGATAGCCATTGGATATAGACTTATACGTTGTCCTCGCACTCTCCAGGAGATCAAGGTGCGCCAAACAGCTCCTGTCCTGAGATAAGGCCTCATCCATGGCTAGTCGAGCTCGCCATCGAGGTTAGTTATACAGACTCAGATATCTTTCCTCCATTATATTGTGTGTGCAAACAAAGATGATTAAAATGCTAACGAGGAGTTGTGTTGTAGGATGCTATTCAGAAAGAGAGAGGCAACCCAGGCGCTTGGGAGGATAGGGACCGGCAGGCGGCAGAGAAGTACAGGGAGTTGGAGGAGAGGATGACTAGGTTGTTGGAGGAGGAGAGGGCACGAAACGAGGTGATAGATGCGAAGTTGTTCCTGTCTTTCGATAGATGGTGGCTATCGTTTTTGGTGGAGTAGACTTTGATGATCCGACTACGAACGTGTGATGACGCCGCGCTTTAGCAATCGCTAAACCAACTCCGAGAGGTTATTGACCACGCCGGAGCACGATCAACCTGACCACGAGGGTCTGTTTCCTGCACACAAATGAAGAACAAGCAAGAAACTAAGATTGCAATCTGGATATTGCGAATATAAGAGGAAAACATTATTGATGAAGTGGGGTTCTATGACGCCTTTGTCTGGTCATGAAACACAAACAAAGAACGCGAAGTTGCAGCTATGGCGAACTTGTAATCTAAACAAAACCCAACCCTAAAACGATGCCCTAAGGGCTGTATATATGGGGGAATAGAAGGAATTTCGTGGCCCCTTGGAGGAGGGGTCCGAAACCGACCTTAACTCAGTTTCCCCATACATACAGACTCGAAAACAGCCTATAATATGGTATTTCGAAATTACATGGGCCTGGCCCAACAATAAGGTGGCGCAGCACCTATATTAGCCTTGGGACGAATTTCATAAAGTAGCATCACGCATATTTCGTCCAAGGCTTCTTGCTCCCATTATGGTGGCTTCAAAGTGCAAAAATCATCACTGGAAGCTCCACTGTTCTTTCCCGCGCGCGCACCTTCTTCTCCATGCTTGATCCCACTCCCATGGTCCCCTTCTTGTCCATGCCAGGTCCTTCATTCATAAGTAAGACAAAACTATCTAATTTAGGCAGCATCATATGTTCATGAACATTAGAAGGATTTGCAAGAAACAAAAGTACCTGGTAATTCAATTGACGTATGCGAGCTCTAGTAATTGGTCCTGTATCTATAGCAGTCGGAGTTGTGGGTGTAGCATTAGCAGGGATGTCCTCATCACGAGGTGTCTCACCGGGCCATGTACGGGCTCTTCGTGGTAAGTTTCTTCTTCATATTAGAGAAATCATTCATGTAAGGTTTGTTTCATTAATAACTCGTATGATTGACTTGTTAAAGCCAAATGTGCAGTCTATGTGTGAGAAGACCGGCCAGACCCCTCCGTTGATGTGAGTCATTACCGCTGCGGGAACGGTGAGTTTCATTTGAATGGTCATTAGTTACTAGTCTTAACATTTAATGTCATCATGCTAATGAGACACTACAAATGATCTTTGGTGCAGCATAACTCCCGAGACATATCTCACGACCCTTCTCCGGGACATCCTTCTCCACGTGAAACCGGACCGAGCAACCCCAGTGCTTCACCTCCGTGATGACGAGGACAGTAAGTTTTCTCTAGTGTTTTTCTTAACAAATGCATAATGACCTATTGTTTAGTTCATTTATGACATAATTAGCTTACTTAGGTCAAAAATGGCATAATAACCTTGGTTAGCTTATAAATGTCATATACTTAGCTTATTTTCCTCCAAAGGGGCATAATAAGCTTACTCAGTTCCAAAATGAGCTAGTTTGCCTGAGTAAGCTCTAAAACGACCTATACTTAGCTTTGTTTCCTCGAAAATGACATAATAAGCTTACTTAGATCCAAAATGTCCTATTTTACCTAAGTAGCTCTAAAGTGACCTATACTTAGCTTTGTTTCCTCCACAATGAGATAATAAGCTTAGTTAACTCAAAAATGGCATAATTACCGAGGTTAGCTCAATAATGACATCTACTCTACTTTCTTATGTCAAAAATGGCATAATTAGCTTACTTAGTCAAATATGGCATAATAACCTTG
Organism: Hordeum marinum; assembly: GCA_022496015.1. Lineage (NCBI taxonomy): Eukaryota > Viridiplantae > Streptophyta > Magnoliopsida > Poales > Poaceae > Hordeum > Hordeum marinum. The sequence goes on from CM039676.1 coordinate 147,834,423, forward strand.
GTAACACCATGAATGCCATATACTTACCTTATTTTCTTGCAAAATGACACAATAATCTTACTTAGGTCAAAAATGGCATAATTACCTAGGTTAGCTCTAAAATGACACAAATAAGCTACAAGAAGATGAAAAACAAGAGGAGAAAGAGAAAGAGAATGAAAACGCTTCTTCTTATTATTCTAGATCTTCTTCTTCTTCTTCTTCTAGATCTTCTTCTTCTTCTCTTCTAGATCTTCTTCTTCTTCTACTTCTTCTAGTATTCTTCTTCTAAGTTTCATATTTCCAATTTTGCAGATTTGATTCATTTCACGGCAGCTTGCATTGATGGAGTGCTTGTGTTTACTTTCTGATTTGATTTCGTATCGATGAACTTATGTGAAACTTGCTACCTATGGACGAACTATTGTAATATAGATGAAACTATGTATGTATGGATGAAACTGTTGTAATATGGCGAAACTTGCACTTTTGATTTGATATGTTTGTTGGATGATTGTATCCATATGGAATGGATATAGTTTCTATGAAATATATATATTGACTATATATATGTATATATATTATCATATCTTTTCTTGTGAAATGCTTGGATATATCAAAAAACATAATAAAAATAGGCAATATAGTCACTTTGTGTCTGCCATCGACGACAAAGGGGGCCTTGCCGTCTGCCACCGACGGCAAAGGGGCCACATGGCAGCAACCTGTGCAACCTGGGAGCACAAGGTCTAAGCCATTTGTCGTCTGCTGGCAGACAACAAAGGAGCTGCTCCCTTTGCCGTCTGCGGGCCGATGGCAAAGGCTGCTATTATCCACCTAACAGGGCTAACCTGGTCCCTATGCCGTCCACCCGCTTTTCCATCTGCAGGTCTTACATGGCGGACGGAAAATATCTTTGTCGTTCGCTATTCAAAAGCATACGATAAAGAGAGCCTTTACCATGGTTTTTGCGCAGGACGTGGGCCTATCTGCTGGAAGACGACAAAGGAGTTTGCCGTGCGTAGACCAATCCTTAGCCGTCTGCCATGGCAGATGGGAAAGTGCTTGATTCCTGTAGTTTCTGAGCCTTTGCAATTTTCTTTTCTATGTTTTCTTTGTTGAATTTGCGGTTGCATCATCGTGTCAAGTTTTGGTCTTATTGTCTAGTCCTTTAGAGTTTCGAGTTATGTTCATAAGTTGTCATGCCGCTATAACCCACCATAATCATGACCGCTGCCATACCCACCATCATTAGCACCGCTGTCATACCCACCATAATAATCACCACTACCATATCTATCGTCATCGTTCGCACAGCTGCCATACCGACCAACATCACGTAATGCCCAAGATGTGGTCTTATCCTTCTTTTTCCCCGAGGACCTCGATAGGATAGAAGCGCATCTCGTTGTTTTGCAAGAATGGATATCATAGTAAAGAGGAGATGAGTATATGGAATTGGCTAACACTAGCCACAAGCTACAACATATCATCCCAATACAATCATCAATATCAATCATCATACATAAAAGCACGGTCGGACTGCAGACGAAATCAAATGATAAAAGTGACATCCATCCTTGCTATCCTAGGCTGCCAGCCTGGACTCATCCTATGATCGAAGAAGAAGAAGAAGAAGAAGAAGAAGAAGAAAAAAGAAGAAGAAGAAGAAGAACTCTAAAGCAAACAAGCAACGCGCTCACACATCATCTCATTACCTATACCTGCAAATGTTGTTGTAGTAATCTATGAGGCCTAGTTACTCAGCAATCTCATTTCCAAGGTATCAACTAGCAAAGCTTAATGGGTAGGCATGGTTAAGTGGTGAGGCTGTAGCAGTCACAAATCATTTAGTTGAGTGGCTAACTTACGAGTACAAGAATAAGAAGGTGATCTACGCATAATCGAACATGAGCTATTAATGACCAAGAAGTAATCTTGAACACCTACTTCCGGGTCAAACATAACCCCACTCTGTTATCTCTCGGTTCAAAACTCACGAGTACAGATAGTCATGGTACGCACATGGTTGGTGTATTTTAATTGAGTTTAATTCAAGATTTCTATGACCGGGTGTTGTTAAACAAATTTCCAAGTTGCCACATAACCATGGACATGGCTGCCCAATATTTAACCCTGCAGGGGTGCTCTAGCACATCCATCACAAACTAGCCCTAAGCTGCGTGGAAAACCTCAACCACGAGATAGCCCATAGTATCCCCAGAATCCAATGGAAAACCTCAACCCGTCAGATAGCCCAAAGTATCCTTGGAATCCCGTGCACAAGACGTTTGAGAAAGTAAAAAAATCTAGCAAGGCTGCCCGATGTGTCGACGGATCTGATAGGAGCCGCGTATCTCGTTCTCAGGACACGACCGGAATGACTAAGTTTCCGGTTAGCACACCCATAGGTGGCCTGACTACTGCCATTTTGACCAACACTCGTGAGGACACTGGATCGTGTTGTTGATTAATTATCTACGGGGTCCGGAAAGTCCCTATGCAGCTTTTATTAGGTTGGAGAATGGTAAAACCAAAGTTGGGCCTTGCCAGAAGAGTTTTATCTCAAAACGACAATCAAGAAGGTCCCCATAACAACCCAAGCATGTTAGGAGCCCTCAATATGGAACATAACCCCGCCCAGTCGACTAGCCAAGTCGCCGCCGACGGGCCCCTTCCTGCCCCCAACCGCACGAGTCGCACCATCCTGCCCCACAACCGGCGGCTTGACCGCGTCCCATGCTCCCTATCCACCTCCACCTCCCGAATGCGCCCGCGCCGACCAGCTAGTTCCACGCCTGATGATGAGGACATGACTACCTTCGATACGACCAAAAATATTATATAGTGCATATTGTGAGGTGATTTCTTATAATAATTATTCAATATTTATTTATGTTCCGTAACAAAATACTTCACCTATTTTATTTATTTTTGTTCCGAATAAATAAATAATTTATTGAATAATTATTATAAGAAATCAACCTCACAAATATGCACATATATAATTTTTGGTCGTATCGAAGGTAGTCATGTCCTCATCATCGTTGCCCTTTTGTCTTTGTCATGACCAGCTCTCTCACAACACCATGTGTTGCCTCGTTTTTGGTTGTCGCCACCAAGTCCCAAGAGATCACTTTCATGCCAAGCACTCCTACACACGGATACGCCAAGATCGACTACACCCGGCTAACACTACTAGGAAAAGCATGCTAGTGGCGCACCAGTTTTGCCTACTAATGGCGCACTGGTGGTGTGCCACTAGCACCCGCCATTAGAATTAAATACTAATGGCGCACCCCCGGTGCGCCATTAGAATCTGGTGTACTAATGGCGCAACAGGCCGTGCGCCATTAGTATAGCCACAGTGCGCCATTAGTATGCCTCCCAGGGGGCCAATGTACCCATTGTGCTTTGGCATACTAATGGCGCACTAGTGGGTGATGCGCCATTAGTGTCATTTTTATAGTGCGCCATTAGTGTCTTGAGTGGTGCGCCACTAGTATGAATTAGGAATTTTTTCTTTTCTGATATTTTCACAGGTTACAAAATATATTATTGGACGGAATTTAGACAACACCACACAGCAACAGCAGATTGATCGAATACAATAGAAGATTAGTCTCCAAATACAAATCATCATATTAGTCTCCGAATTCAAAAACCGAACAAAGATAGAACATTACAAGTCTCGAGACCGTGAGCGAGTTGTCTTCACATTACAAGTCGATATCGATCGTCTAAACTACCATCACATAGAAGAGAGCTGCGGTCATCACGATGAGCATAATCCCGATGAAACTGGTCTTCATCCGGTTCCTCCAATGCTCCCTCCACTCTCCTCCTAGATAGCGCGCGTTCTAGATTCCGCCTCCGCCCTAGTGGTGTACCCTTTGTAACTGTTACCGCTTGTAGAAACTGTGAACCTGTCTCCGACACTCCTCCCAGTCGTCGTAGACTCCGGGAACCTTACCCTTGTACACGACATAAGACGGCATCTCTATGCACTAGCCAAACAAAACGTTAGTAGCAATTAACGGACAATACATAAGCAATATATAATATGCAACAAAAGGATCGGAAGAGAAAAGCAAGACATTAATAGCACGATTACATCTAAGTTGAACGACTGTCCAAACCAAAGAGACATACAAGTTCATTAAAGTTTAATTACAACATAAGCCAATCGATGTTTCAGAACTACACATAGCATCACTACTTTGGACTCGACTCAAGGGACCAGAGCGTGGATGAAGCCGCCGTCTCTCGTGGATGGTCATGAAATCGCGGGCGTTGTCAGCCTGCATTTGTAATGCTGTGTCTATCTCACTGTTGGACGGTTGATTCTGAGGTTGAACTGCCCGAGGTACGAAGGACATCTTGATGGATGATTTCCGCAAACTCCGACTGGGATGCGAAAGAATTCTTGTCTGATGTCCGCGTCCTGGATTGCCGACAAGTTCTCGGCCCAATCTTTGAGATTATTTGGTAGCAAAAGGTGATTATGGTCCCGTACGATCGCCTGCATGTGATGGAGGGCATAGTAGGCATCCTTCTGACCGCCCGACGGCTTGCATGACGCAGCAGAACGTCGTATTGTGGGCGAACACGTGCTTGCCGTACTTACGAACTGCCTTGGTGAAGGTGCCTCCAGATTTGGCGTAGCCGGGGAGAAACATCATCAAGAACTTTCTTGACATTTGTGTATTTTCTTTCGGACTGACGGTCCGAGTCGAAATACGTGGCCATGGAATATTTCGGGCTTAAGAGGATGAGTGTGCAATGTGTGTCACTGCACAAAACACGGGATTTAAAAACGATCGAAATCTAAGAAATCATATGTTCGGGGCGGGGTTGAGGGGACGACTTACTCAGGAAAGTAAGGCACGAGGAAGTATCCTTATCTGGGTTGCCAGAATGACGCCTTCGAGGTAGAACTCGCGACTTGCCGGTCCCCAGCGCTGCCCAAGATCTTGGCACGCATGTAGAAGGGGTCGACTATCATGTCCGGGGTCTTGTCTCTATGATCCGCATCTCATACTCAGCGAAAATAGCCGAACGAAGGTTTAGTGCAGCGGATGAAGGTTAACATAGCGAAGATGTCATCAAACCGCAGGACGATCGTACCCCCCGGAGTTATCACAAAGCCCTTGCCCTCTGGCACCTTGGCCATGAAAACCGGGTATGCCACGTCATTCTCTCTAAGACGCCGCTTCTCCAAAGAAAGAACACTGTCATGGAGACTCCGCATAGCACTGGTTGCAGCATTGAGCATATTAGGTGGTAGCATCGGCCTACCCGCCACATGCACCCTCCTCGAGATATCCTTAGGTGAAGGTGGCCCGTCCTGAGCAGGATCGTACTCGGTGCCGGCTGGCTCGCACCCTTGTTGCTCTTTCTTTTTCGTCCCTTCTTCTTCTGCTGTAATGGGACGAGTTTCTGCTCACAGACCGCCTTCTTGAGTGTGTTGGGGCTGATAATATTTCGCACCTCGGCTATCTGAGGCTCGGTGATGTCCGCCAGCTGGAGGCGTCTCCTGAGAACTGAACGCCAGACGACGCCTGTTGCAATTGGGTTTCTCCACGGTACCAGCTAGATCACGATCGTCTTTTGTAGGGTTGGGTTCTTGAGAAGGAGGCCCCAAGAATTCTTCATCGTACCCATGTTCTGGCAAAGTACTTATCGATGTTGGTAAATGTACCGTCGTCGTTGTCGTCGTCGTCCGGATCCTGTGCCATATGCATGTTCGGATCCTGTGCCATAGGGATGTCCGGCATGTCCGGTATAGCGTTGCGGCGGTCTTGCATGGCTTGGCACCGGGACGACTGGCGGTGTTGTCTTTGGGGGTGGTGTCCCCTGCCCCCAAACGAATCTGGCTCTTTGGCCAAAGCAGGGGCCAGCTTAGGCAGGCGCTGAGGGTCATCAGATCATCTTCGTCGGCCCCGGCGGGTCGAATCGGAGGGTAACAACTCGTCGTAGCCTGGCAGCACCTGAACCAGTTGAACCCTATACACGGTGGGTGGCATCGGATTACCGTGGAACACTGGGTTCCCGATTGAACGATTTTGCCCTTGGCGACATCAACCAACTCGTGGTTCACGAAGTGCAGGAGAGTGCACGGAACGTCGGCGGCGCCCTACGAAAACATGTAGGGCGTCAGGGGATGCCCAGTCAAAGGCAAGGAGATGAAGTCCTCGACCGAGAGGCTTAATTAGTTACCGTGATGATGGCGTCGAGCTCAGCTAATGTCGAGGCACCCGCCAACGGCGGGTGTGCAATTGACGGAGGGGCCGCTTGCTGCCGAGGTGCCGGCCGACGTACACCCGGGTGCATTAAGCTCCAATGCCCGTGCCGGCGTCGGAGACACCAATACCGCCGCCGCCGGAGACACCAATGGCGCCTGCCGCCGGAGACACCAATGGCACCGCCTACGCGTTGTGCGAGTTGCTGGCCGTGAAGCTGGGAATCGGGGGCGGCCCTTGTTGGCCACCCGCAATCCACCCCCGCAGCCCCTCAACCAAGGTAGGCATAATGGCGGTGATCGTCGCTCCCAGTTGGTCTCGCACTTGCTCTGAGACTATCTCTGGAATCCGCGCCACTTGTGCCTTGAGTTCTTGAACCTCGCGCGACTGGCTTTCCGAGCTAGTCTTTCTCTCCTTTCGCCCACCAGAGTTATAGTATGACGACCATTTTGTGGACAAGCCTTTGCCGGCCACACGACCAGCTGACGACGGCTTAGTGAGCTTATCCTTGTTTTTCATTACGTTCAACGCCCTATTTAGAGTGTTGTCCCAAGGGGTGCTCTGAGATGACCCCGCGCTACTGCTTTCAGTCTCCTTTGCCAGAACAAGCTCAAGCGCCCTGGTCTTCGGATCCGTGGTAAGCTCCTTTGTTACCGGGTCCTCCTTGTACTGGGCCCTGACATAGTTCTTGGTCTGCTTGTCACTGTATTTCTCGAAGCGGGGCGGTAGGCCTTGCTCGGCACGCTCCGCGTCCTCCTTGTCCCATATAGGCTCCGCCACTCTGTAACCGCCGAGACCGAGTTTGTGTTCCCCTAAGTTCAACTCCCGCATTTCTTTCCCCACTGACTTGATTCGGAGGTTGCGCTGCTCTCGCACTTGATCTTGAACTCCTTGTAGCCATCTTCGCTGATCGAAGGATTTTCGCCTTGATCTTCTCATAACTATCACCTTTGTCAATCATTCTCTTCACCGCGCTTCTCCAAGTAGACAGGGCCTTGCTCATCCTCGTGAGGGCGGCACTGTTCACTTTATTCCCTGAGAGCCGTGTGTTTTCAAATTCAGTAGGGAACTTGTATCGTTCGTGCAGCTTCGTGAAGAGGAGGTTGCGCAAATTCCCTCGGTCCTTATGCCTTAGGTTCTCGGTGTTGATCGAGACGGTGCTCCGGAGAATGCACCCGAGCTTAACCGAGTACCCCTTGACTATATGTTTGGGCTCCGTTAGATGCCCGTCGGAGTCCACTTGAGTACCCCTTGACTAGACGTTTGCGCCCGCGGTCTTGGATTTGGCTTCGGGTATAACCATGGTGGTGAAATACCGGTCTTCTTTTAGGACGCTCTTGGCCCATCTGACACGGAACATCGGGAACTTCTCTCCAGCGTAGCTCAGCTCCCAGATCTCCTCGATCCTTCCGTAGTATCTGTCCTTGTCGTTACCGGTGTAGGATTCCATCGTTACCCCGGAGTTCTGATAACCATCGCTCTTCATGTCCTTGTCCTCGGTGTAGAATGTGTAGCCGTTGATATCGTACGCCTCATAGGTCATCCGGTTGTGCTCGGCGCCCTGTGACAAGGCGAATATGAGTTGTTCTTCCGCGGAAGAATCCTCATGTAAAGGGTACGACAGAAGCTTCTGCTTGAACCAACGCATGAAACATGAGTTGTGCTCTTTGATTATATCTCCGTCTGTCCTCTATTGGCCTCGGTCATTGTACGTCTTCTCAATAAAGGTTTTGTGCTCTACCACCCAAGGATCGACCACGTCTATGTGTTGTAGTGCGACTAGGTTTGCTCTTTCAAAGTCGGCGAGTCGACCCTCGAAGTCGACATGCATTTCACGACGCCCCTCACGGTGACCCCATCCAGCGAGCCTACCGAGGTGCCTGTTGACACCATTCATCCTTTCGAATGGCATCATGCTGTGCAGGAACGTCGGCCCGAGTTGGATGATATCCTCCACGATATGGACCAGCAGATGCACCATAACGTCGAAGAATGCGGGCGGGAAGTACATCTCAAGCTCGCATAGTATCACCACGATCTCTTCCTGTAGCCTTCTGAGTTGCCTCACGCCAACCGACTTCCGAGAGATGACGTCAAAAAAGTTGCATAGGCCAAATAGTGTTTCACGGACGTGCGCGTCCATGATCCCACGGATTGCAACTGGAAGTATCTGCGTCATCAGCACGTGACAGTCGTGAGACTTCATCCTGCTGAACTTCTACTTCGCTGGGTCTAGGTATCTGCTTATCTTCCCCGCGTAACCGTAAGGAAGTTTTACTCCTACGAGGCAGGTGAAAAACTGCTCGATCTCCTCCTGACTTAGAGTGAAGCACGCAGGAGGGTAGTCATTTCCGGTCTTCTTGGCCTTTTTGCCTTTGCGATGACTTTCTGTGTCCTGCTTCGCCTCATCATCATCATCATTAGCGTGAAGCTCCTCCCTGATGCCCATTGATTTCAAGTCTGCCCTTGCTTTCGGCCCATCTTTGGTCCTCTCTGGCATGTTGAGCAGGGTACCAAGAAGACTCTCGCACACGTTCTTCGTGATATGCATGACATCAAGGCTGTGAGGCACACGGTGGATCTTCCAGTACGGCAAGTCCCAGAAAACAGACCTTGTTTTCCATACCTTCAGCAGCGGCTCTGGCGCCTTTTGCTTCTTTCCCGACAGTGGGCAATCTTTCCAATTTTTCAATAGCTCGTCTATTTCCTCGCCGCTCCTCGTACGCGGGCGTCTTCGGGGTTCGGTTTCACCATCGAACAGATCCTTGCGTTTTCTCCATGAGTCATCGTCGCGAAGCCACCTTCGATGTCCCATGAACACGGTTTTCAAAGACCCGGGATCTCTATCTAGCTGGCGATACGTTGTGTCATCCATGCACCTGACGCATCCAGAAAATCCATGGACCACCTACCCCGCGACATATCCGTAACCGAGATAGTCGTGCACCGTCGTGAGCAGTGCGACTCTCATAGGGAAATATTCTTTCTCTGCGACGTCCCACGTATTGGCTGGTGTTTTCCACAGCATGTCTAGCTCCTCTTTCAGCAGCCCCAGATACAGATTGATGTCGTTCCCTGGTTGTTTCGGCCCTTCAATTAGCATACTCATGTGAAGTACTTCCTCTTCATGCCCAACCAGGGGGGAAGGTTGTACATCCACACAAACACAGGCCAGGTGCTATGTGTGCTTCTCTGGCTGCCAAACGGATTGACTCCATCGGTGCTCGCGCCCAGCACGATGTTCCTTGGATCGTTCCCAAATTCTGGGTGTTCGAAGTTCAACGCTTGCCACTGGCTCGCATCCTTAGGGTGACTCAGCATCTTGTCTTTTTTATTATCTCCGGATCATTTGCGTCATCTTCTCGTTTCTTCTCCTCCCTATCCACGTGCCAACGCAGAAGCTTTGCTACCTTAGGGTCCGCAAAATACCGTTGCAGACGAGGAGTGATCGGAAAGTACCACACCACTTTTCGAGGAGCTTTCTTCCTCTTCTTGTATCAAGTGACGCCGCACACCGGACATATGGTAGACTCCACGTGCTCGTCCCGATAAATGATGCAATTGTTCATGCACACATGGTATTTCACGTGCAGTAAATCTAGAGGACACACAATTTTCTTTGCCTCCTCAAAACTGGTCGGGCACTTGTTCCCCTTGGGAAGACGTTCGTGCCAGAATGACATGATCTCGTCCAAGCATGCGTCGGTCATTTTGTGTTTTACCTTCATCTCCAGAGCCATGAGCGTTACTTTCAGGCGGGTATCCTCGGGCCTGCATCCTTCATACAATGGAGTAACCGCGTCTATCTCCAGTTGATCCAGCTTGGCTTTCTCTCGGGCGGCAGCTCTTGCGTTATCCGTCTGCTTGAGAAGCAACTCTTGAATATGAGGGTCTTGCACCCAGCCTCCATCGTCGTCTGCTCCGGCATCTTCATCTTCATGATCATGCCCTTCGTCTTGATCTTCCTCATCATCATGTCCGGCATCTTCTACATGATGACTGCGTACAGCATCACCGTCGTGATCATGTCCTGGAGATTCTTCGTCTTCTCGCCCGCCCTCGCCGCGGTGGTTGTCTTGCTGCCCTTCCTCATTTCTTGCCCGGCCCCCATGGACGACTTCATAGTCATCTTCATCACCTTGCCACCGATAGCCATCCATGAAACCACGCAAGAGTAGGTGGTCCCACACCTGCCCGGAATCCGGGTCCGCAATAAGGCTCTTCAGCTTGCATCTTCGACACGGACATCTTATCTCCGTCTCGTTCTTTTGAAGCATCTCGGCCTTCGCGGAGCTCAAAAACCTATTCACGATGCCTTCGGTCATTGTGCGGACCATGGTCGCCTGCGGGGTAGAGCAAAACGATATTTTAGAACCAAGAAAAAATTTGGCATGACTTTCCCTAAAAATATGACCAAAAATAATGCATAGTGCCAAAATTCTCGCCGAAACGGAAATGAATCAACATTCCGGCAAAATATTGGCAACTATCGCATTTCAAATACCGGTACCTGCAAACACAAACATATATGCAACACCACAAACATATGCAACACCACAAACATACATAGATCTAGCAAGGCCATAAAAAGTGCATGTGCACGTTGTTGGAGCGAGCTAGGGGAAAAAAAGTAGATCTACAACATAAAGATAGCTTTCCCCTTACTTACCTATCAAAAAAGTTAATTTAACCACTTAATTTTGATGAATCTATGGTGCAAATGAGGTGAGGAGGAGGAGGCAGCCGACACAAGCTTGGAGGAGGAGGTGGAGAGAATGAAGTGGGGAAAGTGAGTGTGTAGGTGTGGCTGTCCAAAATATCTAGGTGGCCCCAGGTTACTAATGGTGCACCACAGACAGATGCGCCATTAGTAACCCTTGTTACTAATGGTGCACCAGCTTGTGGTGCGCCATTAGTAGTTTTGCAAAAAAAATAGTAGTGGCGCACTGGAAACTAGTAATGGCGCACTCCTCCTCGGTGCGCCATTAGAATTTTTGGAAAAAAAATTGTTACTAATGGCGCACCGTGGGCCTGGTGCGCCATTAGTGTCTACCACACTAATGGCGCACCTACTTATGGTGCGCCATTACTATATAGTAGTGGCGCACCACAAGTCTGGTGCGCCATTAGTGGCCATATCATCTATATCCCTTTTCCTAGTAGTTTAAGCGTCAAGTTCAACTACCATGACAATGTACATCTACTTTCGTCGACGACGCGAGTACCTCTACCGACGACGCCGGACATCTATGGAACGTGTACAACTACCGCTGCCTTGGATCCGACAAGACCGTCGAGTGAACGACTATTTTCTCTATGTCATGAGTATGACTACTTCCACGACGATCATGTTAACATCTACACCGCATCAAACCGTTCCGTCTCGCTCGTATGCTTGAACGTATAACCATGAGACGACCACCCTTGAACGAATGCATGATTCGTATAGGATGCATGTGTATGCACCGTGTCCGAAATTAATCATGCATGTTTCCTCATTTTCCATGCCATGGACATGTGGGAACCCGATTATTGGGATCACCCCACCATCTTTGCATGACACGCACACGGCCACACTTTCTTCTGCATCGGTATCTTGGCGAGTTGCCGGATCACCGGAATGTTGTCGTGGCATCATTCCATTTTCATCGCCATGACACCCATATCTTTCCGTCATGATGACAAATGCTCTATATCATATTGTATGCCAACGTGTTCATCAAATTGCATAGGGTTTGATCATGTCATCCTCATGCATGTTAAAACATCTAAAATGTTGTGCACGTTAAAATTGCCTAATGACTTGCGAGACGGTTTGTATCATAACTAAATAACCGTAGCTCCGATTAAGATGACCCACATATGTAACTTGCCTAGGCAAACGTGTAGATTCTCATGGCACACTTTATTTTGCTGTTTAATAAATATAAAACATGATTAGTTTAGATCTGGACCATTTTCAAAATTAACATATGGGGACATTTTAGAAATACTATAAGTTGTTTTCGGTCTCATTTAAGATGCCTAGATAGATAGTTTACTTATGCTTCACCTCTTGCCATGTTAATCAACATTTAATATTGATGATTACCTAACCGAGAGTGAACTAAATATTGAAATGTGGAGTTTCATCAATATGCAACTCGTTGCATATTGAGCTTCACTTAATGTGTAGTATTTGATTGTTGTGCTTTGCCATGCCTTGCATATTAAACCGGACATGTATCATATATTTTTGCGCACCTTGTCATGCATATGTTGTGGTGTATCATGTGTTGATTGGTTGTTTTCGGATTGCTTCTTCTCGATAGAGTTCCAAAAGCGTTCAGAGTGTGAGGATTCGTTCGACTACGTTGGATCGTCTTCTTCACGGATTCGTTCTTCTTCCAAGCGGGATCTCAGGCAAGATGACACATTTCCCTGGATACCACTACTATCATTGCCATGCTAGTTGTCTCGTTTTCTTTCGCTATGTCTCGCTTCCTACCACTTGTTTGTCAAGCCTCCCAAATATGCCATGATAAGCCTCTAACCCCTCCACATCCAGCAAACCTTTGTTTGGCTATGTTACCGCTTGCTCAGCCCTTCTTATAGAGTTTCTAGCTGCAGGTGCAATTGCTTCCATGTGTCAACATGGACATTCTTTTGTTATCACAATATTATTGCTATTTAATTTAATGCAAATATATACTTGGTAAAAGGTGGAAGGCTTGGCCTTTTGCTCGGTGTTTTGTTCCACTTTTGCCACCCTAGTTATTTGTGAACCGGTGTTATGTTCCATATCGGGCGCTCCTAACACGCTTGGGGTTGTTATGGTGACACCCTTGATAATTCGTTTTGGGATAAAACTCTTCTGGCAAGGCCCAACATTGGTACTACATTTGCCCAACATAATAATTCTGTTAATCAATTTGACCATAGGGAGTTAGCACTACCTGAGGTTCGTTATTCTGCATAATACAAGGGGGCCAGTGCTGCTAGTGTTGGTCCAAACTAGAGCACCGTGCGGGCTACTTGGGGCAACTCGGGACGTCAGTTACTATACGCTTAGCTCATCCGCCTTGTCCTGAGAACGAGATATGCGTCTCCTATCGGGATTGTCGACACGTCGGGCGGCCTTGCTGGATTTGTTTTACCTTTCTCGAATGTCTTGTGTACCGATTCTAAGGATACCTTGGGCTATCTCCAGGTGGAGGTTTTCTAGTGCAGCTTGTGGTAATTTGTGATGGACTAGTTAGAGGACCCCTGCAGGGTTAAATCTTTCGAAAAGCCATGCCCGCGGTTATGTGGCAACTTGGAAACTTTGTTTAACACCCGGTCATAGCAAACTTGAAGTAAACTCTAATAAAATACACCAACTATGTGCGTAACCATGATTGTCTCTTCTCGTGAGTCCTTATCCGAGAGAGAACACGGTGGGTTATGTTTGACGTAAGTAGGTGTTCAGGATCACTTAGTGGTCACTACTAGTTCGCGTCTGTTATGCATAGAACACCCACTTTACTTTCTGTATTCGTAAGTTAGCCACTCAATAAATGCTTAGTTGCTTGTTGCAACCTCACCACTTAACCATAGATCACCCATTAAGCTTTGCTAGTCTTGATACCCTTGAAAATGACATTGCTGAGTCCCCATAGCTCACAGATTACTACAACAACAGTTGCAGGCACAGGTAATGCGATGAATTGACGTGAGAGCGATGGTTGTTTGATTTGGAGTTCTTCTTCTTCATCATCATCGATCTAGGATGGGTTCCAGGTGGCAGCCTAGGATAGCAAGGATGGATGTCATTTTATCGTTTGATTTCGTCCGTAGTCGGACCCTACTCTTCTATATGATGTTTGAATATGTTGTTGTATTGATGTTATCTTGATGTAGCTTGTGGCGAGTGTAAGCCAATTCCATATACTCATCTCTTCTGTACATGTACTTGTAATGATATCCATTCTTGCGAAACGACGAGATGCATTTCTATCCCTATCAAGGCCCTCATGCCAAAATAAGGATAGGATCGCATCTTGGGCGTTACATAGCCTCTTTGCGTTACTTGCCTATCGAGACTAGCCATTGAGTATTTCCCGGCCATGCTACTTGTGCACATTAGTGATACATACTTCGCATAGCTACAATTGCATGCATATACATCTTAGTATGATCTCTTGTGTTACAAAGTACCTGCATACGTAATTGCTATCTTCATGTGCACGTCCCGCATAGTGACAATCCATATATCATTGCTAGAGGAAAGAAAAGTGAAGCTTTTAAGCAAGGTCAAAAGAACAATAGCATCGCAACATTCGCATATCATACCTCATCACTTTGGATCACTTGAGTGAGTGACTCATGCCGCATACATAGCAAGTCGGGAATAGGGAGACGATGCATTTTTGTCTCTTATAGGTCGTTCACAAGTTCGTATCACGCCCATTAGAGCAATTGTGCTACCGTCTCTCTAGAGTTGTGCAACACGAGCGTTTTTTGTGGATTGCACATATTGGGCTCACTTTTGGTTGCACAACCCCACTTTTCTATTAAGTGTGTGTGTTTCCGAGTTCACTCATTGCTATTGATTCACATTGTCTTACTTGCGAACTTGCGGATCTGTCTCAACTTTCTTGGCTCGTATTCTCGAATTCCTTGAAACTTTGTGCCACCATCCTAACCAAGCTACTCCATAAGCATTACCTTTGTAGGTGTGAGAAGGGCAAACTCGGTACCAATTCTACTATTTTCACGATTTCACATTGAGTGGTTGATCCTCATTTCAACCTTCGGAACGGTATTTGGTATCGCGTTTTCCCATTCTTCCACTTATATCTACTTGAGTACCATGGATAGGAACACTATGGCGAACCCGACATTCGAGGAGCAAGACGACGGCGCGGACACCTACATCACCAAACTACAATTCTTTGCCACACAAAAGGGAATGCGCCAAGCACATGACGTCATCACGGACCGTATCGAGCACCTCGCCACCAACATACGTGAATCCGAGGAGCAGACGTGGGGCTTTATGACAACGCAAAAGGACGAGCTCTATGCTTTGATGGTGAATCGCACATCATCCACATCTACTCAATTCAATGGCGCACCAGAAGTCGACACTCCTCCGAGGACTCCTCATTGAAAGCCCTACCCCTCAAGCTCAACCACAACAACGTGACACGCGCCACCTCTCTCAAGACTCACGCAACCCTTTCCACAACAAGCCTCAAGGTCGACATCACGAGCATGACCACCGTCGCCAACAAGATCAAGACGACTACGAGCAAGATCGCCTACGTCACCGTCGTGAAGAAGATTGGCACCGTGAAGAGCAAGCTCGAGAGGCACAGCGGGCTCTTCACGATGCAACCTATGTCATGCTAGAATGCAACCGTCTAGCTCATGAGGAACAAGAAGCTCTACATCGAGAACGGCAAGAGGAAGAAGCATGCCAAGAGGAGCACCAAGAATGCCAACGACGTCAACAACACCCAAGGCAAGAGGAGCAACACGTTTATGAGCTCACCCCAATAGAAGAGCAAGACCAACATAACAACAATGCACCTCCGCATCAAGATGCGTGACCTCAAGCAAATCTCGTTGACCACATGGATGATCAAGCTCCAAGGCAAGGCCAACGTCAACAAAACAACTATGCTCCTCCACGACAAGGATATTGCCATAACAACAACAACGAGGTAAATCGCTTTGTGATATAGGCGAAGTTGTCCCTGTCTTTCGATGAGATGGTGGCTATCATTTTTGGTGGAGTAGACATTGACGATCCAACTATGAACGTGTGATGACGTCGTGACTTAGCAATCGCTAAACCAACTCCAAGAGGTTATTAACCATGCCGGAGCACGATCAACCTGACCAAGAGGGTCTGTTTCCTGCACGCAAACGAAGAACAAGCAAGAAACTAAGATTGCAATCTGGATATTGCCAATATAAGAGGAAGGCTTTATTGATGGAAGTGGGGTCCTATGACGCCTTTGTCTGGTCGTGGAACACAAACGAAGAACGCGAAGTTGCAGCTATGGCGAACTTGTAATCTAAACAAAACTCAAACCTAGAACGAAGCCCTAAGGGCTGTATATATGGGGGAATAGAGGGGAATTTCGTGGCCCCTTGGAGGAGGGGTCCGAAACCGACCCTAACTCAGTTTCCCCATACATACAGACTCTAAAAATAGCCTATAATATGGTATTTCGAAATTACATGGGCCTGGCCCAAAAATAAGGTGCAACACCTATATTAGCCCATGGACGAATTTTATAAAGTGGCATCATGCATATTTCGTCCAAGGCTTCTCGCTCCCATTATGGTGGCTTCAAAGTGCGAAAATCATCACTGGAAGCTCCTTTGTTCTTTCCCACGCGCGCACCTTCTTCTCCATGCTTGATCCCGCTCCAATGGTCATCCTTCTTGTCCATGCTAGGTCCTTCATTCATAAGTAAAACAAAAGTATCTAATTTAGGCAGCATCATACGTTCATGAACATTAAAAGGATTTCCAAGAAACAAAAGTACCTGGAAATTCAATTGATGTGCGCGAGCTCTAGTAATTGGTCCTATATATATAGCAGTCGGGGTTGTGGGTGTAGCATTAGTAGGGATGTCCTCATCAACGTATGTATACACGACGTAGAAATATGTGGAGCTTGGAAGGCTTAATTATATATGGTAGCAAAAGATTAGCAATAATCAATTCAGAGATGCAATGTTGAATAAACGCTCAACGACGATACTGTGCTGGTCCTAGGTTAGACCGTACTAGAGACGCGAGCCTAGAACACTAATGGAGTCATGGCGTAGGAGAAATAGCAGCAAGGGATGATATGAATTAGCTCTCGACAGCAAGATATAAGTGAAGATCACAGTGGCAGTAAAGACAATGATGATAAATGACCAACAAGCATGATATACAAAACTCTCTCTTCAGCTTTCCTCTAGAAAATATTATGTGAAAGTTCTAATATTCTTTCTCAAGAATGCTACTGACTCAAGCTTTCGTATGCAGAAAGAATAACTCAATTCCGAGTTCCTATGCGGAAGATACGCTTGTTTTACTGAACACTACACAAAACAGATTTCAATCCGAATTCACATACGAGATTGAGTCTAGGTAGATCCGAAATTTGTTTTTTTTCTTCTCTATATTTTCTTCTTCTATTTTTTTCTCTCACTTTTTTTCTTTTTTCTCTCTCACTTTTTTTTCTATTCAACAAATTAGATAAGATGTAGATTGGATCAAGCGTACATGTGAACGACCTCAAGTGTGATAATGACAATGAACAATGGTAGCATGTGGTGAAAAATGATGGATGGTGGTGGGCGACAACGAAAGGGATGACGCTGGCATGGTGGTGGTATATGGCAGCAGCGATGAAGATGGTGCGATGCTAGCGGGACAAGTTGTGAATAGAACTCGAAACTCTAAAAGACTAGACGTTAAGACCAGCAACTCGACACGACGATGCAACCGATATTCAACTATGCAAGCTCTGAAAAGAAAATTGCAAAGGCTCAGACTGGCTTGGAGAAAAGATGAATAGATCTAACTTTTTTTGTGGCTTTCTCTTGGGTAATAGGTAAGGAAAATAAATCTAATCTATGAATAACTGGAAATTCTCACCGAGCAACTTGAAAACTGATACCACTTGATAAAAGCGAGGGTCCCAATCTTTCGATGAGATGATAACTATCGATTTGGTGGAGACGACTTTGACGATCCGACTACAAACGTGCACGACGTTGCGCCTTAGCAATCGCTAAACCAATCTCCAAGAGGTTATTGACCACACCGGAGCACGATCAACCCGACCACGAAGGTCTATTCCTGCAAGCAATCGAAGAACAAGCAAGAATATGATAATGCAATCTGAATATTGCGAATATAGATGAAGTATTGATAAGGGTGGGGTTCCGAAAGCGGTCTTGGTCTGGTCGTTGGACACAAACGAAGTACACGAAGTTGCAATGGCTAACTTTTAACTAAACAAAACCAAAGGAAAAGCTATTAGATTGATCTACTTATATAGGAGCAAGGGGTGGCGGCCAACGAGGTGGGAGGACGTCCCAAGACACCCTAAAACCAACCCTAGGTCGTAAAAGGCCCATGGTCCCAAGTGGAGGTGATGCAACACCTTTGGACTTGTAGTTTGACTCGGATTCTGCTGCAACGTCAGATTGTTTCTTCGATATCTTCGCGATCCAGACGAATTTTAAGGTGATTCCAACTGAGCTGGAACGCATATGAAATCTAGTTTCCAGAAAAAAAAAAGAATCACCCAATTCCGAATCCGTATGAAAAAGTTGTTGGCATTTTGAGACAGGTGTGTCTGTGCAGTCCAAATCTAAGTCCATAACGTGAGAGACTTGGACTTTATCTTCTCTCGGGGCTAAAAGTGACGTGAGAGAACTTCTTGAACAACACCTAATTGTTTCCTTTGACATTAGAGGACCTCTTGAATAGCATCCAACCATTTTGTCTTCCTGTGTCATCACACGTGGTTCATACAAGTGTTCGACCATTCTGCATTTAGGCATAAAATAAAAATAGGTGAAGTATTTTTGTTCCGGATAACATAAATGAATTATTGCATAATTCTTAAAAGAAATCACCTCACAAATATGCATGTATGCAACATTTTTGAGCAATCGAAGAACAAGCAAGAATATGATAATGCAATCTGAATATTACGAATATAGATGAAGTATTGATAATGGTGGGGTTCTGAAAGCGGTCTTAATCTGGTCGTTGGACACAAACAAAGTACACGAAGTTGCAATGGTTAACTTTTAACTAAACAAAACCCAAAGAAAAGCTACTAGATTGATGTACTTATATAAGAGCAAGGAGTGGCGGCCAAGGAGGTGGGAGGACGTCCCAAGACACCCTAAAACCAACCCTAGGTCGTACAAGGCCCATGGGCCCAAGTGGAGGTGATGCAACACCTTTGGACTTGTAGTTTGACTCGGATTCTGTTGCAACGTCAGATTGTTTCGTTGATATCTTCGCGAAACAGACGAATTTTAAGGTGATTCCAACTGGGCTGGAACGCATATGAAATCTAGATTCCAGCAAAAAAAGAATCACCCAATTCCGAGTCCGTATGAAAAAGTTGTTGGCGTTTTGAGACAGGTATGTGTGTGCAGTCCGAATCTGAGTCGAGAACGTGAGAGATTTGGACCTTATCTTCTTTTGGGCTAAAAGTGACGTGATAGAACTTCTTGAACATCACCTAATTATTTCCTTTAATGTGAGAGGACCTCTTGAATAGCATCCAACCATTTCCTCTCCCTTTGTCATCACACGTGGTTCATACAAGTGTTCGGTCATTCTGCATTTAGGCATAAAATAAAAATAGGTGAAGTAATTTTGTTCCGGATAACATAAATAAATTATTAAATAATTATTATAAGAAATCACCTCACAAATATGCACATATGCAATATTTTTGGTCGTATCGAAGGTAGTCATGTCCTCATCATCCTCCCCTTTTTGAAAACAAAGCCGTCCTCAGCGTTGCTTAATCTGAAATGTGGCTACCAAAAGAGAAAAGCCGTACACATTGTATATGTATTTGTCATCCATTTTTATTATTCTTAGTTGTGACACATGTGACACATATATGCAAGGGCACTCATCACATGTCATGAAATATGAAGCCAAAAAATCATCACAAGAAGTAGAAGGCATGACAATATTACAACTCAGTTTGCATATATAAGTGAAGTCCTTATTCATATCAAAAGATTCATAATGTTCATCATTAAACCGTCCCAATATTGGTAGATAAACATGAATCGTTTAAAACTTAGATGCTACAACATGCTTAAATAAGCAAACATGCAACATGTCATTTGACACAGAATTATGACCAAGATTGGAGGTTATATCAAAATGATTAAACACCGACAGAATTATTTTCAAACATATTTGACCCAAATTTGATTGATTTTCTGATTCACACGGTTCTTGCTCATCAATAGTTAATTCAATGGGTGCACTCACAATTGCTGATATTGTAGTTATTTGATCACATGACGAAGTAAAATCATGAACATAGTCCTCTAAAATAGGTGGTGTGATCAAAGTAATGGGTAGCTCATCACAAGGTACATTGGAATTGACAAGGCATTCAACATACTCATGTGGAGGTGGAAGATCAATACCTTTGCCATTACCTTTTATGATCAACTCAGATGATGTAGGCACTCTCGGTGGTGACGTGTTACATGGTGTAGGTGATGTAGCCCTCACAAGAATTGATGTGGTTGTCACAGTACGCCTAGTGGTTGAAGGAACAACTGTATCCACTCTTGGAATGAGCACCTTGCGCTCTATTTCCTTTTGGGTAACGCGTTGATTTATTTCCTGTTTAGCTTTGCAAGCAAGACGAAACAAACGATCCATAGAATAACACTTTTCATGAATTAGTATCTCCTGAATATCACGGTTTAATCCTCCCCAAAATCTATCCATAAAATCTTCTTCACTTTCTTCTAATGAGGAATGCAACAAGGTCATTTGTAAATCATCATAATATTTCATTACGGTGTCACTACCTTGTTTTAAATATTGTAACTTTTTAAGCTTGTCACGAGTATAATAAGCAGGAACGAATGTGTGTCTCATGGCAAGTTTCAAATCATCCCAAGTAGTAGGTATAATATATTTGTATAACCGACAATATTCGCTCCACCAAACTAAAGCATAACCAGTGAAAGAACCAACTGCGACCTTAACTTTCTTATGTGCAGCAAAATTATGGGAAGCAAATATTTCATTTATTTCAAACTCCCACTCAACATGTCTAAATCGGCCATTAAATGGAGGTATAGAAACATTAACCTGATCATGTGCATTTGGATCTCTTTGCATCTCTCGTATCGGTTTTTGTGGTCGCACGTCTCAAAATGCTAACACCTAAAAGTGACACGGGCTAAAAGTGACGTCTCAAAATGGAGGTATAGAGACTTGGACTTTATCTTCTCTCGGGCTAAAAGTGACGTGAGAGAACTTCTTAAACAACACCTAATTGTTTCCTTTGACATTAGAGGACCTCTTGAATAGCATCCAACCATTTTATCTTCCTTTGTCATCACACGTGGTTTATACAAGTGTTCGACCATTCTGCATTTAGGCATAAAATAAAAATAGGTGAAGTATTTTTTGTTCCGGATAACATAAATAAACTATTGCATAATTCTTAAAAGAAATCACCTCACAAATATGCATGTATGCAACATTTTTGGTCGTATCGAAGGTAGTCATGTCCTCATCACCCTACTGCATCAACCCCAATGAAACAAAGGAGATACAAAGGCAAGTCCAAAAATTCCTAGATAAAGGGCATGTACGTGAGAGTTTGAGTCCTTGTGCGGTTCCGGTGATACTAATGCTTAAACAAGATGGTAGTATGTGCATGCGTTCCGATTGCCGACCTATAAATGCTATAACCATTTGCTACCGTCACCCTATCCCATGCTTAGATGACTTGCTAGATGAACTTAGTGGTGCCACTATATTTTTCAATATAGACTTGAAGAGTGGTTACAACCAAATTCGCATACAAGAGGGTGATGAGTGGAAAATGGCTTTCAAAACTAAATTTGGTCTCTATGAATGGTTAGTGATGCCCATGGGCTTATCTGAAGCACCGAGTACGTTCATGCGCATGATGCATCATGTTTTGCGCCCCTACATTGGATATTGTGTTGTGGTCTACTTTGATGACATCCTTGTTTTTAGCAACTCTCTAGAACAAGACGCCACGCATGTTAGGGATATTTTGCAAACTCTTCGTCAAGAGAAACTTTATGCAAACATGGACAAATGAATTTTTGGTGTTGACAAAGTTGTTTTCCTAGGATTTTTGGTTTCCTCTAAGGGTGTGAATGTTGATGAAACTAAGATTGAGGAAATTAAATTTGGCCGACACCCGCAAATTTGCAGCAAAGTGCATAGTTTGTTAGAGCTACCTGATTTCTACCGTCGGCTTGTGAAGGACTTTAGCATCATTGCCACTCATCTACATGCTTTGAGCAAGAAAAATGCACCTTTTGTTTGGGGATCATCCCAAGACACCGCTTCATGTCCCTCATCATGCAGTCACTCGAGTTTGGCTTGTGGCGCTCACTCGCTTTGAGGTGGATCACTCTCTCACTTTTCTCTCCATGATGGGACAAAGCTTGCTTGTCGATGATCACTTGACTTGGAGACATAGGGCGAAGCACATATTCGGTGCCCTTCATCTTTAATCTATATTGATTTGTGCGCCGATTGTGTATGGCGCCACAGTCGAATTGCCAAGCTCTCCCAAGGAGTAGGTGGCAAACTGACAAGGGAACCACATCACACTCCATGGTGTCCTCGTAAACTCCAATCTTGAAGGAAACTTGCACGGTGTGGAAGACTTGTATTGTTCCGGACTCACTTAGCCATTGGACCTTGTAGAGGCGAGGGTGCTTTTTCTTAACCAAGTGCAACTTTGAGCAAAGTTCCTCACTTGCCAAATTGTGGCAACTTCCTCCATTGACGATGACCTTGACAGATCTGATGAGGACATCCCTACTAATGTTACACCCACAACTCCGACTGCTATATATACAGGACCAATTACTAGAGCTCGCGCACATCAATTGAATTACCAGGTACTTTCGTTTCCTGGAAATCCTTCTAATGTTCATGAACATATGATGCTGCCTAAATTAGATACTTTTGTTTTACTTATGATTGAAGGACCTAGCATGGACAAGAAGGATGACCATTGGAGTGGGATCAAGCATGGAGAAGAAGGTACGCCCGCGGGAAAGAACAATGGAGCTTCCAGTGATGATTTTCACACTTTGAAGCCACCATAATGGGAGCGAGAAGCCTTGGACGAAATATGCATGATGCCACTTTATAAAATTCGTCCCTAGGCTAATATAGGTGTTGCGCCACCTTATTTTTGGGCCAGGCCCATGTAATTTCGAAATACCATATTATAGGCTGTTTTTAGAATCCGTATGTATGGGGAAACTGAGTTAGGGTCGGTTTCGGACCCCTCCTCCAAGGGGCCACGAAATTCCCCTCTATTCCCCCATATATACAGCCCTTAGGGTGTCGTTTTAGGGTTGGGTTTTGTTTAGATTACAAGTTCGCCATAGCTGCAACTTCGCGTTCTTCGTTTGTGTTCCACGACCAGACAAAGGCGTCACAGAACCCCACTTCATCAATAAAGCTTTCCTCTTATATTCACAATATCCAGATTGCAATCTTAGTTTCTTTCTTGTTCTTCGTTTGCGTGCAGGAAACAGACCCTCGTGGTCAGGTTGATCGTGCTCCGGCGTGGTCAATAACCTCTCGGAGTTGGTTTAGCGATTGCTAAGGCGCGGCTTTATCACACGTTCGTAGTCGGATCATGAAAGTCTACTCCACCAAAAATGATAGCCACCATCTCATCGAAAGACAGGGACAACTTCGCCTCTATCAGATCTCCCTTGGATTCTAGCTTTGGTGTGGAAGATGTGGCAACGTTGGTCCTCATCTTGTTGTTGTAGAGTCAAAACCTTTGAGACAACAAGAGCGGGGCTCGGATAATTGTCAGAAAAGATTTGAGAGTCTTCATCTTCATTGACTTGTCGGTGCATAGACACTCATTCCAAGGCTTCCATCTCATCTTCACTCATGGGGTCATAGGAACCATCATCTTGAAGGATCATAGTCCACCTTGTGGAAAACTCAAACATCTTGTGTCCTTGACCTTGGCACGTGAAACACTTGATGGAGCTTGTTTTCAGGTCATCTGGTGTTGGTGTAGAGGATGACGCTCTTGTCTTGCTTGTATGAGCGTTGCGGGATGATGAAGTCGACTTGTCCTTGTAGCTTGACTTGTCATCTTTTGTCGTGGAGGTTCTCGTATACGGTGTCATAGTTGGAGAAGCTTCCGTAGTTACACCGTAGATCTTGTAGGAGTTCTAGGAGTACTTGTAGTCCTCTTGAACTTGTCGTTCTGCCTTGGTGGCTTGATGCACTAGCTCGAGCAAGTTGGAGTTGGGTTGGAAATCCACAATTTTCTTGACTTGGTAATTGAGACCATTCAAGAAACGTGTCATAGTTTGCTCATCCTCCTCCTTCACATTGGCTCTTATCATGGCTATCTCCATCTCCTAGTAGTACTCTTCCACCGGTTTGGTGTACTTGAGTAGTTGTAGCTTCTTGAAGAGATCATGATTAGTAGCAGCAGGAGCCACAAAAGTAGCAGCAGTATCAACAGTACCAGTATGTTGGCCTTGGCCGAGAGGCACATGTCGCGCTCGTCGTTCGAAAGGGATAGGAGCTGCAGCTGGTGGTGGTAGACGGGCAAGCACCTCATTGAACTTGGCGTCCATCTTGGTGTCGAATGTCTTCTCCAAACCATCGAGCTTCTCCATGACCTCTCCAAAGTTGGTCACGAAGTCTTGTACCTGGTCAGCCATCATTTGTTAAAATTTGTCATAGAGCGCTTTGTTGGTCATGCTCTCCCAGTCGCTCCCGTCGTCGTGTGATCCTGACATGGTTAGTAGAAATAGGAAACACACAAGAATATGAAACCAATAGACTACTGGGACGTGGTGGTGGTGGTAGTGGTGTGTCACAAATCCTTTAAGCAAATCTCAAATTCTTACCAGTTCTTACCCAACAGCAGGTGGTGATCGGCAATCGTTGTAGTCAAAACTTTCAAAGCTTGGATAGAGCGATTGCCAGGTGGTGTCAAACACACGACATAGATGTATGTGGAGCTGGGATGGCTTATAATATCATAGCAAAAAGTGTTAGCAATAATCAAGTCAGAGATGCAAGGTTGAATAAACGCTCAACGACGGTACTGTGCTGGTCCTAGGCAAGACCGTAGTAGAGACGCGAGCCTAAAACACCAACAAAATCACGACGCTACACGTAATCAAGGGAAAAGCACGCTCTGATTTTTTTTCAGTTTTTTGCGCTCTTTTTTTTGCTTAAAAATCACTACAATGGTGAGTGTCTCAAAACTCTTCCCACGTCGTTTAAGCAAGATGGGCACGAAATTTGTTGGACTGATTTTTTTTCTGGAGCAATTCGAGGGCTGCGACGACCAAAAATTTCGACAAAAATCACTATGATGGCAAGTGTCTCAAAACGCTCCGAAGAACCTAAAACCCAGATAGGGAAAAAACATTTTCAGCCGAATTTTTTTGGGCCTAAACATGCTTCGGAAAGCGTGCCAGACTCCTACGTAGGTAGCAAAACATGAATCCGAAATCAAAAGGATCTCGAAACTAAACATAAAACGAGCTGGACTCGGATTGGTGGAGGATTTGTGGTGGTATGTATGGACACCAATGGATAGTGATGATGGGTGGTGATATATGGCAGCGGTGATGATGGTGGTGGTATATGGCAACTATGAAGACGATGTAGTGGCGGCGTGATAGCCTGTGAAAAGAACTCAAAACTCTAAAGGACTAGACACTAAGACCAGCAACTCGACACGACGATGTAACCACAAATTCAACAAAGCAAAATACTGAAAAAACTATGCAACGGCTCAGATTGTTTCGGATATGATGATCTAACCCTTATTTTTTGTGGCTTTTTCGTGGACTAAAGGTATGAAGAACAAATGCAATCTAAACTACGAAAACTGGTAAAATCTCACCGAGCAACCTGGAAATCTGATACCACTTGATAGAGGCAAAGTTGTCCCTGTCTTTCGATGAGATGGCAGCTATCGTTTTTGGTGGAGTAGACTTTGACGATCCGACTACGAACATGCGATGACGCCGCGCCTTAGCAATCGCTAAACCAACTTCGAGAGGTTATTGACCACGCCGGAGCACGATCAACCTGACCACGAGTCTGTTTCCTGCACGCAAACTAAGAACAAGCAAGAAACTAAGATTGCAATCTGGATATTGCGAATATAAGATGAAGTGGGGTTCTGTAACGCCTTTGTCTGGTCGTGGAACACAAACGAAGAACGCGAAGTTGCAGCTATGGAAAACTTGTAATCTAAACAAAACCCAACCCTAAAACGACGCCCTGAGGGCTGTATATATGTAGGAATAGAGAGGAATTTCGTGGCCCCTTGGAGGAGGGGTCCGAAACCGACCTTAACTCAGTTTCCCCATACATACGGACTCTAAAATAGCCTATAATATGGTATTTCGAAATTACATGGGCCTGGCCCAACAATAAGGTGGCGAAGCACCTATATTAGCCCTAGGGACAAATTTTATAAAGTAGCATCATGCATATTTCGTCCAAGGCTTCTTGCTCCCATTATGGTGGCTTCAAAGTGCGAAAATCATCACTGGAAGCTCCATTGCCTTCCTCGCGCGTGCACCTTCTTCTCCATGCTTGATCCCGCTCCCATGGTCATCCTTCTTGTCCATGCCAGGTCCTTCATTCATAAGTAAAACAAAAGTATCTAATTTAGGCAGCGTCATATGTTCATGAACATTAGAAGGATTTGCAAGAAACGAAAGTACCTGGTAATTCAATTGACGTGCGCCAGCTCTAGTAATTGGTCATGTATGTATAGCAGTCGGAGTTGTGGGTGTATCATTAGCAGGGATGTCCTCATCATAACCCTAATTTTTTTGGCTTTTTCGTGGACTTTAGGTATGAAGAATAGATGCGATCTAACTAAGAAAAGCTGGTAAAATCTCACCGAGCAACCTGAAAATCTGATACCACTTGATAGAGGCGAAGTTGTCCCTGTCTTTCGATGAGATGGTGGCTATCGTTTTTGGTGGAGTAGACTTTGACGATCCGACTACGAACGTGCGAGACGTCTTGCCTTAGCAATCGCTGAACCAACTCCGAGAGGTTATTGACCACGCCGGAGCACGATCAACCTGACCACGAAGGTCTGTTTCCTACATGCAAACAAACAACAAGCAAGAAACTGAGATTGCAATCTAAATATTGCGAATATAAGAGGAAAGCTTTATTGATGAAGTGGGGTTCTGTGACTCCTTTGTCTGGTCATCGAACAGAAACGAAGAACGCGAAGTTGCAGCTATGGCGAACTTGTAATCTATACAAAACCCTAACCTAAAATGATGCCCTAAGGGGTGTATATATGGGGGAATAGAGGGGAATTTCGTTGCCCCTTGGAGGAGGGGTCCGAAACCGACCCTAACTCAGTTTCCCCATACATTTGGACTCTAAAAACAGCCTATAATATGGTATTTCGAAATTACATGGGCCTGGCCCAAAAATAAGGTGGCGCAGCACCTATATTAGCCTATGATTTTTTTTTGTAAAGTGGCATCATGCATATTTCGTCCAAGGCTTATTGTTCCCATTACAGTGGCTTCAAAGTGCGAAAATCATCACTAGAAGCTCCTTTGTTCTTTCCCGCGCACGCACCTTCTTCTCCATGCTTGATCCCGCTCCAATGGTCATCCTTCTTGTACATGCTAGGTCCTTCATTCATAAGTAAAACAAAAGTATCTAATTTAGGCAGCATCATATGTTCATGAACATTAGAAGGATTTCCAAGAAACGAAACTACCTGGTAATTCAATTGACGTGCGCGAGCTCTAGTAATTGGTCCTGTATGTATAGCAGTCGGGGCTGTGGGTGTAACATTAGTAGAGATGTCCTCATGACAACCGCTCTATACAGTGGTACAACCACCCCTAATCCGCCCAAAACGCCCCTAGGACGCTCCAGTAGCGGTACCACCACCCCACCAAGCGGTACAACCGCTAATTCCCTAGGTCCAGCACTTCAGCAACCTCCAGGACACTCCAGGAGCGGTACAACCGCCCATCCCAGTTTCAACCTCGGCTTGATTCTGATGAGGACATGACTACCTTCGATACGACCAAAAATGTTGCATGCATACATACTTGTGAGGTGATTTCTTATAAGAATTATGCAATAATTTATTTATGTTATTCGGAAAAAAAATACTTCACCTATTTTTATTTTCTGCCTAAATGCAGAATAGTCCCCTCTATTCCCCCATATATACATCCGTTAGGGCGTCATTAGGGTTGGGTTTTGTTTAGATTACAAGTTCGCTATAGCTGTAACTTCGCATTCTTTGTTTCTGTTCCATGACCAGACAAAGGCGTCACAGAACCCCACTTCATCAATAAAGCTTTCCTCTCATATTCGCAATATCCAAATTGCAATCTTAGTTTCTTGCTTGTTCTTCATTTGCGTGCAGGAAATAGACCCTCGTGGTCAGGTTGATCATGCTCCGGCGTGGTCAATAACCTCTCGGAGTTGGTTTAGCGATTGCTAAGGCGGGGCGTCATAACACGTTCAAAGTCGGATCGTCAAAGTCTACTCCACAAAAAACGATAGCCACCATCTCATCGAAAGACAGGGACAACTTCGCCTCTATCAAGTGGTAGAGGCGAGGGTCTCGATCTTTCGATGAGATGATAACTATCGATTTGGTGGAGAAGACTTTGATGATCCGACTACAAACGTGCACGATGTTGCGCCTTAGCAATCGCTAAACCAATCTCCAAGAGGTTATTAACCACACCGGAGCACGATCAACCTGACCACGAAGGTCTATTCCTGCAAGCAATCAAATAACAAGCAAGAATATGATAATGCAATCTGAATATTGCTGATATATATGAAGTATTGATAAAGGTGGGGTTCCGAAAGCGGTCTTGGTCTGGTCGTTGGACACAAACGAAGTACACGAAGTTGCAATGGCTATCTTTTAACTAAACAAAACCCAAAGGAAAAGCTACTAGATTGATCAACTTATATAGGAGTAAGGGGTGGCGGCCAAGGAGGTGGGAGGACGTCCCAAGACACCCTAAAACTAACCCTAGGTCGTACAAGGCCCATGGGCCCAAGTGAAGGTGATGCAACACCTTTGGACTTGTAGTTTGACTCGGATTCGGATGCAACATCAGATTGTTTCGTCGATATCTTCACGATCCAGACGAATTTTAAGGTGATTCCAACTGGGATAGAACTCATATGAAATCTAGTTGCCAGCAAAAAAAGAATCCCCAAATTCCGAGTCCGTATGAAAAAGTCGTTGGCATTTTGAGACAGGTGTTTCTGTGCAGTCCGAATCTGAGTCCAGAACGTGAGAGACTTGGACTCTATCTTCTCTTGGGCTAAAAGTTATGTGAGAGAACTTCTTTAACAACACCTAATTGTTTCCTTTGACATTAGAGGACCTCTTGAATAGCACCCAACCATTTCGTCTTCCTTTGTCATCACACGTGGTTCATACAAGTGTTCGACCATTCTGCAGTTAGGCATAAAATAAAAATAGGTGAAGTACTTTTGTTTCGGCATAACATAAATAAATTATTGCATAATTCTTATAAGAAATCACCTCACAAATATGCATGCATGAAACATTTTTGGTCATATCGAAGGTAGTCATGTCTTCATCATCCTCCCCTTTTTGAAAACAAAGCCGTCCTCAGCGTTGCTTAATCTGAAATGTGGCTACCAAAAGACAAAAGCCGTACACATTGTATATGTATTTGTCATCCAGTTTTATTGTTCTCAGTTGTGACACATGTGACACATATATGCAAGGGTACTCATCACATGTCATGAAATATGAAGCCAAAAACTCATCACAAGAAGTAGAAGGCATGACAATATTACAACTCAGCTTGCACATATAAGTGAAGTCCTTATTCATATCAAAAGATTCACAATGTTCATCATTAAACCATCCCAATATTGGTAGATAAACGTGAATCGTTTCAAATTTAGATGCTACAACAAGCTTAAATAAGCAAACTTGCAACATGTCATTTGACACAGAATTATCACCAAGATTGGAGGTCATATCAAAATGATTAAACACCGATAGAATTATTTTCAAACATATTTGACCCAAATTTGATTGATTTTCTGATTCACACGGTTCTTGCTCATCAATAGTTAATTCAATGGGTGCACTCACAATTGCTGATATTGTAGTTATTTGATCACATGATGAAGTAAAATCATGAAAATAGTCCTCTAAAATAGGTGGTGTGATCAAAGTAATGGGTAGCTCATCACAAGGTACATTGGAATTGACAAGCCATTCAACATACTCATGTGGAGATGGAAGATCAATACCTTTGCCATTACCTCTTATGATCAACTCAGATGATGTAGGCACTCTTGGTGGTGACGTGTTACATGGTGAAGGTGATGTAGCCCTCACAAGAATTGATGTGGTTGTCACAGTACGCCTAGTAGTTGAAGGAACAACTTTATCCACTCGTGGAATGTGCACCTTGCGCTTTATTTCCTTTTGGGCAACACGTTGATTTATTTCTTGTTCAGCTTTGCAAGCAAGACAAAACAAACGATCCATAGAATAACACTTTTCATGAATTAGTATCTCCTGAATATCACGGTTTAATCCTCCCCAAAATCTATCCATAAAATCTTCTTCACTTTCTTCTAATGAGGAATGCAACAAGGTCATTTGTACATGATCATAATATTTCATTACGGTGTCACTACCTTGTTTTAAATATTGTAACTTTTTAAACTTGTCACGAGTATAATAAACAGGAACGAATGTGTGTCTCATGGCAAGTTTCAAATCATCCCAAGTAGTAGGTATAATATCTTTGTGTAACCGACAATATTCGCTCCACCAAACTGAAGCATAACTAGTGAAAGAACAAACTGCGACCTTAACTTTCTTATGTGCAGCAAAATTATGGGAAGCAAATATGTCATTTATTTCAAACTCTCATTCAATATATAAAGCAGGTCTAAATCGGCCATTAAATGGAGGTATAGAAATATTAACCTGATCATGTGCATTTGGATCTCTTTGCAGCTCTCGTATCGGTTTTTGTGGTGGCACGTCTCCCACGATCGAAGAAGCCCATGAACTGAAAACTCTGGATCCTGTCATGACTAGTAGAAAAAGAAACAAAGATCCAAGTATGTTGTTCCTATGAACTACTGGGATGTGGTGGTAAAACGCTCACAGTAAAGCAAATATCAATGTCTTACAAATTCTTACCATGCAGCAGGTGGCGACCGGCAACCGACGGTGTCAATATCTCCGAAGATTGGGTAAAGCGATTACCAGGTGAACGTATGTATACACGATGTAGAAATATATGGAGCTTGGAAGGCTTAATATATGGTAGCAAAAGATTAGCAATAATCAATTCAGAGATGCAATGTTGAATAAACGCTCAACGACGGTACTGTGCTGGTCCTAGGCTAGACCGTACTAGAGACGCGAGCCTAGAACACTAATGGAGTCACGGCATAGGACAAATAGCAGCAAGGGATGATATGAATGAGCTCTCGGCAGCAAGATATAAGTGAAGATCACAATGGCAGTAAAGACAGTGATGATAAATGACCAACAAGCAAGATATACAAAACTCTCTCTGCAGCTTTCCTCTAGAAAATATTATGTGAAATTTCTGATATTTTTTCTCAAGAATTCTACTAACTCAAGCTTTCGTATGCAAAAAGAATCACTCAATTCCGAGTTCATATGAGGAAGATACGCTTGTTTTACTGAACACTGCGCAAAACAGATTTCAATCCGAATTCACACACGAGATTGAGTCTAGGTAGATCCAAAATTTGTTTTTTCTCTTCTCTCTATTTTTTTCACTAACTTTTTTTTCTTTTTTTTTCTGTGTCACTTTTTTTTCTATCCAACAAATTAGATAAGATGTAGATTGGATCAAGCGTACATGTGAACTACCTCAAGTGTGATAATGATAATGAACAATGGTAGCATGTGGTGAAAATTGATGGATGGTGGTGGGTGACAACGAAAGGGATGACGCTGGCGTGGTGGTGGTATGTGGTAGCAGCGATGAAGATGGTGCGACGCCGGCGTGACAACTTGTGAAAACTCTAAAAGACTAGACGCTAAGACCAGCAACTCGACACGATGATGCAACCGATAATTCAACTATGCAAGCACTAAAAAGAAAATTACAAAGGCTCAGACTGGCTTGGAGAAGAGATGAATAGATCTAACTTTTTTTGTGGCTTTCCCTTGGGCAATAGGGAAGGAAAATTAATCTAATCTATGAATAACTCGAAATTCTCAACGAGCAACCTGAAAACTGATACCACTTGATAAAGGCGAGGTTCCCGATCTTTCGATGAGATGATAACTATCGAGTTGGTGAAGAAGACTTTGACGATCTGACTACAAATGTGCACGACGTTGCGCCTTAGCAACCGTAAAACCAATCTCCAAGAGGTTATTGACCACACCGGAGCACGATCAACCTGACCACGAAGGTCTATTCCTATAAGCAATCGAATAACAAGCAAGAATATGATAATGCAATCTAAATATTGCGAATATATGTGAAGTATTGATAAGGGCGGGGTTCCTAAAGTGGTCTTGGTCTGGTCGTTGGACAGAAACGAAGTACACGAAGTTGCAATGGTTAACTTTTAACTAAACAAAACCCAAAGGAAAAGCTACTAGATTGATGTACTTATATAGGAGCAAGGGGTGGCAGCCAAGGAGGTGGGAGGACGTGCCAAGATACCCTAAAACTAACCCTAGGTCGTACAAGGCCCATGGGCCCAAGTGGAGGTGATGCAACACCTTTGGACTTGTAGTTTGACTCAGATTCGGATGCAATGTCAGATTGTTTCGTTGATATCTTCACGATCCAGACGAATTTTAAGGTGATTCCAACTGGTCGGGAACACATATGAAATCTAGTTTCCACCAAAAAAACAATCACCCAATTCCGAGTCCGTATGAAAAAGTTGTTGGCGTTTTGAGACAGGTGTGTCTGTGAAGTCCGAATCTGAGTCCAGAACGTGAGAGACTTGGACTCTATCTTCTCTTGGGCTAAAAGTGACGTGAGAAAACTTCTTGAACAATGCCTAATTGTTTCCTTTGACATTATAGGACCTATTGAATAGCACCCAACCATTTCGTCTTCCTTTGTCATCACACGTGGTTCATACACGTGTTCGACCATTCTATATTTAGGCATAAAATAAAAATAGGTGAAGTATTTTTGTTCCGGATAACATAAATAAATTATTGCATAATTCTTATAAGAAATCACCTCACAAATATGCATGAATGTAACATTTTTGGTCGTATCGAAGGTAGTCATGTCCTCATTAGATTCACTATTTCGACCATAACTTTCACTACCGAACTCCGATTTGAATGTTCTTCGGCTCGTTTTCGAAGCTATCGATGTGCCGAAGCTGCTCATCTTGGTTTCACCACCATTTGGTTTCAGCATATTTTTCAAATTTTGGCAAGTTTGCCTAGGCCCTCCACCATATCATCCACATTACCACCATAGTCTTCCGCAACCTAACCCAATTTGGTGACTATTGCTTTTGTGGTTGCTTGAGTTGTGATTTGAGTCTCCTAAGTTCATATTTTTCAAATTTTGGCAAGTTTGCCTAGGCCCTCCACCATATCATCCACATTACCACCATAGTCTTCCACAACCTAACCCAATTTCGTGACCATTGCTTTTGTGGTTGCTTGAGTTGTGATTTGAGTCTCCTAAGGTGTTTCCGCTACTTAGGGACGGTTACATCTTCATCCACCACTGGTGACTTGTATCGCGCCATCGACTACATCGACCACCGACATTCGACATCGACGACAACCATCCATCCTTTGGGACCATCTTCAATCGAAAGCAAGGTGGGTTTACCCCGACTTCGTGAAAGGTTAAGTGTGACGAAGGTATACATTCCGTCATACACTTTTCCTTCCTTGCCCTTACATCTTGATAGATCCACCCTCTTTGCGATTACCTTCATACCTATTGAGACTAGCTATCCGAGTATTGCGGGGCTTCCCAAAAACTTGTGCACCATAGTGATACAATATCATATTGTTGCATCATTGAAAATATCATATAGTGCAATTGCTTGCTCCCATGCATATCTTGTGATACTTGTCTCATATAGTTGGTTGAGGCTCAATAAGAATAGTGGAAAGGAAGAGAAGATTCAAAAAAAGCTTCTAAGCAAGAAACAAAGATCAGAAGCTTATAAGCAAAAAGAGTTGAGCAAGAAAAGAGATACTTGTGCATGAGGATAGATGAATAGAAAACGTATCCTTGCATGAATAGGATTGTTGCCAAGTGGTGAATCATGCTCAAACGTGCAATAAGCTAGCGTCTCTCCTTGTGTTTGTGCAACACGAGCTTTGCTCATCCCTATACTTGCACAAGCCCAATTATCCCACCATGTGTGTTTCTCTATTGGCCTCCTCTATATTTGTGATCTCTTGCTTTGCATTTTGAGTCCTTTGGATTTATTTCAACATTTACAATATCTTGGACGTCAATTGCTCAAATTTTGTGCCACTTGTCCTAACCGAGACACTTGATAAGCTTTTATGTTGTAGGTGTGAGTGAACAAGTCTGGTACCAATTCCATTATTCTCTCAAGTCACATTGAGTGAAACGGGATACATCCTCAACTTTTGGAACGGTATCTTGGTATTGTTTATCTCATTTCCCACTCACCTTTGCTCGAGTCTTGTGATGGCTAGGCAAAGCACACCATCTTCGTTGTTTGATGACTACATCGACATGAGAAACCACACCAGCCATCAACTTGAGCGACTCGCCATCGACATATGACACTCAGAAGCTCGGAAAAGAGACATGGTGGCCGCACACATGGAGTAACTTCGACACATGGTGGACAACTACAAGTCTTCTTCCCATTCGTCATCGTCATGGCGTAGATTCTCAAGTCGCACATCTTCCAAGAAACAAGTGCGCGAAGACCAAGATCACCACCAAGGACAAGCGTCGACGCCAAGATCAAGGCGATCGACTACATGCATGGATGACCCTTCCATCTTCGGAAGCATCCCAAGGAAGATGACCGAGCATGGGAATTTCCCTTCGGTCATGGTGGAGAGTGATGAAGTGCCATCTTTGGAGTTCATCCATGACGACGGCGACAAGGAGGTTGAGCATGGGACTATCCCTTGAACCCAGGCGGCGAAAGGAGTTGAGCATGGAGACGTTTGCACCTACATCTCTACGACACCCACATATGACGAGATGCCCCAATTTCCATGTGAGGAGAGCTACCACCATATGAGTGACATGAGTGACTCCACCATATGTGACATTGAGTGCATTTCCTATGAGAGGATGAGAGTGACCACCACTAGCCCCATATATGAGGAGTTGCCACAATTCCTATGCGAGGTTGAGAGCCATCACCACCCATTGAGTGACTCAACCAACCATATGAGTGAGAGCAACCGCGTAAGCAGGATCCACCCATGCCCCGGGCCAAGCAGTGTAAGTACGGTAGGTACTATATCTATAGTGTGTTACTGTAGCTACAGTCAACAAACAAAACAACCTCTACGCCCCGGGCCATGGCCCTGGTAGCCCGGGGCCTGGCTACGCCACTGAGTGAGAGCATCCTAGAGGGAGTGAGTGAGCCACACCACTTAGTGAGTAAGGTAGTTGAGATGGCATGTGAGACCACTATGATTTCTAATAACTTAACCTCTACTCCTATTGTGTCTTCTTGTTGGGTGCAATGTCTCCTACACAACGACACGCCTACCCTCAACGAGTACATCCCTCCAACGAGAATGACGATGGCCATGGTGGATGATGATGCACCCCCCACATGGTTCCATCATGATGATGACCATGAGTTGGTTCTCCCACCTCACCTACAGCACATGAGCGGAATGAGGAAGGTAAAATAGGTGAAGGTGGTGATCTTGTCCCACTAGTGGACTATCTTTACATTGATTGCTTGCATGATGTTGATCACCTTATGGATACTTCACATGCTATGTCTTCTTCATGCTTAGATGTGCCCCCTATTTATGATGAATATGATGATGAGCATGTTGACTTACCTAGTTTTGATGCTATACTCCATAGGATACCATGTGCAAATTCTATTGCGCACATCATGTTTAACAATCATGTACACTTGTCATATGCTATGTGTGAAATTTCCTATATTGCATCTTTGCAATCTCACCATAGTGTCTATGCATATCCCATAAAACTTAATCCAATTTGCGAATATGGCATGGACGACAAGCCCATGGTTATTGGCATTTGCTTTTATTGTGATGATATTGCCAAGCTTCCTTTGCATCATTTGCACAATAGTTCTAATATGACTTGCCATGACCAACTAGCTTTGGATATGCACTGTTTCAGATGTTGTCATATTCTCCGACTTCTGCTTCCGCTCTGGCACATGAGGAGACCACAATAGTTTCCTCATACATACTAGGAGATTTTGATCCATCCTACACTTTGCATGATCTCCATATTTGTGTGCACAATATTCTTGCCATTGATATGAATAAAATGCTTGTGCCACATACATGCTATAATTGCGTCCCAATCATGTTGAGCATAATAACTATCATTACATGACGGATGACGTGTTCCTATACCATGCCTCAAACTTATTCGTGCATTGGATATTTTGTTCTAATGAACACAAACACATGCCCATCCTAACGGATGATGTGTACATTTACCACGCACACACTTTGTTCTGTGTATCTCCTTCTTGTGTAGGTACACACGATTCTTCGTCAACCTCGCAAGTGCACGAGTTGACGAAACAAGCTCTAGAGAGCAACGAAGACGTGTGCCACCATGGAGTGCTTACTCTCCACCCACCCACTATGTGCAAATACTTTGTGCATTTCTTCTACATGGCTCTCACATGGTTATGGCTTATTGTGTGTCCATTATATATCCTTTGCCCATATTGCCATGTTCACTTTGCATGATATGCTCGTTTCTATGCCATTCCCATGAATTTGTGACACATGCTTTGCATCTCACATGACACTTCATTGTATGATTTGTATGTGTATTCGCAAGCTTGGTGGAGATATAACTTGCTATTGCCATGTTTGCTATGTGCCCCATGCCTATGATGATACATTGATCATGTTTTGTTTCCATGCTTGCGATATGTCATGTGCATTGCATATGCTTACTATTTGCTCACATGACATAATTGCCACGATTTCCTCTAGTATGTTGCATCTTCGCACTACTAGTTGGCACTACATGATCGCTATGCTTGCTTATGTTGCATCACCGATGTGCTCCTTTTATGCGGTTGATGATGACCATTGCCATGTTTCACACATGATTGATATTGCTTGTTGTCATATGTCTCCATGCATTGCCTCACTCATGCTAGATGGTTTGCCATGTATTGCATGCAATAATGCTATTAATATTGCTAATGAGATTGCCCCCATAGCTTTCTCACATATTATTGGAGCTTTTGATATCTTTCATGCGAAGCATGTTTGTCGTTCTTCTTTGCACCATATGCCTAGTGCCATGAATATTGCCATTATTGCATCATATTGTTCATGCACTTTGTTCCTAATGGTTATGTGCAAGAGAGGAGAACCATCATGATGGATGATGTGTTTATCTACCATGCACATACATTCTTTGCTTGTTTATGTGTATGTGTAGGATACGTTGACTACATGTCAACTTCCACTTCACGTGAGTTGACGATTCGAGCTCTTGCGAGCGAGCCATGCTACACCGACACATTTCTACATCGCACTTGCTTGTGCATCGGCATTGTGACGGATGCACAAGGTCACGCTTTTGAGGGGAAATCCTTCTTGTGCATGGATATTTTGGCCCATCCTACTTGTGTTGCTTGTACCATGACATATATTGGTCATCTTGGACCACTTACTTGCACACATGTTAGAGATATTGCTTTCACTCATGATTGCCATCATTCCATGCCTCGTGACCAACTTGTGGATGGTTTGCTCTTATCATATGCTTGGTTGCAACAATATCCATTCTTCACATTTGCCATGCCACATTGCTTGCTACATGCTTGAATTGATTGCCTCACACATGTTGAACACTTGCTCTTTATATTGTGTTGAGTGCCTCACTATCTTCACTACACCATGTGCACATTATGCTTGGATTGTCTTGCACTTGCCCCATGTGTCTAGACATGTCATTTCCTTTGGTGTTGTGAATGATTCCTTTGCCTACCATAGACCTTACATTGATTGCTATGTGCATGAGTGCTATGACCTTGAGGTAGATGCTTGTTCTATTGACACACATATTGGCATCCCTACCTCCCCCAGGCATCCTTATTTCCATGATAGCATTGTGTGTGCTCAATTTATATGCTTACATGCCATGCCACAATCCCTTGTCACACCATATGTTATGCATGATGACAACACTTGTGTGGTGATTCACCACTTGAATGCTTGGTCAGGGAATCGAAGAAGAACCACTCCTAAGTAGCTGAAACACCTTAGGAAGTGGCGAGGCTCGTGACTCAAAATATCAAATGCAAATGGGTTGCGGTAGAAATGGTTGAAGGTTGCGGAAAATCTGTGGTGGGAAAAAACAAGGTAAATGAAAACTGTCGAGGGGAAACTTTCTACAAAGGCTGGAAGGTCCAGGTCGGCCGGAGGTCCCGGGGGACGGAAGATCCGGGGTAGCCGGACTGTCCGGGGGCCGGAAGGTCCGGGTGGAGCCGGCGATTCCGGGGGTCAGGAAAATTGGGACGAACCCTAATTTCCAGATCTTGGACTTGGGCGGAAAATCGTGAGGAAAAACCCAAATCTGACGGTGAAAAAGAAAAAATGGTGGGGATTGGCTGGATGGGAAGCTAGATCCACACGTCCACAACGAGATCCACGGATCCAAATCAACCAAATTTCATCAAATCCAAGAAATTTGGGTAAGGCTATTTTTGTGGGGATTTTCGAAATTGGGATGAAATCAAACAAAATTAGGCTAGAAACGAGGGGAGGGGACTCAAAATTCGTGATCAACGTGGCTCATGATACCATATGATACGGGGCAAGACCCATGGTGGTCGATCTTTCACGAATTGGAGGGGGGAAGCATGATGAACAAGGGGAAGAACGAGAGGAAACACTCAAGAGTAAACTCATTCACACATCAACTAGGTCCATAACATCACAAGAGGTACAAGATCCCAAATCAAGAAATGAAACGAGTATCGACAGTGTCTCTCACTCTGGAGGAGGAGCCTTGAATCCACGGGGATCTTCCCTCTAGAGGGGACTTGGCATCACTTGGATCTACTCCCAAAGGTGGGCAAACTCCCTAGGAGAAGCAAGTAATGGAGCTAATCTCGAGAGAAAACATTATCTAACACTAACTCGAGGTGGAAGACAAGTATATATAGTATAGGGGCGAAGGGGTAAGTGAAAGAGTACATGGGCCTCGGGCCAGAGAGTCTTCACTCTATGAAGGCCGGAAGTTCTGGGCTAGGCCGGCAGTTCCGGGCGCCGAAAGTTCCTGGCTGGTTCCGGGTGAGTTCCGTACTTTCCAGAGAGGCGGCTCGGGCTTTGGTGGCTGGGCTGATGGAGGGCCGCAAGTTCCGGGTCGGCCAGAAGTTCCGGGGGTGGAAGCTTCGGGCAGGTTCCGGGCTAACCGGAAAGTATGCATCCGGGTCTATTTCCTGCACGCAAACGAAGAACACCTGCAGGCAGCTCAAGTTTATGTGCATTATCATTTATTTTCTCTAACACCTTAAAAGGACCATCATCACATGGCATTAGCTTTGACTTGCGCAATTCAGGAAATCTATCCTTACGCAAATGTAACCAAACAAGATCTCCAGGTGCGAAGACAACATGTTTTCTACCCTTATCTCCAGCAATTTCGTATTTAGCATTCATACGCTCAATGTTTTCCTTTGTTAACTCATGCATCTTTAATATCAATTTAGCACGTTCTTTAGCATCAAAATTAAGCTTCTCTGAAGATGGGAGAGGCAACAAATCAATAGGTGCACGAGGTAAGAAACCATACACAACTTCAAAAGGGCACATCTTAGTGGTAGAATGTAGTGAACGATTATAAGCAAATTCAATATGAGGCAAGCATTCTTCCCACATTTTCAGGTTATTCTTCAAAACAGCCCTAAGCATAGTAGACAATGATCTATTGACTACTTCAGTTTGGCCATCAGTTTGGGGATGACATGTAGTACTAAAAAGCAGTTTAGTCCCCAACATAGCCCATAAACATCTCCAAAAGTGGCTAAGAAATTTAGCATCACGATCTGAAACAATTGTATTTGGCACACCATGCAACCGAATAATTTCACGAAAGAACAAATCAGCAACATGAGCAGCATCATCACTTTTATGACATGGTATAAAGTGTGCCATTTTGGAAAATCTATCCACGACAACAAACATGCTATCCTTCCCCTTCTTAGTTCGAGGTAAACCTAAAACAAAGTCCATAGATATATCCTCCCAAGGAACACTAGGTACAGGCAAAGGCATATATAAACCATGAGGATTGAGTCGTGACTTAGCTTTTTGACATGTAGTGCAGCGAGCAACAAAACGCTCAACATCCCGTCTCATCTTTGGCCAAAAGAAATGTGTAGAAAGTACGTCCTCCGTCTTCTTCATGCCAAAGTGTCCCATTAATCCTCCTCCATGTGCCTCCTGTAACAACAAAAGACGAACGAAGCTAGCTGGAATGCATAGCTTGTTAGCACGGAACACAAATCCATCATTAATAACGAACTTGTTCCATGTTCTCCCGTCTTTACAATGCTGCAACACGTCTCTAAATTCAGCATCATGCACATATTGATCTTTGATGGTCTCCAAACCAAATATTTTAAAGTCAAGTTGTGAAAGCATAGTATAACGACGAGACAAAGCATCCGCAATAACATTTTCTCTACCCTTCTTGTGTTTAATGACATAAGGAAAAGCCTCAATGAATTCAACCCATTTAGCATGTCTACGGTTTAGTTTTGCTTGACTTTTAATATGTTTCAAAGATTCATGTTCAGAATGTATAACAAATTCTTTGGGCCATAAATAATGTTGCCATGTTTCCAAAGTCCGAACAAGAGCATATAATTCCTTATCATAAGTAGAATAATTCAGACTAGGCCCACTCAATTTTTCAGAAAAGTACGCAACAAGTTTACCATCTTGTAATAAAACACCTCCTAACCCAATTCCACTAGCATCACATTCAAGCTCGAAAGTCTTATTAAAATCATGAATTTGGAATAAAGGAGCATGTGTTAACTTATCTTTCAAGACCGTGAAGGCTTCTTCCTGTGCGGTACCCCAAGAAAAAGGCACGTCCTTCTTTGTAAGCTCATTGAGAGGCGCAGCAATGGTGCTGAAATCTCTCACAAAACGCCTATAGAAACCAGCGAGGCCAAGAAAACTCCTCACTTGTGTGACCGTTTTGGGCTGCGGCCAACTCTCAATAGCTTCAGTCTTGGCTTTATCAACTTCAATTCCCTATGGAGTAACAACATAGCCAAGAAAAGATACTCGGTCGGTGCAAAAGGTGCACTTCCCAAGGTTACCAAACAAACGTGCATCACGTAGAGCAATAAAAACAACACGTAGATGTTCCAAATGCTCCTCCAAAGCTCTACTAAAAATCAATATATCATTAAAATAGACTACCACAAATCGTCCAATGAAAGCACGTAAAACCTCGTTCATTAATCTCATGAAAGTGCTAGGTGCATTAGTTAACCCAAAAGGCATGACTAACCAATCATATAATCCAAACTTAGTTTTAAATGCTGATTTCCATTCATCTCCCAGTTTCATACGAATTTGATGGTATCCACTACGCAAATCAACTTTGGAGAAAATTGTAGAACCACTTAATTCATCAAGCATATCATCTAGTCTAGGAATAGGATGACGATGACGAATAGTAATATTATTAATGCCTCTACAATCCACACACATGCACGACGTACCATCCTTTTTAGGCACTAGAATAATAGGAACAACACAAGGACTAAGGGATTCGCGTATATAACCTTTGTCACGCAGCTCCTGTACTTGACGCATAATCTCCTTTGTCTCCTTCGGATCGGTATGGTATGGCGCACGGTTGGGTAGGGATGCACCGGGAATTAAGTCAATCTGATGCTCAATCCCACGAATAGGTGGTAATCCCGGTGACACGTCTTGTGGGAAGACGTCAGCGAACTCTTGGAAAATGTTAACGACAGCAAGAGGCAAAGAGGGAGGCATGTCCTCGAATGAAAATAATACCTCTTTGCATATAAAAGCATAGCAAACAGATGTAGCAACATCCAAATCATTAATATCTGACTTAGTAGCAAGTAAACATCCACTCTTCAATTTTATTTCGGATGCAACATTAGATGATGGTTTATTATGCTTATGGTGTTGCTCAACTTCCTGTGCTACAATATGATTTTCATTCTTATTTTTCTCCTGCGTTGCTTTACTAGCTCTAGCAATGTCATCTTTCATAATATGTTCCGGAGACATAGGAAGCAAAGTGATATTTTGATCCTTATGAACAAGAGTATACTGATGTGTCCTAACATGGTGTACAGAATTTTATTCAAACTGCCATGGCCTACCAAGTAAAACAGAACAGGCTTGCATGGGTACCACATCACAATCCACATAATCAGAATATGTAGCAATGCTAAAATGCACACGAACAGTACGTGTTACCTTAACCTTGCCACTCTTGTTGAACCATTGGATGTAATAAGGATGAGGATGTGGTCTCGTGGTTAGAGACAACTTCTCCGCCATCTCCATGCTAGCCAAGTTATTGCAACTCCCTCCATCGATGATGACGCGAACAGAACGCTCCTTCACAACTCCCTGTGTGCGGAACAAGTTGTGCCTCTGATTTTGTTCAGCCTGTGTAACCTGCACACTGAGAACACGTTGAGCAACTAAACTTTCATACCTGTCAGCATAATCAGCAGCCATGTAGTGTGTCTCTGGTTCTGCATCCTCGCCACCCTGTTCTTCACTTGCAATGAGAGCCAAAGTCTCCTCATCATAATCACTAGCGGACGCATATCCACCATCCTTAGTAACAATCATTACACGCTTGGAAGGGCATTCTCTCACAAAGTGACCTCCACCCTTGAAAATATAACCTCATGTGTTTGCCCTGTGGATGCAATAGATGAAGAAAAGCTCT
Organism: Hordeum marinum; assembly: GCA_022496015.1. Lineage (NCBI taxonomy): Eukaryota > Viridiplantae > Streptophyta > Magnoliopsida > Poales > Poaceae > Hordeum > Hordeum marinum. The sequence goes on from CM039676.1 coordinate 147,877,618, forward strand.
ATGCAGGCCCAGAAGGTGTGCTCTTCGCAGAGGGTGGAGTAGGAGCCTGTTTCCTGGTATCGCGGTTGGAGTTGGAGGTGGGAGTAGGTGGTGTTGCAACGGGACGTGCGGAAGTAGAGGAGGTACGTGGTGTCCATGATGAAGTGCGACCTGCAGAAAAAGTAGTTCTCGCCATTGCCTATCGATCCTGCACTTCACGTTTAGCTTTCCAAGCAAGATGAAATAAACGAGTGATAGTGTTATACTCCTTATACTCTAGAATAGTCTGAATCTCTTTATTTAATCCACCCATAAAACGTGCAAGCATAGCTTCATTCTCCTCAACAAGACCACATCTAATCATGCCAGTTTGTAATTCCTGATAATTTTCCTCTACAGATTTTTTTCCTTGTCTTAAACGCTGCAAATTTTGAAGCAATTCACGTTGATAATAAGGTGGCACCCAACGATTATGCATAGCAGTTTTCAAAGCAGCCCAAGTAGTTGGAATATTAGCATGGTGTATTCTACAATGTTCTGACCACCAAACTCAAGCAAAACTAGTGAATGAACAAACAACAGCAGCAATACATCTATCCTTAGGAAATTGTAAGCATCTAAAACGTTGTTCTGTTTCTAACTCCCATGTAAGATATATATCAGGAACATATCTACCCTCAAACGTAGGAATATTCAATTTAAGTTTAGGGAGATGGTCATGATCCCGTACCTGAGGGGGTGGTGCAGCCCTACCGTTACGGTTGTAGCCATGTGGTCGACCTGGTGCGTATCATGGTGGTTGCCCCTGAGGCTGATCTGGAGCAACCTCTCCCTCATCATCGTAATCACCATCATAATCTTCAACCTGCTCAACGATAGTAGCAGCAGGAGCCCCAGAAGTAGTAGCATTATCAATGGTACCAGTATGTTGGGCTTGGCCGAGAGGCACACGTCGCGCTCGTCGTTCGAAAGGTATAGGAGCTGCAGCTGGTGGTGGTAAACGGGCAAGCACCTCATTAAACTTGGCGTCCATCTTGGTGTCGAATGTCTTCTCCAAACCATCTAGCTTCTCCATGGCCTATCCAAAGTTGGTCACGAAGTCTTGTACCTGGTCAGCCATCATTTGCTGAAATTTATCATAGAGCGCTTTGTTGGTCATGCTCTCCCAGTCGATCCCGTCGTCGTGTGATCCTGGCATGGTTAGCGGAAATAGGAAACACACAAGAATATGAAACCTACAGACTACTGGGACGTGGTGGTGGTGGTGGTGGTGTGTCACAAATCCTATAAGCGAATCTCAAATTCTTACCAGTTCTTACCCAGCAGCAAGCGGTGGTCGGCAACCGTTGTAGTCAAAACTCTCAAAGCTTGGATAGAGCGATTGCCAGGTGGTGTCAAACACACGACGTAGATGTATGTGGAGCTAGGATGGCTTATAATATGGTAGCAAAAAGGGATAGCAATAATCAATTAAGAGATGCAAGGTTGAAAAACGCTCAACGACGGTACTGTGCTGGTCCTAGGCTAGACCGTACTAGAGACGCGAGCCTAAAACACCAACAAAATCACGACGCTACACGTAATCAAGGGAAGAGCACACTCTGATTTTTTTTCGTTTTTTTGGCGCCTCTTTTTTTGCGCTCTTTTTTTTTGCTCAAAAAATCACTACAATGGCGAGTGTCTCAAAACTCTCCCCACGTCGTATAAGCAAGATGGGCACGAAATTTGTTGGACTAATTTTTATTTCTGGAGCAATTCGGGGGCTGCGACGACCAAATTTTTTGACAAAAATCACTATGATGGCAAGTGTCTCAAAATGCTCCGGAGAACCTAAAATCGAGATAGGGAAAAAATATTTGCGGCCAAATTTTTTTGAGCCAAAACGTGCTCTGCAAAGCATGCCAGACTTGTTTTTTTCCGACACCTACGCAGGTAGCAAAACGAGAATCCGAAATCAAAAGGATCTCGAAACTAAACCTAAAACGAGCTGGATTCGGATTGGTGGCGGATTTGTGGTGGTATATATGGACACCAATGGATAGTGATGATGGGTGGTGATATATGGCAGCGGAGATGGTGGTGGTATATGGCAACTATGAAGACGATGCGGTGGTGGTATATGGCAACTATGAAGATGATGCGGTGGCGGCGTGACAACCTGTGAATAGAACTCGAAACTCTAAAGGACTAGACACTAAGACCAGCAACTCGACACGACGATGTAACCGCAAATTCAACAAAGCAAAATACTGAAAAAAGTATGCAAAGGCTCAGATTGGTCCGGATATGATGATCTAACCCTAAAATTTTTTGTGGCTTTTTCGTGGTCTAAAGGTATGAAGAACATATGCGATCTAAACTACGAAAACTGGTAAAATCTCACCGAGCAACCTGGAAATCTGATACCACTTGATAGAGGCGAAGTTGTTCCTGTCTTTCGATGAGATGGTGGCTATCGTTTTTGGTGGAGTAGACTTTGACGATCCGACTACGAACGTGTGATGATGTCGTGCCTTAGCAATCGCTAAACCAACTCCGAGAAGTTATTGACCATGTCGAAGCACGATCAACCTGTCCACGAGGGCCTATTTCCTGCACGCAAACGAGGAATAAGCAAGAAACTAAGATTGCAATCTGGATATTGCGAATATAAGAGGAAAGCTTTATTGATGAAGCAGGGGTTCTGTGATGCCTTTGTGTGGTCGTGGAACACAAACGAAGAACGCGAAGTTGCAGCTAAGGCGAACTTGTAATCTAAACAAAACCCCCACCCTAAAACGACGCCCTAAGGGCTGTATATATGGGGAAATAAAGGGGAATTTCGTGGCCCCTTGGAGGAGGGGTCCGAAACCGACCCTAACTCAGTTTCCCCATACATACGGACTCTAAAAACGGCCTATAATATGGTATTTCGAAATTACATGGGCCTGGCCCAAAAATAAGGTGGCGCAACACCTATATTAGCCTAGGGACGAATTTTATAAAGTGGCATCATGCATATTTCGTCCAAGGCTTCTCGCTCCCATTATGGTGGCTTCAAAGTGCGAAAATCATCACTGGAAGCTCCATTGTTCTTTCCCGCGTGCGCACCTTCTTCTCCATGCTTGATCCCACTCCAATGGTCATCCTTCTTGTCCATGCTAGTTCCTTCATTCATAAGTAAAACAAAAGTATCTAATTTAGGCAGCATCATATGTTCATGAACATTAGAAGGATTTCCAAGAAACGAAAGTACCTGGTAATTCAATTGAGGTGTGCGAGCTCTAGTAATTGGTCCTGTATATATAGTAGTCGAAGTTGTGGGTGTAACATTAGTAGGGATGTCCTCACCAGTATAAGTCAAGAGTGTCGTCGCGGTTACCGTCCTTGCTTACGGTGTAGTGTCACGGTAGAATTGGTTGTTGACGATCTGGGGCGATGATGAGCGGCGATGTTGATGAAGAACCACTCCTAATTTGCCAAAACACCATAGGAAGTGGCGGGGCTCGCGACTCAAAATCTCAAATATAAATGGGTTGCGGAATAAAATGGTCGAAACAGTGAATCAGCCGAGGTTGAAATTAGGAGGGGCGGTTGTATCGCTTGGGAGGGGTGGTTGTACCGCTCCTGAAGCGTCCTGGGGATTAGCGGTTGTACCGCTTGTACCGGCGGTTGTACCGCTCCTGGCGAAACTGAAGGTCCAAAAATTCGGGTAGGAAGGAACTTTTGGTCAATTTTGCGGAAGAAAATGATGGGGATGATGGTGCAAAGCTAGATCCACTTGTCCACAGCTGAATCCACAGATCACAATCAACAAAATCTTCTCAAATCCAACGAATCCAAGAAAAGTTGGTATGGCTATTTTTGTGGGGATTTTCGAAATTAGGTCAAATCAAAGCAAAAATTGGCTAGAAAGACGTGGGGGAGACTCCAAATTCGTGACCAACGTGGCTCATGATACCAATATGATACGGGGCAAGACCCGTGGTGGTCGATCTTTCATGAATTGGAGGGGAAAACACGAAGAACACGGGGAAGAAGGAGGGGAAATACTAAGGGCAAACAAAATTACATCCATAATAGCACACGAGGAACGAGATACCAAATCAACCAACGATGCAAGTAGCGGTACGCGATCTCCCACTCTGGAGGAGGGGCCTTGAATCCACGAGGGATCTTCCCTCTAGAGGGGCCTTGGGATCACTTGGATCTTCTCCACAAGGAGGTCAAACTCCTCAAGAGAGGCAAGTAATGGAGCTAAGCTCAAGATCAAACATTAGCTAACCCTAGAAATGAGAAGGGGAAGGAGTATATATAGTGCTAGAATGTGAGAGGGAGATACATGGGCCTCGGGCCCGTCCATGCACACAGGCAGGGCGGTTGTACCGGTCCTGAGACATTAAGCGGAACATCCGGGGTAGTACCGGTCTTGAACCACACCAAAACAGAAACTTGGCTGCGGTTGGAGTGGTTGTTGGCAGTAGTGGACCGGTTGTACGGGCGGAGTGGTGGTTGACCAATGGTGGACTGGTTGTACCCCTAATTCCTGGGCTGTTGCAAATCCCTCTCCTTGTTCTTGTTGTCCCTCTTCTTTCCTTCCTTCTTGGTACCTAAGCACACAAAGTGTCTCTTCTTGAGGTAGGATCCATGTTCGAAAGTATCACATGGGAATTCACTAAGGAGAGATGTCACCTCGGATTCTATGGCACGTGCGCGGGCTCTCGTCAAGGTACCACTTGGAGCTTGAGGTGTTGATGATGGGTCCATGGGGATGTACATGGGATGCTCCGCATCAGATTTGGTATTTGATCTAAGGACAGATCTTTCACAATGGGGAGGGGATGATGCGGAGCATCCTACGGACATCACCATGGCAAGAGTCCCTTTGGCAAGTGACACGTGTGACATCTACTTCACATACATAAAGGTGAATCATCTCCTTTACACGTGTTCACTTGACCCCTTCGAGGATGGTATACTACTTGACACTCCTCTCGTGTGCATGCATAGGTATTGTCGGAGCTTCACAGACGATGAGGAGGAGTGCCAGCACCTACGTACGACTACAACATCTGCAAAGGAAGCTTGTAAGAGAAGGAAGAAGAAGCAAGGACAAGACTCTGGAAGTCCCAGACCTTCCGGCCTGCCCAGAACTTCCGGCCTCAGCGCACCCTAGCCGTGCCAACTCTTTGGAAACCCCGGAACCTCCCTAGGACTTCGGGCACCGGGAACATCCGGCCCGGCCTGGAACCTCCAGCCTGCCTGCGTGCAACCACTTGGGCCCAAGGCCCATGTACCCCTTTGTCACCCCCACTTCGCCCTAGACTATATATACTCATCTCCCACCTCCATTTTAGGGTTAGCTATGGTTTTGCTCTTACTAAGTTGAGCCTAGATCCTTCCACTACCTCTCCCATGGAGTAGATGCCTCTATGAGAAAAGATCCCCTAGTGGATGTCAAGGACCCTCACGAGGGAAGATCCTCTAGGATATCAAGGCCCCATCTCCCCATGGGATTTGGGATGAACTCTACCATGTATCCTTCTTTCCCTTTCTTGTTCATGTACCTTCGTGGATCTCGTGTGTGGTAAGTCTAGTGGATGTGTGATTGGACTTGTTCTTGAGTGTTTCCCTTATGATTTCTCCTTGTTCTTCCCCGTGTTCTTCATGTTCTTCAGAGAATCCCCCTCCAATTCGTGAAAGATCAACACACACGGGTCTTGCCCCGTATCACCGAGATTCAAAAGTTGCCACCTTTTGGTCACTTTGGTACCACCGAGACTAACACATCGGTGTCACCGAGTTGGTCATTTTGTGTGTAACGGTTGGATTTTTGGAGATGCCTATATATACCCCTCCACCACCACTCACTCACAAGAGAAGCACTCAGAACAGTTCCCCACTCATACCTACTGATTTTCTGAGAGAGAGCCACCTACTCATGTGTTGAGATCATGCCATTCCATTTCTACCATATGAATATTGATCTCTAACCTCCCCAAGTTGTTTTCCATCCAATCAATCTCTTCCACCAAGCCAAATCTATGGGAGAGTGATTGTGTGTTGAGGAGTCTATCATCTTGAAGCACAAGATCAAGGAGTTCATCGACACAATCAAGCCGTTTACCTTTTGGAGGGTGGTGCCTCCTAGATTGGTTAGGTGTCACTTGGGAGCCTCCAACTTCGTGTTCTGGAGTGAACCAAGAAGTTTGCAAGGGCAAGGAGATCGCCTACTTTGTGAAGATCTACCCCGAGTTAGGCTAGTCCTTCGTGGATGTAGGCCATCATGGTATAGTCAAGGTTGCTTCTTCGTGGAACCCTCCGTGGTAGAGCCCTCCGTGGACTCTCGCGACTGTTACCCTCCGTGGGTTCAATACTCCATAAACGTGGATGTACGATAGCGTCACCTATCTCAACCACAGGAAAATACTTGTGTCCCTCATGCATTTGATCTCTCTATCTCAACTCCTTACTTCTGTGTGCAATGTCTTTACTCTCCGCTGCTATACTTGATGACTTGCATGTGTAGGGTGTTCTAGATTTGTTATGTGTGCTAAAAACTGCCAACACTTGATTTATGCTTGAGGTAGTTTTAAATTCCTGCAATAGTCTATTCACCCCCCTCTAGACATACACTTCTAGTGATCCCGAAATTGGTATCAGAGCATTGGTCTCCATTGCTTCGGTCTCAACACCGTGGAGGAAGATGGATGTGTCTAGTGTGGAGAGTTTGTATTTTAGAGTGCCCATTCTTGATGGAGAGTACTATAGTCGACGGAAGAATGCCATGATTGATCTATTTGATAAATTCCATTTGAGAGGATATATTGAACACCCCTATGTGCTCCCCATTGATGAATTGCATCCCACACACGAAGAGGAAATTAACATGCTTGGTAACCTAAGAACTGTCAATCTTATTGTTAGAGGCTTACCAAGGTTCGTGCTTTCTCAATTGAAGAACTTTGCATGTGCTTATACTTTGTGGACTGATTTGGAGAAACAATATCCAAATCTTTCTTTGGGTACTCTTGATGAAATTCTTCATCAAACCATTGCTTTTCACAAAATGAAGCTTGGTGATCCAAATTTGATAAATGCCTATTTGAGCTCCATGATCTCATGCGCACCAAAGGAGATGTCACAACTATCAACAACATTATCATTGAATCCATTCACATTCATAAACTTGAACGTTTGCATGGTTATGATTCTAATGAGTCTCTTGGTTTCCATGATGAGGAGATTCCGCCTAATGATGACAATAAAGAACATGGCTACTATGATGCAGATGTGTTGTTCGACATTGAGCATGAAAAGATCATGAGGAATCTAAGTCTAATGGCGAACTTCAAGGATTACATGTCCGGCAGAAAAGAGTGGATTCTCGATAGTGGATGCACGGATCACATGACTGGTTATAAAGACATTTTCCAAGAGATCATGCCTAATCAAGGTCCTCGGAGGTACGTGACATTTGGAGACAACTCTAAGGGTAAGGTACTTGGCCTTGGTAAGGTGGCCATATCTCATGATAGATCAATTCAAAACTTGATGCTTGTTGAATCCCTTGGCTCCAATCTTCTTTCCATATCTAGACTAGCAGACCTCGGTTTCAATGTGCTATTTACTATAGTAGATTGCCAAGTATTTCGACTGGATAATCATAAAGTTGTCTTTACCGGTATTCGTAGAGGTGATCTATACATTGTTGATTTCACTAAAAAGGTCCAACCTCGTACTTGTCTCGTTGCAAAATCATCTAAAGGTTGGCTGTGGCATAGAAGGCTTTGATATGTACGCATGCACAATCTAGATAGGCTTATCAAGGGAGATCACATTCCAGGTGTTAAGGATGTTATCTTTGACAAAGATAGACTTTGTAGCACTTGTCAAGCAGGAAAGCAAGTAGGTGGAAGTCATACGGTCAAGAATATCATGACTACTAGGAGACCACTCGAGTTACTTCATATGGATCTCTTTGGTCAATGCTTACAAGAATCTCGGTGGAAACTCTTATGGTCTAGTTATAGTTGATGATTTTTCCAGATGTACGTGAGTATTCTTTCTTGATAATAAGTCAGGGGTACAAAATATCTTCAAGAACTTCGCTTGCAAAGCGCAAAATCAGTTTGAAGTGAAGATCAAGAAAGTTTGGAGCGATAATGGATCGGAGATCAAGAACACCCATGTGGATACCATTCTTGACGAAGAAGGTGTCTCACATGAGTTCTCTGCTATGTACACACCTCAACAAAATGGAGTTGTTGAGAGGAAGAACCGGACGCTCATTGAGATGGCAAGAACGATGCTTGACAAATACAAGGCGCCAAAACACTTTTGGGTAGAAGCTGTGGAAACATCATGTCATGCCACAAACCAACTTTACTTGGACAAGCTTCTCGGTAGAACGACATATGAGCTCTCACCGGTAACAAACCCCAAGTTGGATACTTTTTGGTATTCGACTCAAAGTGCTACATTATTGATAAGCATCGCCGTACTAAATTCGCCCCTAAATCTCATGGAGGATTCCTACTTGGTTATAGATCAAACTCTACAACAACTTCACTCGAAAAGTTGAGGAGATGGTAGATGTAAAGTTTGATGAGTCTAATGGTTCACAAGTAGAACAATTGACAAATGATGTAGGTGATAAGGACCCTTCAGAAGCTATCCAAGACTTGTCTATTGGCAAGATTCGTCCCATGGAGGTGAAGGAAAGCACTTGATCAACCCAAGTGGAAGCTCCTACTTCAGATCAAAGCTACCGACAATACGACATGGAAGCATCCACAAGTGGTACACGACAAGATGAAGGGGAGGAGGAAGTACATCATGAAGATCCACCACAACCTCCTTCACCACCACCTCAAGGAGATGGTCACGTCGATAACAACGGAGACGAAGGAGATGATGATGAAGAAGAATCTCCACCATCCAACAATCGGAAGCTGACCCGAGTTTGAGCACAAGTGACCAAGAACCATCCCCTAAACCAAATCTTTGGTGACATACAAACCGGGAGAATCACTCGCACTAAAACTTGTCTAGCTAACTTTTGTGAGCATTATTCTTTCATTTCTAGCATTGAACCCTTGAAGGTAGAACAAGCTCTTGAAGATGCGGATTGGGCGAATGCTATGCATGAAGAGCTTCACAACTTCGAAAGGAACAAAGTGTGGACACTCATGGAGAAACCCAAGGACGAGCAAAACATCATTAGTACGAAATGGGTGTTTCAGAACTAGAAAGATGAAGACGGTCAAGTCGTACACAACAAGGCTTGCCTCATAGCCCAAAGATAGACGCAAGTTGAAGTTATGGACTACGGTGAGACCTACGCCCCCGTTGCTAGATTGGAAGCTATTCGAATTCTTCTTGCCTATGCTAATCACCATGATATCACGCTTTATCAAATGGATATTAAAAGTGCTTTCTTAAATGGTGAGATTGAATAAGAGGTTTATGTTAAGAAACCACCTAGTTTTGTAAATCCTAAGAAACCTGACCATGTTTACAAACTTCAGAAAGCTTTATATCGACTTAAGCAAGCTCCTCGTGCTTGGTATGAATGCCTAACGAAGTTTCTCATTGAAAGAGGATTTGTAATTGGTAAAATTGACGCAACCTTATTCACAAAGAGGGTTAATGGTGAATTATTTGTGTGCCAAATTTATGTGGATGATCTTATCTTTGGTTCTACTAACCCACAATTTAGTGAGAAGTTTGGAAGGTTGATGTTAGAGAAGTATGATATGTCTATGATGTGTGAGCTGGAATTCTTTCTTGGTTTGCAAATTAAGCAATCAAGAGAAGGAACTTTCATCTCTCAAACTAAGTACACTAAGGACTTAATCAAGAAGTTCAACATGTAGGAGTGCAAAGGTATGAAAACTCCCATGCCCACTAGCGGTCACGATGATCTCACTAAGGAGGCTGAACTGGTTGATCAAAAGGTTTATTGATCAATGATTGGTTCGTTGCTTTATCTAAGTGCATCCCGTCCCGATATTATTCTTAGTGTTTGCATGTGTGCTAGATATCAAGCTACTCCTAAAGAATGTCATCTTAAGGCTGTGAAACTATTGTGAGATACTTGATACATACACCAAACTTTGGCATTTGGTATCCCAAGGGATCTTCTTTCAATCTTTTTGGCCACTCCGACTCGGACTATGCCGGTGACAAGGTTGATAGAAAATCCACCTCGAGTACATGTCAATTTCTTGGTAGATCTCTTGTGTCTTGGTCCTCCAAGAAACAAACCTCGGTATCTCTATCTACCGCTGAAGCTGAATATATTGTTGTTGGATCATGTTGTGCGCAGTTGTTATGGATGACATAAACGCTTAAAGATTACGGAATCTGTGTTACAAATGTGCCCTTACTTTGTGACAATGAGAGTGCTATTAAGATTGGTCATAATCCTGTGCAATATTCTCGAACCAAGCATATTCAAGTTTGACATCATTTCATTTGTGATCATGTTGCCATAGGAGATATTAATCTTAAGCATGTCCGTACTAACAAGAAATTGGCCGATATATTTACTAAGCCACTTGATTAAAAAGTATTTTGTCATTTGAGGAGTGAGTTCAACATCATTGATGCTTCAAACTTGAGCTAATCTCGCTCGGATACTTGCAAGGGGATGATCTTTATTGATTATTCCATGATATTATCTTGAATATCATATATCTTGGAATTCCATGCTCCCTTGTCTTGCATCTAACCCTTTTGTAGGTACTTGGAAGAACAACACTCCACAAGATCATCAACAACTCGTACCTTAAGCAATCTTGTCATGAACAAATATCTACAACCTCCCTATTATGATTAAAGGAAGAAGACAACAAAACATATCCTTGACCTATATCCCTCAATTTCTAAATCTCAATTGCTATCAACTCATTTGGATATATCATGTTTTTCCTTGTGTGACTAACCTATGTAGGTGAAAAGTGAATGAAAACAACAAGGATTGCTCCCAACTCAAGATGATCTTCATCAACTTCGAGCATCCTCATCAAGTTCACCTACAAGCTATGTCAACAACATCAATCAGAGGTATTTACTCATATTCTTGATATAGCTTTACTCCGAGTCATGAGATAAAGCAACTCAAGAGATGTGAAGACATTGAAATGCTGAATCGAAAAATGGTAACCCCATTTTGAGCTTAACGATGAGTATGACCTATGATCAAGCATACTTGCTTGGCTCCTAAGTCAATATACTCTAATATAGGTGACCTAGTCACTGCCCATCATCTAGTTAAGAATCTTGGTTGGTCCATTCTCTATTGCACAATTCCATGGAACCATTCAAATCTTTTCTAGTTGATACCTCACTATAAATTATTTGCAATTTGTGCAAATTGTTTGTTTCTCTTCCCTATTTGATTTTCAATTGCAACTTTCTCTTTGGACCAAATTTTCACTTTTGCCAAGTTTCTGTTTTTTGTCTCAGAGCCGCCAATACAAATATCTCGGTCCTACCGATTTAGCAAATGAGCTGCAAAACTTCATCTCGGTTCCACTCATTTATTTGTTCTGGAGTCGTCGATTTTATTTATTCTCTTAGTTTGTATTTTTTAGTGACTTTTTATTGGTATCTTTGAAGTGATGTCCTTGTTACTTCAATGATCCCTTATTATCAAAAAAAACTTGAAAATGGGAGAAATACACTCAAGGATCCCTAACTCAAAGGAGGAGAAGTTCTGCAAATTCTCAGTTTATCTAAAGGGAGAGAAATCATTTTCAATGATCCCCTCATTGTTTCTCATGATTTTCACATTCTACGAGTCCTACTTTCAATGACCCTTGTTCTCAAGGATCCTTTATTATTCTGTGATCCCTGTATCTGGTCCTATGTCTGCCTTTTTGGAAATTAATGCCAAAGGGGGAGAGATATACAAAGCTTCAAAGCTAAAGAGGGAGATGCATGCTTAGGCAAAGGGGGAGATATAATTTAGGGGGAGAGAAGAATATCAAGAGTCAATACTTACCAAGAGGAGTATACCAAAGTAGGGGGAGAAAAATATGTTTTGGAGAAAGATTCATTTACTGCATTTTGATTCTCTCATGTTAGAATTTTCTCACCCTATCCAATCCCAATATCTACATGCTAAGATTCAGGGGGGAGGATGATCCATCATTTTCATATCTAAAGGGGAGAAACTTCTAAATGATCTTGGAGACATATCAATCCTAAAGAATACTATCATCTATATGTTCTCCATATCTTGGTTCTTTTGAGTTCTATTGCTTTTTGGTTGGTAGAATACTCTTGTGTTTCCTAACATTGCTTTCTAAAGAGTACTAGAATGCTCAAGAACTCAAGGTAAGTATATGCATCATATCTTTCATCAAGATGATCTCTTGCTTCTTGCACATATTGTTTGCAAGAGGGAAGTCTTGATCAAGGATACATCTCATTCATATACATTTGATGCATATAGCCAAGATACACATGACTTCTTCATGTCCCTTCTATACATGTGTGTCATGCATTCCAAAGCAACTATCCTTTAGATGGATTGCGGGGAGGAAGTCTAAGTCATGATTTTCTCAAAGTCTTCATTATATCCATGCATATCTTTATTTGAAGCTTTGATTGTATGTTGTCATCAATTACCAAAAAGGGGGAGATTGAAAGCATATTTGCTCCCTTGGTGGTTTTGGTAATTAATAACAACATATTTGTCATTGAACTAATGTTTTCACTAAGTATGTTTTAGGAAAAGTTCAATGATGGGTTGGCATAAGGATTGTGGAATACCCCAAGATGCAAGGAAATAGATTGCCAATACCATGTTTGGTTTTCAAACCCAGAGGCTACTTAACGCCCGTGTCCATGAGTGTTTGATTTCTCTCTTGATTTCTCGTTCCTGCCCTCAAAGTGTGAAAAGATTGATGCACATGGGCGTGCCCTGTATCATATTGGTATCATGAGCCATGTTGATTCACACCTTGGAGTCTCTCCCTCCACTTTCTAGTAGAATTTTGCTTTGATTTGACCTAATCTCAAAAATTCCCACAAAAATAGCCATACCAAATTTTCTTGGATTCGTTGGATTTGAGGATATTTTGTTGATTTGGATCCGTGGATCTCGTAGCGGACGAGTGTATTTACCTTTCCCCCATCATCTTCATCGATTTCCACCGCCAAATCGCCCCCAGTTCGCAAAAAAAATCGTGTTCATACCCTAGTTCATAGGGAATTCTGAGATCCAATCTGGAACGCCCCCCCAGACATTCGGTCTGGACCCCGGACATCCGGCCCCTGGCAACCAGCAAAACTGTCTTGCCTCGTTTTGGGCAGATTTTGACCTTGTCCATCATTTCTTCCCTAGTATTTCCGCCAGTTCTCCCACAACCCTTTTGCATTTGAGATTTGAGTCGCGAGCATTGCCACTTCGTAAGGTGTTTCAGCTACTTAGGAGTGGTTCTGCATCGACATCACCGCTCATCATCGCCACGGATCGTCACGAACCAACTCATCGTTCACACCACACTAGAAGTAAGGAAGGTAACCGCGACGACACTTTTGACATATAGCCTTGCCATTGCATTGTTAACCGACCATTTTGTGTTACTTGCCTATAGAAACTAGCCTTTGAGTATTGTCGGGCTATGCCACTTGTACACTTTTGGGATACTTACTCCACATAGCTACAATTAGCGTGCATTATCATTGTATCTTATTTTGTGTTGCAGTGCCCGCTTACATCATTGCTATATTGGTGTGCACGTCCTACATAGTGATCATTCAAAATATCATCCTCCAAAGAAGAAGCATAGCCAAGCTTTTAAGCAAAGGTAAAAGAGCAATACCATCGCAAAGTTGCATATCATATTCGATCATTTGAGCGAGAGAGTTTGTGCCAAACACATAAATAGCAAAAGTTGGGTATAGGAAGACGTCCAGTTTTGCTTCGTATAGGTGTGCACAAGTCCGTATCGCGGCCATTCGTGCAATCGTGCTAACGTCTCTCTACTACTGTGCACCTTGAGCTTATCGTGGATTCCACATTTTGCGCTCATTTTTCAGTGTTCCAATACCACTTTCCTATACGTGTGTGTTTCCGTGCTTACTATTTGCTAGAAGTCTACCTCGTCTCATTTACGGATTTGCGGCTCTACCTCAACTTGATTGAATCTTATTCTCAAATTACATGAATATCTAGCCAAATCCTAACCAAGCTACTCCATAAGCATTATTTGTGTAATTGTGAGCGGGACAATCTTCGGTACCAATTCTACTACTTTCATGCTTGCACATTGAGTGTACTTGATCCACTCCCAACCTTTGGAACAGTAATTGGTAGTGTCTTCTCACTTTTCCACTTATATCTTGTTGAGTTCTATGGATAGGAACATCATGTCGAACCCGGCATTCGACAAGCATGACGACGACGTGAACAACTACGCCACCAAACTACAATTCTTCTCCGCACAAAAGGGGAATGCGATAAGTACATGATGTCATCATGGACCGCATCAAGCACCTCGCCACCAACATACGTGAATCCCAGGAGCGGACTCGGGACTTCGTGACAACCCAAATGGACGAGCTCCACGCCTTGATGGTGAACCACGCCTCATCCACTTGTACCTCAACTCAACGGTGCTCCGCAAGTCAACACTCCTCCGAGGACTCCTTCGGTGAGAGTCTCCTCCTCGAGCTCGACCAACAACATGACGTGCGTTGCCTCTCTCAAGACTCAAGCAATCCTTTCCACGACGACGAGCCTCAAGGTCAACATCGCGAGCATGACCATCGTCACCAACAAGAGCAAGACGCCTACGAGCAAGAATGCCTACGTCACCGCCGTAAGGAATAGCGGCTCCGTGAAGAGCAAGGCATGAGAAGCACAATGACCGGTGCCTTGCAAGAACGTAACCGACTAGCTCGTGAGGAACAAGAAGCTCTACTCGAGAATGCCAAGAAGAATCCGCAAGTCCAGAGGAGCACCAAGAATGCCAACAACGGATGCGACAATGACGTCAACAACACCCAAGGCAAGAGGAGCAACACATTGATGAGCTCACTCCAAGGCAAGATCAAGACCAACATGACAACAATGCCCCTCCATGACAAGATACACGACCTCAAGCAAATCCCGTTGACCACGTGGATGATCACGCTCCAAGGCAAGGCCAACGTCAAAAACATAACTATGCTCCTCCTCGACAAGGATACCGCAATAACAACAACAATGAGGAAAATCGCTTTGGCAAGCTCAAGTTCACTATGCCTAAGTTCTTTGGAAGCAACGATCCTGAAGACTACCTCTCTTGGGCACTCAAGGTTGACAAAATATTTCGGCTGCATAACTATGAAGAAGATAAGAAGATTGCCATGGCCTCCCTCGAGTTCCAAGATTACGTGCTCATTTGGTGGGAACAAGCGATTGAGCGAAGAAGAGAAAGAGGTGACCCTCCAATCACAACTTCGGCACAAATGAAAGACCTCATTAGAGCTCGATTCGTCCCAACACACTACAATCCCGATCTCTTCAAGAAGCTACAACTACGCAAGCAAGGCACCAAGTCGGTGGAAGAGTACTATCAAGAGATGGAGGTGGCCACAATAAGAGCCAATGTGAAGGAGGACGATGAGCAAACTATGGCGCGTTTCTTGAATGGTCTAAACTACCAAATCAAGAAAATTGTGGATTTCCAACCATACTCCAACTTGATCGAGCTAGTGCATCAAGCCACCAAGGCGGAACGTCAAGTTCAAGAGGACTACAAGTACTCCTAGACCTCCTACAAGACCTATGGTGCAACTACTCAAGCTTCTTAGACTACGACACCTTCCTCAACAAGAAACTCTAGGACAAAAGATGACAAGTCAAGCTACAAGGACAAGTCGTCTTCATCATCCCGCAACGCTCCTCGAAGAAAAACAAGAGCGTCATCCTCTACACCAACATCGGATGACCCAAAAACAAACTCCACCAAGTGTTTCACATGCCAAGGCCGAGGACACAAGATGAGTGTCCCACAAGGCAGACCACGATTCTTCAAGATGACGGCTCCTATGACTCCATGAGTGAAGATGATATGGAAGCTTTGGAACAAGTGGCGATGAATTGGCAAGTCAATGAAGATGAAGACTCCACCAAGTGTTTCACATGCCAAGGCCGAGGACACAAGATGAGTGTCCCACAAGGCAGACCACGATTCTTCAAGATGACGGCTCCTATGACTCCATGAGTGAAGATGATATGGAAGCTTTGGAACAAGTGGCGATGAATTGGCAAGTCAATGAAGATGAAGACTCCCAAATCTTTTGTGACAATGACCCGAGCCCCGCTCTCGTTGTCTCAAAGGTTTTGACACTTTAACAATAACAAGACGAGGACCAATATTGCCACATCTTCCACACCAAAGCCGGTATCCAAGGGAGATCCGTCAAGGTCATCATCGACGGAGGAAATTGCCACAATTTGGCAAGTGAGGAACTTTGCTCCAAGTTGCACTTGATCAAGAAAAAGCATTCTCACCCCTACAAGGTCCAATGACTAAGTGACTCCGGCACAATACAAGTTGACCACACCATGCAAGTTTCTTTCAAGATTGCAGCTTACGAAGACACCGTGGAGTGTGATGTGGTGCACATGTCCGTTTGCCACCTACTCCTTGGGAGACCTTGGCAATTCGATCGTGGCGTCATATAAAATGGGTGCACAAATCAATATAGCTTCAAGATGAAGGGCACCGAATATGTGTTTCGCCCTATGTCTCCAAGTCAAGTAACCGCCGACAAGCAAGCTTCATCCCATCGTGGGGAGAAAAGTAAGAGAGTGATCCACCTAAAAGCAAGTGAGCGCCACAAGCCAAATTTCAATGACTCCACAATGAGGGACATGAATTACCTAGTCCTTTTTGCCACCAAAAGAGATTTGAGGGATGTGAGTGAGAGCCCATCGACCGTCCTTCACTACGTGATAGTGTGAAAGGATGATGTTACCCGGTCTAACCCTTCACAACATCTTCCTCTTGTGTTATCTCAATTGTTGCAAGAATTTCAAGATGTGTTCCCCGATGAGCTACCTCTGGGACTACCACCAAAGCATGGGATCGAACACCACATCGACCTAATCCCCGGCGCACTGCTTCCCAACAAAGCTCCCTACCGCGTCAACCATGACGAAACAAAGGAGATACAAAGGAAAGTCCAAAAACTCCTAGAAACAGGGCATGTTTGTGAAAGTTTGAGTCCTTGTGCGGTTCCCATGATCCTAGTGCCTAAACAAGATGGTAGTATGGGCATGTGTTCCGATTGTCGTCCTATAAATGCTATCACCATTCGCTACCATCACCCTATCCCATGCTTAGATGACATGGTAGATTAACTTAGTGGTGCTTCTATATTTTACAAAATAGACTTGAAAAGTGGTTACTACCAAATTCGCATACAAAAGGGTGATGAGTGGAAAACAGCTTTCAAAACTAAATTTGGTCTCTATGAATGGTTAGTGATGTCCATGGGCTTATCCGAAGCACCGGGTACATTCATGCGCATGATGCATCATGATCAAGAAGATCATGGGTTGGCACAGGCAACGAACGCATGCGTATCGTGCTAGCTTTAATTTTGACTTGAGGTTTTCTCATGTGAAGCATCCCATGATCACCACCATGGACCCATCACCAACACCTGAAGCTACGAAAGGTCCCATGACGAGAGCCCGTGCACGTGCCATTACAAATGAGGTGACATCCCTCCTATATGATTCTCCTTTTGATGTTCTTGGAACATGGATGCTACGTGAAGCAGAGACTCTTTGCGCGATTAGGTACTATGGAGACGACTTAGGAGATGCTCGGAGTGAAAGCCAAGTCACTATAAAGATGGATCCGAAGATGCGTGGACGTGAGGACCAAAGGAAGGCCAAATCACCTCCTAGGACCTGGACATCTGGCCACCAGCCCGGACATCCGGCACCTGGGGACTCCAAGAGCGCACAGGCAAACCTACAAGAGCCGGACTTCCGGACCCGCCCCGGCCATCCGACACCTCCCCGGAAAACCGGCCACCAGCCCCGGATATCCGACGAGCCAGCGGCCGAACCGAGTGGAAACCAGCCTCGCCAGCCCGGACATTCGGCCGACCACTGAAGCCCCGGACATCTGGCCCTTTGCCCGGACATCCGACCCCTGCGTGGGGAGACTCGGGCCTGAAGGGCCATGTATCCTCTCCTTCGCCCTTTCCCCCTACTACTATATAAACACCTCCTCCACCTCTTTGTAGGGTTAGCTAATGTTCGCACTTGAGTTTAGCTCCATTACTTGCTTCTCCTAGGGAGTTTGCCCTCCTTTGGGAGTAGATCCAAGTGATGCCAAGGCCCCTCTAGAGGGAAGATCCCCCGTGGATTAAAGGCCTCCGCCCCGGAGTGGGGAAGAAATACCGATTACTTGTATCCATCCGTTGCTTGTGGATCGAATTACCTCATGTGTTTGCTTGTTCTTAGTGGATGTGTGATCAGATTTTGTCCATGAATATTTGATTTATCTCTTGATTTCTCATTTTTTCCCGTCCAAGTGTGAAAAGATCGATGCACATAGGCGTGCCCCATATCACCACGGGACCCCGTGCCCACGGGACATGCTTGTGCGCACGGGTTAAGTGACTGGCTGACCTGGAGACCATGTGCGCACGGGCTTCACTTACCCCGTGCACACAGGGCTGCCTGCGGGCACTGATTGGGCTTGGCCCATGTCGAACCCGGCATTTGAGGAGCACGACGACGATGCAAACACCTACGTCACCAAACGAAAATTCTTCGCCGCACAAAAGGGAATGCGCCAAGCACATGACGTCCTCACGGACCGCATCGAGCACCTCGCCACCAACATACGTGAATCCGAGGAGCATACGCGGGACTTCATGACAACGCAAATGGACGAGCTCCGCACTTTGGTGATCAATCGCGCATCCTCCACTTCTACTTCTACGCACCAGCGCACCACAAGTTGACACTCCTCCAAGGACTCCTCCGGCGAAAGCCCTCTTCCGTGAGCTCGACCTCAACAACGTGATGCGCGTCGCCTCTCTCAGGACTCAGGCAATCCCTTCCATGACGAGCCACAAGGTCGACATCGCGAGCGCCACCACCGTCGCCAACACGAGCAAGATGACTATGAGCAAGATCACCTACATCACCCCCGTGAAGAAGACCGGTGCCATGAAGATCAAGCACGTGAGGCACAACGGGCGCTCTATGATGCAACCTATGTCGTGCAGGAACGCAACCGTCTAGCTCATGAGGAACAAGAAGCTCTTCGTCAGAATGCCAAGAAGAAGAAGCACGTAAAGAGGAGCACCAAGAACGCCAACAAAGGGTGTGACCATGACTTCAACAACAACCAAGACAAGAGGAGCAACACATTGATGAGCTCGCCCCAAGGCAAGAGCACAACCAACATGATCGCAATGTCCCTCGTCAACATGATGTGCACCCTCAAGCAAACCCTATTGACCATGTGGATGATCACGCACCAAGACAAGGCCAACGTCACCAAGACAACTATGTTCCTCCAAGACAAGGTTACCGCAATCACAACAACGATGAGGAAAATCGCTTTGGCAAGCTCAAGTTCACCATGCCTAAGTTCTCCGGAAGCAACGACCCCGAAGACTACCTCTCTTGGGCCCTCAAGGTCAACAAAATATTCCGGTTGCACAACTATGAAGAAGACAAGAAGATTGCCATGGCCTCCCTCGAGTTTCAAGATTGCGTACTCATTTGGTGGGAACAAGTGACTAAACGACGAAGAGAAAGAGGTGAACCTCCAATCACAACTTAGGAACAAATGACAGAACTCATGATAGCGCGATTTGTCCCAACATACTATAATTGCGATCTCTTCAAGAAACTCCAACTACTAAAGCAAGGCACCAAGTCCGCGGAAGAGTACTACCAAGAGATGGAGATGGCTATGATAAGAGCAAATGTAACGGAGGACGATGAGCAAACTATGTCACGTTTCTTGAATGGCCTCAATTACCAAGTCAAGAAAATTGCGGATTTCCAACCCTACTCCAACTTGCTCGAGCTAGTGCATCAAGCCACCAAGGCGGAACGACAAGTTCAAGAGGACTACAAGTACTCCAAGACCTCCTACAAGACCTACAGTGCAACTACACAAGCTACTCCAACTACGACTCCTTCTACAAGAATCCCCACAACAAAAGATGACAAGTCAAGTTTCAAGGACAAGTCGTCTTCATCCTCACGCAACGCCTCTACAAGCAAAACAAGAGCGTCATCATGTACATCAACACCGGATGACGTGAAAACAAGCTCCATCAATTGTTTCACATGCCAAGGCCGAGGCCACAAGATGCATGAGTATCCCACAAGGCGAACCATGATACTCCAAGATGACGACTCCTATGACTCCATGAGTGAAGATGAGATGGAAGCTTTGGAACAAGTGGCCATGCATCGGCTAGTCAATGAAGATGATGACTCTCAAATCTTTTGTGACAATGATCCGAGCCCTGCTCTCGTCGTCTCCAAGGTTTTCACTCTTCAACAACATCAAGACGAGGACCAATGTTGCCACATCTTCCACACCAAGGTAGGTATCCAAGGGAGATCCGTCAAGGTCATCATCGATGGAAGAAGTTGCCATAATTTGGCAAGTGAGGAACTTTGCTCCAAGTTGCACTTGACCAAGAAAAAGCATCCTTGCCCCTACAAGGTCCAATGGCTAAGCGACTCTGGCACAATACAAGTCGACCACACCATGCAAGTTTCCTTCAAGGTCGGCGCTTACGAAGACACCTTGGAGTGTGATGTGGTGCCCATGTCCGTTTGCCACCTCCTCCTTGGGAGACCTTGGCAATTCGACCGTGGCGCCATACACAATGGGTGCACAAATCAATATATCTTCAAGATGAAGGGCACCAAATATGTGATTTGACCCATGTCTCCTAGTCAAGTGATCGCCGACAAGCAAGCTTCATCCCATCATGGAGAGAAAAGTGAGAGAGTGATCCACCTCTAAGCAAGTGAGCGCCACAAGCCAAACTTGAGTGACTCCACGATGAGGGACATGAGTGACCTAGTTCTATTTGCCACCAAAGAGATTTGAGGGATGTGAGTGAGAGCCCATCAATCGTCCTTCACTACGTAATAGTGTGCAAGGATAATGTTACCCGGCCTAACCCTTCACAACATCTTCCTCTTGTGCTTTCTCAATTATTACAGGAATTCCAAGATGTGTTCCCCGACGAGCTACCTCCGGGGCTACCTCCAAAAAGAGGGATCAACCACCGCATCGACCTCATCCCCGACGCACCGCTTGCCAACAAGGCTCCCTACCATGTCAACCCCGACGAAACAAAGGAGATACAAAGGCAAGTCCAAAATCTAATAGATAAAGGGCATGTTCACGAGAGTTTGAGTCCTTGTGCGGTTCCCGTGATCCTAGTGCCTAAACATGATGGTAGTATGCGTATGTGTTCCGATTGCTGCCCCATAAATGCTATCACCATTCGCTACTGTCACCCTATCCCACACTTAGATGACATTCTAGATGAAATTAGTGGTGCCACTATATTTTCCAAGATAGACTTGAAAAGTGGTTATTACCAAATTTGCATACAAGAGGATGACGAGTGGAAAACCGCTATCAAAACCAAATTTGGTCTCTATGAATGGCTAGTGATGCCCATGGGCTTATCCGAAGCACCGAGTACGTTCATTTGCATGATGCATCATGTGTTGCGGCCCGACATTGCGTATTGTGTTGTGGTCTACTTTGATGACATCCTTGTTTTTACAAAATCTCTAGAACAACATGCCACACATGTTCGAAATGTTTTGCCAACTCTTTTGATGAGGACATCCCTACTAATGTTACACCCACAACCCCGACTGCTATACATACATGACCAATTACTAGAGCTCGCACGCGTCAATTGAATTACTAGGTACTTTTGTTTCTTGAAAATCCTTCTAATGTTCATGAACATATGATGCTGCCTAAATTAGATACTTTTGTTTTACTTATGAATGAAGGACCTAGCATGGAAAAGAAGGATGACCATTGGAGCGGGATCAAGCATGGAGGAGAAGGTGCGCGCGTGAGAAAGAACAATGGAGCTTCCGATGATGAATTTAGCACTTCGAAGCCACCATAATGGGGGCGAGAAGCCTTGGACGAAATATGCATGATGCCACTTTATAAAATGCGTCCATAGGCTAATATAGGTCCTGCGCCACGTTATTTTTGGGCCAGGCCCATGTAATTTCGAAATACCATATTATAGGCTATTTTTAGAGTTCGTTTGTATGGGGAAACTGAGTTAGGGTCGGTTTCGGACCCCTCCTCCAAGGAGCCACGAAATTCCCCTCTATTCCCCCATATATCCAACCCTTAGGGCGTCGTTTTAGGTTGCAATCTTAGTTTCTTGCTTGTTCTTCGTTTGCGTGCAGGAAATAGACCCTCGTTGTCAGGTTGATCGTGCTCCGGCGTGGTCAATAACCTCTCGGAGTTGGTTTAGCGATTGCTAAGGCGCGACGTCATCACGCGTTCTTAGTCAGATCTTGAAAGTCTACTCCACCAAAAACGATAGCCACCATCTCATCGAAAGACAGGGACACTTTGCCTTTATCAAGTGGTATCAGATTTCCAGGTTGCTTGGCGAGATTGTAACAGTTTTTCGTAGTTTAGATCGCATATGTTCTTCATACCTAGTCCACGAAAAAGCCACACAGAAAAAGAGTCTAGCACGCTTTTCAGAGCATGTTTTGGACCAAAATTTTCGGGGGTGAAAATATTTTTCCCTATCCTGATTTTAGGTTCTCCGGAGCGTTTTGAGACACTTGCCATCATAGTGATTTTACTCGAAATTTTTGGTCGTCGCAGCCCCCGAATCGCTCCAGAAAAAAAAGTCGTCAAAAAAATTCGTGCCTATCCTGCTTATACTACTTAGGAAGGGTTTTGAGACACTCGCCATTATAGTGATTTTCTTAGCAAAAAAAGAGCGCAAAAAACAGAAAAATCAGAGTGTGCTTTTCCCTTGTTTCCGTGTAGCTTCGTGACTTTTTTTTTGCTCGCGTCTCTAGCACGGTCTAACCTAGGACCAGCGTAGTACCATCGTTGAGCATTTGTTAAACTTTGCATCCCTGAATTGATTATTGCTGACCCTTTTTGCTACCATATTATAAGCCATCCCAGCTCCACATACATCTACGTAGTGTGTTTTGACACCACCTGGCAATCGCTCTATCCAAGCTTTGAGAGTTTTGACTAAACTGGTTGCCGATCACCGCTTGCTGCTGGGTAAGAACTGGTAAGAATTTGAGATTCGCTTGAAGGATTTGTGACACACCACGGACACCACCACCACTTCCCTGTAGTCTGTAGGTTTAATATTCGTGTGTGTTTCCTCTTGCTGCTAACCATGTCAGGATCACAAGACGACGAGATTGACTGGGAGAGCATGACAAACAACGCGTTCCATGATAAATTTAGGCAAATGATGGTTGACCAAGTACAAGACTTCGTGAACAACCTTGGAGAGGCCATGGAGAAGCTAGATGGTTTGGAGAAGACATTCGACACCAAGATGGACGCCAAGTTCAATGAGGTGCTTGCCCGTCTACCACCACCAGCTGCAACTCGTATCCCTCTCGAACGACGAGCGCGACGTGTGCCTCTCGGCCAAGCCCAACATAGTGGTACTATTGACACTACTGCTACTTCTATGGCTCCTGCTGCTACTGTCGTTGTGCAGGTTGAGGATTATGATGGTGATTATGATGATGAGGGAGAGGTTGCTCCAGATTAGCCTCAAGGGCAACCACCACCATACGCACCAGGTCATCCACGTGGCTACAACCGTAATGGTAGCGCTGCACCACCCCCTCAGGTACGGGATCATGACCATCTCCCTAAACTTAAATTGAATATTCCGATGTTTGAGGGTAGATATGTTCCTGATATATATCTTACATGGGAGTTAGAAACAGAACAGAACAACATTTTACATGCATACAATTTCCTGAGGATAGACGTGTAGCTGCTACTGTCTGTTCATTCACTAGTTTTGCTTGTGTTTGGTGGTCAGAACATTGTAGAATACATCATGCTAATATTTCAACTACTTGGGCTGCTTTGAAAACTGCTATGCGTAATCGTTGGGTGCCACCATATTATCAACATGAATTGCTTCAAAATTTGCAGCGTTTAAGACAAGGAAAAAATTATGTAGAGGAATATTATCAGGAATTACAAACTAGCATGATTAGATCTGGTATTGTTGAGGAGAATGAAGCTATGCTTGCACGTTTTATGTGTGGATTAAATAGAGAGATTCAGACTATTCTAGAGTATAAGGAGTATAACACTATCACTCGTTTATTCCATCTTGATTGCAAAGCTGAGCGTGAAGTGCAGGATTGAGAGGCATTGGCGAGAACTACTTTTTCTACAGGTCGCACTTCATCATGGACGCCACATACCTCCTCTACTTTCGCACGTCCTGCTACAACACCACCTACTTCAACCTCCAACTCCAACCGAGATACCAGGAAACAGGCCCCTGCCCCACCCTTCGCGAAGAGCACACCTTCTGGACCTGCATAGAGCTCTTCTTCATCCATTGTATCCACAGGGCAAACACATGAGGTTATATATCGATGTTGCAAGGGGGGAAGTCACTATGTGAGGGAATGCTCATCCAAGCGTGTGATGATTGTGACAGATGATGGTGGATATGACTCCGCTAGTGATTATGATGTGGTGACTTTGGCTCTAATCGCACGTGAAGAACAGGGTGTCGAGGATACTGGACCAGAGATGCATTACATGGCTGCTGACTATGCGGACAGGTATGAAAGTTTAGTTGCTCAACGTGTTTTGAGTGTGCAGGTTACACAGGCTGAGCAGACTAAGAGGCACAACTTGTTCCATACAACGGGAGTTGTGAAGGAGCGTTCTCTTCGCGTCATCATCGATGGAGGGAGTTGTAACAACTTGGCTACCATGGAGATGGTGGAGAAGCTGTCTCTAACCACCAGACCACATCCTCATCCTTATTACATATAATGTTTCAACAATAGTGGCAAGGTTAACGTAACACGTACTGTTCGTGTGCATTTTAGCATTGCTACATATTCTGATTATGTTGATTGTAATGTGGTACCCATGCAAGCATGTTCTATTTTACTTGGTAGACCATGGCAATTTGATAAAAATTATGTACACCATGGTAGGACAAATCAATATACTCTTGTTCATAAGGATCAAAATATCACTTTGCTTCCTATGTCTCCTGAACATATTATGAAAGATGACATTGCTAGAGCTAGTAAAGCAAAACAGGAGCTACATAAGAGTGAAAATCAGATTGTAGCAAAGGAATTTGAGCAACACCATAAGCCTAATAAACCATCATCTAATGTTGCATTTGAAATAAAATTAAAGAGTGGATGTTTACTAGCTACTAAATCTGATATTACTGAGTGGGATGTTACTAAATCTGTTTGCTATGCTTTTGTATGCAAAGAGGTGTTATTTCATTTGAGGACATGCCTCCCTCTTTGCCTCCTGCTGTCATTAACATCCTGCAGGAGTTTGCTAACGTCTTTCGACAAGACATGCCACCGGGATTGCCACCTATTTGATGGATTGAGCATCAGATTGACTTAATTCCTGGTGCATCGCTACCCAACCGTGCGCCATACCGTACCAATCCAGAGGAGACGAAGGAGATCATGCATCAAGTACAGGAGCTGCTCGACAAAGGTTATATATGCGAATCCCTTAGTCCTTGTGATGTTCCTATTATTTTAGTGCCGAAAAAGGATGCTACATCGCGTATGTGTGTGGATTGTAGAGGCATTAATAATATTACTATTCGTTAGCGACATCCTATTCCTAGGCTAGATGATATGCTTGATGAATTAAGTGGCTCTACAATTTTCTCCAAAGTTGATTTGCGTAGTGGATACCATCAAATTTGTATGAAATTGGGAGATGAATGGAAAACAGCATTTAAAACTAAGTTCGATTATATGAGTGGTTAGTCTTTTGGGTTAACTAATGCACCTAGCACTTTCATGAGATTAATGAACGAGGTTTTACGTGCTTTCATTTGGAACATTTGGATGGTATATTTTGGAACATTTGATGGTATATTTGGAACGAGATTAATGGTTAGTCTTTTGTGGTAGTCTATTTTGATGGTATATTGATTTTTAGTAGATCTTTAGAGGAACATTTGGAACATTTACGTGATGTTTTTACTGCGCTACGTGATGCACGTTTGTTTGGTAACCTTGGGAAGTGCACCTTTTGCACCGACCGAGTATCTTTTCTTGGCTATGTTGTTACTCCACAAGGAATTGAAGTTGATAAAGCCAAGATTGAAGCTATTGAGAGTTGGCCGCAGCCCAAAACGGTCACACAAGTAAGGAGTTTTCTTGGCCTCGCTGGTTTCTATAGGCGTTTTGTGAGAGATTTCAGCACCATTGCTGCACCTCTCAATGAGCTTACAAAGAAGGAAGTGCCTTTTTCTTGGGGTACCGCACAGGAAGAAGCCTTCAAGGTTTTGAAAGATAAGTTAACACATGCTCCTTTACTCCAACTTCCTGATTTTAATAAGACTTTCGAGCTTGAATGTGATGCTAGTGGAATTGGGTTAGTGAGATTTTCGACAAATCTGAAAATCTATCCATACTTCAATATTTCTATGATAATTGATGAGGACATCCCTGCTAATGCTACACCCACAACTCCGACTGCTATACATACAGGACCAATTACTAGAGCTCGCGCACATCAATTGAATTACCAGGTACTTTTGTTTCTTGCAAATTCTTCTAATGTTCATGAACATATGATGCTGCCTAAATTAGATACTTTTGTTTTACTTATGAATGAAGGACCTAGCATGGATAAGAAGGATGACCATGGGAGCGGGATCAAGCATGGAGAAGAAGGTGCACGCGTGGGAAAGAACAATGGAGCTTCCAGTGATGATTTTCGCACTTTGAAGCCACCATAATGGGAGCAAGAAGCCTTGGATGAAATATGCATGATGCTACTTATAAAATTTGTCCCTAGGCTAATATAGGTGCTGCGCCACCTTATTGTTGGGCCAGGCCCATGTAATTTCGAAATACCATATTATAGGCTGTTTCTAGAGTCCGTATGTATGGGGAAACTGAGATAAGGTCTGTTTCGGACCCCTCCTCCAAGGGGCCACGAAATTCCCCTCTATTCCCCCATATATACAGCCCATAGGGCGTCGTTTTAGGGTTGGGTTTTGTTTAGATTACAAGTTCACCATAGTTGCAACTTCGCGTTCTTCGTTTGTGTTCCACGACCAGATAAAGGCTCACAGAACCCCACTACATCAATAAAGCTTTCCTCTTATATTCGCAATATCCAGATTGCTATCTTAGTTTCTTGCTTGTACTTCGTTTGCGTGCAGGAAACAGACCCTCGTGGTCAGGTTGATCGTGCTCCGGCGTGGTCAATAACCTCTCGGAGTTGGTTTAGCGATTGCTAAGGCACGACATCATCACACGTTCGTAGTCGGATCGTCAAAGTCTACTCCACCAAAAATGATAGCCACCATCTCATCGAAAGACAGGGACAACTTCGCCTCTATCAAGTGGTATCAGATTTCCAGGTTGCTCGGTGAGATTTTAGCAGTTTTCGTAGTTTAGATCGCATCTGTTCTTCATATCTTTTGTCCACGAAAAAGCCACAAAAAAAGATTAGGGTTAGATCATCATATCCGAACCAATCTGAGCCTTTGCATAGTCTTCTCAGTATTTTGCTTTGTTGAATTTGCGGTTGCATCGTCGTGTCGAGTTGCTGGTCTTAGTGTCTAGTCCTTTAGAGTTTCGAGTTCTTTTCACAGGTTGTCACGCCGCCACCGCATCGTCTTCATAGTTGCCATATACCACCACCATCATCACCGCTGCCATATATCACCATCCATCATCATTATCCGTTGGTGTCCATATATACCACCACAGATCCTCCACCAATCCGAATCCAGCTCGTTTTAGGTTTAGTTTCGAGATCCTTTTGATTTCGGATTCGTGTTTTGCTACCTGCGTAGGTGTCGAAAAAAAAGAGTCTGGCACGCTTTGCAGAGCACGTTTTGGCCCAAAAAAATTCGGCTGAAAATATTTTTTCCCTATCTTGGTTTTAGGTTCTTCGGAGCGTTTTGGGACACTTGCCATCATAGTGATTTTTGTCGAAATTTTTGGTCGTCGCAGCCCCCGAATTGCTCCAAAAAAGGAAAAAAAATAGTCCAACAAATTTCGTGCCCATCTTGCTTATACGACGTGGGAAGAGTTTTGACACACTCGCCATTATAGTGATTTTTTTTTAGCAAAAAAAAAGAGCGCAAAAAAAAGAGGCGCCAAAAAAACCCAAAAAAAACAAAGTGTGCTTTTCCCTTGATTACGTGTAGCGTCGTGATTTTGTTGGTGTTTTAGGCTCGCGTCTCTAGTACAGTCTAGCCTAGGACCAGCACAGTACCGTCGTTGAGCATTTATTCAACCCTGCATCTCTGAATTGATTATTGCTGACCCTTTTTGCTACCATACTATAAGCCATCCCAGCTCCACATACATCTACGTCGTGTGTTTGACACCACCTGGCAATCGCTCTATCCAAGCTTTGAGAGTTTGACTACAACGGTTGCCGATCACCGCCTGCTGCTGGGTAAGAACTGGTAAGAATTTGAGATTCGCTTAAAGCATTTGTGACACACCACCACCATCACCACCACGTCCCAGTAGTCTGTAGGTTTCCTATTTCTGCTAACCATGTTAGGATCACACGACGACGGGAGCGACTGGGAGAGCATGACCAACAAAGTGCTTTATGATAAATTTCAGGAAATGATGGCTGACTAGGTACAAGATTTCGTGACCAACTTTGGAGAAGCCATGGAGAAGCTCGTTGGTTTGGAGAAGACATTCGACACCAAGATGGACGCCAAGTTCAATGAGGTGCTTGCCCGTCTACCACCACTAGCTGCAGCTCCTATCCCTTTCGAACGA
Source organism: Hordeum marinum (assembly GCA_022496015.1). Classification (NCBI taxonomy): domain Eukaryota; kingdom Viridiplantae; phylum Streptophyta; class Magnoliopsida; order Poales; family Poaceae; genus Hordeum; species Hordeum marinum. The sequence goes on from CM039676.1 coordinate 147,906,635, forward strand.
CGAGCGCGACGTGTGCCTCTCGGCCAAGGCCAGCATACTGGTAGTGTTGATACTGCTGCTACTTCTGTGGCTCCTGCTGCTACTGTCATTGAGCAGGTTGACGATTATGATGGTGATTATGATGATGAGGGAGAGGTTGCTCCAGATCAGCCGCCGGGGTAATCACCCCGATGCGCACCTGGTCGACCACATGGCTACAACCGTAACGGTAGGGCTGCACCACCCCCTCAGGTACGGGATCATGACCATCTCCCTAAACTTAAATTGAATATTCCGACGTTTGAGGGTAGATATGTTCCTGATATATATCTTACATGGGAGTTAGAAACAAAACAACGTTTTACATGCTTACAATTTCCTTAGGATAGACGTGTTGCTGGTGCTGTTTGTTCATTCACTAGCTTTGCTTGTGTTTGGTGGTCAGAACATTGTAGAATACACCATGCGAATATTCCAACTACTTGGGCTGCTTTGAAAACTGCTATGCGTAATTGTTGGGTGCCACCTTATTATCAACGTGAATTGCTTCAAAATTTGCAGCGTTTAAGACAAGGAAAAAATTCTGTAGAAGAATATTATCAGGAATTACAAACTGGCATGATTAGATGTGGTATTGTTGAGGAGAATGAAGCTATGTTGCACGTTTTATGGGTGGATTAAATAGAGAGATTCAGACTATTCTAGAGTATAAGGAGTATAACACTATCACTCGTTTATTTCATCTTGCTTGCAAAGCTGAACGTGAAGTGCAGGACCGACAGGCAATGGCGAGAACTCCTTTTTCTACAGGTCGCACTTCATCATGGACGCCACGTACCTCCTCTACTTCCGCACGTCCTGCTGCAACGCCACCTACTCCCACCTCCAACTCCAACCGCGATACCAGAAAACAGGCTCCTAATCCACCCTCTGCAAAGAGCACACTTTCTGGGCCTGCACAGAGCTCTTCTTCATATATTGCATCCACAGGGCAAACACATGAGGTTATATGTCGTCGTTGCAAGGGTGGAGGTCACTTTGCGAGAGAATGCCCTTCCAAACGTGTAATGATTGTTACTGAGGATGGTGGATATGCGTGCGCTAGTGATTATGATGAGGAGACTTTAGCTCTCATTACAAGTAAAGAACAGGGTGGCGAGGATGCAGAACAAGGGACACACTAAATGGCTGCTGATTAGGCTGATAGGTATGAAAGTTTAGTTGCTCAACGTGTTCTCAGTGTGCAAGTTACACAGGCTGAGCAAAATCAGAGGCACAACTTGTTCCACACAAAGGGAGTTGTGAAGGAGCGTTCTGTTCGCGTCATCATCGATGGAGGGAGTTGCAATAACTTGGCTAGCATGGAGATGGTGGAGAAGCTGTCTCTAACCACCAGACCACATCCTCATCCTTATTACATCCAATGGTTCAACAACAGTGGCAAGGTTAAGGTAACACGTACTGTTCGTGTGCATTTTAGCATTGCTACATATTCTGATTATGTGGATTGTGATGTGGTACCCATGCAAGCATGTTCTATTTTACTTGGTAGGCCATGGCAGTTTGATAAAAATTCTGTACACCATGGTAGGACAAATCAGTATACTCTTGTTCATCAGGTTCAAAATATCACTTTGCCTCCTATGTCTCCGGAACATATTATGAAAGATGACATTGCTAGAGCTAGTAAAGCAAAACAGGAAAAAAATAAGAGTGAAAATCAGATTGTAGCACAGGAATTTGAGCAACACCATAAGCATAATAAACCATCATCTAATGTTGCATCCGAAATAAAATTGAAGAGTGGATGTTTACTTGCTACTAAATCTGATATTAATGATTTGGATGTTGCTACATCTGTTTTCTATGCTTTTGTATGCAAAGAGGTATTATTTTCATTCGAGGACATGCCTCCCTCTTTGCCTCCTACGGTCATTAACATTTTGCAGGAGTTCGTTGACGTCTTCCCACAAGACGTGCCACCGGGATTACCACCTATTCGCGGGATTGAGCATCAGATTGACTTAATTCCTGGTGCATCCCTACCCAACCGTGCGCCATACCGTACCAATCCAGAGGAGACAAAGGAGATTATGCGTCAAGTACAGGAGCTGCTTGACAAAGGTTATATACGTGAATCCCTTAGTCCTTGTGCTGTTCCTATTATTCTAGTGCCTAAGAAGGATTGTACATCGCGCATGTGTGTCGATTGTAGAGGCATTAATAATATTACTATTCATTATCGTCATCCTATTCCTAGACTAGATGTTATGCTTGATGAATTAAGTGGTTCTACAATTTTCTCCAAAGTTGATTTGCGTAGTGGATACCATCAAATTCGTATGAAATTGGGAGATGAATGGAAAACAGCATTTAAAACTAAGTTTGGATTATATGAGTGGTTTGTCATGCCTTTTGGGTTAACTAATGCACCTAGCACTTTCATGAGATTAATGAACGAGGTTTTACGTGCTTTCATTGGACGATTTGTGGTAGTCTATTTTGATGATATATTAATATTTAGTAGATCTTTGGAGGAACATTTGGAACATCTAGGTGCTGTTTTTATTGCTCTACGTGATGCACGTTTTTTTGGTAACCTTGGGAAGTGCACCTTTTGCACTGATCGAGTATCTTTTCTTGGCTATGTTGTTACTCCACAGGGAATTCTAGTTGATAAAGCCAAGATTGAAGCCATTGAGAGTTAGCCGCAGCCCAAAACGGTCACACAAGTGAGGAGTTTTCTTGGCCTCGCTGGTTTCTATAGGCGTTTTGTGAGAGATTTCAGAACCATTGCTGCGCCTCTCAATGAGCTTACAAAGAAGGACGTGCCTTTTTCTTGGGGTACCGCACAGGAAGAAGCCTTGAAGGTTTTGAGAGATAAGTTAACACATGCTCCTTTACTCCAACTTCCTAATTTTAATAAGACTTTCGAGCTTGAATGTGATGCTAGTGGAATTGGGTTAGGAGGTGTACTTTTCTGAAAAACTGAGTGGGCCTAGTCTGAATTATTCTACTTATGATAAGGAATTATATGCTCTTGTTCGGACTTTGGAAACATGGCAACATTATTTATGGCCCAAAGAATTTGTTATACATTCTGATCATGAATCGTTGAAACATATTAAAAGTCAAGCAAAACTGAATCGTAGACATGCTAAATGGGTTGAATTCATTGAGACTTTCCCTTATGTCATTAAACACAAGAAGGGTAAAGAAAATGTTATTGCTGATGCTTTGTCTCGTCGATATACTATGCTTTCACAACTTGACTTTAAAATATTTGGTTTGGAGACCATCAAAGATCAATATGTGCATGATGCTGAATTTAGAGATGTGTTGCAGCATTGTAAAGACGGGAGAACATGGAACAAGTTCGTTATTAATGATGGATTTGTGTTCTGTGCTAACAAGCTATGCATTCCAGCTAGCTCCGTTCGTCTTTTGTTGTTACAGGAGGCACATGGAGGAGGATTAATGGGACACTTTGGCGTGAAGAAAACGGAGGACATACTTTCTACACATTTCTTTTGGCCAAAGATGAGACGGGATGTTGAGCGTTTTGTTGCTCGTTGCACTACATGTCAAAAAGCTAAGTCACGACTCAATCCTCATGGTTTATATATTCCTTTGCCTGTACCTAGTGTTCCTTGGGAGGATATATCTATGGACTTTGTTTCAGGTTTACCTCGAACTAAGAAGGGGAGGGATAGCATGTTTGTTGTCGTGGATAGATTTTCCAAAATGGCACACTTTATACCATGTCATAAAAGTGATGCTGCTGCTCATGTTACTGATTTGTTCTTTCGTGAAATTATTCGGTTGCATGGTGTGCCAAATACAATTGTTTCAGATCGTGATGCTAAATTTCTTAGCCACTTTTGGAGATGTTTATGGGCTAAGTTGGGGACTAAACAACTTTTTAGTACTACATGTCATCCCCAAACTGATGGCCAAACTGAAGTAGTCAATAGATCATTGTCTACTATGCTTAGGGCTGTTTTGAAGAAGAACCTGAAAATGTGGGAAGAATGCTTGCCTCATGTTGAATTTGCTTATAATCATTCGCTACATTCTACCACTAAGATGTGCCCTTTTGAAGTTGTGTATGGTTTCTTACCTCGTGCACCTATTGATTTGTTGCCTCTTCCATCTTCGGAGAAGGTTAATTTTGATGCTAAAGAACGTGCTGAATTGATATTAAAGATGCATGAGTTAACGAAGCAAAACATTGAGCGTATGAATGCTAAATACAAAATTGCTGGAGATAAGGGTAGAAAACATGTTGTCTTTGCACCTGGAGATCTTATTTGGTTACATTTGCGTAAGGATAGATTTCCTGATTTGCGCAAGTCAAAGCTAATGCCACGTGCTGATGGTCCTTTTAAGGTGTTAGAGAAAATAAATGATAATGCATATAAACTTGAGCTACCTCTAAAGTTTGGGGTTAACCCCACTTTTAACATTGCAGATTTGAAGCCTTATTTGGGTGAGGAAGATGAGCTTCCATCGAGGACGACTTCAATTCAAGAAGGGGAGGATGGTGAGGACATCCCTGCTAACGCTACACCCACAACTCCGAGTGCTATACATACAGGACCAATTACTAGAGCTCGCGCACGTCAATTGAATTACCAGGTACTTTCGTTTCTTGCAAATCCTTCTAATGTTCGTGAACATATGATGTTGCCTAAATTAGATACTTTTGTTTTACTTATGAATGAAGGACCTAGAATGGATAAGAAGGATGACCATGGGAGCGGGATCAAGCATGGAGAAGAAGGTGCACGCGCGGGAAAGAACAATGGAGCTTCCAGTGATGATTTTCGCACTTTGAAGCCATCATAACGGGAGCAAGAAGCCTTGGACGAAATATGCATGATGCCACTTTATAAAATTCGTCCCTAGGCTAATATAGGTGTTGCGCCACCTTATTTTTGGGCCAGGCCCATGTAATTTCGAAATACCATATTATAGGCTATTTTTAGAGTCCGTATGTATGGGGAAACTGAGATAAGGTCTGTTTTGGACCCCTCTTCCAAGGGGCCACGAAATTCCCCTCTATTCCCCCATATATACAGCCCTTAGGGCGTCGTTTTAGGGTTGGGTTTTGTTTAGATTACAAGTTTGCCATAGCTGCAACTTCGCGTTCTTCGTTTGTGTTCCACGACCAGACAAAGGCGTCACAGAACCCCACTTCATCAATAAAGCTTTCCTCTTATATTTGTAATATCCAGATTGCAATCTTAGTTTCTTGCTTGTTCTTCGTTTGCATGCAGGAAACAGACCCTCGTGGTCAGGTTGATCGTGCTCCGGCGTGGTCAATAACCTCTCGGAGTTGGTTTGGCGATTGCTAAGGCGCGACATCATCACAAGTTCGTAGTCGGATCGTCAAAGTCTACTCCACCAAAAACGATAGCCACCATCTCATCGAAAGACAGGGACAACTTCGCCTCTATCATTGCGCCTCTCAATGAGCTTACAAAGAAGGATGTGCCTTTTGCTTGGGGTATCGCACAGGAGGAAGCCTTCACGGTCTTGAAAGATAAGTTAACACATGCTCCTTTGCTCCAACTTCCTGATTTTAATAAGACTTTCGAGCTTGAATGTGATGCTAGTGGAATTGGATTAGGAGGTGTGTTATTACAAGATGGTAAACCTGTTGCATACTTTTCTGAAAAATTTAGTGGGCTTGGTCTGAATTATTCTACTTATGATAAGGAATTATATGCTCTTGTTTGGACTTTGGAAACATGGCAACATTGTTTATGGCCCAAAGAATTTGTTATACATTCTGATCATCAATCTTTGAAAACATATTAAAAGTCAAGCAAAATTGAACCATAGACATGCTAAATGGGTTGAATTCATTGAGACTTTCCCTTATGTCATTAAACACAAGAAGGGTAGAGAAAATGTTATTGCTGATGCATTGTCTCGTCCTTATACTATGCTTTCACAACTTGACTTTAAAATATTTGGTTTGGAGACCATCAAAGATCAATATGTGCATGATGCTGAATTTCGAGATGTGTTGCAGAATTCTAAAGAAGGGAGAACATGGAACAAGTTTATCATTAATGATGGATCAGTGTTCCGTGCTAACAAGCTATGCATTCCTGCTAGCTCCGTTCGTCTTTTGTTGTTACATGAGGTGCATGGAGGAGGATTAATGGGACACTTTGGCATGAAGAAGACGGAGGACGTACTTGCCACACATTTCTTCTGGCCAAAGATGAGACGGGATGTTGAGCGTTATGTTGCTCGCTGCACTACATGTCAAAAAGCTAAGTCACAACTCAATCCTCATGGTTTATATATGCCTTTGCCTGTACCTAGTGTTCCTTGGGAGGATATATCAATAGACTTTGTTTTAGGTTTACCTCGAACAAAGAAGGGGAGAGATAGCATATTTGTTGTCGTGGATAGATTTTCAAAATTGCACACTTTATACCATGTTATAAAAGTGATGCTACTGCTAATGTTGCTGATTTGTTCTTTCATGAAATTATTCGGTTGCATGGTGTGCCAAATACAATTGTTTCAGATCGTGATGATAAATTTCTTAGCCACTTTTGGTGATGTTTATGGGCTAAGTTGGGTACTAACCTGCATTTTAGTACTACATGTCATCCCCAAACTGATGGACAAACTGATGAGGACATCCCTGCTAATGCTACACCCACAACTCTGACTGCTATACATACAGGACCAATTACTAGAGCTCGCGCACGTCAATTGAATTACCAGGTACTTTCGTTTCTTGCAAATCCTTCTAATGTTCATGAACATATGATGCTGCCTAAATTAGATACTTTTGTTTTAATTATGAATGAAGGACCTAGCATGGATAAGAAGGATGACCATGGGAGCGGGATCAAGCATGGAGAAGAAGGTGCGCGCGCGGGAAAGAACAATAGAGCTTCCAGTGATGATTTTCGCACTTTGAGGCCACCATAATGGGAGCAAGAAGCCTTGGACGAAATATGCATGATGCTACTTACAAAATTAGTCCCTAGGCTAATGTAGGTGCTGCGCCACCTTATTGTTGGGCCAGGCCCATGTAATTTCGAAATACCATATTATAGGCTGTTTCTAGAGTCCGTATGTATGGGGAAACTGAGATAAGGTCTGTTTCGGACCCCTCCTCCAAGGGGCCACGAAATTCCCCTCTATTCTCCCATATATACAGCCCTTAGGGCGTCGTTTTAGGGTTGGGTTTTGTTTAGATTACAAGTTCGCCATAGCTGCAACTTCGCGTTCTTCGTTTGTGTTCCACGACCAGACAAAGGCGTCACAGAACCCCACTTCATCAATAAAGCTTTCCTCTTATATTCGCAATATCCAGATTGCAATCTTAGTTTCTTGCTTGTTCTTCGTTTGCGTGCAGGAAACAGACCCTCGTGGTCAGGTTGATCGTGCTCCGGCGTGGTCAATAACCTCTCAGAGTTGGTTTAGCGATTGCTAAGGCGCGGCGTCATCACACGTTCGTAGTCGGATCGTCAAAGTCTACTCCACCAAAAATGATAGCCACCATCTCATTGAAAGACAGGGACAACTTCACCTCTATCACAAACTGAAGTAGTCAATAGATCATTGTCTACTATGCTTAGGGCTGTCTTGAAGAATAACCAAAAAATGTGGGAAGAATGCTTGCCTCATATTGAATTTTTATAACCGTTCTCTGCATTCTACTACTAAGATGTGCCCTTTTGAAGTTGTGTATGGTTTCTTACCTCGTGCACCTATTGATTTGTTGCCTCTTCCATCTTCGGAGAAGGTTAATTTTGATGCTAAAGAGCATGCCGAATTGATATTAAATATTCATGAGTTAACTAAGGAAAACATTGAGCATGTGAATGCTAAATACAAACTTGCTGGACATAAGGGTAGCAAACATGTTGTTTTTGCACCTGGAGATCTTGTTTCGTTACATTTGCATAAGGATAGATTTCCTGATATGCGCAAGTCAAAGCTAATGCCACGTGCTGATGGTCCTTTTAAGGTGTTAGAGAAAATAAATGATAATGCATATAAACTTGACCTGCCTGCAGAGTTTGGGGTTAGCCCCACTTTTAACATTGCAGATTTGAAGCCTTATTTGGGTGAGGAAGATGAGCTTCCGTCGAGGACGACTTCAGTTCAAGAAGGGGAGAATGATGAGGACATCCCTACTAATGTTATACCCACAACCCCGACTACTATACATACAAGACCAATTACTAGAGCTCGCGCACGTCAATTGAATTACGAGGTACTTTCATTTTTGGAAATCCTTCTAATGTTCATGAACATATGATGCTGCCTAAATTAGATACTTTTGGTTTTACTTATGAATGAAGGACCTAGCATGGACAAGAAGGATGACCATTGGAGCGGGATCAAGCATGGAGGAGAAGGTGCGTGTGCGGGAAAGAACAATGGAGCTTCCGGTGATGATTTTCGCACTTTGAAGCCACCATAATGGGGGCGAGAAGTCTTGGAAGAAATATGCATGATGTCACTTTATAAAATTCGTCCATAGGCTAATATAGGTCCGGCGCCATGTTATTTTGGGCCAGGCCCATGTAATTTCGAAATACCATATTATATGCTATTTTTAGAGTCCGTATGTATGGGGAAACTGAGTTAGGGTCGGTTTCCGACCCCTCCTCCAAGGGGCCATGAAATTCCCCTCTATTGCCCCATATATATAGCCCTTAGGGCGTCGTTTTAGGTTTGGGTTTTGTTTAGATTACAAGTTCGCTATAGCTGCAACTTTGCGTTCTTCGTTTGTGTTCCACGACGAGACAAAGGCGTCATAGAACCCCACTCCATCAATAAAGCTTTCCTCCTATATTCGCAATATCCAGATTGCAATCTTAGTTTCTTGCTTGTTCTTCGTTTGTGTGTAGGAAATAGACCCTCGTGGTCAGGTTGATCGTGCTCCGGTGTGGTCAATAACCTCTCGGAGTTGGTTTAGCGATTGCTAAGGCGCGGCTTCATCACACGTTCGTAGTCGGATCGTCAAAGTCTACTCCACCAAAAATGATAACCACCGATTCATCGAAAGACAGGGACAACTTTGCCTTTATCATCTTCAGAAAGAAAAACTTTATGCTAACATGGACAAATGCAATTTTTGTATGGAAAAAGTTGTTTTCCTAGGATTTGTGGTTTCCTCTAAGGGTGTACATGTTGATGAGTCTAAGATTGAGGCAATTACAAATTTGCCTACACCCACCAACTTGCTACAAGTACGTAGCTTTCTAGGTCTTGCCGGTTTTTACCATCGCTTTGTGAAAGACTTTAGCCCTATTGCTACTCCTCTACATGCTTTGAGCAAGAAACATGCATTATTTGTTTGGGGACCATCCCAAGACACCGCATTTCATGAACTTAAGAATTTTCTTACTCGTACACCTTTGCTTGCCTTGCCCAATTTTGACAAAACTTTTGAAGTGCATTGTGACGCTAGAGGTAATGGCATAGGAGGCGTGCTTATGCAAGAAAAGATCTGTATTGCATATTTTAGTGAGAAACTTTCCGGCGCTCAACTCAATTATCCTATCTATGACAAGGAATTGTATGCTTTCGTGAGAGTCTTACAAGCTTGGGAACATTATTTGCGACCGCATGAATTTGTCATTCATACTGATCATGAAACTCTAAAGTACCTCAAGGGTCAAACTAAGTTGAACAAACGACATGCTAAATGGAGTGAATTTATTGAGTCTTTCCCTTATGTCATCAAATACATTAAGGGCAAAGAAAATGTTGTGGCAGATGCTCTTTCCCGCAAATGCATGCTCATTACTCAACTTGAATTGAATGTTGTTGCGTTTGAGCACATAAAAGACTTGTATGTGTATGATGATTCTTTTGCGATTCCTTATGCCAACTGCAAATTTAAACCTTGTTGGGAGAACTACTACATGAAAGACGAATATCTTGTGTGTAGAAGCTTTGTATCCCAAAGTCCTCTCTTCATTTGTTACTTTTGCAAGAGGCACATGGTGGAGGACTAATGGGTCACTTTGCACGCGACAAGACATATGCCACCCTCCCTAACAAGTTCTATTGGCCAAAGATGCTCTTGATGTTGCAAGTTTCACCAACCGATGCTCTACATGCCGCAAAGCTAAGTAAAAAGCTCAATCCCATGGTCTTTACATGCCTCTTCCTATTCCGTTCCAACCTTGGGAGGCTATTAGCATGGATTTTGTGCTTGGATTGCCACGAACAAGAAATGGGCATGATTCCATATTTGTTGTTGTGGATTGCTTTTACAAAATGGCTCATTTCATTCCTTGTCACAAGATCGATGATGCTTCACGTATCGAAAATCTCTTTTGTAGGGACATCTTACGCCTACACACAGTACCAAAGACCATTGTCTCGGATCGCGACGTCAAGTTCTTGATCTACTTTTGGAAGACCCTTTGCGCCAAGCGTGGCATCAAGTTACTCTTGTCTTCGGCCTACCACCCACAAACCGATGGTCAAACGAAGGTGACAAACCGAACACTTGGAACTCTCCTCCACGTGTCGATCAAGAAGAAAATCAAGGAATGGGAAGATTGCCTACACATCGCCGAGTACGCCTACAATCGCGCATGACACTTCACCACCAACAAGTCTCCTTTCGAGGTGGTCTACTACTTCAACCGATTGTCCCCAATGGACATTCTTCCGCTACCACTTCAAGAATGCGTCAACATGGACGCCAGTGCACGGGAAAGCTACATCAAGATACAAGGAACACCATGGAGCGCCAAGTGGAACGCATCGCCGCCAAGCGCAACATCAACAAACACCCCATGGTGTTCGAACCCGGCGATCTTGTGTGGCTACACCTCTGGAAGGAACGCTTTCCCAATGAGCGCAAGTCCAAGCTACTACCTCGTGCCAATGGGCCATTCAAGGTGTTGCAGCGCTACAACAACAACACCTACAAGATCGACATTCCGCACGACAAGTACACTATGAGCGACACACTCAACATCACGGACCTCTCCCCATTTCATGGTGATGAGGATCTTGAACCAAGGTTGGATCTTCCCCAAGGGGGAGATGATGCGGAGCATCCCACCATCATCCCCATGAAGATGGCACCACCAAGCCAACCACCAAGTGACCCTATGAAAAGAGCACACGCACACGACATTGAAGCTAAGGTGAACTCACTCCTCATCGAGCAGGACTTTGATGGCAAAGGAACTTGGATGCTACCTCACAATGAGACCCTGTGTATCCTCATGTGTGCGGGAGATGACCCCCGAAGTACCAAGGAATCATCCCCAAGACCAAGGTCGAGGAGGAGAATGAGCTAACACCAAGGACAAGCTTCTGGCTAGCCCGGAACTTCCGGCCAGCCCGGAGCTTCCGGCCACCGTCGACCCAAGGTCAAGTCCAGGGGTGGAAATTCTCTGGTTAGCCCGGAAGAAGCCCGGAACCTACCCGGAACCTCTGGCCCCTGGTGATGAGGACATCCCTACTAATGCTACACCCACAACTCCGACTGTTATACATACAGGACCAATTACTAGAGCTCGTACACATCAGTTGAATTACCAGGTACTTTCGTTTCTTGCAAATCCTTCTAATGTTCATGAACATATGATGATGCCTAAATTAGATACTTTTGTTTTACTTATGAATGAAGGACCTGGCATGGACAAGAAGGATGACCACTTGGAGCGGGATCAAGCATGGAGAAGAAGGTGCGCGCGCGGGAAAGAACAGTGGAGCTTCCAGTGATGATTTTCGCACTTTGAAGCCACCATAATGGGAGCAAGAAGCCTTGGACGAAATATGCATGATGCCACTTTATAAAATTCGTCCCTAGCCTAATAATATAGGTGTTGCGCCACCTTATTTTTGGGCCAGGCCCATGTAATTTCGAAATACCATATTATAGGCTATTTTTAGAGTTCGTATGTATGGGGAAACTGAATTAGGGTCGTTTTCGGACCCCTCCTCCAAGGGGCCACGAAATTCCCCTCTATTCCCCCATATATACAGCCCTTAGTGATGAGGACATCCCTACTAATGCTACACCCACAACTCCGACTGCTATACATACAGGACCAATTACTAGAGCTCGCGCACATCAATTTAATTACCAGGTACTTTCGTTTCTTGCAAATCTTTCTAATGTTCATGAACATATGATGCTGCCTAAATTAGATACTTTTGTTGTACTTGTGGATGAAGGACCTGGCATGGACAAGAAGGATGACCATTGGAGCGGGATCAAGCATGGAGAAGAAGGTGCGCGCGCGGGAAAGAACAACTGGAGCTTCCAAGTGATGATTTTCGCACTTTGAAGCCACCATAATGGGAGCAAGAAGCCTTGGACGAAATATGCATGATGCCACTTTATAAAATTCGTCCCTAGGCTAATATAGGTGTTGCGCCACCTTATTTTTGGGCCAGGCCCATGTAATTTCGAAATACCATATTATAGGCTATTTTTAGAGTCCGTATGTATGGGGAAACTGAGTTAGGGTCGGTTTCGGACCCCTCCTCCAAGGGGCCACGAAATTCCCCTCTATTCCCCCATATATACAGCCCTTAGGGCGTCGTTTTAGGTTTGGGTTTTGTTTAGATTATAAGTTCGTCATAGCTGCAACTTCGCGTTCTTCGTTTGTGTTCCACGACCAGACAAAGGCGTCACAGAACCCCACTTCATCAATAAAGCTTTCCTCTTACATTCGCAATATCCAGATTGCAATCTTAGTTTCTTGCTTGTTCTTCGTTTGCGTGCAGGAAACAGACCCTCGTGGTCAGGTTGATCATGCTCCGGCATGGTCAATAACCTCTCGGAGTTGGTTTAGCGATTGCTAAGGTGCGGCGTCATCACACGTTCGTAGTCGGATTGTCAAAGTCTACTCCACCAAAACGATAGCCACCATCTCATCAAAAGACAGGGACAACTTCGCCTCTATCAAGTGGTATCAGATTTCCAGGTTGCTCGGTGAGATTTTATCAGTTTTCGTAGTTTAGATCGCATCTGTTTCGTCATACCTTTAGTCCACGAAAAAGCCAAAAAAAATTCAGATTAGATCATCATATCCGAACCAATCTGAGCCTTTGCATAGTCTTTTCAGTATTTTGCTTTGTTGAATTTGCGGTTACATCGTCGTGTCGAGTTGCTGGTCTTAGTGTCTAGTCCTTTAGAGTTTCGAGTTCTATTCACAGGTTGTCACGCCGCCAACGCATCGTCTTCATAGTCGCCATATACCACCACCATCATCACCGCTGCTAGATATCACCACCCACTATCCATTGGTGTCCATATATACCACCACCAATTCGAGTCCAGCTCGTTTTAGATTTTGTTTCGAGATCTTTTGATTTGGGATTCGCGTTTTGCTACCTGCGTAGGAGTCTGGCACGCTTTGCAGAGCACGTTTTGGCCCAAAAAAATTCGGCCGAATATATTTTTTCCCTATCTTGATTGTAGGTTCTCCGGAGCGTTTTGAGACACTTGCTATCATAGTGATTTTTGTCGAAATTTTTGGTCGTCGCAGCCCCCGGATTGCTCTAGGAAAAAAAATAGTCCAAAAAATTTCGTGCCCATCTTGCTTATACGACGTGGCAAGAGTTTTGAGACACTCGGCATTGTGGTGATTTTTTGAGCAAAAAAAAAAGAGGCGCCGACAAAAGAAATAAAAATAAATTCAAAGTGTACTCTTCCCTTGATTACGTGTAGCGTCGTGATTTTGTTGGTGCTTTAGGCTCGCGTCTCTAGTACGGGTCTAGCCTAGGACCAGCACAGTACCGTTGTTGAGCGTTTATTCAACCTTGCATCTCTGAATTGATTATTGATAACCCTTTTTGCTACCATATTATAAGCCATCCCAGCTCCACATACATCTACGTCGTGTGTTTGACACCACCTGGCAATCGCTCTATCCAAGCTTTGAGAGTTTTGACTACAACGGTTGCCGATCACTGCTTGCTGCTGGGTAAGAACTGGTAAGAATTTGAGATTCGCTTATAGGATTTGTGACACACCACCACCACCACCACCACCACCACCACGTCCCAGTAGTCCGTAGGTTTCATATTCTTGTGTGTTTCCTATTTGCTAACCATGCCAGGATCACATGACAATGAGATCGACTAGGAGAGCATGACCAACAAAGCGCTATATGATAAATTTCAGCAAATGATGGCTGACCAGGTACAAGACTTCGTGACCAACTTTGGAGAGGCCATGGAGAAGCTAGATGGTTTGGAGAAGACCTTTGACACCAAGATGGATGCCAAGTTCAGTGAGGTGCTTGCCCGTCTACCACCACCAGCTGCAGCTCCTATTCCTTTCGAACGACAAGCACGACATGTGCCTCTCGGCCAAGCCCAACATACTGGTACTGTTGATACTGCTGCTATTTCTGTGCCTCATGCTGCTACTGTCGTTGAGCAGGTTGACGATTATGATGGTGATTACGATGATGAGAGAGAGGTTGCTCCCGATCAGCCTCAGGGGCAACCACCACCATACGCACCAGGTCGACCACATGGCTACAACCGTATCGGTAGGGCTGCCCCACCCCCTCAAGTACGGGATCATGACCATCTCCCTAAACTTAAATTGAATATTCCGACGTTTGAGGGTAGATATGTTCCTGATATATATCTTACATGGGAGTTAGAAACAGAACAACGTTTTACATGCTTACAATTTCCTGAGGATAGACGTGTTGCTGCTGCTGTTTGTTCATTCACTAGTTTTGCTTGTGTTTGGTGGTCAGAACATTGTAGAATACACCATGCTAATATTCCAACTACTTGGGCTGCTTTGAAAACTGCTATGCGTAATCGTAGGGTGCCACCTTATTATCAACGTGAATTGCTTCAAAATTTGCAGCGTTTAAGACAAGGAAAAAATTCTGTAGAAGAATATTATCAGGAATTACAAACTGGTATGATTAGATGTGGTATTGTTGGGGAGAATGAAGCTATGCTTGCACATTTTATGGGTGGATTAAATAGAGAGATTCAGACTATTCTGGAGTATAAGGAGTATAACACTATCACTCGTTTATTTCAAATTGCTTCCAAAGCTGAACGTGAAATGCAGGATCGACAGGCAATGGCGAGAACTACTTTTTCTGCAGGTCGCACTTCATCATGGACGCCGCGTACCTCATCTACTTCCACACGTCCTGCTGCAACACCACCTACTTCAACCTCCAACTCCAACCGCGATACCAGGAAACAGGCTCCTACTCAATCCTCTACGAAGAGCACACCTTCTGGGCCTGCACAGAGCTCTTCTTCATCTATTGCATCCACAGGGCAAACACATGAGGTTATATGCCGTCGTTGCAAGGGTGGAGGTCACTTTGCGAGAGAATGCCCTTCCAAGCGTGTCATGGTTGTTATTGAGGATGGTGGATATGCGTCTGCTAGTGATTATGATGAGGAGACTTTGGCTCTCATTGCAAGTGAAGAACACGATGGCGACGATGCAGAACCAGAAACACACTACATGGCTGCTGATTACGCTGATAGGTATGAAAGTTTAGTTGCTCAACGTGTTCTCAGTGTGCAGGTTACACAGGCTGAACAAAATCAGAGGCACAACTTGTTCCACACAAAGGGAGTTGTGAAGGAGCGTTCTATTCGCATCATCATCGATGGAGGGAGTTGCAATAACTTGGCTAGCATGGAGATGGTGGACAAGCTGTCCCTAACCACCAGACCACATCCTCATCCTTATTACATCCAATGATTCAACAATAGTGGCAAGGTTAAGGTAACACGTACTGTTCGTGTGCATTTTAGCATTGCTACATATTCTGATTATGTGGATTGTGATGTGGTACCCATGCAAGCATGTTCTGTTTTACTTGGTAGACCATGGCAGTTTGATAAAAAATTTGTACACCATGGGAGGACAAATCAGTATTCTCTTGTTCATAAGGATCATAATATCACTTTGCTTCCTATGTCTCCCAAACATATTATGAAAGATGACATTGCTAGAGCTAGTAAAGCAAAACAGGAGAAAAATAAGAGTGAAAATCAGATTGTAGCACAAGAATTTGAGCAACACCATAAGCATAATAAACCATCATCTATTGTTGCATACGAAATAAAATTGAAGAGTGGATGTTTACTTGCTACTAAATCTGATATTAATGATTTGGATGTTGCTACATCTGTTTGCTATGCTTTTGTATGCAAAGAGGTATTATTTTCATTCGAGGACATGCCTCCCTCTTTGCCTCCTGCTGTCATTAACATTTTGCAGGAGTTCGCTGACGTCTTTCCACAAGACGTGCCACCGGGATTACCGCCTATTCGCGTGATTGAGCATCAGATTGACTTAATTCCCGGTGCATCCCTACCCAACCGTGCGCCCTACCGTACCAATCCAGAGGAGACAAAGGAGATTATGCGTCAAGTACAGGAGTTGCTTGACAAAGGTTATATACGTGAATCCCTTAGTCCTTGTGCTGTTCCTATTATTCTAGTGCCTAAAAAGGATGGTACATCGCGCATGTGTGTGGATTGTAGAGGCATTAATAATATTACTATTCGTTATCGTCATCCTATTCCTAGACTAAATGATATGCTTGATGAATTAAGTGGCTCTACAATTTTCTCCAAAGTTGATTTGCGTAGTGGATACCATCAAATTCGTATGAAATTGGGAGATGAATGGAAAACAGCATTTAAAACTAAGTTTGGATTATATGAGTGGTTAGTCATGCCTTTTGGGTTAACTAATGCACCTAGCACTTTCATGAGATTAATGAACGAGGTTTTACGTGCTTTCATTGGACGATTTGTGGTAGTCTATTTTGATGATATATTGATTTTTAGTAGATCTTTGGAGGAACATTTGGAACATTTATGTGCTATTTTTACTGCGCTATGTGATGCACGTTTGTTTGGTAACCTTGGGAAGTGCACCTTTTGCACCGACCGAGTATCTTTTCTTGGCTATGTTGTTACTCCACAGGGAATTGAAGTTGATAAAGCCAAGATTGAAGCTATTGAGAGTTGGCCGCAGCCCAAAACGGTCACACAACTAAGGAGTTTTCTTAGCCTTGCTGGTTTCTATAGGCGTTTTGTGAGAGATTTCAGCACCATTGCTGCGCCTCTCAATGAGCTTACAAAGAAGGACGTGCCTTTTTCTTGGGGTACCGCACAGGAAGAAGCCTTCACGGTCTTGAAAGATAAGTTAACACATGCTCCTTTACTCCAACTTCCTGATTTTAATAAGACTTTCGAGCTTGAATGTGATGCTAGTGGAATTGGGTTAGGAGGTGTGTTATTACAAGATGGTAAACCTGTTGCGTACTTTTCTGAAACATTAAGTGGGCCTAGTCTGAATTATTCTACTTATGATAAGGAATTATATGCTCTTGTTCGGACTTTGGAAACATGGCAACATTATTTATGGCCCAAAGAATTTGTTATACATTTTGATCATGAATCTTTGAAACATATTAAAAGTCAAGCAAAACTGAACCGTAGACATGCTAAATGGGTTGAATTCATTGAGACTTTCCCTTATGTCATTAAACACAAGAAGGGTAAAGAAAATGTTATTGCTGATGCTTTGTCTTGTCGTTATACTATGCTTTCACAACTTGACTTTAAAATATTTGGTTTGGAGACCATCAAAGATCAATATGTGCATGATGCTGAATTTAGAGACGTGTTACAGAATTGTAAAGAAGGGAGAACATGGAACAAGTTCGTTATTAATGATGGATTTGTGTTCCGTGCTAACAAGCTATGCATTCCAGCTAGCTCCGTTCATCTTTTGTTGTTACAGGAGGCGCACGGAGGAGGATTAATGGGACACTTTGGCATGAAGAAGACGGAGGACGTACTTGCTACACATTTCTTTTGGCCAAAGATGAGACGGGATGTTGAGCGTTTTGTTGCTCGCTGCACTACATGTCAAAAAGCCAAGTCACGACTCAATCCTCATGGTTTATATATGCCTTTGCCTGTACCTAGTGTTCCTTGGGAGGATATATCTATGGACTTTGTTTTAGGTTTACCTCGAACAAAGAAGGGGAGGGATAGCATATTTGTTGTCGTGGATAGATTTTCCAAAATGGCACACTTTATACCATGTAATAAAAGTGATGATGCTGCTCATGTTGCTGATTTGTTCTTTCGTGACATTATTCGATTGCATGGTGTACCAAATACAATTGTTTTAGATCGTGATGCTAAATTTCTTAGCCATTTTTGGAGATGTTTATGGGCTAAGTTGGGGACTAAACTACTTTTTAGTACTACATGTCATCCCCAAACTGATGGCCAAACTGAAGTAGTCAATAGATCAATTGTCTACTATGCTTAGGGCTGTTTTGAAGAATAACCTGAAAATGTGGGAAGAATGCTTGCCGTCATATTGAATTTGCTTATAATCGTTCGCTACATTCTACCACTAAGATGTGCCCTTTTGAAGTTGTGTATGGTTTCTTACCTCGTGCACCTATTGATTTGTTGCCTCTTCCATCTTCGGAGAAGGTTAATTTTGATGCTAAAGAACGTGCTGAATTGATATTAAAGATGCATGAGTTAACGAAGGAAAACATTGAGCGTATGAATGCTAAATACAAAATTGCTGGAGATAAGAGTAGAAAACATGTTGTCTTTGCACCTGGAGATCTTGTTGGTTACATTTGCATAAGGATAGATTTCCTGATTTGCGCAAGTCAAAGCTAAATGCCACGTGCTGATGGTCCTTTTAAGGTGTTAGAGAAAATAAATGATAATGCATATAAACTTGAGCTGCCTGCAGAGTTTGGGGTTAGCCCCACTTTTAACATTACAGATTTGAAGCCTTATTTGGGTGAGGAAGATGAGCTTCCGTCAAGGACGACTTCAGTTCAAGAAGGGGAGGATGATGAGGACATCCCTACTAATGCTACACCCACAACTCCGACCGTTATACATACAGGACCAGTTACTAGAGCTCGCGCACATCAATTGAATTATCAGGTACTTTCGTTTCTTGCAAATCCTTCTAATCTTCATGAACATATGATGCTGCCTAAATTAGATACTTTTGTTTTACTTGTGAATTAAGGACCTGGCATGGACAAG
Organism: Hordeum marinum; assembly: GCA_022496015.1. Taxonomy (NCBI): domain Eukaryota; kingdom Viridiplantae; phylum Streptophyta; class Magnoliopsida; order Poales; family Poaceae; genus Hordeum; species Hordeum marinum. Next base: position 147,925,685 of record CM039676.1, read on the forward strand.
AAGGATGACCATTGGAGCGGGATCAAGCATGGAGAAGAAGGTGCACGCGCGGGAAAGAATAATGGAGCTTCCAGTGATGATTTTCGCACTTTGAAGCCACCATAATGGGAGCAAGAAGCCTTGGACGAAATATGCATGATGCCACTTTATAAAATTCGTCCCTAGGCTAATATAGGTGTTGCGCCACCTTATTTTTGGGCCAGGCCCATGTAATTTCGAAATACCATATTATAGGCTATTTTTAGAGTCCGTATGTATGGGGAAACTGAGTTAGGGTCGGTTTTGGACCCCTCCTCCAAGGGGCCACGAAATTCCCCTCTATTCCCCCATATATACAGCCCTTAGGGCGTCGTTTTAGGTTTGGGTTTTGTTTAGATTATAAGTTCGCCATAGCTGCAACTTCGCGTTCTTCGTTTGTGTTCCACGACCAGACAAAGGCGTCACAGAACCCCACTTCATCAATAAAGCTTTCCTCTTATATTCGCAATATCCAGATTGCAATCTTAGTTTCTTGCTTGTTCTTTGTTTGCGTGCAGGAAACAGACCCTCGTGGTCAGGTTGATCGTGCTCCGGCGTGGTCAATAACCTCTCAGAGTTGGTTTAGCGATTGCTAAGGTGCGGCGTCATCACACGTTCGTAGTCGGATCGTCAAAGTCTACTCCACCAAAACGATAGCCACCATCTCATCGAAAGACAGGGACAACTTCGCCTCTATCACCTGGGCCTTCCGGCCTCAGCACATCCCAGGCGTGCCAACTCTCTGGTTAGCCCAGAACCCGTACGGAACCTGCCCGGAACTTCTGGCTCCCAGAACCTCTGGCCTAGCCGAAACTTCTGGCCTGCGTGTGGGCAGCCACTCAGGCCCGAGGCCCATGTACCCCTTTCTCACCCCCACTTCGCCCTAAACTATATATACTCGTCTCCCATCTCCATTTTAGGGTTAGCTCATGTCTGCACTAGAGCTTAGCTCCATTACTTGCCCTCTCTTGAGGAGTTGACCTCCTTGTGGAGATGATCCTAGTGATGCCAAGGCTCCTCTAGAGGGAAGATCCCTCGTGGGTTCAAGTCCCCTCCTTCCGGAGTGGGAGATCACGTACCGCAAACTTGTATCATTGCTTGACTTGTGGATCTCATTCCTCATGTGTTTTCGTGAATCTAAAGATCGACCCACACGGGCATGACTGGTGGTGGACCGATTGTACCCCTAATTCCTGGGCTGTTGCAAATCCCTCTCCTTGTTCTTGGTATCCCTCTTGCTTCCTTCCTTCTTGTTGGTACCTAAGAACTCAAAGTGTCTCTTCTTGAGGTAGGATCCACGTTCCCAAAGTATCACATGGCAATTCACTAAGGAGAGATGTCACCTCGGATTCTATGGCACGTGCGCTGGCTCTCGTCAAGGGATCACATGGAGCTTGAGGTGTTGATGATGGGTCCATGGGGATGTGCATGGGATGCTCCACATCATCTCCCCCCCCCCCCTTGCGAGGGGTCCAACCTCGAATCAAGAATTCATCACCATGGAAAGGGGTGAGATCCACGACGATGAATGTGTCGCTCACATTGTACGTGTCGTGCGGAATGTCCATCTTGTAGGTATTGTTGTTGTAGCTTGGAATTGCGCTCATTTGGAAAGCATTCCTTCCGGAGATGTAGCCACACAAGGTTGCTGGGTTCGAACACCATGGGGTGTTTGTTGGTGTTGCGCTTGGCGGTGATGCGTTCCACTTGGCGCTCCATGGTGGTCCTTGTATCTTGGTGCATTTTCTTGATGTAGCTTGCTGAAACAAGCCCACGTGTGTCAATCTTTCACGAATTGGAGGGGGATTCCACGAAGAAGACGAAGAACATGGGGAAGAATGAGGAGAAATCACAAGGGAAAGACTCAACAACAAGTCCAATCACACACCCACTAGACTCACCACACACAAGATCCACAAAGGTACATGAAAAACAAAGGGAAAGAAGGATACATGGTAGGGTTCATCCCAAATCCCATGGGGAGATGGGGCCTTGATACCCTGGAGGATCTTCCCTCGAAAGAGGCCTTGACATCCACTAGGGGATCTTCTCCTATAGAGACATCTACTCCATCGGAGAGGTAGTGGAAGGAGCTAGGCTCAACTTACTAAGAGCAAGCAAAACCATAGCTATCCCTAGAAAGGAGGGGGAGGGGTCCCTTATATAGTGCTAGTGGAGATAGGGGAGAGAGAGGATACGTGGGCATTTGACCCATGTCTACCCGCACAGGGGCCGGATGTCCGGGCCAGGGGCCGGATGTCCGGGGCAGGGGCCGGATGTCCAGGGCTCGGGCGCCTGGCTTCACTCGAATCGGGACTCCTCGCGCTAGATTTCCGAGCAGGGGCGCTGGATATCTGGCCAGTCTTGTGGCGGCGGATGTCTGGAGGTCAGCTGGATGTCCAGTCCCTGTAGCTTCGACTGCAGCTTTCCCTTGGCGCCAGAGGGATCTCCAGGGGCCGGATGTCCGGGGTGTAGGCCGTGGAAACTGAGTTGCAATATTGTGATGCCTTCTACTTCTTGTCATAATCTTTTGGCTTTATATTTCATGACATGTGATGAGTGCCCTTGTATATATATGTCACATGTGTCACAACTGAGAACAATAAAAATGGATGACATATACATATACAATGTGTATATGCCTTTTCTCTTTTGGTAGCCACATTTCAGATTAAGCAACGCCGAGGACGGCTTTGTTTTCAAAAAGGGGAGGATGATGAGGACATGACTACCTTGGATACGACCAAAAATGTTGCATACATGCATATTTGTGAGGTGATTTCTTATAATAATTATGCAATAATTTATTTATGTTATCCGGAACAAAAATACTTCACCTATTTTCATTTTATGCCTAAACGCAGAATGGTCGAACACTTGTATGAACCACGTGTGATGACAAAGAAAGAGAAAATGGTTGGGTGCTATTCAAGAGGTCCTCTGATAGAGGCGAAGTTGTCCCTGTCTTTTGATGAGATGGTGGCTATCGTTTTTGGTGGAGTAGACTTTGACGATCCGACTACGAACGTGTGAGACGTCGCGCCTTAGCAATCGCTAAACCAACTCTGAGAGGTTATTGACCACGCCGGAGCACGATCAACCTGACCACGAGGGTCTATTTCCTGCACGCAAACGAAGAACAAGCAAGAAACTAAGATTGCAATCTGGATATTGCGAATATAAGAGGAAAGCTTTATTGATGAAGTGGGGTTCTGTGACGCCTTTGTCTGGTCGTGGAACACAAACGAAGAACGCGAAGTTGCTGCTATGGCGAACTTGTAATCTAAACAAAACCCAAACCTAAAACGAAGCCCTAAGGGCTGTATATATGGGGGAATAGAAGGGAATTTCGTGGCCCCTTGGAGGAGGGGTCCGAAACCGACCCTAAGTCAGTTTCCCCATACATACGGACTCTAAAAACAGCCTATAATATGGTATTTCGAAATTACATGGGCCTGGCCCAAAATTAAGGTGGCGCAGCACCTATATTAGCCTATGGACGAATTTTATAAAGTGGCATCATGCATATTTCGTCCAAAGCTTCCCACTCCCATTATGGTGGCTTCAATGTGCGAAAATCATCACTGGAAGCTCCAATTGTTCTTCCCCGCGCGCGCACCTTCTCCTCCATTATTGATCCCGCTCCAATGGTCATCCTTCTTATCCATGATAGGTCCTTCATTCATAAGTAAAACAAAAGTATCTAATTTAGGCAGCATCATATGTTCATGAATATTAGAAGGATTTCCAAGAAACGAAAGTACCTGGTAATTCAATTGACGTGCGCGAGCTCTAGTAATTGGTCCTGTATGTATAGCAGTCGGGGTGGGTGTAACATTAGTAGGGATGTCCTCATCATCCTCCCCTTCTTGAACTGACGTCGTCCTCGACGGAAGCTCATCTTCCTCACCCAAATAAGGCTTCAAATCTGCAATGTTAAAAGTGGGGCTAACCCCAAACTCTGCAGGCAGCTCAAGTTTATATGCATTATCATTTACTTTCTCTAACACCTTAAAAGGACCATCAGCACGTGGCATTAGCTTTGACTTGCGCAAATCAGGAAATCTATCCTTACGCAAATGTAACCAAACAAGATCTCCAGGTGCAAAGACAACATGTTTTCTACCCTTATCTCCAACAAGTTTGTATTTAGCATTCATACGCTCAATGTTTTCCTTAGTTAACTCATGAATCTTTAATATCAATTCAGCACGTTCTTTAGCATCAAAATTAACCTTCTCCGAAGACGGAAGAGGCAACAAATCAATAGGTGCACGAGGTAAGAAACCATACACAACTTCAAAAGGGCACATCTTAGTGGTAGAATGTAGCGAACGATTATAAGCAAATTCAATATGAGGCAAGCATTCTTCCCACATTTTCAGGTTATTCTTCAAAACAGCCCTAAGCATAGTAGACAATGATCTATTGACTAGTTCAGTTTGGCCATCAGTTTGGGGGTGACATGTAGTACTAAAAAGCAGTTTAGTCCCCAACTTAGCCCATAAACATCTCCAAAAGTGGCTAAGAAATTTAGCATCACGATCGGAAACAATTGTATTTGGCACACCATGCAACCGAATAATTTCACGAAAGAACAAATCAGCAACATGAGCAGCATCATCACTTTTATGACATGGTATAAAGTGTGCCATTTTAGAAAATCTATCCACGACAACAAATATGCTATCCCTCCCCTTCTTTGTTCGAGGTAAACCTAAAACAAAGTCCATAGATATATCCTCCCAAGGAACACTAGGTACAGGTAAAGGCATATATAAACCATGAGGATTGAGTCGTGACTTAGCTTTTTGACATGTAGTGCAGCGAGCAACAAAACGCTCAACATCCCGTCTCATCTTTGGCCAAAAGAAATGTGTAGCAAGTACGTCCTCCGTCTTCTTCACGCCAAAGTGTCCCATTAATCCTCCTCCGTGCGCCTCCTGTAACAACAAAAGACGAACGGAGCTAGCTGGAATGCATAGCTTGTTAGCACGAAACACAAATCCATTATTAATAACGAACTTGTTCCATGTTCTCCCTTCTTTACAATTCTGCAACACGTCTCTAAATTCAGCATCATGCACATATTGATCTTTGATGGTCTCCAAACCAAATATTTTAAAGTCAAGTTGTGAAAGCATAGTATAACGACGAGACAAAGCATCAGCAATAACATTGTCTTTACCCTTCTTGTGTTTAATGACATAAGGGAAAGTCTCAATGAATTCAACCCATTTAGCATGTCTACGGTTCAGTTTTGCTTGACTTTTAATATGTTTCAAAGATTCATGATCAGAATGTATAACAAATTCTTTGGGCCATAAATAATGTTGCCATGTTTCCAAAGTCCGAACAAGAGCATATAATTCCTTATCATAAGTAGAATAATTCAGACTAGGCCCACTTAATTTTTCAGAAAAGTACGCAACAGGTTTACCATCTTGTAGTAACACACCTCCTAACCCAATTCCACTAGCATCACATTCAAGCTCGAAAGTCTTATTAAAATCAGGAAGTTGGAGTAAAGGAGCATGTGTTAACTTATCTTTCAAGACCGTGAAGGCTTCTTCCTGTGCGGTACCCCAAGAAAAAGGCACGTCCTTCTTTGTAAGCTCATTGAGAGGCGCAGCAATGGTGCTGAAATTCTCCACAAAACGCCTATAGAAACCAGCGAGGCCAAGAAAACTCCTTACTTGTGTGACCGTTTTGGGCTGCGGCCAACTCTCAATAGCTTCGATCTTGGCTGTATCAACTTCAATTCCCTGTGGAGTAACAACATAGCCAAGAAAAGATACTCGGTCGGTGCAAAAGGTGCACTTCCCAAGGTTACCAAACAAACGTGCATCACGTAGCGCAGTAAAAACAGCACGTAAATGTTCCAAATGTTCCTCCAAAGATCTACTAAAAATCAATATATCATCAAAATAGACTACCACAAATCGTCCAATGAAAGCACGTAAAACCTCGTTCATTAATCTCATGAAAGTGCTAGGTGCATTAGTTAACCCAAAAGGCATGACTAGCCACTCATATAATCCAAACTTAGTTTTAAATGCTGTTTTCCATTCATCGCCCAATTTCATACGAATTTGATGGTATCCACTACGCAAATCAACTTTGGAGAAAATTGTAGAGCCACTTAATTCATCAAGCATATCATCTAGTCTAGGAATAGGATGACGATAACGAATAGTAATATTATTAATGCCTCTACAATCCACACACATGCGCGATGTACCATCCTTTTTAGGCACTAGAATAATAGGAACAGCACAAGGACTAAGGGATTCACGTATATAACCTTTGTCAAGCAGCTCATGTACTTGACGCATAATCTCCTTTGTCTCCTCTGGATTGGTACGGTAGGGCGCACGGTTGGGTAGGGATGCACCGGGAATTAAGTCAATCTGATGCTCAATCCCGCGAATAGGCGGTAATCCCGGTGGCACGTCTTGTGGAAAGACGTCAGCGAACTCCTGCAAAATGTTAATGACAGCAGGAGGCAAAGAGGGAGGCATGTCCTCGAATGAAAATAATACCTCTTTACATACAAAAGCATAGCAAACATATGTACCAACATCCAAATCATTAATATCAGATTTAGTAGCAAGTAAACATCCACTCTTCAATTTTATTTCAGATGCAACAGTAGATGATGGTTTATTATGCTTATGGTGTTGCTCAAATTCCTGTGCTACAATCTGATTTTCACTCTTATTTTTCTCCTGTTTTGCTTTACTAGCTCTAGCAATGTCATCTTTCATAATATGTTCGGGAGACATAGGAAGCAAAGTGATATTATGATCCTTATGAACAAGAGTATACTGATTTGTCCTACCATGGTGTACAGAATTTTTATCAAACTGCCATGGTCTACCAAGTAAAACAGAACATGCTTGCATGGGTACCACATCACAATCCACATAATCAGAATATGTAGCAATGCTAAAATGCACACGAACAGTACGTGTTACCTTAACCTTGCCACTATTGTTGAACCATTGGATGTAATAAGGATGAGGATGTGGTCTGGTGGATAGAGACAGCTTCTCCACCATCTCCATGCTAGCCAAGTTATTGCAACTCCCTCCATCGATGATGATGCGAACAGAACGCTCTTTCACAACTCCCTTTGTGTGGAACAAGTTGTGCCTCTGATTTTGCTCAGCGTGTGTAACCTGCACACTGAGAACACGTTGAGCAACTAAACTTTCATACCTGTCAGCGTAATCAGCAGCCATGTATTGTGTTTCTGGTTCTGCATCCTCGCCACCCTGTTCGTCACTTGCAATAAGTGCCAAAGTCTCCTCATCATAATCACTAGCGGACGCATATCCACCATCCTCAGTAACAATCATTACACGCTTGGAAGGGCATTCTCTCGCATAGTGACCTCCACCCTTGCAACGACGACATATAACCTCATGTGTTTGCCCTGTGGATGCAATAGATGAAGAAGAACTCTGTGCAGGCCCAAAAGGTGTGCTCTTCGCAGAGGGTGCAGTAGGAGCCTGTTTCCTGGTATCGCGATTAGAGTTGGAGGTTGAAGGAGGTGGTGTTGCAGCAGGACGTGCGGAAGCAGAGGAGGTACGTGGCGTCCATGATGAAGTACGGCCTGCAAAATTAGTAGTTCTCGCCATTGCCTGTCGATCCTGCACTTCACGTTCAGCTTTGCAAGCAAGATGAAATAAACGAGTGATAGTGTTATACTCCTTATACTCTAGAATAGTCTGAATCTCTCTATTTAATCCACCCATAAAACGTGCAAGCATAGCTTCATTCTCCTCAACAATACCACATCTAATCATACCAGTTTGTAATTCCTGATAATATTCTTCTACAGAATTTTTTCCTTGTCTTAAATGCTGCAAATTTTGAAGCAATTCACGTTGATAATAAGGTGGCACCCAACGATTTCGCATAGCAGTTTTCAAAGCAGCCCAAGTAGTTGGGATATTATCAGGGTGTATTCTACAATGTTCTGACCACCAAACACAAGCAAAACTAGTGAATGAACAAACAGCAGCAGCAACACGTCGATCCTCTGGAAATTGTAAGCATGTAAAACGTTGTTCTGTTTCTAACTCCCATGTAAGATATATATCAGGAACATATCTACCCTCAAACGTCGGAATATTCAATTTAAGTTTAGGGAGATGGTCATGATCCCGTACCTGCGGGGGTGGTGCAGCCCTACCGTTACGGTTGTAGCCATGTGGTCGACCTGGTGCGTATGGTGGTGGTTGCCCCTGGGGCGGATCTGGAGCAACCTCTCCCTCATCATCGAAATCACCATCATAATCTTCAACCTGCTCAACGACAGTAGCCGCACGAGCCACCGAAGTAGCAGCAGTATCAACAGTACCAGGATGTTGGGCGTGGCCGAGAGGCACACGTCGCGCTCGTCGTTCAAAAGGAAGAGGAGCTGCCGCTGGTGGAGGTAGACGGGCAAGCACCTCATTGAACTTGGCGTCCATCTTGGTGTCGAATGTCTTCTCCAAACCATCTAGCTTCTCCATGGCCACTCCAAAGTTGTTCACGAAGTCTTGTACCTGCTCAGCCATCATTTGCTGAAATTTATCATAGAGCGCTTTGTTGGTTATGCTCTCCCAGTCGATCTCGTCATCGTGTGATCCTGGCATGGTTAGCAGAAATAGGAAACACACAATATGAAACCTACAGACTACTGGGACGTGGTGGTGGTGGTGGTGTGGCACAAATCCTTTAAGCGAATCTCAATTTCTTACCAGTTCTTACCCAGTAGCAGGCGGTGATCGGCAACCGTTGTAGCCAAAACTCTCAAAGCTTGGATAGAGCGATTGCCAGGTGGTGTCAAGCACACGGCGTAGAAGTATGTGGAGCTGGGATGGCTTATAATATGGTAGCAAAAAGGGTCAGCAATAATCAATTCAGAGATGCAAGGTTGAATAAACGCTCAACGACGGTACTGTGCTGGTCCTAGGCTAGACCGTGCTAGAGACGCGAGCCTAAAACACCAACAAAAACACGACGATACACCTAAGCAAGGGAAAAGCACAATCGGATTTTTTTTTTTCGTTTTTTTTTTTTCGGCGCCTCTTTTTTTTTTTTTTCTGCGCCTCTTTTTTTTTTTTTTTTTTCAAAAACTCACTACAATGGCGAGTGTCTCAAAACTCTTGCCACGTCGTATAAGCAAGATGGGCACGAATTTTTCTTTTGGACTATTTTTTTTTTTCTAGAGCAATCCGGGGGCTGCGACGACCCAAAAATTTCGACAAAAATCACTATGATAGCAAGTGTCTCAAAACGCTCCGGGGAACCTAAAATCAAGATAGGGAAAAAATATTTTCAGCCGAAATTTTTTTGGGCCAAAACGTGCTCTGCAAAGCGTGCCAGACTTTTTTTTTTTCCGACACCTGCGCAGGTAGCAAAACACGGATCCGAAATCAAAAGGATCTCGAAACTAAACCTAAAACGAACTGGACTTGGATTGGTGGAGGATTTGTGGTGGTATATATGGACACCAATGGAGAGTGATGATGGAAGATGAGATATGGCAGGGGCGATGATGGTGGTGGTATATGGCAACTATGAAGATGATGCGGTGGCGGCGTGACAACCTGTGAAAAGAACTCGAAACTCTAAAGGACTAGACACTAAGACCAGCAACTCGACACAACGATGTAACCGCCAATTCAACAAAGCAAAATACTGAAAAGACTATGCAAAGGCTCAGATTGGTTCGGATATGATGATCTAACCCTAATTTTTTTTTTGGCTTTTTCGTGGACTAAAGGTATGAAGAACAAATGCGATCTAAACTACGAAAACTGGTAAAATCTCACCGAGCAACCTGGAAATCTGATACCACTTGATAGAGGCGAAGTTGTCCCTGTCTTTCGATGAGATGGTGGCTATCGTTTTTGGTGGAGTAGACTTTGACGATCCGACTACGAACGTGTGAGACGTCGCGCCTTAGCAATCGCTAAACCAACTCTGAGAGATTATTGACCACGCCGGAGCACGATCAACCTGACCACGAGGGTCTATTTCCTGCACGCAAACGAAGAACAAGCAAGAAACTAAGATTGCAATCTGGATATTGCGAATATAAGAGGAAAGCTTTATTGATGAAGTGGGGTTCTGTGACGCCTTTGTCTGGTCGTGGAACACAAACGAAGAACGCGAAGTTGCTGCTATGGCGAACTTGTAATCTAAACAAAACCCAAACCTAAAACGAAGCCCTAAGGGCTGTATATATGGGGGAATAGAAGGGAATTTCGTGGCCCCTTGAAGGAGGGGTCCGAAACCGACCCTAAGTCAGTTTCCCCATACATACGGACTCTAAAAACAGCCTATAATATGGTATTTCGAAATTACATGGGCCTGGCCCAAAATTAAGGTGGCGCAGCACCTATATTAGCCTATGGACGAATTTTATAAAGTGGCATCATGCATATTTCGTCCAAAGCTTCCCACTCCCATTATGGTGGCTTCAATGTGCGAAAATCATCACTGGAAGCTCCAATGTTCTTCCCCGCGCGCGCACCTTCTCCTCCATTATTGATCCCGCTCCAATGGTCATCCTTCTTATCCATGATAGGTCCTTCATTCATAAGTAAAACAAAAGTATCTAATTTAGGCAGCATCATATGTTCATGAATATTAGAAGGATTTCCAAGAAACGAAAGTACCTGGTAATTCAATTGACGTGCGCAAGCTCTAGTAATTGGTCCTGTATGTATAGCAGTCGGGGTGGGTGTAACATTAGTAGGGATGTCCTCATCATCCTCTAATGTCAAAGGAAACAATTAGGTGTTGTTCAAGAAGTTCTCTCACGTCACTTTTAGCCCAAGAGAAGATAGAGTCCAAGTCTCTCACGTTCTGGACTCAGATTCGGACTGCACACACACACCTGTCTCAAAACGCGAACAACTTTTTCATACGGACTCAGAATTGGGTGATTCTTTTTTTGATGGAAACTAGATTTCATATGCGTTCCAGCACAGTTGGAATCACCTCAAACTTCGTCCGGATCGTGAAGTTATCGACGAAACAATCTGACGTTGCATCAGAATCCGAGTCAAATTACAAGTCCAAAGGTGTTGCATCACCTCCACTTGGGCCCATGGGCCTTGTACGACCTAGGGTTTGTTTTACCGTGTCTTGGGAAGTCCTCCCACCTCCTGATGAGGACATCCCTACTAATGTTACACCCACCCCGACTGCTATACATACAGGACCAATTACTAGAGCTCGCGCACGTCAATTGAATTACCAGGTACTTTCGTTTCTTGGAAATCCTTCTAATATTCATGAACATATGATGCTGCCTAAATTGGATACTTTTGTTTTACTTATGAATGAAGGACCTAGCATGGATAAGAAGGATGACCATTGGAGCGGGATCAAGCATGGAGGAGAAGGTGCGCGTGCGGGGAAGAACAATGGAGCTTCCAGTGATGATTTTCGCACATTGAAGCCACCATAATGGGAGCGGGAAGCCTTGGACGAAATATGCATGATGCCACTTTATAAAATTCGTCCATAGGCTAATATAGGTGCTGCGCCACCTTATTTTTGGGCCAGGCCCATGTAATTTCGAAATACCATATTTTAGGCTGTTTTTAGAGTCCGTATATATGGGGAAACTGACTTAGGGTCGGTTTCGGACCCCTCCTCCAAGGGGCCACGAAATTCCCTTCTATTCCCCCATATATACAGCCCTTAGGGCTTCGTTTTAGGGTGGGTTTTGTTTAGATTACACGTTTGCCATAGCAGCAACTTCGCGTTCTTCGTTTGTGTTCCACGACCAGACAAAGGCGTCACAGAACCCCACTTCATCAATAAAGCTTTCCTCTCATATTCGCAATATCCAGATTGCAATCTTAGTTTCTTGCTTGTTCTTCGTTTGCCTGCAGGAAACAGACCCTCGTGGTCAGGTTGATCATGCTCCGGCGTGGTCAATAACCTCTCGGAGTTGGTTTAGCGATTGCTAAGGCACGGCGTCATCACACGTTCGTAGTCGGATCGTCAAAGTCTACTCCACCAAAAACGATAGCCACCATCTCATCGAAAGACAGGGACAACTTCGCCTCTATCAAGTGGTATCAGATTTCCAGGTTGCTCGGTGAGATTTTACCAGTTTTCGTAGTTTAGATCGCATCTGTTCTTCATACCTTTAGTCCACGAAAAAGCCACACAAAAAAAATTAGGGTTAGATCATCATATCCGAACCAATCTGAGCCTTTGCATAGTCTTTTCAGTATTTTGCTTTGTTGAATTGGCGGTTACATCGTCGTGTCGAGTTGCTGGTCTTAGTGTCTAGTCCTTTAGAGTTTCGAGTTCTTTTCACAGGTTGTCACGCCGCCACCGCATCGTCTTCATAGTTGCCATATACCACCACCATCATCGCCGCTGCCATATCTCATCATCCATCATCACTATCCATCGGTGTCCATATATACCACCACAAATCCTCCACCAATCCAAGTCCAGTTCGTTTTAGGTTTAGTTTCGAGATCCTTTTGATTTCGGATCCGTGTTTTGCTACCTGCGCAGGTGTCGGAAAAAAAAAAGAAGTCTGGCACGCTTTGCAGAGCACGTTTTGGCCCAAAAATATTTCGGCCCAAAATATTTTTTCCCTATCTTGATTTTAGGTTCCCCGGAGCGTTTTGAGACACTTGCTATCATAGTGATTTTTGTCGAAATTTTTGGGTCGTCGCAGCCCCGGATTGCTCCAGAAAAAAAAAATAGTCCAAAAGAAAAATTCGTGCCCATCTTGCTTATACGACGTGGCAAGAGTTTTGAGACACTCGCCATTGTAGTGAGTTTTTGAAAGAAAAAAAATCCGAGGCGCCGAAAAAAAAAACGAAAAAAAAAATCCGAGTGTGCTTTTCCCTTGCTTACGTGTATCGTCGTGTTTTTGTTGGTGTTTTAGGCTCGCGTCTCTAGCACGGTCTAGCCTAGGACCAGCACAGTACCGTCGTTGAGCGTTTATTCAACCTTGCATCTCTGAATTGATTATTGCTGACCCTTTTTGCTACCATATTATAAGCCATCCCAGCTCCACATACTTCTACGCCGTGTGCTTGACACCACCTGGCAATCGCTCTATCCAAGCTTTGAGAGTTTTGGCTACAACGGTTGCCGATCACCGCCTGCTACTGGGTAAGAACTGGTAAGAAATTGAGATTCGCTTAAAGGATTTGTGCCACACCACCACCACCACCACGTCCCAGCAGTCTGTAGGTTTCATATTGTGTGTTTCCTATTTCTGCTAACCATGCCAAGATCACACGATGACGAGATCGATTGGGAGAGCATGACCAACAAAGCGCTCTATGATAAATTTCAGCAAATGATGGCTGAGCAGGTACAGGACTTCGTGAACAACTTTGGAGTGGCCATGGAGAAGCTAGATGGTTTGGAGAAGACATTCGACACCAAGATGGACGCCAAGTTCAATGAGGTGCTTGCCCGTCTACCTCCACCAGCTGCAGTTCCTATTCCTTTCGAACGACGAGCGCGACGTGTGCCTCTCGGCCACGCCCAACATCCTGGTACTGTTGATACTGCTGCTACTTCGGTGGCTCGTGCGGCTACTGTCGTTGAGCAGGTTGAAGATTATGATGGTGATTTCGATGATGAGGGAGAGGTTGCTCCAGATCCGCCCCATGGGCAACCACCACCATACGCACCAGGTCGACCACATGGCTACAACCGTAACGGTAGGGCTGCACCACCCCCGCAGGTACGGGATCATGACCATCTCCCTAAACTTAAATTGAATATTCCGACGTTTGAGGGTAGATATGTTCCTGATATATATCTTACATGGGAGTTAGAAACAGAACAACGTTTTACATGCTTACAATTTCCAGAGGATCGACGTGTTGCTGCTGCTGTTTGTTCATTCACTAGTTTTGCTTGTGTTTGGTGGTCAGAACATTGTAGAATACACCCTGATAATATTCCAACTACTTGGGCTGCTTTGAAAACTGCTATGCGAAATCGTTGGGTGCCACCTTATTATCAACGTGAATTGCTTCAAAATTTGCAGCGTTTAAGACAAGGAAAAAATTCTGTAGAAGAATATTATCAGGAATTACAAACTGGTATGATTAGATGTGGTATTGTTGAGGAGAATGAAGCTATGCTTGCACGTTTTATGGGTGGATTAAATAGAGAGATTCAGACTATTCTAGAGTATAAGGAGTATAACACTATCACTCGTTTATTTCATCTTGCTTGCAAAGCTGAACGTGAAGTGCAGGATCGACAGGCAAGGCGAGAACTACTAATTTTGCAGGCCGTACTTCATCATGGACGCCACGTACCTCCTCTGCTTCCGCACGTCCTGCTGCAACACCACCTCCTTCAACCTCCAACTCTAATCGCGATACCAGGAAACAGGCTCCTACTGCACCCTCTGCAAAGAGCACACCTTTTGGGCCTGCACAGAGTTCTTCTTCATCTATTGCATCCACAGGGCAAACGCATGAGGTTATATGTCATCGTTGCAAGGGTGGAGGTCACTATGCGAGAGAATGCCCTTCCAAGCGTGTAATGATTGTTACTGAGGATGGTGGATATGCGTCCGCTAGTGATTATGATGAGGAGACTTTGGCACTTATTGCAAGTGACGAACAGGGTGGCGAGGATGCAGAACCAGAAACACAATACATGGCTGCTGATTACGCTGACAGGTATGAAAGTTTAGTTGCTCAACGTGTCCTCAGTGTGCAGGTTACACACGCTGAGAAAAATCAGAGGCACAACTTGTTCCACACAAAGGGAGTTGTGAAAGAGCGTTCTGTTCGCATCATCATCGATGGAGGGAGTTGCAATAACTTGGCTAGCATGGAGATGGTGGAGAAGCTGTCTCTATCCACCAGACCACATCCTCATCCTTATTACATCCAATGGTTCAACAATAGTGGCAAGGTTAAGGTAACACGTACTGTTCGTGTGCATTTTAGCATTGCTACATATTCTGATTATGTGGATTGTGATGTGGTACCCATGCAAGCATGTTCTGTTTTACTTGGTAGACCATGGCAGTTTGATAAAAATTCTGTACACCATGGTAGGACAAATCAGTATACTCTTGTTCATAAGGATCATAATATCACTTTGCTTCCTATGTCTCCCGAACATATTATGAAAGATGACATTGCTAGAGCTAGTAAAGCAAAACAGGAGAAAAATAAGAGTGAAAATCAGATTGTACCACAGGAATTTGAGCAACACCATAAGCATAATAAACCATCATCTACTGTTGCATCTGAAATAAAATTGAAGAGTGGATGTTTACTTGCTACTAAATGTGATATTAATGATTTGGATGTTGCTACATATGTTTGCTATGCTTTTGTCTGTAAAGAGGTATTATTTTCATTCGAGGACATGCCTCCCTCTTTGCCTCCTACTGTCATTAACATTTTGCAGGAGTTCGCTGATGTCTTTCCACAAGACGTGCCACCGGGATTACCGCCTATTCGCGGGATTGAGCATCAGATTGACTTAATTCCCGGTGCATCCCTACCCAACCGTGCGCCCTACCGTACCAATCCAGAGGAGACAAAGGAGATTATGCGTCAAGTACAGGAGCTGCTTGACAAAGGTTATATACGTGAATCCCTTAGTCCTTGTGCTGTTCCTATTATTCTAGTGCCTAAAAAGGATGGTACATCGCGCATGTGTGTGGATTGTAGAGGCATTAATAATATTACTATTCGTTATCGTCATCCTATTCCTAGACTAGATGATATGCTTGATGAATTAAGTGGCTCTACAATTTTCTCCAAAGTTGATTTGCGTAGTGGATACCATCAAATTCGTATGAAATTGGGCGATGAATGGAAAACAGCATTTAAAACTAAGTTTGGATTATATGAGTGGCTAGTCATGCCTTTTGGGTTAACTAATGCACCTAGCACTTTCATGAGATTAATGAACGAGGTTTTACGTGCTTTCATTGGATGATTTGTGGTAGTCTATTTTGATGATATATTGATTTTTAGTAGATCTTTGGAGGAACATTTGGAACATTTACGTGCTGTTTTTACTGCGCTACGTGATGCACGTTTGTTTGGTAACCTTGGGAAGTGCACCTTTTGCACCGACCGAGTATCTTTTCTTGGCTATGTTGTTACTCCATAGGGAATTGAAGTTGATACAGCCAAGATCGAAGCTATTGAGAGTTGGCCGCAGCCCAAAACGGTCACACAAGTAAGGAGTTTTCTTGGCCTCGCTGGTTTCTATAGGCGTTTTGTGAGAAATTTCAGCACCATTGCTGCGCCTCTCAATGAGCTTACAAAGAAGGACGTGCCTTTTTCTTGGGGTACCGCACAGGAAGAAGCCTTCACGGTCTTGAAAGATAAGTTAACACATGCTCCTTTACTCCAACTTCCTGATTTTAATAAGACTTTCGAGCTTGAATGTGATGCTAGTGGAATTGGGTTAGGAGGTGTGTTACTACAAGATGGTAAACCTGTTGCGTACTTTTCTAAAAAATTAAGTGGGCCTAGTCTGAATTATTCTACTTATGATAAGGAATTATATGCTCTTGTTCGGACTTTGGAAACATGGCAACATTATTTATGGCCCAAAGAATTTGTTATACATTCTGATCATGAATCTTTGAAACATATTAAAAGTCAAGCAAAACTGAACCGTAGACATGCTAAATGGGTTGAATTCATTGAGACTTTCCCTTATGTCATTAAACACAAGAAGGGTAAAGACAATGTTATTGCTGATGCTTTGTCTCGTCGTTATACTATGCTTTCACAACTTGACTTTAAAATATTTGGTTTGGAGACCATCAAAGATCAATATGTGCATGATGCTGAATTTAGAGACTTGTTGCAGAATTGTAAAGAAGGGAGAACATGGAACAAGTTCGTTATTAATAATGGATTTGTGTTTCGTGCTAACAAGCTATGCATTCCAGCTAGCTCCGTTCGTCTTTTGTTGTTACAGGAGGCGCACGGAGGAGGATTAATGGGACACTTTGGCGTGAAGAAGACGGAGGACGTACTCGCTACACATTTCTTTTGGCCAAAGATGAGACGGGATGTTGAGCGTTTTGTTGCTCGCTGCACTACATGTCAAAAAGCTAAGTCACGACTCAATCCTCATGGTTTATATATGCCTTTACCTGTACCTAGTGTTCCTTGGGAGGATATATCTATGGACTTTGTTTTAGGTTTACCTCGAACAAAGAAGGGGAGGTATAGCATATTTGTTGTCGTGGATAGATTTTCTAAAATGGCACACTTTATACCATGTCATAAAAGTGATGATGATGCTCATGTTGCTGATTTGTTCTTTCGTGAAATTTTTCGGTTGCATGGTGTGCCAAATACAATTGTTTCCGATCGTGATGCTAAATTTCTTAGCCACTTTTGGAGATGTTTATGGGCTAAGTTGGGGACTAAACTGCTTTTTAGTACTACATGTCACCCCCAAACTGATGGCCAAACTGAAGTAGTCAATAGATCATTGTCTACTATGCTTAGGGCTGTTTTGAAGAATAACCTGAAAATGTGGGAAGAATGCTTGCCTCATATTGAATTTGCTTATAATCGTTCGCTACATTCTACCACTAAGATTTGCCCTTTTGAAGTTGTGTATGGTTTCTTACCTCGTGCACCTATTGATTTGTTGCCTCTTCCGTCTTCGGAGAAGGTTAATTTTGATGCTAAAGAACGTGCTGAATTGATATTAAAGATTCATGAGTTAACTAAGGAAAACATTGAGCGTATGAATGCTAAATACAAACTTGCTGGAGATAAGGGTAGAAAACATGTTGTCTTTGCACCTGGAGATCTTGTTTGGTTACATTTGCGTAAGGATAGATTTCCTGATTTGCGCAAGTCAAAGCTAATGCCACGTGCCGATGGTCCTTTTAAGGTGTTAGAGAAAGTAAATGATAATGCATATAAACTTGAGCTGCCTGCAGAGTTTGGGGTTAGCCCCACTTTTAACATTGCAGATTTGAAGCCTTATTTGGGTGAGGAAGATGAGCTTCCGTCGAGGACGACGTCAGTTCAAGAAGGGGAGGATGATGAGGACATCCCTACTAATGTTACACCCACCCCGACTGCTATACATACAGGACCAATTACTAGAGCTCGCGCACGTCAATTGAATTACCAGGTACTTTCGTTTCTTGGAAATCCTTCTAATATTCATGAACATATGATGCTGCCTAAATTGGATACTTTTGTTTTACTTATGAATGAAGGACCTAGCATGGATAAGAAGGATGACCATTGGAGCGGGATCAAGCATGGAGGAGAAGGTGCGCGTGCGGGGAAGAACAATGGAGCTTCCAGTGATGATTTTCGCACATTGAAGCCACCATAATGGGAGCGGGAAGCCTTGGACGAAATATGCATGATGCCACTTTATAAAATTCGTCCATAGGCTAATATAGGTGCTGCGCCACCTTATTTTTGGGCCAGGCCCATGTAATTTCGAAATACCATATTTTAGGCTGTTTTTAGAGTCCGTATATATGGGGAAACTGACTTAGGGTCGGTTTCGGACCCCTCCTCCAAGGGGCCACGAAATTCCCTTCTATTCCCCCATATATACAGCCCTTAGGGCTTCGTTTTAGGGTGGGTTTTGTTTAGATTACAAGTTTGCCATAGCAGCAACTTCGCGTTCTTCGTTTGTGTTCCACGACCAGACAAAGGCGTCACAGAACCCCACTTCATCAATAAAGCTTTCCTCTCATATTCGCAATATCCAGATTGCAATCTTAGTTTCTTGCTTGTTCTTCGTTTGCCTGCAGGAAACAGACCCTCGTGGTCAGGTTGATCGTGCTCCGGCGTGGTCAATAACCTCTCGGAGTTGGTTTAGCGATTGCTAAGGCACGGCGTCATCACACGTTCGTAGTCGGATCGTCAAAGTCTACTCCACCAAAAACGATAGCCACCATCTCATCGAAAGACAGGGACAACTTCGCCTCTATCACCTCCTTGGCCGCCACCCCTTGCTCCTATATAAGTAGATCAATCTAGTAGCTTTTCCTTTGGGTTTTGTTTAGTTAAAAGTTAGCCATTGCAACTTCGTGTACTTCGTTTGTGTCCAACGACCAGACCAAGACCGTTTTCAGAACCCCACCCTTATCAATACTTCATATATATTCGCAATATTCAGATTGCATTATCATATTCTTGCTTGTTCTTCGATTGCTTGCAGGAATAGACCTTCGTGGTCAGGTTGATCGTGCTCCGGCGTGGTCAATAACCTCTTAGAGATTGGTTTAGCGATTGCTAAGGCGCAACGTCGTGCACGTTCGTAGTCGGATCGTCAAAGTCATCTCCACCAAATTGATAGTTATCATCTCATCGAAAGATCGGGACCCTCGCCTTTATCACTCTGGAGTATCCCAGAGAAGGATATTTCCAGCCATGGCCCTAGACCAACTTAGGCCAAAAGCCTAAGCTTGGGGGAGTACGTATTTCTCACCGACATTACAATTCATGCTCACACACTCATTTCAGTTGTCGGTGTTCATACTTTTTCATTGTACTATCCATGGTAGTTTATTTCTTTTTTACTTTCTTGTTGTGTGTTTAATTAACTTTGAGGAAAATACAAAAATAGTTCTGGCTTTATTTCCTAGTTGCTTAGTTGTAGCATTAAATAGAAAACCCAAAAATATTTCTCGTTCTTCTTTTTGCTTGTTGGGAGCTTACCCGTGTAAATAATTTTCCTTTATTTTCTTTGGGTCATAAGGAGAAGACCACGATGACATGTTGGGTGGCTCTCATATGCATTATTGTTTATCTTACAAAGAGCCCATATTGCCTTGTCTTCTCCTTTGGTTTATTATTTGCAGATTCCAGCTTAGTCCAAAGCACGTTCACTCTTATTATTATTCACATCGTTCGGTCATGCAAGTGAAAGGCAATAATGACGATATTTGATGAAAAGATTGAGATGGAGAAACGCTGGTATGAGCTCAACCTATCTTGCTTTTGTAAATATGATTAGCTCATCGTTCTGAATTCAGTACATTATGGGTTGAACATGTTTGCAATCACAATTAGAGATCATAGATATTCATGTCATGCTTAATTAGCTAAGAGTGGATAATGGTTCATCTTGAGTGCCAACATGCGCATTAAAATGCTTGTGATGTAGTATGATAGAATGGTATCCTCCTCTAAATGATTCAAGTGGCTTGACTTGGCACATGTTCAAGCATGCAGTTGAAACAAATCAACATAGCCTCCATGATGTTTATGTTCATAGTGAATTATATCCTACTCATGCTTGCATTCAATGTTGGTTAATCTCAAAGCATGTTGATGACTGTGTCGCTCTCTAGTCGGTCGCTCCCCAGTCTTTTGCTAGCCTTCACTTGTACTAAGTAGGAATACTGCTTGTGCATCCATCTCAACAAACCCAAAGTTGTTCCATATGAGTTCACCATATCTACCTATATGCGGTATTTACCTGTCGTTCCAAGTAAATTTGCATGTGCTAAACTTTAAACCTTCAAATAAATATTCTGTTTTGTATGCCCAAATCGCTCATGTGGCGACTGGGGGCTGTGAGTATCTTCCATGCTAGGTGGGTTATTCTCATGATATGTGTTGATTCACTATCATTCACAAGAAAGTGGCTGGTAATCGGGATGCCCAGTCCCATGCTCGAAATAAAAAGCAAATTATAATTAAACAAAACTCCCCGAGGACTGTGTTTGTATGGACGGTACCCATGGATTCGGCCCGCTGTGGAGTATGACTGATTGGTGGAGGGGGAGTAAAAACTTTACCATTCTGTTTGGGAACCGCCTATAATGTATCTAGCATGGAAGATATTGAAAACCTCTTGGTCGTTATGTGACAATGAGAACATACCACTACAAAAATCATTACCTATCTCTGTTTTAAAAGCATGAGCTCTTGCACCTCTACAAATCATTGCTTCCCTCTGTGAAGGGGCCTATCTATTTACTTTATTATTGAGTCATCATCCTCTTATAAAAAGCACCAGTTAGAGAGTGCCATTGTCATTTGTATGCTTTGCTATTAATTGATATTGAGTATGAGCATGACTGGATCTCTCTCACCGGGAATTACAATGTTTAGTCAGTCCTTGTTCTCCAGAGGTGCTCTGCATTTATGTTTTGCAGACTCACAAAGGGTTAGCGAGCTACCATTATGTCATATTGTATCATGATTGTTTTGATAAAAAAATTGTCATCCGAGACTTATTATTATTTCTTGCTAGCTGACTATGCGATTGATATGAGTAAATGTGAGACTTAAATGTTATTGTGAATGTGGTTAGTCTATACTCTTTGGTGAAAATCTGAACATAACTTACACATATTTACAACAGCAAGATCAAACATAGTTTGTAAAAGTTTTTCTTTATCACTTTCAGTTTATCAACTGAATTGCTTGAGGACAAGCAAAGGCTTAAGCTTGGGGGAGTTGATACGTCTCCAACGTATCTACTTTTCCAAACTCTTTTGCCCTTGTTTTGGACTCTAATTTGCATGATTTGAATGGAACTAACCCGGACTGAGACTATTTTCAGCAGAATTGCCTTGGTGTTATTTTTGTGTAGAAATAAAAGTTCTCGAATTGAACTGAAAATTTACGGAGAATATTTTTGGAATTAATAAAAATACTAGCAAAAGAATCAACTGCAGGGGGCCACCACCTGGCCACAAGCCTGGTGGGCACGCCCATCCCCCTAAGACGCGCCGGGCAGGCTTGTGGACCCCCTGCTACTCCTCTCACAACGTTTCCACTTCTATATATTCCTATTCAGGGAGAAAAAAATCAGAGAGAAGAGTTCATCGTGTTTCATGATACGGATCCGCCGCCATCTCCTGTTCTTCCTCGGGAGACCAGATCTGCAGTCCGTTTTGGGCTCCGGAGAGGGGAAATCGATGCCTTCGTCATCACCAACCATCCTTCATCACCAATTCCATGATGCTCTCCACCGTTCGTGAGTAATCTTATTGTAGGCTTGCTGGACGGTGATGGGTTGGATGAGATTTATCATGTAATCGAGTTAGTTTTGTTAGGGTTTGATCCCTAGTATCCACTATGTTCTGAGATTGATGTTGCTATGACTTTGCTATGCCTAGTGCTTGCCACTAGGGCCCGACTGCCATCATTTCAGATCTGAACCTACTATGTTTTCATGAATATATGTGTGTTCTTGATCCTATCTTGCAAGTTGTAGACACCTATTACGAGTTATGATCTGCATCCCCTAGGGTGACAATAACTGGAATTCTTTCCGGTGATTACCATAGTTTGAGGAGTTCATATATTCATTATGTGCTAATGCATTGGTCTGGTTCTCTATTAAAAGGAGGCCTTAATATCCCTTAGTTTCCAATAGGACCCCGCTGCCAAGGGAGGGTAGGACAAAAGATGTCATGCAAGTTCTTTTCCATAAGCATGTATGACTATATATGGAATACATGCCTACATTACATTGATGAATTGGAGCTAGTTTTGTGTCACCCTATGTTATAACTGTTGCATGATGAGTGCCATCCGACATAATTATCCATCACTGATCATTGCCTATGAGCTTTCCATATATTGATCTTTGCTAAGTTACTTTTCCATTGCTACTTCTACAAACACTACAAAACTGCTACTATCACTTTGCCACCGTTACTGTTACTTCCATATTACTTTGCTACTGAATACTTTGCTGTAGATATTAGGTCTTTCGGGTGTGGTTGAAGTGACAACTCAGCTGCTAATACTCGACAATATTCTTTGGCGCCCCTTGTGTCGAATCAATAAATTTGGGTTGAATACTCTACACTCGAAAACTGTTGCGATCCCCTATACTTGTAGGTTATCACTAGCCACATGTGATAAACACCAGGCTCATGTGGCAGAGATATAGGATGAGCTCAAGGACGCTAGAAACAAGTGCGATGCCTTGGAGCAAAAGAATAAGGCGATCTCGGCTAAACTGTCCACCATGAAATGCGATCTCCAGAAGGAGCGGGTGGACAGACGGTTCTTCGAGGAACAAGTTTGCCAAGCCAAGGAGATAGCCGATGGTAAGCCATACTCTCTAAAGTGCGTATTCGGGGATAGAATATTTAAATTATTGACCCGGGTGTGGCGATCCTCAAGCACATCTGTCGATCTCGAAAAGAGCGTGGGGGACGCTAGTCAGCTACTCGCCTCGCCTTGACGTCATCAAGTGCTCTGCGAGACCCCGATCCAAAGTCATAGGAATCCAGCCTGTAACACATCACATCATTTTGTGGCCTCACGCACGGTAAACTCCACGACTACAGCCATACCTTGGCAGGGACCATTTGCGTCTTTTGGCTCACGTATGTGAATATGTCTCTAGCATTCAAACGACAGAGAACCCGGGCCGACATGACTAGTCATAGAACCCAAGTGGCACATCCATATGGGAACAGGCATACATAACGCAACAATGCAGGTGTCGGCCTCAAGTGTGTGTAGACGAGTCATAGCAAGCTACAAGGACTCCATTACACTGTGGGACATAAATGACATCACTGCACGTAGACGAGCCATAGCAGGTTACAGGGACTCCATTACACTGCGAGACATTTCCCCGAAGGGACAGACACAGCAGCAAAGAAGGATACATGCCAGTCAATCAATGTGTTCGGAGTAGTAGCAAGTTACCAAGGCTCGATGGAAGCACAAAGAGGCAATTCCCCATAAAGAGTACTACTAAAGGCACATGACTAGGTGTCGGATCCCATACATACCGTTGCACGTCACACATACGCACGACATGCCCGATATGCATAGATACAACTATGGCATCACAACATAACCATAAAACAACACAACTTTTATTTAAGAGGCTCAAAGGAGCCTTGCATAATATGTTCTTACAGGTAGGGGTCACCTGACCCGACACTCAAGTCATACAAGCAAGTTCATACAAACCAAGCGGAAGCATCAAGCTGTCTGAGTATAGACAGATGAAAGGGCAAAAAGGCACATGGCCTAACTATCTATAGCCCGCCACAAGGAATAAGGTCGTAGCTGGGACACCAGCTATTCGACATCGTCGACATCTAGGTAGAACCCACCTGATGGGTCCTGAGTCTCACCTGCAACATTTATTAAGCAAACATGAGTACAAACGTGCTCAACAAATCTTTAAAACAGACCTAGTCTATTCATGCTCATGTATCAACAAGGCGAGTAGTGTAGTTAATGTTGCAGTGCCAACTTTGTTGATAGAGGCGAAGTTGTCCCTGTCTTTCGATGAGATGGTGGCTATCGTTTTTGGTGGAGTAGACTTTGACGATCCGACTACGAACGTGTGAGACGTCGCGCCTTAGCAATCGCTAAACCAACTCTGAGAGGTTATTGACCACGCCGGAGCACGATCAACCTGACCACGAGGGTCTATTTCCTGCACGCAAACGAAGAACAAGCAAGAAACTAAGATTGCAATCTAGATATTGCGAATATAAGAGGAAAGCTTTATTGATGAAGTGGGGTTCTGTGACGCCTTTGTCTGGTCGTGGAACACAAACGAAGAACGCGAAGTTGCTGCTATGGCGAACTTGTAATCTAAACAAAACCCCAAACCTAAAACGACGCCCTAAGGGCTGTATATATGGGGGAATAGAGGGGAATTTCGTGGCCCCTTGGAGGAGGGGTCTGAAACCGACCCTAACTCAGTTTCCCCATACATACGGACTCTAAAAATAGCCTATAATATGGTATTTCGAAATTACATGGGCCTGGCCCACAAATAAGGTGGCGCAGCACCTATATTAGCCTATGGACGAATTTTATAAAGTGGCATCATGCATATTTCGTCCAAAGCTTCCCACTCCCATTATGGTGGCTTCAATGTGCGAAAATCATCACTGGAAGCTCCATTGTTCTTCCCCGCGCGCGCACCTTCTCCTCCATGCTTGATCCCGCTCCAATGGTCATCCTTCTTATCCATGATAGGTCCTTCATTCATAAGTAAAACAAAAGTATCTAATTTAGGCAGCATCATATGTTCATGAATATTAGAAGGATTTCCAAGAAACGAAAGTACCTGGTAATTCAATTGACGTGCGCGAGCTCTAGTAATTGGTCCTGTATGTATAACAGTCGGGGTGGGTGTAACATTAGTAGGGATGTCCTCATCATCCTCCCCTTCTTGAACTGAAGTCGTCCTCGACAGAAGCTCATCTTCCTCACCCAAATAAGGCTTCAAATCTGCAATGTTAAAAGTGGGGCTAACCCCAAACTCTGCAGGCAGCTCAAGTTTATATGCATTATCATTTATTTTCTCTAACACCTTAAAAGGACCATCAGCACGGGGCATTAGCTTTGACTTGCGCAAATCAGGAAATCTATCCTTACGCAAATGTAACCAAACAAGATCACCAGGTGCAAAGACAACATGTTTTCTACCCTTATCTCCAGCAAGTTTGTATTTAGCATTCATACACTCAATGTTTTCCTTCGTTAACTCATGCATCTTTAATATCAATTCAGCACGTTCTTTAGCATCAAAATTAACCTTCTCCGAAGATGGAAGAGGCAACAAATCAATAGGTGCACGAGGTAAGAAACCATACACAACTTGAAAAGGGCACATCTTAGTGGTAGAATGTAGCGAACGATTATAAGCAAATTCAATATGAGGCAAGCATTCTTCCCACATTTTCAGGTTATTCTTCAAAACAGCCCTAAGCATAGTAGACAATGATCTATTGACTACTTCAGTTTGTCCATCAGTTTGGGGATGACATGTAGTACTAAAAAGGAGTTTAGTCCCCAACTTAGCCCATAAACATCTCCAAAAATGGCTAAGAAATTTAGCATCACGATCTGAAACAATTGTATTTGGTACACCATGCAATCGAATAATTTCACGAAAGAACAAATCAGCAACATGAGCAGCATCATCACTTTTATTACATGGTATAAAGTGTGCCATTTTGGAAAATCTATCCACGACAACAAATATGCTATCCCTCCCCTTCTTTGTTCGAGGTAAACCTAAAACAAAGTCCATAGATATATCCTCCCAAGGAACACTAGGTACAGGCAAAGGCATATATAAACCATGAGCATTGAGTCGTGACTTAGCTTTTTGACATGTAGTGCAGCGAGCAACAAAACGCTCAACATCCCGTCTCATCTTTGGCCAAAAGAAATGTGTAGAAAGTACGTCCTCCGTCTTCTTCACGCCAAAGTGTCCCATTAATCCTCCTCCGTGTGCCTCCTGTAACAACAAAAGACGAATGGAGCTAGCTGGAATGCATAGCTTGTTAGCACGGAACACAAATCCATCATTAATAACAAACTTGTTCCATGTTCTCCCTTCTTTACAATTCTGCAACACGTCTCTAAATTCAGCATCATGCACATATTGATCTTTGATGGTCTCCAAACCAAATATTTTAAAGTCAAGTTGTGAAAGCATAGTATAACGATGAGACAAAGCATCAGCAATAACATTGTCTTTACCCTTCTTGTGTTTAATGACATAAGGGAAAGTCTCAATGAATTCAACCCATTTAGCATGTCTACGGTTCAGTTTTGCTTGACTTTTAATATGTTTCAAAGATTCATGATCAGAATGTATAACAAATTCTTTGGGCCATAAATAATGTTGCCATGTTTCCAAAGTCCGAACAAGAGCATATAATTCCTTATCATAAGTAGAATAATTCAGACTAGGCCCGCTTAATTTTTCAGAAAAGTACGCAACAGGTTTACCATCTTGTAATAACACACCTCCTAACCCAATACCACTAGCATCACATTCAAGCTCGAAAGTCTTATTAAAATCAGGAAGTTGGAGTAAAGGAGCATGTGTTAACTTATCTTTCAAGACCGTGAAGGCTTCTTCCTGTGCGGTACCCCAAGAAAAAGGCACGTCCTTTTTTGTAAGCTCATTGAGAGGCGCAGCAATGGTGCTGAAATCTCTGACAAAACGCCTATAGAAACCAGCGAGGCCAAGAAAACTCCTTACTTGTGTGACCGTTTTGGGCTGCGGCCAACTCTCAATAGCTGCAATCTTGGCTTTATCAACTTCAATTCCCTGTGGAGTAACAACATAGCCAAGAAAAGATACTCGGTCGGTGCAAAAGGTGCACTTCCCAAGGTTACCAAACAAACGGGCATCACGGAGCGCAGTAAAAACAGCACGTAAATGTTCCAAATGTTCCTCCAAAGATCTACTAAAAATCAATATATCATCAAAATAGACTACCACAAATCGTCCAATGAAAGCACGTAAAACCTCTTTCATTAATCTCATGAAAGTGCTAGGTGCATTAGTTAACCCAAAAGGCATGACTAGCCACTCATATAATCCAAACTTAGTTTTAAATGCTGTTTTCCATTCATCTCCCAATTTCATACGAATTTGATGGTATCCACTACGCAAATCAACTTTGGAGAAAATTGTAGAGCCACTTAATTCATCAAGCATATCATCTAGTCTAGGAATAGGATGACGATAACGAATAGTAATATTATTAATGCCTCTACAATCCACACACATGCGCGATGTACCATCCTTTTTAGGCACTAGAATAATAGGAACAGCACAAGGACTAAGGGATTCACGTATATAACCTTTGTCAAGCAGCTCTTGTACTTGACGCATAATCTCCTTTGTCTCCTCTGGATTGGTACGGTAGGGCGCACGGTTGGGTAGGGATGCACCGGGAATTAAGTCAATCTGATGCTCAATCCCACGAATAGGCGGTAATCCCGGTGGCACGTCTTGTGGAAAGACGTCAGCGAACTCCTGCAAAATGTTAATGATAGCAGGAGGCAAAGAGGGAGGCATGTCCTCGAATGAAAATAATACCTCTTTGCATACAAAAGCATAGCAAACAGATGTAGCAACATCCAAATCATTAATATCAGATTTAGTAGCAAGTAAACATCCACTCTGCAGTTTTATTTCGGATGCAACAGTAGATGATGGTTTATTATGCTTATGGTGTTGCTCAAATTCCTGTGCTACAATCTGATTTTCACTCTTATTTTTCTCCTGTTTTGCTTTACTAGCTCTAGCAATGTCATCTTTCATAATATGTTCGGGAGACATAGGAAGCAACGTGATATTATGATCCTTATGAACAAGAGTATACTGATTTGTCCTACCATGGTGTATAGAATTTTTATCAAACTGCCATGGTCTACCAAGTAAAACAGAACATGCTTGCATGGGTACCACATCACAATCCACATAATCAGAATATGTAGCAATGCTAAAATGCACACGAACAGTACGTGTTACCTTAACCTTGCCACTATTGTTGAACCATTGGATGTAATAAGGATGAGGATGTGGTCTGGTGGTTAGAGACAGCTTCTCCACCATCTCCATGCTAGCCAAGTTATTGCAACTCCCTCCATCGATGATGATGCGAATAGAACGCTCCTTCACAACTCCCTTTGTGTGGAACAAGTTGTGCCTCTGATTTTGCTCAGCCTGTGTAACCTGCACACTGAGAACACGTTGAGCAACTAAACTTTCATACCTGTCAGCGTAATCAGCAGCCATGTAGTGTGTTTCTGGTTCTGCATCGTCGCCATTGTGTTCTTCACTTGCAATGAGAGCCAAAGTCTCCTCATCATAATCACTAGCAGACGCATATCCACCATCCTCAGTAACAATCATGACACGCTTGGAAGGGCATTCTCTCGCAAAGTGACCTCCACCCTTGCAACGACGGCATATAACCTCATGTGTTTGCCCTGTGGATGCAATAGATGAAGAAGAGCTCGGTGCAGGCCCAGAAGGTGTGCTCTTGGTAGAGGGTGGAGGAGGAGCCTGTTTCCTGGTATCGCGGTTGGAGTTGGAGGTTGAAGTAGGTGGTGTTGCAGCAGGACGTGTGGAAGTAGAGGAGGTACGTGGCGTCCATGATGAAGTGCGACCTGCAGAAAAAGTAGTTCTCGCCATTGCCTGTCGATCCTGCACTTCACGTTCAGCTTTGCAAGCAAGATGAAATAAACGAGTGATAGTGTTATACTCCTTATACTCCAGAATAGTCTGAATCTCTCTATTCAATCCACCCATAAAACGTGCAAGCATAGCTTCATTCTCCTCAACAATACCACATCTAATCATACCAGTTTGTAATTCCTGATAATATTCTTCTACAGAATTTTTTCCTTGTCTTAAACGCTGCAAATTTTGAAGCAACTCACGTTGATAATAAGGTGGCACCCAACGATTACGCATAGCAGTTTTCAAAGCAGCCCAAGTAGTTGGAATATTAGCATGGTGTATTCTACAATGTTCTGACCACCAAACACAAGCAAAACTAGTGAATGAACAAACAGCAGCGGCAACACGTCTATCCTCGGGAAATTGTAAGCATGTAAAACGTTGTTCTGTTTCTAACTCCCATGTAAGATATATATCAGGAACATATCTACCCTCAAACGTCGGAATATTCAATTTAAGTTTAGGGAGATGGTCATGATCCCGTACCTGCGGGGGTGGTGCAGCCCTACCGTTACGGTTGTAGCCATGTGGTCGACCTGGTGCGTATGGTGGTGGTTGCCCCTGGGGCGGATCTGGAGCAACCTCTCCCTCATCATCGAAATCACCATCATAATCTTCAACCTGCTCAACGACAGTAGCCGCACGAGCCACTGAAGTAGCAGCAGTATCAACAGTACCAGGATGTTGGGCGTGGCCGAGAGGCACACGTCGCGCTCGTCGTTCAAAAGGAAGAGGAGCTGCCGCTGGTGGAGGTAGACGGGCAAGCACCTCATTGAACTTGGCGTCCATCTTGGTGTCGAATGTCTTCTCCAAACCATCTAGCTTCTCCATGGCCACTCCAAAGTTGTTCACGAAGTCTTGTACCTGCTCAGCCATCATTTGCTGAAATTTATCATAGAGCGCTTTGTTGGTCATGCTCTCCCAGTCGATCTCGTCATCGTGTGATCCTGGCATGGTTAGCAGAAATAGGAAACACACAATATGAAACCTACAGACTACTGGGACGTGGTGGTGGTGGTGGTGTGGCACAAATCCTTTAAGCGAATCTCAATTTCTTACCAGTTCTTACCCAGTAGCAGGCGGTGATCGGCAACCGTTGTAGCCAAAACTCTCAAAGCTTGGATAGAGCGATTGCCAGGTGGTGTCAAGCACACGGCGTATAAGTATGTGGAGCTGGGATGGCTTATAATATGGTAGCAAAAAGGGTCAGCAATAATCAATTCAGAGATGCAAGGTTGAATAAACGCTCAACGACGGTACTGTGCTGGTCCTAGGCTAGACCGTGCTAGAGACGCGAGCCTAAAACACCAACAAAAGCACGACGATACACGTAATCAAGGGAAGAGCACACTCTGTTTTTTTTGTTTTTTTTTTGCGCCTCTTTTTTTTTTTTTGCGCCTCTTTTTTTTTTTTTGCTCAGAAAACACTATAATTGCGAGTGTCTCAAAACCCTTCCCAAGTCGTATAAGCAGGATAGACACGGAAAAAAAAATTTGAATTTTTTTTTTCTGGAGCGATGCGGGGGCTGCGACGACCAAAAAATTTCGACAAAACTCACTATGGTAGCAAGTGTCTCAAAACGCTCCGGAGAACCTAAAATCAAGATAGGGAAAAAATATTTTCGGCCGAAATTTTTTTGGGCCAAAACGTGCTCTGCAAAGCGTGCCAGACTCTTTTTTTTTTGTTTTGTTTTTTTTGTTTTTTCCGACACCTACACAGGTAGCAAAACGCGAATCCGAAATCAAAAAGATCTCGAAACTAAATTTAAAACGAGCTGGACTCGGATTGGTGGTGGTATATATGGACACCAATGGATAACTGGCAGCGGGGATGATGGTGGTGGTATATGGCGACTATGAAGACGATGCGTTGGCGGCGTGACAACTTGTGAATAGAACTCGAAACTCTAAAGAACTAGGCACTAAGACCAGCAACTCGACACGACGATGCAACCGCAAATTCAACAAAGCAAAATACTGAAAAGACTATGCAAAGGCACAGATTGGTTCGGATATGATGATCTAACCCTAATTTTTTTTTGTGGCTTTTTCGTGGACTAAAGGTATGAAGAACAGATGCGATCTAAACTACGAAAACTGGTAAAATCTCACCGAGCAACCTGGAAATCTGATACCACTTGATAGAGGCGAAGTTGTCCCTGTCTTTCGATGAGATGGTGGCTATCGTTTTTGGTGGAGTAGACTTTGACGATCCGACTACGAACGTGTGAGACGTCGCGCCTTAGCAATCGCTAAACCAACTCTGAGAGGTTATTGACCACGCCGGAGCACGATCAACCTGACCACGAGGGTCTATTTCCTGCACGCAAACGAAGAACAAGCAAGAAACTAAGATTGCAATCTGGATATTGCGAATATAAGAGGAAAGCTTTATTGATGAAGTGGGGTTCTGTGACGCCTTTGTCTGGTCGTGGAACACAAACGAAGAACGCGAAGTTGCTGCTATGGCGAACTTGTAATCTAAACAAAACCCCAAACCTAAAACGACGCCCTAAGGGCTGTATATATGGGGGAATAGAGGGGAATTTCGTGGCCCCTTGGAGGAGGGGTCTGAAACCGACCCTAACTCAGTTTCCCCATACATACGGACTCTAAAAATAGCCTATAATATGGTATTTCGAAATTACATGGGCCTGGCCCACAAATAAGGTGGCGCAGCACCTATATTAGCCTATGGACGAATTTTATAAAGTGGCATCATGCATATTTCGTCCAAAGCTTCCCACTCCCATTATGGTGGCTTCAATGTGCGAAAATCATCACTGGAAGCTCCATTGTTCTTCCCCGCGCGCGCACCTTCTCCTCCATGCTTGATCCCGCTCCAATGGTCATCCTTCTTATCCATGATAGGTCCTTCATTCATAAGTAAAACAAAAGTATCTAATTTAGGCAGCATCATATGTTCATGAATATTAGAAGGATTTCCAAGAAACGAAAGTACCTGGTAATTCAATTGACGTGCGCGAGCTCTAGTAATTGGTCCTGTATGTATAGCAGTCGGAGTTGTGGGTGTAGCATTAGCAGGGATGATGAGGACATCCCTGCTAATGCTACACCCACAACTCCGACTGCTATACATACAGGACCAATTACTAGAGCTCGCACACGTCAATTGAATTACCAGGTACTTTCGTTTCTTGCAAAACCTTCTAATGTTCATGAACATATGATGCTGCCTAAATTAGGTACTTTTGTTTTACTTATGAATGAAGGACCTAGCATGGATAACAAGGATGACCATGGGAGCGGGATCAAGCATGGAGAAGAAGGTGCGCGCGCGGGAAAGAACAATGGAGCTTCCAGTGATGATTTTCTCACTTTGAAGCCACCATAATGGGAGCAAGAAGCCTTGGACAAAATATGCATGATGCTACTTATAAAATTCGTCCCTAGGCTAATATAGGTGTTGCGCCACCTTATTGTTGGGCCAGGCCCATGGAATTTCGAAATACCATATTATAGGCTGTTTCTAGAGTCCGTATGTATGGGGAAACTGAGATAAGGTCTGCTTCAGACCCTTCCTCGAAGGGGCCACGAAATTTCCCTCTATTCCCCCATATATACAGCCCTTAGGGCGTCATTTTAGGGTTGGGTTTGTTTAGATTACAAGTTCGCCATAGCTGCAACTTTGCGTTCTTCGTTTGTGTTCCACGACCAGACAAAGGCATCACAGAACCCCACTTCATCAATAAAGCTTTCCTCTTATATTCGCAATATCCAGATTGCAATCTTAGTTTCTTGCTTATTCTTCATTTGCGTGCAGGAAACAGACCCTTGTGGTCAGGTTGATCGTGCTCCGGCGTGGTCAATAACCTCTCGGAGTTGGTTTAGCGATTGCTAAGGCGCGGCGTCATCACACGTTCGTAGTCATATCGTCAAAGTCTACTCCACCAAAAATGATAGCCACCATCTCATCGAAAGACAGGGACAACTTCGCCTCTATCAAGTGGTATCAGATTTCTAGGTTGCTCGGTGAGATTTTACCAGTTTTCGTAGTTTAGATCGCATCTATTCTTCATACCTTTAGTCCACGAAAAAGCCACAAAAAATTAGGGTTAGAACATTCTATCTGAACCAATCCGAGCCTTTGCATAGTGATGAGGACATGACTACCTTGGATACGACCAAAAATGCTGCATACATGCATATTTGTGAGGTGATTTCTTATAAGAATTATGCAATAATTTATTTACGTTATCTGGAACAAAAATACTTCACCTATTTTTATTTTATGCCTAAATGCAGAATGGTCGAACACTTGTATGAACCATGTGTGATGACAAAGAAAGAGGAAATGATTGGGTGCTATTCAAGAGGTCCTCTAATGTCAAAGTAAACAATTAGGTGTTGTTCAAGAAGTTCTCTCACATCACTTTTAGCCCAAGAGAAGATAGAGTCCAAGTCTCTCACGTTCTGAACTCAGATTCGGACTGCACAGACACACCTGTCTCAAAACGCCAACAACTTTTTCATACGGACTCGTAATTGGGTGATTCTTTTTTTTTGCTGGAAACTAGATTTCATATGAGTTCGAGCACAGTTGGAATCACCTTAAAATTCGCCCGGATCGCGAAGATATCGACGAAACAATCTGACGTTGCATCAGAATCCGAGTCAAACTACAAGTCCAAAGGTGTTGCATCACCTCCACTTGGGCCCATGGGCCTTGTACGACCTAGGGTTTGTTTTAGGGTGTCTTGGGACGTCCTCCCACCTCCTTGGCCGCCACCCCTTGCTCCTATATAAGTAGATCAATCTAGTAGCTTTTCCTTTGGGTTTTGTTTAGTTAAAAGTTAGCCATTGCAACTTCATGTACTTCGTTTGTGTCCAACAACCAGACTAAGACCGCTTTCGGAACCCCACCATTATCAATACTTCATCTATATTCGCAATATTCAGTTTGCATTATCATATTCTTGCTTGTTCTTCGATTGCTTGCAGGAATAGACCTTCGTGGTCAGGTTGATCGTGCTCCGGCGTGGTCAATAACCTCTTGGAGATTGGTTTAGCGATTGGTCAATAACCTCTTGGAGATGAACGGCTAGCGTTTTATGGGTGGATTAAATAGAGAGATTCAGACTATTCCAGAGTATAAGGAGTATAACACTATCACTCCTTTATTTCATCTTGCTTGCAAAGCTGAACGTGAAGTGCAGGATCGACAGGCAATGGCAAGAACTACTTTTTCTGCAGGTCGCACTTCATCATGGACGCCGCGTACCTCATCTACTTCCACACGTCCTGCTGCAACACCACCTACTTCAACCTCCAACTCCAACCGCGATACTGGGAAACAGGCTCCTACTCCACCCTCTACGAAGAGCACACCTTCTGGGCCTGCACAAAGCTCTTCTTCATCTATTGCATCCACAGGGCAAACACATGAGGTTATATGCCGTCGTTGCAAGGGTGGAGGTCACTTTGCGAGAGAATGCCCTTCCAAGCGTGTCATGATTGTTACTGAGGATGGTGGATATGCGTCTGCTAGTGATTATGATGAGGAGACTTTGGCTCTCATTGCAAGTGAAGAACACGATGGCAACGATGCAGAACCAGAAACACACTACATGGCTGCTGATTACGCTGACAGGTATGAAAGTTTAGTTTCTCAACATGTTCTCAGTGTGCAGGTTACACAGGCTGAACAAAATCAGAGGCACAACTTGTTCCACACAAAGGGAGTTGTGAAGGAGCGTTCTTTCGCATCATCATCGATGGAGGGAGTTGCAATAACTTGGCTAGCATGGAGATGGTGGAGAAGCTGTCTCTAACCACCAGACCACATCCTCATCCTTATTACATCCAATCGTTCAACAATAGTGGCAAGGTTAAGGTAACACGTACTGTTCGTGTGCATTTTAGCATTGCTACATATTCTGATTATGTGGATTGTGATGTGGTACCCATGCAAGCATGTTCTGTTTTACTTGGTAGGCCATGGCAGTTTGATAAAAATTCTGTACACCATGGTTGGACAAATCAGTATACTCTTGTTCATAAGGATCAAAATATCACTTTGCTTCCTATGTCTCCGGAACATATTATGAAAGATGACATTGCTAGAGCTAGTAAAGCAAAACAGGAAAAAAATAAGAGTGAAAATGAGATTGTAGCACAGGAATTTGAGCAACACCATAAGCATAATAAACCATCATCTAATGTTGCATCCGAAATAAAATTGAAGACTGGATGTTTACTTGCTACTAAAGCTGATATTAATGATTTGGATGTTGCTACATCTGTTTGCTATGCTTTTGTATGCAAAGAGGTATTATTTTCATTCGAGGACATGCCTCCCTCTTTGCCTCCTGCGGTCATTAACATTTTGCAGGAGTTCGCTGACGTCTTCCCACAAGACGTGCCACCGGGATTACCACCTATTCGCCGGATTGAGCATCAGATTGACTTAATTCCAGGTGCATCCCTACCCAACCGTGCGCCATACTGTACCAATCCAGAGGAGACAAAGGAGATTATGCGTCAAGTATAGGAGCTGCTTGACAAAGGTTATATACGTGAATCCCTTAGTCCTTGTGCTGTTCCTATTATTCTAGTGCCTCAAAAGGATGGTACATCACGCATGTGTGTGGATTGTAGAGGCATTAATAATATTACTATTCGTTATCGTCATCCTATTCCTAGACTAGATGATATGCTTGATGAATTAAGTGGTTCTACAATTTTCTCCAAAGTTAATTTGCATGGTAGATACCATCAAATTCGTATGAAATTGGGAGATGAATGGAAAACAGCATTTAAAACTAAGTTTGGATTATATGAGTGGTTAGTCATGCCTTTTGGGTTAACTAATGCGCCTAGCACTTTCGTGAGATTAATGAACGAGGTTTTACATGCTTTCATTGGACGATTTGTGGTAGTCTATTTTGATGATATATTGATTTTTAGTAGATCTTTGGAGGAACATTTGGAACATCTGCGTGCTGTTTTTATTGCTCTACGTGATGCACGTTTGTTTGGTAACCTTGGGAAGTGCACCTTTTGCACCGATCGAGTATCTTTTCTTGGCTATGTTGTTACTTCACAGGGAATTGAAGTTGATAAAGCCAAGATTGAAGCCATTGAGAGTTGGCCACAGCCCAAAACGGTCACACAAGTGAGGAGTTTTCTTGGCCTCGCCGGTTTCTATAGGCGTTTTGTGAGAGATTTCAGCACCATTGCTCCACCTCTCAATGAGCTTACAAAGAAGGACGTGCCTTTTTCTTGGGGTACCGCATAGGAAGAAGCCTTCAAGGTTTTGAAAGATAAGTTAACACATGCTCCTTTACTCCAACTTCCTGATTTTAATAAGACTTTCGAGCTTGAATGTGATGCTAGGGGAATTGGGTTAGGAGGTGTGTTATTACAAGATGGTAAACTTGTTGCGTAGTTTTCTGAAAAACTGAGTGGGCCTAGTCTGAATTATTCTACTTATGATAAGGAATTATATGCTCTTGCTCGGACTTTGGAAACATGGCAACATTATTTATGGCCCAAAGAATTTGTTATACATTCTGATCATGAATCTTTGAAACATATTAAAAGTCAAGCAAAACTGAACCGTAGACATGCTAAATGGGTTGAATTCATTGAGACTTTCCCTTATGTCATCAAACACAAGAAGGGTAAAGAAAATGTTATTGCTGATGCTTTGTCTCGTCGTTATACTATGCTTTCACAACTTGACTTTAAAATATTTGGTTTGGAGACCATCAAAGATCAATATGTGCATGATGCTGAATTTAGAGACGTGTTGCAGAATTGTAAAGAAAGGAGAACATGGAACAAGTTCGTTATTAATGATGGATTTGTGTTCCGTGCTAACAAGCTATGCATTCCAGCTAGCTCCGTTCGTCTTTTGTTGTTAAAGGAGGCGAACGGAGGAGGATTAATGGGACACTTTGGCGTGAAGAAGACGGAGGACGTACTTTCTACACATTTCTTTTGGCCAAAGATGAGACGGGATGTTGAGCGTTTTGTTGCTCGCTGCACTACATGTCAAAAAGCTAAGTCACGACTCAATCCTCATGGTTTATATATGCCTTTGCCTGTACCTAGTGTTCGTTGGGAGGATATATCCATGGACTTTGTTTTAGGTTTACCTCGAACAAAGAAGGGGAGGGATAGCATATTTGTTGTAGTGGATAGGTTTTCCAAAATGGCACACTTTATACCATGTCATAAAAGTGATGATGTTGCACATGTTGCTGATTTGTTCTTTCGTGATATTATTCGGTTGCATGGTGTGACAAATACAATTGTTTCAGATCGTGATGCTAAATTTCTTAGCCACTTTTGGAGCTGTTTATGGGCTAAGTTGGGGACTAAACTACTTTTTAGTACTACATGTCATCCCCAAACTGATGGCCAAACTGAAGTAGTCAATAGATCATTGTCTACTATGCTTAGGGCTGTTTTGAAGAATAACCTGAAAATGTGGGAAGAATGCTTGCCTCATATTGAATTTGCTTATAATCGTTCGCTACATTCTACCACTAAGATGTGCCTTTTGAAGTTGTGTATGGTTTCTTACCTCGTGCACCTATTGATTTGTGGCCTCTTCCATCTTCGGAGAAGGTTAATTTTGATGCTAAAGAACGTGCTGAATTGATATTAAAGATGCATGAGTTAACGAAGGAAAACATTGAGCGTATGAATGCTAAATACAAAATTGCTGGAGATAAGGGTAGAAAACATGTTGTCTTTGCACCTAGAGATCTTGTTTGGTTACACTTGCGTAAGGATAGATTTCCTGATTTGCGCAAGTCAAAGCTAATGCCACGTGCTGATGGTCCTTTTAAGGTGTTAGAGAAAATAAATGATAATGCATATAAACTTGAGCTGCCTATACAGTTTGGGGTTAGCCGCACTTTTAACATTGCAGATTTGAAGCCTTATTTGGGTGAGGAAGATGAGCTTCCGTCGAGGACGACTTCAGTTCAAGAAGGGGAGGATGATGAGGACATCCCTGCTAATGCTACACCCACAACTCCGATCTGCGATACATACAGGACCAATTACTAGAGCTCGCGCACGTCAATTGAATTACCAGGTACTTTCGTTTCTTGCAAATCCTTCTAATGTTCATGAACATATGATGCTGCCTAAATTAGATACTTTTGTTTTACTTATGAATGAAGGACCTAGCATGGATAAGAAGGATGACCATGGGAGCGGGATCAAGCATGGAGAAGAAGGTGCGCGCGCGGGAAAGAACAATGGAGCTTCCAATGATGATTTTCGCACTTTGAAGCCACCATAATGGGAGCAAGAAGCCTTGGACGAAATATGCATGATGCTACTTATAAAATTCGTCCCTAGGCTAATATAGGTGCTGCGCCACCTTATTGTTGGTACCAGGCCCATGTAATTTCGAAATACCATATTATAGGCTGTTTCTAGAGTCCGTATGTATGGGGAAACTGAGATAAGGTCTGCTTCGGACCCCTCCTCCAAGGGGCCACGAAATTTCCCTCTATTCCCCCATATATACAGCCCTTAGGGCGTCGTTTTAGGGTTGGGTTTTGTTTAGATTACAAGTTCGACATAGCTGCAACTTCGTGTTCTTCGTTTGTGTTCCACGACCAGATAAAGGCGTCACAGAACCCCACTTCATCAATAAAGCTTTCCTCTTATATTCGCAATATCCAGATTGCAATCTTAGTTTCTTGCTTGTTCTTCATTTGCGTGTAGGAAACAGACCCTCGTGGTCAGGTTGATCGTGCTCTGGCATGGTCAATAACCTCTCGGAGTTGGTTTAGCGATTGCTAAGGCGCGGCATCATCACACGTTCATAGTCGGATCGTCAAAGTCTACTCCACCAAAAATGATAGCCACCATCTCATCGAAAGACAGGGACAACTTCGCCTCTATCACTTTGACTCTTGGCTAACCTATACTAAACATATTAATTCTTTGTTCAAACTTTAGATATCGCACATGAGTCCACTAACACCACATCAATACAAAACCATGGATTCAGTTCCGTCACCTACGAGAGTGCCATCCACGGTACTCACACTTGTCTTGATATTTTTATGACTAATCATCAAGTTATATATGAACATCATAAGTTCTCCAAGTAGTCCATATCCGAGGACGCGGCTATTTGAACAGATTCATACCCTATAGGGGTGTACTCCTTCACACACGCTATCCCCACTTATCACTATGTGCTCATAAAACTAGGCACCTCGGCAACCTTCAAGCGGAATCCCAGCGAGGGAGTCGGCCACGACCGTCAATCACACAAGACCTCTAGTCCAGGCTATCGCCTATTTGAGATTGAACCAGCACGGAAGTCTAGCCGAAGTTTCTGCTACGGCCCCAAACGATGTGCACAGGGTTCCCAAGCCCACCATTCGGGTGACCCTTGGTACACCGTGCCACCGCCTACCGCATCATAGCCCACCCCTAGGGTCAGCGCTACGCACGACCTCCAGCAAACTATAAACACCACAAACTACATGCAACTCCTGGACCAAGGACTATGCAGTTGATAAGTCGAGAGGGGTCAATTTACTAGAACCCAATGTGTGGTAGTAACTAGTCTTGGATCAAAACACGAAACTCAATTCCTAGGAACAGTCCAAATGAGACAACCCGCTATGTACTCCTACATAGCCTCTCATCGCTACCTTTACCAAACCGGGTTCATCATTTAGCTCATCACATCAGAACAATACTGATAGAGGAGAAGTTGTCCCTGTCTTTCGATGAGATGGTGGCTATCATTTTGGTGGAGTAGACTTTGAAGATCCGACTACGAACGTGTGATGACGCCGCGCCTTAGCAATCGCTAAACCAACTCCGAGAGGTTATTGATCACGCCGGAGCACGATCAACCTGACCACGAGGGTCTGTTTCCTGCACGCAAACGAAGAACAAGCAAGAAACTAAGATTGCAATCTGGATATTGCGAATATAAGAGGAAAGCTTTATTGATGAAGTGGGGTTCTGGGACGCCTTTGTCTGGTCGTGGAACACAAACGAAGAACGTGAAGTTGCAGCTATGGCGAACTTATAATCTAAACAAAACCCAAACATAAAACGACGCCCTAAGGGCTGTATATATGGGGGAATAGAGGGGAATTTCGTGGCCCCTTGGAGGAGGGGTCCGAAACCGACCCTAACTCAGTTTCCCCATACATACGGACTCTAAAAATAGCCTATAATATGGTATTTCGAAATTACATGGGCCTGGCCCAAAAATAAGGTGGCGCAACACCTATATTAGCCTAGGGACGAATTTTATAAAGTGGCATCATGCATATTTCGTCCAAGGCTTCTTGCTCCCATTATGGTGGCTTCAAAGTGCGAAAATAATCACTGGAAGCTCCATTGTTCTTTCCCGCGCGTGCACCTTCTTCTCCATGCTTGATGCCGCTCCAATGGTCATCCTTATTGTCCATGCCAGGTCCTTCATTCACAAGTAAAACAAAAGTATCTAATTCAGGCAGCATCATATGTTCATGAACATTAGAAGGATTTGCAAGAAACGAAAGTACCTGGTAATTCAATTGATGTGCGCGAGCTCTAGTAATTGGTCCTGTATGTATAGCAGTCGGAGTTGTGGGTGTAGCATTAGTAGGGATGTCCTCATCATCCTCCCCTTCTTGAACTGAAGTCGTCCTCGACGGAAGCTCATCTTCCTCACCCAAATAAGGCTTCAAATCTGCAATGTTAAAAGTGGGGCTAACCCCAAACTCTACAGGCAGCTCAAGTTTATATGCATTTCATTTATTTTCTCTAACACCTTAAAACGACCATCAGCACGTGGCATTAGCTTTGACTTGCGCAAATCAGGAAATCTATCCTTACGCAAATGTAACCAAACAAGATCTCCAGGTGCAAAGACAACATGTTTTCTACCCTTATCTCCAGCAATTTTGTATTTAGCATTCATACGCTCAATGTTTTCCTTCGTTAACTCATGCATCTTTAATATCAATTCAGCACGTTCTTTAGCATCAAAATTAACCTTCTCCGAAGATGGAAGAGGCCACAAATCAATAGGTGCACGAGGTAAGAAACCATACACAACTTCAAAAGGGCACATCTTAGTGGTAGAATGTAGCGAACGATTATAAGCAAATTCAATATGAGGCAAGCATTCTTCCCACATTTTCAGGTTATTCTTCAAAACAGCCCTAAGCATAGTAGACAATGATCTATTGACTACTTCAGTTTGGCCATCAGTTTGGGGATGACATGTGGTACTAAAAAG
Organism: Hordeum marinum; assembly: GCA_022496015.1. Classification (NCBI taxonomy): domain Eukaryota; kingdom Viridiplantae; phylum Streptophyta; class Magnoliopsida; order Poales; family Poaceae; genus Hordeum; species Hordeum marinum. Next base: position 147,966,923 of record CM039676.1, read on the forward strand.
TAGTTTAGTCCCCAACTTAGCCCATAAACATCTCCAAAAGTGGCTAAGAAATTTAGCATCACGATGTGAAACAATTGTATTTGGCACACCATGCAACCGAATAATTTCACGAAAGAACAAATCAGCAACATGTGCAGCAGCATCACTTTTATGACATGGTATAAAGTGTGCCATTTTGGAAAATCTATCCACGACAACAAATATGCTATCCCTCCCCTTCTCAGTTCGAGGTAAACCTAAAACAAAGTCCATGGATATATCCTCCCAAGGAACACTAGGTACAGGCAAAGGCATATATAAACCATGAGGATTGAGTCGTGACTTAGCTTTTTGACATGTAGTGCAGCGAGCAACAAAACGCTCAACATCCCGTCTCATCTTTGGCCAAAAGAAATGTGTAGAAAGTACGTCCTCCGTTTTCTTCACGCCAAAGTGTCCCCTTAATCCTCCTCCGTGTGCCTCCTGTAACAACAAAAGACGAATGGAGCTAGCTGGAATGTATAGCTTGTTAGCACGGAACACAAATCCATCATTAATAACGAACTTATTCCATGTTCTCCCTTCTTTACAATGCTGCAACACTTCTCTAAATTCAGCATCATGCACATATTGATCTTTGATGGTCTCCAAACCAAATTTTTTAAAGTCAAGTTGTGAAAGCATAGTATAACGACGAGACAAAGCATCAGCAATAACATTTTCTTTACCCTTCTTGTGTTTAATGACATAAGGGAAAGTCTCAATGAATTCAACCCATTTAGCATGTCTACGGTTCAATTTTGCTTGACTTTTAATATGTTTCAAAGATTCATGATCAGAATGTATAACAAATTCTTTGGGCCATAAATAATGTTGCTATGTTTCCAAAGTCTGAACAAGAGCATATAATTCCTTATCATAAGTAGAATAATTCAGACTAGGCCCACTTAATTTTTCAGAAAAGTACGCAACAGGTTTACCATCTTGTAATAACACACCTCCTAACCCAATTCCACTAGCATCACATTCAAGCTCGAAAGTCTTATTAAAATCAGGAAGTTGGAGTAAAGGAGCATGTGTTAACTTATCTTTCAAGACCGTGAAGGCTTCTTCCTGTGCGGTACCCCAAGAAAAAGGCACGTCCTGCTTTGTAAGCTCATTGAGAGGCGCAACAATGGTGCTGAAATCTCTCACAAAACGCCTATAGAAACCAGCGAGGCCAAGAAAACTCCTTACTTGTGTGACCGTTTTGGGCTGCAGCCAACTCTCAATAGCTTCAATCTTGGCTTTATCAACTTCAATTCCCTGTGGAGCAACAACACAGCCAAGAAAAGATACTCGGTCGATGCAAAAGGTGCACTTCCCAAGGTTACCAAACAAACATGCATCACGTAGCGCAGTAAAAACAGCACGTAAATGTTCCAAATGTTCCTCCAAAGATCTACTAAAAATCAATATATCATCAAAATAGACTACCACAAATCGTCCAATGAAAGCACGTAAAACCTTATTCATTAATCTCATGAAAGTGTTATGTGCATTAGTTAACCCAAAAGGCATGACTAACCACTCATATAATCCAAACTTAGTTTTAAATGCTGTTTTTCATTCATCTCCCAATTTCATACGAATTTGATGGTATCCACTACGCAAATCAACTTTGGAGAAAATTGTAGAGCCACTTAATTCATCAAGCATATCATCTAGTCTAGGAATAGGATGACGATAACGAATAGTAATATTATTAATGCCTCTACAATCCACACACATGCGCGATGTACCATCCTTTTTAGGCACTAGAATAATAGGAACAGCACAAGGACTAAGGGATTCACGTATATAACCTTTGTCAAGCAGCTCCTGTACTTGACGCATAATCTCCTTTGTCTCCTCTCGATTGGTACGGTAGGGCCCACGGTTGGGTAGGGATGCACCGAGAATTAAGTCAATCTGATGCTCAATCCCGCGAATAGGCGGTAATCCCGGTGGCACGTCTTGTGGAAAGACGTCAACGAACTCCTGCAAAATGTTAATGACAGCAGGAGGCAAAGAGGGAGGCATGTCCTCGAATGAAAATAATACCTCTTTGCATACAAAAGCATAGCAAACAGATGTAGCAACATCCAAATCATTAATATCAGATTTAGTAGCAAGTAAACATCCACTCTTCAATTTTATTTCGGATGCAACAGTAGATGATGGTTTATTATGCTTATGGTGTTGCTCAAATTCCTGTGCTACAATCTGATTTTCACTCTTATTTTTCTCCTGTTTTGCTTTACTAGCTCTAGCAATGTCATCTTTCATAATATGTTCGGGAGACATAGGAAGCAAAGTGATATTATGATCCATATGAACAAGAGAATACTGATTTGTCCTACCATGGTGTACAGAATTTTTATCAAACTGCCATGGTTTACCAAGTAAAACAGAACATGCTTGCATGGGTACCACATCACAATCCACATAATCAGAATATGTAGCAATGCAAAAATGCACACGAACAGTACGTGTTACCTTAACCTTGCCACTATTGTTGAACCATTGGATGTAATAAGGATGAGGATGTGGTCTGGTGGTTAGAGACAGCTTCTCCACCATCTCCATGCTAGCCAAGTTACTGCAACTCCCTCCATCGATGATGATGCGAATAGAACGCTCCTTCACAACTCCCTTTGTGTGGAACAAGTTGTGCCTCTGATTTTGTTCAGCCTGTGTAACCTGCACACTGAGAACATGTTGAGAAACTAAACTTTCATACCTGTCAGCGTAATCAGCAGCCATGTAGTGTGTTTCTGGTTCTGCATCGTCGCCATCGTGTTCTTCACTTGCAATGAGAGCCAAAGTCTCCTCATCATAATCACTAGCAGACGCGTATCCACCATCCTCAGTAACAATCATGACACGCTTGGAAGGGCATTCTCTCGCAAAGTGACCTCCACCCTTGCAACGACGGCATATAACCTCATGTGTTTGCCCTGTGGATGCAATAGATGAAGAAGAGCTTTGTGCAGGCCTAGAAGGTGTGCTCTTCGTAGAGGGTGGAGTAGGAGCCTGTTTCCCAGTATCGCGGTTGGAGTTGGAGGTTGAAGTAGGTGGTGTTGCAGCAGGACGTGTGGAAGTAGATGAGGTACGCGGCGTCCATGATGAAGTGCGACCTGCAGAAAAAGTAGTTCTTGCCATTGCCTGTCGATCCTGCACTTCACGTTCAGCTTTGCAAGCAAGATGAAATAAACGAGTGATAGTGTTATACTCCTTATACTCCAGAATAGTCTGAATCTCTCTATTTAATCCACCCATAAAACGTGCAAGCATAGCTTCATTCTCCTCAACAATACCACATCTAATCATACCAGTTTGTAATTCCTGATAATATTCTTCTACAGAATTTTTTCCTTGTCTTAAACGCTGCAAATTTTGAAGCAATTCACGTTGATAATAAGGTGGCACCCAACGATTACGCATAGCAGTTTTCAAAGCAGCCCAAGTAGTTGGAATATTAGCATGGTGTATTCTACAATGTTCTGACCACCAAACACAAGCAAAACTAGTGAATGAACAAACAGTGGGCGGGTTCCGGCGATGCTTGGCTCGGCGAGGAAGATGAGGGCGTCGAGTAGGAGCTTATCGATGGCTCAGAGGCGACGGGGAGAGGCTAGAGCGATGGCTACGGCGGCGAGGGAGCGGCGGCCATGGCGACAAAGGGGAGGGGAGCGCGAGGGAGAGAGGGAAGACTGAGAGAGAGAGGGATGCGGTCGGGGGTGGCCTCGTGGCGCTTCAGGCGTCCATCAGCAGCAGGTAGACGGGCAGGAGGTGGCCATGCGGCGTTGGCGCATTGGCCCCGCAGATGCCTGTCCTCCTGGCAGACGACAAGAAGACCCCCTGCCCCTGGTGGGCTGGGCCGACTTCTCTCCTGGGCCAGGCACAGGTAAGCTTCCCCTTTTCTTTTTTTCTTTTTTCTATTTTCTGTTGCTGACATTTGTTTTATTTTTGTCACGGCCTCTACACCTAATTCAAAATATATTGAAATATTTTGCTAGCATAGTTTGAATATTTCAAACCCACACAAAAAGTTTCAATATTTTTGAATGAGTAAAATATTTATAATACTTTATTTGGCCTTTTCAGTAACTTGATTATTTATTTTTGAAATGACATATATGTTCTGAAAATTAAAATGTCCCCTGATATATTGATGTCAATAATTATGAGACATGGCGGGCATTTTTGATGGGCATTTTGGATTTGTTGATTTTTCACAACCTTTAAATTGGATTAATTCACATGCGCTGCAAGGGTTTTTGTTGATCCCCATTTCATATTGATGCAAAATCAAAACATGATGCACACACACTTGATACGAAGATCAATTCTAAATAGGGTAGTGACACGCTCCTCCTGCATCGAAGGAGTAAGGATGGCCCTTTCCAAGGCCAAAAGGGACCAATGCTCAATCCGATGAAGGTTGCCACCGACCCGCCGCCGCACGGAAAGGAGCACCGACGTCCCGAGCTTTACTTCGATGGAGTGATGGAGAGTGCGCGGGTGATAGCGTCGTAGTGTTCGGGTGAAAAATTATTTGAATGAGCGTGTACTGTGTCCGAAGACTCGTGATAACTTTTAATGATAATAGTATCCGCTCTCATATGATTTTGTATTTGATGAGGACATCCCTGCTAATGCTACACCCACAACTCCGAGTGCTATACATACAGGACCAATTACTAGAGCTCGCGCATGTCAATTGAATTACCAGGTACTTTCGTTTCTTGCAAATCCTTCTAATGTTCATGAACATATGATGCTGCCTAAATTAGATACTTTTGTTTTACTTATGAATGAAGGACCTAGCATGGATAAGAAGGATGACCATGGGAGCGGGATCAAGCATGGAGAAGAAGGTGCGCGCGCGGGAAAGAACAATGGAGCTTCCAGTGATGATTTTCGCACTTTGAAGCCACCATAATGGGAGCAAGAAGCCTTGGACGAAATATGCATGATGCTACTTACAAAATTCGTCCCTAGGCTAATATAGGTGCTGCGCCACCTTATTGTTGGGCCAGGCCCATGTAATTTCGAAATACCATATTATAGGCTGTTTCTAGAGTTCGTATGTATGGGGAAACTAAGATAAGGTCTATTTCGGACCCCTCCTCCAAGGGGCCACGAAATTCCCCTCTATTCCCCCATATATACAGCCCTTAGGGCGTCGTTTTAGGGTTGGGTTTTGTTTAGATTACAAGTTCGCCATAGCTGCAACTTCGCGTTCTTCGTTTGTGTTCCACGACCAGACAAAGGCGTCACAGAACCCCACTTCATCAATAAAGCTTTCTTCTTATATTCGCAATATCCAGATTGCAATCTTAGTTTCTTGCTTGTTCTTCGTTTGCGTGCAGGAAACAGACCCTCATGGTCAGGTTGATCGTGCTCCGACGTGGTCAATAACCTCTCGGAGTTGGTTTAGCGATTGCTAAGGCGCGACGTCATCACACGTTCGTAGTCGGATCGTCAAAGTCTACTCCACCAAAAACAATAGCCACCATCTCATCGAAAGATAGGGACAACTTCGCCTCTATCATCTTTGACCAGCCGGCCGGGGTGCCAGCCGACACCTGCTTGCGCTGGACGTCCTCTAGCCGGCCACATAGTTTTTCTTCTAAGCGAAAGGGGGAAGACCCCGTTGCTTTGGCCTACCTAGGGGTATAAACCCTGTCAGTAGTCCCCGAAGCCACTGGGGGCCGCGTCTGGTGGACGGTGGGGAGCCAGCGGCTTCCCCTCAGCACCAGCTGCCCCAGGCTCGAAGGCGAAGCGACAGCCGGGTCGGCCATTGGATCCGACGCCTCGGGTTCCGGAGTGCCGCCCGGGGACCCGTGCCGGCACACGGCATGCCACGCGGCGAGTAATGATGCCATGGGTCCCGCGCACGTGGGGAGACGGGACGTCGCCTAGGCCTAGCCCAGTAGGACCCAGGCATAGCCCTCGTAGGTCTCGGGGCGCAGGACAGGATCCTTAGTGCCCCGAAGCAGTCGTTACATCCCGGGGCCACCCACGCGCATGGAATTTCCGGGAGGAGTGGGCGCAGATGACCCCATGTCCCCCGGTCGTGGCCTCCCCAATAAAAGGGGAGGAAGGGCAGGAGGCGGAGGTACCCGCGCCCCACTTGCCTCCTTGCTGCCCTTCTCTATCGTCGCTTCTCTCCTTTCCTCGCACGCCGTCGCACCCGAGATCGCGCCCGCGCCCACGCCTGCACACCGCACCGCCGTCGTGATGGCCGATGGACGCGGAGGCAGTTGGGTTGGTTCCTTCATGGTTGAGGTGGACATCGCCGAGTTGCGCTGCGCACGCATGTTGCCGTTGGCGCAATGGGTGGCCGCACATGCGCTAGGCGACGAGATAGAGATGGCGCCGCAGCCAAGGGAACACGTCGTGTTCCTCTGACACTTCTCCCGGGGCTTCGGGCTCCCGCTGAGTCTCTTTTTCCGTCTTCTTCTTGACACTTTCAACCTCCAGCCGCACAACCTCAGGCCAATTTTGATCTTGTACCTCTCCGCCTTCGTAACATTGTGCGAGGGGTACCTCGGTTGATAGAGGCGAAGTTGTCCCTGTCTTTCGAAGAGATGGTGGCTATCGTTTTTGGTGGGGTAGACTTTGACGATCCGACTACGAACGAGTGATGACGTCGCGCCTTAGCAATCGCTAAACCAACTCCGAGAGGTTATTGACCACGCCGGAGCATGATCAACCTGACTACGAGGGTCTGTTTCCTGCACGCAAACGAAGAACAAGCAAGAAACTAAGGTTGCAATCTGGATATTGCAAATATAAGAGGAAAGCTTTATTGATGAAGTGGGGTTCTGTGACGCCTTTGTCTGGTCGTGGAACACAAACGAAGAACGCGAAGTTGCAGCTATGGCGACTTGTAATCTAAACAAAACCCAACCCTAAAACGACGCCCTAAGGGCTGTATATATGGGGGAATAGAGGGGAATTTCGTGGCCCCTTGGAGGAGGGGTCCAAAACCGACCCTAACTCAGTTTCCCCATACAAACGGACTCTAAAAACATACTATAATATGGTATTTTCGAAATTACATGGGCCTGGCCCAAAAATAAGGTGGCGCAACACCTATAGCCTATGGACGAATTTTATAAAGTGGCATCACGCATATTTAGTCCAAGGCTTATTGCTCCCATTATGGTGGCTTCAAAGTGCGAAAATCATCACTGGAAGCTCCATTGTTCTTTCCTGCACGCGCACCTTCTTCTCCATGCTTGATCCCGCTCCCATGGTCATCCTTCTTATCCATGCCAGGTCCTTCATTCGTAAGTAAAACAAAAGTATCTAATTTAGGCAGCATCATATGTTCATGAACATTAGAAGGATTTGCAAGAAACGAAAGTACCTGGTAATTCAATTGACGTGCGCGAGCTCTAGTAATTGGTCCTGTATGTATAGCAGCCGGAGTTGTGGGTGTAGCATTAGCACGGATGTCCTCATCATCCCCCCTTCTTGAACTGAAGTCGTCCTCGACGGAAGCTCATCTTCCTCACCCAAATAAGGCTTCAAATCTGCAATGTTAAAAGTGGGGCTAACCCCAAACTGTACAGGCAGCTCAAGTTTATATGCATTATCATTTATTTTCTCTAACACCTTAAAAGGACCATCAGCACGTGGCATTTAGCTTTGACTTGCGCAAATCAGGAAATCTATCCTTACGCAAATGTAACCAACAAGATCTCCAGGTGCAAAGACAACATGTTTTCTACTCTTATCTCCAGCAATTTTGTATTTAGCATTCATACGCTCAATGTTTTCCTTCGTTAACTCATGCATCTTTAATATCAATTCAGCACGTTCTTTAGCATCAAAATTAACCTTCTCCGAAGATGGAAGAGGCAACAAATCAATAGGTGCACGAGGTAAGAAACCATACACAACTTCAAAAGGGCACATCTTAGTGGTAGAATGTAGCGAACGATTATAAGCAAATTCAGTATGAGGCAAGCATTCTTCCCACATTTTCAGGTTATTCTTCAAAACAGCCCTAAGCATAGTAGACAATGATCTATTGACTACTTCAGTTTGGCCATCAGTTTGGGGATGACATGTAGTACTAAAAAGTAGTTTAGTCCCCAACTTAGCCCATAAACATCTCCAAAAGTGGCTAAGAAATTTAGCATCACGATCTGAAACAATTGTATTTGGCACACCATGCAACCGAATAATTTCACGAAAGAAAAAATCAGCAACACGAGCAGCAGCATCACTTTTATGACATGGTATAAAGTGTGCCATTTTGGAAAATCTATCCACGACAACAAATATGCTATCCCTCCCCTTCTTAGTTTGAGGTAAACCTAAAACAAAGTCCATAGATATATCCTCCCAAGGAACACTAGGTACAGGCAAAGGCATATATAAACCATGAGGATTGAGTCGTGACTTAGCTTTTTGACATGTAGTGCAGCGAGCAACAAAACGCTCAACATCTCGTCTCATCTTTGGCCAAAAGAAATATGTAGAAAGTACGTCCTCTGTTTTCTTCACGCCAAAGTGTCCCGTTAATCCTCCTCCGTGTGCCTCCTGTAACAACAAAAGACAAACGGAGCTAGCTGGAATGCATAGCTTGTTAGCACGGAACACAAATCCATCATTAATAACGAACTTGTTCCATGTTCTCCCTTCTTTACAATGCTGCAACACGTCTCTAGATTCAGCATCATGCACATATTGATCTTTGATGGTCTCCAAACCAAATATTTTAAAGTCAAGTTGTGAAAGCATAGTATAACGACGAGACAAAGCATCAGCAATAACATTTTCATTACGCTTCTTGTGTTTAATGACATAAGGGAAAGTCTCAATGAATTGAACCCATTTAGCATGTCTACGGTTCAGTTTTGCTTGACTTTTAATATGTTTCAAAGATTCATGATCAGAATGTATAACAAATTCTTTGGGCCATAAATAATGTTGCCATGTTTCCAAAGTCCGAACAAGAGCATATAATTCCTTATCATAAGTAGAATAATTCAGACTAGGCCCACTCAGTTTTTCAGAAAAGTACGCAACAGGTTTACCATCTTGTAATAACACACCTCCTAACACAATTCCACTAGCATCACATTCAAGCTCGAAAGTCTTATTAAAATCAGGAAGTTGGAGTAAAGGAGCATGTGTTAACTTATCTTTCAAAACATTAAAGGCTTCTTCCTGTGCGGTAACCAAAGAAAAAGGCACGTCCTTCTTTGTAAGCTCATTGAGAGGCGCAGCAATGGTGCTGAAATCTCTCACAAAACGCCTATAGAAACCAGCGAGGCCAAGAAAACTCCTCACTTGTGTGACCGTTTTGGGCTGTGGCCAACTCTCAATGGCTTCAATCTTGGCTTTATCAACTTCAATTCCCTGTGGAGTAACAACATAGCCAAGAAAATACTCGATCGGTGCAAAAGGTGCACTTCCCAAGGTTACCAAACAAACGTGCATCACGTAGAGCAATAAAAACAGCACGCAGATGTTCCAAATGTTCCTCCAAAGATCTACTAAAAATCAATATATCATCAAAATAGACTACCACAAATCGTCCAATGAAAGCACGTAAAACCTCGTTCATTAATCTCATGAAAGTGCTAGGCGCATTAGTTAACCCAAAAGGCATGACTAACCACTCATATAATCCAAAGTTAGTTTTAAATGATGTTTTCCATTCATCTCCCAATTTCATACGAATTTGATGGTATCCACTACGCAAATCAACTTTGGAGAAAATTGTAGAACCACTTAATTCATCAAGCATATCATCTAGTCTAGGAATAGAATGACGATAACAAATAGTAATATTATTAATGCTTCTACAATCCACACACATGCGCGATGTACCATCCTTTTTAGGCACTAGAATAATAGGAACAACACAAGGACTAAGGGATTCACGTATATAACCTTTGTCAAGCAGCTCCTGTACTTGACGCATCATCTCCTTTGTCTCCTTTGGATTGGTACAGTATGGCGCACGGTTGGGTAGGGATGCACCGGGAATTAAGTCAATCTGATGGTCAATCCCGCGAATAGGTGGTAATCCCGGTGGCACGTCTTGTGGGAAGACCTCAGCGAACTCCTGCAAAATGTTAATGACCGCAGGAGGCAAAGAGGGAGGCATGTCCTCGAATGAAAATAATACCTCTTTGCATACAAAAGCATAGCAAACAGATGTAGCAACATCCAAATCATTAATATCAGATTTAGTAGCAAGTAAACATCCACTCTTCAATTTTATTTCTGATGCAACATTAGATGATGGTTTATTATGCTTATGGTGTTGCTCAAATTCCTGTGCTACAATCTGATTTTCACTCTTATTTTTTTCCTATTTTGCTTTACTAGCTCTAGCAATGTCATCTTTCATAATATGTTCCGGAGACATAGGAAGCAAAGTGATATTTTGATCCTTATGAACAAGAGTATACTGATTTCTCCAACCATGGTGTACAGAATTTTTATCAAACTGCCATGGCCTACCAAGTAAAACAGAACATGCTTGCATGGGTACCACATCACAATCCACATAATCAGAATATGTAGCAATGCTAAAATGCATACGAACAGTACGTGTTACCTTAACCTTGCCACTATTGTTGAACCATTGGATGTAATAAGGATGAGGATGTGGTCTGGTGGTTAGAGACAGCTTCTCCACCATCTCCATGCTAGCCAAGTTATTGCAGCTCCCTTCATCGATGATGACGCGAACAGAACGCTCCTTCACAACTCCCTTTGTGTGGAACAAGTTGTGCCTTTGATTTTGCTCAGCCTGTGTAACCTGGACACTGAGAACACGTTGAGCAACTAAACTTTCAGACCTATCAGCGTAATCAGCAGCCATGTAGAGTGTCTCTAGTTCTGCATCCTCGCCACCCCGTTCTTCACTTGCAATGAGAGCCAAAGTCTCCTCATCATATTCACTAGCGGATGCATATCCACCATCCTCAGTAACAATCATTACACGTTTGGAAGGGCATTCTCTCGCAAAGTGACCTCCACCCTTGCAACGACGGCATATAACCTCATGTGTTTGCCCTGTGGATGCAATAGAGGAAGAAGAGCTCTATGCAGGCCCAGAAGGTGTGCTCTTCGCAGAGGGTGGATTAGGAGCCTGTTTCCTGGTATCGCGGTTGGAGTTGGAGGTGGGAGTAGGTGGCGTTGCAACAGGACGTGAGGAAGTGGAGGAGGTACGTGGCGTCCATGATGAGGTGCGACCTATAGAAAAAGGAGTTCTCGCCATTGCCTGTCGATCCTGCACTTCACGTTCAGCTTTGCAAGCAAGATGAAATAAACGAGTGATAGTGTTATACTCCTTATACTCTAGAATAGTCTGAATCTCTCTATTTAATCCACCCATAAAACGTGCAAGCATAGCTTCATTCTCCTCAACAATACCACATCTAATCATGCCAGTTTGTAATTCCTGATAATATTCCTCTACATAATTTTTTCCTTGTCTTAAACGCTGCAAATTTTGAAGCACCTGAGGGGCGGGTGCAGCCCGACCGTTACGGTTGTAGCCATGTGGTCGACCTGGTGCGTATCGTGGTGGTTGCCCCTGAGGCTGATCTGGAGCAACCTCTCCCTCATCATCTTAAATCACCATCATAATCGTCAACCTGCTCAATGACAGTAGCAGCAGGAGCCACAGAAGTAGCAGCAGTATCAACAGTACCAGTATGTTGGCCTTGGCCGAGAGGCACACGTTGCGCTCGTCGTTCGAAAGGGATAGGAGCTGCAGCTGGTGGTGGTAGACGGGCAAGCACCTCATTGAACTTGGCGTCCATCTTGGTGTCGAATGTGTTCTCCAAACCACCGAGCTTCTCCATGGCCTCTCCAAAGTTGGTCACGAAATCTTGTACCTGGTCAACCATCATTTGCTGAAATTTATCATAGAGCGCTTTGTTGGTCATGCTCTCCCAGTCGATCTCATTGTCGTGTGATCCTGGCATGGTTAGCAAATAGGAAACACACAAGAATATGAAACCTACGGACTACTGGGACGTGGTGGTGGTGGTGGTGGTGGTGTGTCACAAATCCTTTAAGCGAATCTCAAATTCTTACCAATTCTTACCCAGCAGCAGGCGGTGATCGGCAACCGTTGTAGTCAAAACTCTCAAAGCTTGGATAGAGCGATTGCCAGGTGGTGTCAAACACACGACGTAGATGTATGTGGAGCTGGGATGACTTATAATATGATAGCAAAAAGGGTTAACAATAATCAATTCAGAGATGCAAGGTTGAATAAACGCTCAACGATGGTACTGTGCTGGTCCTAGGCTAGATCCGTACTAAAGACGTGAGCCTAAAGCACCAACAAAATCACGACGCTACACGTAATCAAGGGAAGAGCACACTTTGAATTATTTTTTTGTCGGCGCCTCTTTTTTTTTTGCTCAAAAAATCACTACAATGGCGAGTGTCTCAAAACTCTTGCCACGTCGTATAAGCAAGATGGGCCCGAAATTTTTTTGGACTATTTTTTTTTCTGGAGCAATCCGGGGGCTGCGACGACCAAAAATTTCGACAAAAATCACTATGATAGCAAGTGTCTCAAAACGCTCCGGAGAACCTAAAATCAAGATAGGGAAAAATATTTTCGGCCGAATATTTTTTGGGCCAAAACCTGCTCTGCAAAGCGTGCCAGACTTTTTTTTTTCCGACACCTACGCAGGTAGAAAAACACGAATCCGAAATCAAAAAGATCTCAAAACGAAATCTAAAACGAGCTGGACTCGGATTGGTGGTGGTATATATGGACACCAATGGATAGTGGGTGGTGATATCTAACAGCGGTGATGATGGTGGTGGTATATGGCGACTATGAAGACGATGCGTTGGCGGCGTGACAACCTGTGAATAGAACTCGAAACTCTAAAGGACTAGACACTAAGACCAGCAACTCGACACGACGATTTAACCGCAAATTCAACAAAACAAAATACTGAAAAGACTATGCAAAGGCTCAGATTGGTTCGGATATGATGATCTAACCCTATTTTTTTTGGCTTTTTCGTGGACTAAAGGTATGAAGAAACAGATGCGATCTAAACTACGAAAACTGATAAAATCTCACCGAGCAACCTGGAAATCTGATACCACTTGATAGAGGCGAAGTTGTCCCTGTATTTCGATGAGATGGTGGCTATCGTTTTGGTGGAGTAGACTTTGACGATCCGACTACGAACGTGTGATGACGCTGCGCCTTAGCAATCGCTAAACCAACTCCGAGAGGTTATTGACCACGCCGGAGCACGATCAACCTGACCACGAGGGTCTGTTTCCTGCACGCAAACGAAAAACAAGCAAGAAACTAAGATTGCAATCTGGATATTGCGAATATAAGAGGAAAGCTTTATTGATGAAGTGGGGTTCTGTGACACCTTTGTCTGGTCGTGGAACACAAACGAAGAACGCGAAGTTGCAGCTATGGCGAACTTATAATCTAAACAAACCCAAACCTAAAACGACGCCCTAAGGGCTGTATATATGGGGGAATAGAGGGGAATTTCGTGGGCCCTTGGAGGAGGGGTCCGAAACAGACCCTAACTCAGTTTCCCCATACATACGGACTCTAAAAATAGCCTATAATATGGTATTTCGAAATTACATGGGCCTGGCCTAAAAATAAGGTGGCGCAACACCTATATTAGCCTAGGGACGAATTTTTTAAAATGACATCATGCGTATTTCGTCCAAGGCTTCTTGCTCATATTATGGTGGCTTCAAAGTGCGAAAATCATCACTGGAAGCTACATTGTTCTTTCCCGCGCGCGCACCTTCTTCTCCATGCTTGATCCCGCTCCAATGGTCATCCTTCTTGTCCATGCCAGGTCCTTCATTCACAAGTAAAACAAAAGTATCTAATTTAGGCAGCATCATATGTTCATGAACATTAGAAGGATTTGCAAGAAACGAAAGTACCTGGTAATTAAATTGATGTGCGCGAGCTCTAGTAATTGGTCCTGTATGTATAGCAGTCGGAGTTGTGGGTGTAGCATTAGTAGGGATGTCCTCATCACTCGGACGACGAGGAGGCGTTTGCGGCCCTGTTGGAGGAAGAAGCCGAGACCGCCGTCGCCGACGAGGAGCACCTCGTGATACTGTCCTCACTGGCCGGTTATTGAATTTTATGCCGAAAGAACGCCGATTTTGTTCATTTATGTCCAAAAGACGCCGATTTTGTTGATTTTAAAGTCGAAATAGCATCGAAACGGGACCGAATTTGGGCTGATTCTACATCGATAATGGGTCGAAAGCAGTGGTTGTGGAACGACCCCGAGGTTCGATTCGAAAACCAAGCCCTTTCAAATCGATTTTAACGCCGGCTCCATCCATGGGCGGCAACGGGTGGAGATGGTCTAAGCAAAGCGTGCGTTCTTTTTTGACACGGATAGACCGACCTCCGACTCCCGTGAGTGTCTGGGCGTGAGCGCGCCATGGCACTCGCCCTCCTCCCCCTCGCCCCCTCGCCTCCTTATCCAAAGTCACCACCGCTATGCCACAAACCAATCCGCGTGCGTCCGCTCTGCCGGTGCGACGCCACACGCCGCGAGTTCACTGTCTACACCGCCTCCGTAGCCGCCTCCGCCGCAGCCTCAGTGAGCCCCGCCGCCGCTACTGCCGCAGATGAGGCGCTCCCTTCGGTGGCACAGTCACCGACGCCTCACCCTCCGAACGGAGGGGCTACCCCGTTGCTGGTCGGCATCGCAAACACGAGGTCGTGGTCGCAGTACTACGGCAGCGGCTTCTCCATCCGCGTGCCGCCGTCCTTCGACGATGTCTTGGAGCCCGAGGTGACCGGTCTTGTCTACTTTTCTCCCTACCCTGCTTCAGATTTTCATAGCAATTTTGGGGTGAGCTCAAGATTTGTTTTCGATTGCATTTCAGGATTTCAGCGCCGCGATGACCTATTATGGCGACAAGGTCAAGGTCAGGGCGTACGCAGCTCGGTTCGCATCTCCAGATAGGTAGGTAAGTAAGGGCCCTTCCGACTTGCCAGCTACAGACCTATATTGCATTAACAGATGTGTGAAATGTTTATATTTTAGTGGTTAATCTTAGGAGTACTTAGAAAATTAGGAAAGTAAAAGAACTATATTATTCCCTGGGCTTTGCTGCGTGAAAGCTTAGATGTAGCTATGAAATATTGTTAAGGTACCGCAAACACAAATTATGTTAAGTTAGCAATTTAATTGTTCGAGCTTTTTGGCAGTAAATTAAATTTAAGTATTTAATGATTTTTTATCTCAAGTCGATTGATTAATGGTGTTCACTTTCTTTCATTGGTCGAGGAAGCACTCAACCAATAGTTCGATGCACATGCCTTCTTCACTTAATCTTTTCACTTTCAGTGAGTTGTCCACACCACATGCATGAGATGACATGATGCAATCAATGACTAGTGCCATCTCTAACTAATTCTTCACACAACATGCATGAGATGACATATTGATGATGTCGCACGCATGCATGTGGCGTGCTTGCACGGTTAAGAAGTGGGTTGCAACTGTAGGAATAGAGGATTACATTTGAATATGCCTAATGCAAAGAACCTTCTTCCTGTTTTTATATAGGTCAGAACTTGTAAGCGTGGTAATCAAGCCATCCAATCAGCTCAAGATCACATTCCTAGAGGTATGTTAAGGAACTTGCCATTTTTCATAACTATTTTTACTTAAGGGCATTGCTAACTGGGGTGCACGCGACCAACTCGTGCGGTTTCGGAAAATACATATATAGATCTTTCAGAAAAAAACAAATCTTGCCCGGCTTCCATCTCCTCCAAACTAGAAGGCCCCACCTGCACTTGTCAACCTGCTTCCTTGCCTCTGCCGCTGCGGCGTCCCCGTTTCCTGCCATGTCATGGCAAGCTCTTGCCCCTCGTAGGTGATGCTGTGGCCAGCCGCAATGTCCCCGTCCCTAGCTCGACCAATTGTCTAATCTGAGTGGCGGTCAAAACTAAAATGCCCCCACCTGCACCTGTCAATTTCCTTCCTCACCTTCGCCGGCGACGCTGCAGCGTCCCCCTCTCCAACTCGGGCGTTGTTCTTCTTCACGGTAGAAATCGACTGAACCGAAGGAAAAAATAGGACGTAAAAAAATCTAAAAGAAAAAATACACAGGAAAAGGCCATCAAAATACACATGCAACTCTCTTGTACGCAATATATCAGCCCCCCCTCGGCGCATTTGACTCCCACCAGGCCGACATTGCATGGGGACGTGGTCCATCAATTGGTCGCTGCAGCGAGGGAGGCGTTTTGCTTAACATTGGGGTTGTTTTGTGTTGAGCAAAGGAGGGGCGTACCGAGTCGATGGTTCTTGCGGACGTGTCTTGCACAACATCGTTCACATCCCGGTCTAGGACGACCACTTAGTGGAACGGGCTCGGGCTTCCTTGGGCCAGTAAAATATGGGGCTCCATTCAGCCCCCCCCCCCCCCCCCCCCCCCCCCCCGAAGAGGTATCTTGTCACATGCCAGACTACATACTTTAGTTCCTAATCCTTGTCAAGCAGTCTGCAATCTGTTACTCTGAACTCACATGCTCTATCTTGATGGTCCCAACATCTAACTTTTATTTGATGAAGAATGTATCTGTTTCCACATGCGTAGTTCCGTCATGCTGCACTAAATTGTGTTGATTGTTGATTTCTTATCACACCACACATTCAAACAACTAGTCTTCAATATCTTCAATTCTTCTAGTAATATTTTTTTTTGTCCACAACATTTCACTTGGCTCTTGAGCCATAGCGCTATATTCGGCCTTGACAATTTACCCTTATGTTTCTTCTCCATGATACTAAGTTCCCACCAACAAAGACACATAATCACGAGGTTGATCTACGATCATCTAGGCAACTTGCCCACATTACCCATCCACTACGAGATGCTTGTTATTCTCAAGTAAGAGTCTCCTTCCTGGTGTCTGATGAGGAACACTAGATGAAAATAATAATAGTCATATGTCAGATTTGTTTGGCTACTAGATGCTTCCACACTAGTGTAGTATTTCTTTTCTTTTCTACCTTACCTACCGTTTTCTAGAGTCCTCTAGTTGTGAGTAGCTATGAGTAGAATGGTGAATCTTAGGTAATGTTTTCTAGAGTGTTCTAGCCATAAGTAGAAGTATGTGAAGGCTTCCCAAAGCCCTATAAATAGAGGTCCTCACCTCTAGTTTGTAACCAGACTATGTACCCCACTACCTATAATAGAACTCAGTGTTCTTATCTAAGATCTTGGAGTAGATCTTGTGCTCTACGAGTTCTGGATTGAACTCTTGCTGCCATATTGGCCTACACTCGCCTCTAGAGCGATGTCTAGCGCAACACGTTGAAGTAATTCCTTCAAAACTTGTGCTGTACACATTGTAGCAGAAGGTGGAGTTGCTCCTTTACAACCTTGTGCTGCTTCAGGTGGTATCAGAGCCTTGGTGGTCCACACAAGTTCTTGTTGTTCTCTTTGAGAGCAAGCTGCAGCAAGCAATGGAGCAATTGGAGAAGAGGATAGATGCTGCAAAGCAACAAATCAAAGAGCTGCGTGAAGATCTTACTCGGAGATTTGACCAGCTGGTTGAGATGATAAGAAAGGGTGTTCCTGCTGCTGCCAACGAAGGAGATTCATCTAAGGAAAAAGATGTTCAACAAAGAAGGAGAGGTAATCTTGGAGGAAGACCACCCCAACAACATGCTGGTCAACGTACTTCAAGAAGGCCAATTTATGTTGAAGCTTCTGAAGGTGAAGAATATGATGATACCCTTGAAGAACCTGATCCCTATGCGTATCAGAGAGTACCCAACCCTACATACGCAAGGGATACATACAAGGTGAAAGCTGAGATCCAAACTTTTAATTGAAATGTCGATATTGAAGGGTGCCTTGATTGGTTATATGAAGTGTAGACTTCCTTTGAGGTGATGGAGGTGTCGGAAGATCGTAGAGTTCCTTTGGTCGCATACAAGCTGAAAGGAGGAGCCGGTGCATGGTGGCACCACGTTCAAGAAGAGCGCAGGCTGAGAGGAGAACCTCGTGTGAGAACTTGGCGGCAAATGAAAAGTCTTTTGAAAGGGAGATTTTTACCCGCTGATTATGACCAGATCCTTTTTATCCAATTTCGCTCAAGGGAATAGGTCCGTTTCAGATTTTACACGGAGGAGTTTCTAAGGCTACAAGTGAGGTACAACCTTGCGAAAACTGAAGATCAACAAGTTGCAAGGCACATCAATGGCCTCAGTGATGCTATTCAAGATCGATTGATGATGCAACAAATCTGGTCCATTGATCAAGCACAAGCTCTAGCCTTGAAGGCCGAGAGGTTTGTGAGGACGAGAAAGACAACTAAGGCTCCATATCCTCCATATCCCCATACCGAAGGCTTGTCTAGGAGTCAGCCTAATAGAGTGGAAGAAAAGACCGCTCCACCAAAGGCAAAAAGATCGATCCGGAAGCCAACTAAAAGCAAGGCTAAGTCCAATGAAGGCCCAAAATGCTACAAATGTGGTGAAGCGGGGCACATATCCAACGGTTGCCCACTAAGGAAATTTGTTAACACAACTATCCATGATGGTGAAGACAATGAGGAGGAATACTAATCTAAAGATGTAGAGGGACAAGGGGTTTGTCAAGAAGAAGGTGAAGAGGTGGTATGTGTGATTCAGCGTCTCCTATGTTCCACACCACAACTTGACGACACAGAACGGAAGAAAATATTTGAGAGCAAATGCACGGTGAATGGCAATGTATGCAAATTAGTGATTGATAGTTGCAGCTGTGAGCATCTTATCTCCCAGAAGTTGGTGAAACATTTAAAACTTGAAACCCATGATCACCCAAATCCCTACACTATTGGATGGATCAAGAAAGGAGTGAATATGAGGATCACCAAACAATGCAACCTGCCACTTTCTTTGGGCAAGCATTACCGCTCAAATGTGTTGTGTGATGTAGTTGATATGGACGCCAGCCATGTTCTTCTTGGGAGACCTTGGCAATTTGATGTGGATACTGTTACAGTATATGTGGATTGCACTAGCCCTTTCCATCAGTTCGTACTTTTGGTTGCGTTGGCTAGTGCATGAAGCTTAACACGGTATCGAAGCTAAGGTCTTGAGTTCAAGTCCTGGCTTTCGCAATTTATTAAAAATTGCTGGTAGCCCCCCTTTGTGTCCACGTAGAGGCCTCTCGAGTCATACGTGAGTTTCGCGCGCCGTCGCTCTCTTCCGGTTGCACGTGTTGACTTGTCTTCCCCGTCACACGTGAGGAGGTGTTACAGTATATGTGGATTGCACTAGCCCTTTTCATCAGTTCGGACTTTTGGTTGCGTTGGCTAGTGCATGAAGCTTAAAAGATACTACACACAAGGGCAAGGAAAATTCTTACTCTTTCATTTGGATCAAGAGGAAGATCATTATTCTACCAAATATAACTGATGGTAATATCTCTAAGGAGGAGGGGAGAAGTATGTTAACTATTTCCCACACCTCTAATGAGTTTATGGAAGGCTTGAAGGAGGCAGATTTATGTGCTGCATTTATTGTAAAAGGAGAAGAACACCCGGTTGTTGAAATTCCAGCAAAGGTACATGGCTTATTAGCAGAATTTCATAACATACTTGGAGAGCCACAAGGCCTGCCATCGATGAGAGGAATTCAACATAGAATTGACTTAATTCCGGGAACAAGTCTTCCTAATCTCCCACACTATCGAACGAGCCCAAAAGAGCATGATATATTGAAGGAGAAAGTGGAGGAATTGCTGCAAAAGGGGCACATTCGAGAAAGTATTAGCCCATGTGCTGTACAAGCCCTGCTCGCACCAAAGAAAGATGGATCTTGGCGCATGTGTACGGACAGTAGAGCCGTTAACAAGATCACTGTAAGGTATATATTCCCTATTCCCTGTCTAGATGATATGTTGGATTAGCTTAGTGGAGCAAGAGTGTTTAGAAAGCTAGATTTAAAA
This sequence comes from Hordeum marinum, assembly GCA_022496015.1. Classification (NCBI taxonomy): domain Eukaryota; kingdom Viridiplantae; phylum Streptophyta; class Magnoliopsida; order Poales; family Poaceae; genus Hordeum; species Hordeum marinum. The sequence goes on from CM039676.1 coordinate 147,986,906, forward strand.
AGTGGATATCATCAAATCCGTATCAGACCCGGGGATGAATGGAAAACAGCCTTCAAGACAAAGGAAGGGTTGTTTGAATGGCTAGTCATGCCATTTGGACTCTCAAATGCACCAAGTACCTTCATGCACTTAATGAATCAAGTCCTTTGACCCTTCTTATCCCACTTTGTTGTGGTCTATTTCGATGACATCTTGATCTATAGCAAGGATGAGGATGAACACTTTGACCACATTCGGAAGGTGCTAGAAGTACTAAGGGAAAATGAGTTCTACGTCAACTTGAAGAAATGTGTTTTCCTGCAAACACAACTTCTTTTCCTAGGATTCATCATAACACGTGACGGTATTCGTATTGATGATTCTAAGGTTGAAGCAGTCCGAGAATGGCCAACTCTGAATACCATTTCCGAGGTAAGAAGTTTTCATGGCCTTGCAACTTTCTATATGCGATTTGTGAAGAATTTCAGCACTATCATGGCACCAATTACCGAGTGCCTGAAGAAAGGAAAGTTCCAATGGACAGAAGCGGCCGAAGCTAGTTTCAGTGAGATCAAGCAAAAGCTCTCACAAGCTCCTGTCTTGGTGCTACTTGATTTCAACAAGACTTTTGAGTTGGAATGTGATGCAAGTGGAGTAGTCATTGGAGCTGTTTTATCTCAAGAAAGGAAGCCCATTGCTTTCTTTAGCGAGAAGTTAAGCGAAGCTAGACAAAAATGGAATACCTCTCAACAAGAATTGTATGCCGTTTTCATTGCCTTGAAGACTTGGGAAGTCTATTTGCTACCTAAAGAGTTCATTGTTTATAGTGACCATCAATCCTTGAAACATTTTAGAAATCAGAAGCATATTGATCGCATGCTAGCAAGACGGGCAGCATATCTGGAGAGATTTAACTATCTCATCGTGCATAAATCTGGAACAACTAACCGAGTGGCCGATGCTTTGAGTCGTCGTGCATGCCTCTTGACTTCTTTTGATGCTGAACTGCCAGGCATGGATCAAATAAAGGAGTTGTATGAGGACGATGAAGACTTTGCCAATGTTTGGGTAAAGCACTTCAGGGGGCAACCATTAGGTGATGACTATTTGGTGCAGGATGGATATCTCTTGAAAAATGATCGTTTGTGCATCCCAAGGAGTTCTCTGCATGACAAACTAATTAGAGAACTCCATTGAAGTGATCTTAGTGGCCATGTTGGACGAGACAAGACTATCGCTAACCTGGAAGCTCGCTACTTTTGGCCACAACTAAAAGAGAGATGCTGGAAAATTTGTTCAGTGATGCCCTATATGTCAAACCTGCAAAGGCCAAGTGCAGACATAGGGTTATACATGCCTTTGCCTGTTCCTGTTGCTCCATGGGAGGACATCTCTATGGACTTCTTCTTGGGTTTGCCAAGAACAAGAAGAGGGAGTGATGCTGTCTTTGTGGTCGTGGACAAGTTCTCTAAGATGGCTCATTTCATCCCATGCCGCAAGACAACGGATGCTAGTCATGTAGCAAACCTATTCTTTCGAGAAGTGGTAAGACTTCATGGAGTTCCAAGGTCCATCGTCTCAGACCATGATAGCAAGTTCCTTGTTGCATTTTGGCTCACTTTGTGGAAGCAATTCAACATTGAATTAAAATTTTCTAGCACTGCCCATCCACAAACAGATGGACAAACTGAATTGGTGAACAATTTTCTAGGTAATCTGATTCGGTGCATTTGTGGAGAAAGAAAGGGACAATGGGATTTGGCTTTATCTCTTGCAGAGTTCTTCTACAATAACTCCAAGCATAGGTCCACAGGAAGGAGTCCTTTTTCCATTGTCTACACTAAAGTTCCAACACATGTGTGGACCTGGTGAAGCTACCATCAAGGGGAAACTCAAAATCAGCACTGTCCTTTCCTGATAATTACACCGAGTTATTTGAAGAAATTCCTGCTGTTTTGGAAGCACAAAATCAGAAATATAAACAACTTGCTGACTGCAAAAGGAGGCTGAAATCATTCCAATTTGGTGATAAGGTGATGGTCTATCTCCGAAAAGAGAGGTTGCCTTTAGGTGTTAAATGGAAGCTTAGGCAGAGAAAGTATGGGCCCGTGAGGAAGATAGATGATAATGCTTATGTGATAGATCTTCCAAGCGACATGGGTATATCCAACACTTCCAATGTTGCGGACTTGACTCTCTACGATCCAGAAGAAGTGCTCTATGAAGATAACTCGAGGGCGAGTTCCAAACAACAAGGGGAGAATGATGAGGAACACTAGATAAAAAAAAATAGTAGTCATATGTCAGATTTGTTTGGCTACTAGATGCTTCCACACTAGTGTAGTATTTCTTTTCTTTTCTACCTTACCTATCGTTTTATGGAGTCCTCTAGTTGTGAGTAGCTATGAGTAGGATGGTGAATCTTAGGTAATGTTTTCTAGAGTGTTCTAGCCATAAGTAGAAGTATGTGAAGGCTTCCCAAAGCCCTATAAATAGAGGTCCTCACCTCTAGTTTGTAACCAGACTATGTACCCCACTACCTATAATAGAACTCAGTGTTCTTATCTAAGATCTTGGAGTAGATCTTGTGCTCTACGAGTTCTGGATTGAACTCTTGCTGCCATATTGGCCTACACTCGCCTCTAGAGTGATATCTAGCGCAACACGTTGAAGTAGTTCCTTCAACACTTGTGCTGTACACATTGTACCAGCAAGGTGGAGTTGCTCCTCCACAACCTTGTGCTGCTTCATGTCACCTTCAAGTACCTGGGAATCCTATACACCGCTTCAAGATGACTACTCCTAGGTTCATGCATGTATCTTCTCACCGCACTTACCGCAAAGGCAATGTCAGTGCGTGTATGACATAAGTACAACAACCTCCCAACTAATCTTTGATATTTCTCCTTATCCACTTCCTCTCCAGACTGGGCTGTCACTTTGCGGTTTTGCCCAATTGAGGTTGAGGCCATCCGACATCCTAGCATTCCTACATCACTTAGGAGATCTAATGTATACTTCCTTTGAGATAGCGCAATTTTCTTTGCAGATCTGGACACTTCAATGCCCAAATCTTTGACTTCCTCTGACATAGTTAAGGGACCCCACACTGGTGGGAACGTCGTCGGCGGTGAACACGACGGCTGGCGGCGGAGTGGCGGCGCTTGGTGTGAGGTGGCGGTCATGGCGTTGCCGACGGTGATGGGCAACGCTGGTGGTTGGGTGGCACGACCTCGGTTGGAGACGGGCGTTGGCCGTCATGGGAATCTTGAGAGTCGAGGCGGTCAGTGGTACGTTCCTAAGGCGTTGTGGGCAGGTGATCTTGGGCGGGGGAGTTGTTGTATCGCGAATAGCTAAGATTGCTTGAGGGCTCCTTCTGGGACCCTTTGTCCCCTCTGATCGCCGTAGTTGGGTAAGGAAGGATCCGCATTTTGTCTGGTGGGCACTGGCTAGGCACTTTAGGTAGTTCCAACGATTCACACTCCATTGCTGAGCTCCCTGCCCTCTCGACACCAGGAGTAGGAAGCGGGAGAGTGGACTGGGCTCTCGGCCAGAGGTTCTTCGTCTGAAGTGCCGAAGTCGATCTTTTCTCCTGCAATTATATCGTTGATGAAAAATCCCTCTTTGTTGAGGTTGTGCTGGGTGAGACAATCGGCATGAGGTTCATGGACGTTATCTCAATTGGAAAGGGTGTTGGAAGAGAGGGAAGATATCCATTGTGGACCCAGGGTGGGCGCCAAATGTCGATGAATAATGTTATCATGGAAGATTGTAGAGAGAGGGATAGCTCTTCATCGATGATGGTGACAGTGGTTTTACATAGGTTTAGGCCCTCGGATGGGAAAAAGCCCTACGCCCTTCCTCCCTATCTTTATTTATTAATAATTAGTGAGAATTACAATGAGTTTTTCTATCTACTGAGCTATAGGTTACGTGTATCTGATCCCGCTTGATCCCCTTATTCTGTGGACATATAGATAGTCATAGCATTTTATATGCACACATATGAAACAATTAGTGGGTTAAAAAGCTTTGATGAACATATGCTAACCGTGTTACTATTGATTATGCTATTCTGTATCACTATTTCCTTATTACTTAGAAGGCTTGTGCTTTTATCGGATATTACGAAAATAGAAAATCCTCATGTTCTTACGCAGCTGTTTGCTCACAGGCCAAAGATATAACGGAGTTGGGCTCTCTAAAGGAGGCATCCAAGTTATTTGTACCTGGTGATTTCTATCATCTTATCTTGATAGTCGTAGCACCTTTTTAATGTGCTTTTAAATGAGAGTTGCCCTGGAATGCGTACAACTTCTAAATATTAGCTGGGGTATGAAAAAGAACTTGGTAGACAAAAGAACTACTTAATGCAAGCCTTAGCTTGCTGTTGGATGTCACTCTAAATATGTTGATTGATGGTCTGATCAACATATCATGTTTACTACTGAAATTGATTTATTACCATAACCATATTGCTGTGATGTAAAGTTTCTGCTTAGTGTGCATCAAAGTTCAAAATAAATAGCAAACATAGCTAACCGCTTTTATGAGTTGTCCAATGTGGTTACATTTTCTATTTTGCCTTATGTTTGACATTTTATAATTGCGTAACCGTGCAGCTCAATAGTTTCCGTAAATAGTTAACGTTCCTAGCTGAACATATGAATTGAAAAACCTTGGTAATAGTTTGTGTTGAGTAAGTATTGATTCAAGTCCCCTTACGTATTCATATTAGTCTAGATTTCCTCACTTGTACCTAAGTCCCTTGTAATCTATATTCACCCAGTGGGCTATGCAATGCAGACAAGTTGATCCTCAACCTGGTATCAGAGCCCTAGGTTTCACCCCAGACACCACACCCTTCAACCTTGATCAATTTTTCCAATCTCTGTGTGCTCTCGTGTACCAATCTCCTTCTCTCTTGAACGAAGTTAGCCAGGGCTGTCTCCTGGCTCGACTCCATCCGTCCCCGATTGAATTTTCTCTTGGTCTCCATCGATCTCCCTAGCCGGATCAAATCGAGCTGTCTCAGTGCAACCAGCCACTCACCGCTTTGGATTGGGTTGCCTCCAACCAAATAGCTGCGCGTCTGTCCGACCATTGGCCTCCTTCGTCCTATACCGCTAGACACCGCCTGACTCCTTTGCCAGATTGGGCCATCGCTCCCGCATCACATCTCCAAGATTTAGCCGCCTCTCCTGCTCGATTCGTTGGTTCTTCGCCTCTCTATTAAAAGGCCGCCCTAGCTATAAATCACGATATTAACACCCTTTGTTTGTTGGTCCAGATCGACGCCCCAACTGACACCTTGTTTCAGTCCGATACCCGTTACCTTCCAATCTGTTGTTCCCCACCATGACATTGCTGCCGTAGTCCTCTAGCTTGCTATGCCTTGTTTTTTCCCGTCCGCCAGCTACCCGTTGCCCCACCTCCTCCTGGTCCGCCTCGTCTCCTCCCTGACAGGCTGCTGCAGCTGAGTCCACATGTTTCGTCAGCTGCAGTTTCGCCGACCTCCCAACCTATCGAGGTTCCGATGACCAAACCTACCTCCAAGGTGCCCCTCTCTAGCGGTGCGTCTTTGGGCATGAGTCGTTTCTCTTGCATGCATCCATTGCTCTAAGGCAAGGTTAGCCTTCGGTTAGTAAAATGAAAGACAAAGGAATAGGTACAATGTTGTCACCGGGCATCTTTTCTCTCCCTTGTCTGATGATTTTGACAGTGGTTGTTTTCGCCGACCCTGTCTCGCACATGCAACTTCCATCAGTTTGGGTGCTCATCCTGCTGGTTGTTCTTCACCGGATGACTCGTCGTTACTCCTCTTCGGTAGCTAACTTGCATGGTCTTGTCCATAGCCTCCCCTGTATCAGCTATAACTCATGATCAATCGCTGGTGTGTGCTTCCTAGCTTCTAACTTTCTACTTTCCTGTTTCGTCCACCAAGTTTGTTGCTCTTTTGTGTCCATGTGAGTCCATCAAATCTTTATGCCATTCTTCTTTTCCGATCATGGCCCTTTATGTACAATTTCTATGGCCTTTTTGGTTCTGGTTTTCTTCTGTAGAATTTGTGGCCTCATTCTGCACTGTCGTCGATCAACGCCATTTTCTTGCCATCCAGCCTTCTTCCGCCGCCAGGTTCTTGTGATGTGATCTTTATGACATGCTTCTTCTATCGCACTTCAGCTTGACTCAATGGGATTTTGCAGACTCCATGCTAGTATGCTTCAACGACACTGTCAAGACATGGATTTTCAATTTTCATTATTTGTTTTCATGTTACACTTATTCAACTGCATTGCTATTTCATACACTTTGCATTTGATAGGTGGAGGTGGAGGTGGAGGTGGTGGTGGTGTGCGTGTGTGGGGTGGGGGTGTGGGGTGTTAAGTATTATTAGTATTTTCTAGGTCCCCTTGCATATTCGTTTGAATCTTGATTTTCTTCCTTGTACTCCAAGTCCCTTGTAATATATATCCCCCTCTTGCGCTATGCAGTAAAGCTAAGTTGCTCCTCCAACATTCCCTACACTTAAATATGGAGAAAAAATGAAGCGTGAAGAAACGCGACACCTTCATTTAGCTGTTCCTTGTTCGACACTACCTGGAAGCTCTGAGGTCTTCCAAGGCCAGAATCAACGGATGTGATGACCTTGATAAACCGGTACGCAAGTGACGAAGAAGAGGTTGCTGTTGATGCAGGATATTCGACGACTGCCATTTAATTGCTTTTACCGCCACTTGTAGTTCTCCATGATGTCGTTGCCATGCCTCTCTTATTTTACTTCTACCAGAACTTTTGGACTGTAATGGCTATAAAGCCAATGATTCTAGATGGGGAATTGAGTTGTACTTTGGGTTTTAACCCTAGTTGCCATTGGACTGGTTTGGCACTAATTTCCTCATCCTAGAAATAGAAACCCTAGCTAGACCCCCTCTAAATTCCAGGCTTGTTTGTGAATCTATGGATTTTGTGAGTTATAATAGTTCAGATCTTGACAATTGGCATCAGATCTTTCAATTCCTCGATGGCAAGATGGATTTGATGGCCGAGCGGAGCTAGTTCTCCCCTTCTGTCTCAAATTCTGGAGGGAAAGTGTTCGTGGTGGCGATTGGGAGCGGTAGACTGCTCAGATGCGGGTCTGGACTAGGAGTCATTGCCGAAAAATCTCTTCATGGTAAAATCCCACCCACTCATCCTCTCCGGTGCACCATCTGGCCGCGGGTGGTGCTGGCGGCGGTCGACTGGCAGCGCATGATTTGGGTTGTGCAAGTCTGGTCGACACTAGTTGGCTATCAAATTCCCCATTGCCCACCCTGGTCTCCTAATAGTAAGGTGAGAAATTAACTGCTTTCTTCCAATACCCTTGTTGTTCCCTAGGGCAAAATAATCTGATTCAGCAGACAATAAGATCCTTGAACTCGAATCACTCCAATTGGATGTTCAAACTTGGCAAAAGCAATGTATTGCTGGCAAGCTGGAACTCATTGAATTTACAACTTTATTCCACAAGAATTTCTCTACCTTGCAGAGCAATTTCTCCAAAATCCAGTCCAGCTTTGACAGGTTCATGTCAGGGAAAACCCTCTTGAAGAAGTGGCCCAACTCTTACCCGACATAATGGATAATTGCAGGGAAATTACCCTCTCCCCCCGACAAGGCATTATCAATCTAACAGCTGCACTTGCCGCAAAACCATATGGAGATGTGCCTGTAGTTATACATGAACCCAGTGGAAAAGAAGACACAACCAGAGCGCCATACAGACATCGCACCATGCCCAACACCCAAATGTACACTCCCACGAAAAACCAGAGCATTGTTAAGCTTCATGCACTAGCCAATGCAACCAAAAGGCCGAACTGATGGAAAGGGCTCAACAGTCCACATATACACTTCAACACCCCCTCTCACGTGTGACGCGGAAAGTCAACACGTGGACATACTCAGAGGTATGGTTCAAGAGGCTTATACGTGGGCAAAGGGGCGCAACAACAATTTTTGAGATAAACTACGGAAGCCAGGACTTGAACTCAGGACCTTGGGCTCTGATACCATGTTAAGCTTCATGCACATGCCAACGCAACCAAAAGTCCGAACTGATGGAAAGGGCTACCATGTTAAGCTTGATGCACTAGCCAACGCAACCAAAAGTCCAAACTGATGGAAAGGCTTAGGCAATCAACATATACACTTGAACACCCCTCTCATGTGTGACGTGGAAAGTCAACACATGGACAAGCCCTATACATGGACACAAAGGGGGGAACAACAACCTTTAGATAAATTGCGAAAGCCAGGACTTGAACTCAAGACCTTAGCCCTGATACCATGTTAGGCTTCATGCACTAGCCAATGGAACCAAAAGTCCGAACTTATGGAAAGGGCTCGACAATCCACATATACACTTCAACAAGCATCACCACTAGATAAAGTTTCTGAAATTGGGCAGAAAAATGCTGAAGGAAGAGGCCAGTCCTGTAGATAATAGTCCACTGTGCCAAGTTCAACATACCAGAATTTTAAGGGAATGATGCTTAACATTGTATAAAAAACATTGAGCAGTACTTTGACACTGCTAGGACTCCTTGGAACTGGGTAGAAAAATACTAAGGGAAGAGGCTAGTCCTGTAGATAATAGTCCACTGTTAAACCTGCCAAGTTCAACATACCAGAATTTTAAGGGAATGATGCTCAACATTGTATAAAAACCATTGAGCAGTACTCTGACACTGCTAGGACTCCTTGGAACAAAGGGCAGGATTTATAGTCTCATATTTGAACGAACCAGTAGTTCAATGGTGGAGAGGTATAGTTGTATATATTTGTTGTGTATATCCCCATTGTATAAGGGTTTTCTTGCATATTTACCACACCTGTACATGTACATATATTGGCCCATGGCCACCTGGAAATCATGGTTTAGAAACCGGATCGGACCAGCGGTCGGACCGGAAAAAACCAGAACCAGCACTCCCATCGGGTTTTAAGCTCCAAAGACCGTTCTGCAACTAGGCCTGTAAAAAACGAACCGGACGTTTTTTCTTGTAAAACCGGGAATAAAACTGGGCGGTTGAACCAGAAATATGTTTTTTTGAGAAATAGGAATAAGTGGGATTCGAACCCATGACAACTGGATGGTAGGTTGCGGCTAAGCCTGGCCTAATAACCACCACGCTTGAGCTTCTTTCTTGTTTAGTTGAAGGGATCTTACTATTTGACCAGCTTTTGTACTATATTTACATATATTACGACTTAACAATAATTATTTATGATTAGAAAACCCAGAAGATGAACCGGTGAACCGGCGGTCCGACCAGTAAAAACCTGAACCCATAGGCTCGCCGGTTCGATTGCCGGTCTGGTTTTTTAAACTATGAGAAAAATACAAGTTTCCTATTTCCTAATATGGTATCAGAGCCCTAGATTATTTTTTTGCACACGCAACTCGTGCTAAGTTCCAATCTCGTGCCACCGCCACTTGTCTTGGATCAACTCGTGAGTGCCTGACCTTCTCCCCATTCGTGCTTGGAACAATGTTTTTAAGGCGGTAGGGCAAGATGTTCCAATCTCACGTCGCCGTTGTTGTCTTTCCAGCCGCCGTCGTTGCTTCTCTTTTCCCTCCGCTTGTCTTGGATCAACTCATGGGTGCCTGACCTTCTCCTCGTTCGTGCTTGGACTGATGTTTTCAAGGCGGTAAGACGAGACGGGGGGGGGGGGGGGGCATGGACAGAACCAGCTAGGTACATGTATGTACACCCATTATTTCGCCCCTAAAACCATCAACTGCTTACCATATAGTAGGTTTTGTGCAGTACGCCACTGATCTGAAAACGTAGTTCCATTTATCCCAGCAGCCCAGCCAACCTCATATTATCCAACTCCCCCTTATTCTTCCCACAAAAGCCCACTATCCAAGAACAAAGCACATCCGACAATAGCTTCAACTCCCCAACTGATGAGAGTTAGAGAGCGAGGCAACTTACACAACTCGAGGATACGCAGGTACGTGGGCAGTGGTGTTTTTAAATTTTGTACACCCAAATTAAGGATCCTAGCTCCGCCGCTGTGGCCGGGGGGGGGGGGGGTCACCTTTGAAGTGCTTAAAGTGTAAGGCAAGGTGATGCCTTAGACACATACATACTTTAACAACTAGCATTAACATAAATAAACTGTTACCAACGTTGGATGTAGCTCTATAAATCGAACATATGGAGTGTCAAGCTGGATCTTCCTCTCTAAATCTGGCCAAAACCCATACTTTGAAGATGGATCGTCGGATGTAGCTCTTCTCTTGGGACGATGATAGCTCATTAGCATTATCAGCCACAGGAGCCATCAGAGCAGGGGGAAGGTGTACAAACAGCCTTCGGAAGCGGTACACATCGAATCTGAAGAGGACTTCAATCTCCGACACTAGCTGGAAGCTATGAGATCGTTCGAGGCCAGAATCAACGGCTGTGATGACCTCGATGAAAGGATCCCCACGGCTGCCATTTAGTTACTTTTACCCGCCATTTACTGTTTCCCGTGATGTCGTTGGCATCCCTCTCTAAGTTTTACCAAGCCTTTGGACTGTAATGCTATAAAGCCAGTGATTCTAGGCAGATCAGGCATGAAGTCTTCCAAGAAATAGAAACTCTTGCTAGACCCCCTCTTAATTCGGGGTTAGTTTCCGAATCTCTGAATTTTGTGAGGTATAGTAGTTCAGCTCTTGATAATAGTGTCAATAGTTAACATGATATACTCATTTGGAATGATTTAAAAGACTGTCCTAATATGTTAACTATGTTATTTGTTTCATCTCATAGGCGGTGCAAAAATATACTCAGCTCGAACAATTAAAGTTAAGGATCAGGAGGGTATAAGGTTATTTTTCTCAATTTTCAAGGGAATATTACATAAGGCAATGGCTTCTATAGTTAAATTACTTTATGAGATAATATTTTGCAGGACGTATTACTTCTACGAATTTGGTTTTGACAAACAACATGTTGCTCTAATGGCCACCGTGGATAGCGGGAAGGTACCGGCTTGTCAAACTCTATTTACATTTTTGGAAGAAATAGAGACAAAATGCTACTCCCTCCATCCCAAAATAAGTGTCGCTGATTTAGTACAAAGTTAGCGACACTTATTTGGGACGGAGGGAGTATTTTTTTTTTCTCAAACACGCAGGAGATCTGTGTATCATTATGTTAAGAAGAAATGGGACAAGAATCCATACAACGCTCGCTGAAACACGTTACTCACTATAGTTCTTACCTTATATTCTCGCATGTATGTCAATAAAGAAAAACGACCAAACATGACCATGACTAAACAACTAAAATCCAAGGGCTGGAGCAGTCAAGGAAGAGAGGCCCCATGCACCTGCAATCTCCCAAAGACGCCGCTCATCGCCGGCAGTGTCCAGCGCTCTTGCCATGCTTGGAGGTGCTCCGTCACACACACAGGCATTGGGGTGACTCCAAAGAATCCAAGCACACAGGGCCATCATAGAACTGAATCCCTTATTTAGCTGATCAGGAGTTGTTTGCCACGCTTTGTCCCACCAATCATCAAATGACGTTTCAGTTGGTTGGGGAGCAAGGTGCTGCAACCCAACTTGACATAGGATAGAGTACCAAATTGCCTTGCAAAGGGGCAGGACACTACTAGATGGTTGATCGTTTCTTGATCCTGATCACACAACACACAAAGTTCTGGATGGGGAAGTCTACGACGCGCGAGCCAATCAGCAGTCCAGCACCTGTCATGCGCCACTAACCATAGAATTTTTTTGCATTTTCCAAGGGCCCAAGTCTTCTCCCATGGTCTGAGTTGAATTGCTCCCTGAAAAAGATCTTCATATGCAGATTTTGCTGAATAATGACCAGCGGGGGAAAGACACCATATGTGCATGTCTTCAGGCTGCAGTGAGAAGACCATGAGAAGATCCCAGGGATGGAGGTACTTGACAAGTTCACCAATCGATGAAGCACCTCGTGCGTCCGAAATCCAGAGGTGTTTGTTAATAGCTTCTGCGACCATACGCTTTTTGACAATTCTTCCAAAGAGTGTGAGCTCCACCCCCCCACTTCAGTGACTACAGCTATTGAAAAGAAAGCTTTGACTTGTTCTTGTACCTGAATTGGAAACATGCCCCATGGCCTGTGTGGTTCAGGTTTTTGTAGCCATAGCGCCATTGCATTCGAAGCGCCCATCCTAGGCTCTCTAAATCTGAAATCCCCAGGCCTCCAAGCTCATGAGGCCGCACAACTTTTCCCCAAGCGACTAGGCAGTGACCTGTTCACCTCTTTTCTTCCTCGGCAAAAGAACCCTTTTCTGATTTCGTCAATTGCTTTTCTGACCCATCGTGGCAGGTCTAGTGCCATCACCAAGTCATCACAAACTGAACTTGAATCCCTCGACCTGCCTTACTCATAAGATCGGCTTTCCATCCTGAAAGTTGGTCAGCTATCCGATCGTTAGGAAATCGACCAGGTCTCGAAGCCTCCCACAAAATTAGGAGGGGGTCTGGCGCTCCCTCGGGCGACAGAGGAGGCCACCAGACGCCGCTGGCCGCCAGCCCTCCTTGTCCTCCTCTCCCCACGCCGTCGCCTAGGCGCGCCTACAGGCGAAGCTTGCCTGGGCGACGGTGGGGAGCCTTCTCTTGCGCCGCGAGATCGATGCCGGTCAATCTGATCGGGCCGGGACGCGGCGCTATGTGGGGTGCAATGGCGCAATGGTGGATCTCCTCCCCGTTGCAGCCTCTCATGCTGCACTTGGTGGCTTGTGGTCTCGGTTGTCGGCTTAGGTGCGTTGGCGGGGGATTGTAGAGGTGGATTCGGACCGGAGGAAACTCTGGATGGCTCGCTCATCCCAACGGTGGCGAGGACCAAGGTCGTCGCTCTTCTCCTTGCAGGCGCCGTTGAGGTCCCTCCCCTACATCCCGACCCCATGCCTGGGTGAAGATCCAAAATCTCAAGTTGGGCAGCAGCGGCACTACGTGTGTCATGTCCCTTCTTGGAGGCGCCGCCTGGGTGTTCGGGTGCTCGGTTCGAGGAGCTACAGACGAAGGGAATGGGACCAGTGGCAAGAGGTGGTGTTCGCGAAGGATGAGCGGCGTAGCATCTGGCACATCGACTACGACGGGTCTCAGCGGCATGGAGCAGCGAGGTCTTTGTGGTGGACGCGTGTTGATGGACGAGCGCATGATGGTGGCGCTGTCTGGCGTCGTGGTGGCGTCGACAACAGCTGGGCCTGGCAAGGTCGATATGTCAGTACCTGCTCTGAAGATGGAATGGTGGAAGACGGTGGCGGCAGCCTTTGCAGTGTGCGCGTGCGGTGTGTTAGGAAAGCAACTTATCTATATTGAAGGCCCAAAGGACATATATATATATATTACACAAGACTCGAGGTGCAAGGAAAGTAAACATAGACTAATAAGGACTCCTAGACCAATACTAATACTTCCTAACACCCCCCCTCAAATGCAAAGCGTATGCAATAGCATTGCATTTGAAGAAGTGTAATACTAGAAAAAAATGATAATCCAAATCCGCGTCTTGAGAGTGTCGTTGTAGCATGAAGAGTCTTCAAAACCTGTCGAGTCGCCAAAGGGGATATCGAAGAGATGGCACATCAGAGGAAGACACCGCATCAATAGAAGATACAAAATAAGTGTCAAGAGAAATGGGTTGTCAAAAGAAGATGGCACATCAAGAGAATGAAGCATTGCTTAAAGAATCATGGCCCATGAAAACCGGCGGCGAAAGAAGCTGGCAAGAGAATGGGCTTAGATCAACAATGCAAATAGAATTGCATTGCCTAGAAAATCATAGCCCACAACAACCGACGGCGAAAGAAGCTCGGTGGTTAAGGCACGATGGGCGTAGACCGACAATGCAAAAGAAGTTCGGAAAATCCTATAGAAAACAGCAAGGGTAAGTAGGCCACAAAGTTGTATAGAAAGGATCAGGACCGAAGAAAGACTGACGGACAAAGGTATAGTGGACTAAAGAGAAGTGGCAAAGTGAGCACGTACACAAAGGAGCGCCCAGCTACGGTTAGTAGCAGAGAGCCGGCTGAAAGAACCATGGAAGCCCAAAGGCTCGATGCAAACCAATCGAGCAGGGAGCCGTACGGGGATAGGAGGATCGAGCAGGCGGCCGGCGAATCGAGCATGGGCGGCAGCAGATCGGGAGATCGCAACAACAGCCGGCCGGGACGAGGCGGATGTGTAGTCCCGGACAGCAGCCGGACATGGACGGAAGCAGATCGGGAGAAGTCCTGCTGGCGGTGACCCGCACGATGGGATCCAGCGACGTTGACCAGGCGAAAGCATCCAGACGATGGGCGCTTCGATCGGGAGCAGTGAGCGTTGACTTGGAGAGGAAAAGCATGGGGTGGAGCAGCAGCCGGCAACCGGAGATAAGACAGCGACGATCAACGGCCGTGCATGATTGGATTGGGAGGGTGAGTTGCGGCGCTCGAAAAAAATAACCTAAGCTCTAATACCATGTTAGGAAAGCAACTTATCTATATTGAAGGCCCAAAGGACATATATATATTACACAAGACTTGAGGTGCAAGGAAAGTAAACATAGACTAATAAGGACTCCTAGACCAATACTAATACTTCCTAACACGGTGAACACTGTGTGTGCCAGACCGTTTTGTGCCCCAGACCCGACAATGCGGCTTGGTTGGGGACTTCGGCTTTAGATGTTGGGCTTTGGTGTGAGGTCTGGGTATGCGGCTCAGACAATCTGCACCCTTTCATTAAGTTGATAGGAATAGCGACAAACGCTACCGAGATGGTGGCTTCAGACTTATTGATGTGTTACCTTGTAAGGTCTTGGTGAATAATTAATAAAAGGCTGCATGCATCATCCTGATGCAAAGGCTGGGGGTCATCCTTCTTTTCGAAAAAAAGCTATCCGGTCGATGATGGGCTGAACCCGAGCCTTTGTGAGCCTCTTCAGGGATAGTGGCAGACCTAGATAATGGCAACGAAAATCTGAAACTTCACATGGAAGATGATGGTGTATCACCTCAATTTTCTCTTCCCCACATCGAATAGGGAAAACGCTACTCTTATGGACATTTGTTGTGATGCCGGATGCATCCCCAAAAAGATTGAGTATATCCATAGTGATCCCAATGTCAATTGTCTCCGGACGAAGGAAGAGCACCATGTCATCAGCGTATAAAGAAATCCGGTGTTGGAGAGCTCTGGAGGAAAGTGGCTGCAGGATAAATAGCATAGGAGAAAGCGGTCTCCATGCCGTAATCCTTGCCGGTGTAAGATCACCTCACCGGGAATCCCATTGAGTAAAATCCGAGTAGTAGAGGAGCCCAATAAACCACTGATGATATCTCACCATATTTGGCCAAAACCCAAATCAAAAGCTTTTGATATGTCCAACTTGAGAATAAAACAAGGAAGCTTTTGTTGATGCGAAAATCTCGCTGTTTGCTGCACAAATATGAAGTTGTCTTGTATCAACCTTCCCTTAATAAAAGCACTCTGATTGGGGAAACCATCTGTTGCAATCGGCCAGCAAGCTTATTAGCCAACAATTTAGTGACGAGCTTGGCAAGGCTATGAACAAGGCTCATGGGACGAAAATCCTTGGCAGAGACTGCTCCCTCTTTTTTTGGCAGCAAAGTAATAAAAGCGGAATTGAGAGTCTCAAAATTTCTGAATTTCCGTCTCCAAACTGCTGATGTTGCCTCCATGACTTCTTTTTTGATTAATGACGAACTTACTCTATAAAAATGCCCCGTGAAACCGACTGGGCCTGGTGCTTTAACCAAAGGTAGCAACTTGATCGTGTTCCATATTTCTTCCTCTGAGAAAGGAGTATCAAGCTCCGAGAGATCATGAGGGAATCCCAAGAGCTTCAAGGTTGATTGTGTTTTCCCTTTCTGCATTCTGCCCTAACAGGTTGAAATAGAAGTTATCTATTATTTCAGCCTTATCCACCTGGTCAGTATAAACCTGGCCACCAGAGACTAATTGCGCCACAAAATCCTTTTTCTTGTGATAACGTGCCTGGGCATGGAATAATGCAGTCTTGGTGTCTCCCTCGCTGAGCCAACTAACTGTGTCCGCAACCGTGCAATGGTCCGGAACATAGGAGAGAGAGCCAGCTTCGACCAAATTTCCCTTGGTGATAAAACACGTCTGTCTTGGGCAATTTCCAGTTGGTGTAGCACTTCTCTGGCAAGTCCAAGCTGAGATTTCACGTGCCCCACAGTTTCGAAGAGGCAGGAGACAGCCGGAACTGAAGCCCATGGCGCCTCAACCGCATCCTGAAACCCCTCGAGTTTAATCCAAAAAGATTTGAAGTGAAATCTCTTCCTTCCCGACTTGATATCATTCATGCCCAGGAGCAAAGGATAATGATCAGAGTCACGAGAGGCGGCTTTGCAGCAAGCAATGAGGGAATAAGTCTTCCCATTCGACTGAACATAATACCTGATCCAGTTAACCGAGACTTGATTGTTTGTCCAAGTAAACTTGCGTCCATTCATTGGTATTTATTTGAGAGCAAGATCATCCTTGCAGCTGCATTAAATTCTGAAAATATAAATTTACCCTAGTAATGTCCCCATGCATTCATCCATTCGTTCGTTCCTTCTTGAATATGGCATGGACCGATAAACACAAAAAAAATGCATGAGCTGTTTGGAGGGATCACACCTACTCTACTCCCAGGCACTACTTGTCACACTTGTAATTTTCTCTTCTCCGGTAAAATTTCTTATTGGGCTTCCTCTATTGTTTTCAACTAAAGAACAAGTGCACATAACATTGATATGTTCAGCTGAAAGACTGCTTGTCAGAATAATTTCTTTTCACGAAACTTTTGGACTAATGGCATCACCTTATGAAGACAAGTTACTTTTCTTGTTCCTTTTTCCAAGGTAGAATATTTTCCTGTTAATTTCTGATTTTTGCCTCCTGGTGTTGCACTGTGTAACATGCATTGTGATTGGTGGCAGACATATATTGCTGCCGCCACTGCTCCAGAGACGAGGTGGGAGACGGATGGAGTGACGCTGCGATCGGCTGCTGTATCTATGTCTCTTGCATGATTTTGCAAAACAGAACACCAACCACTGTTATATATTATTAGAACTGCGGCATTACAACATCTTGAGTAGAGTTATCCGTTTTTGTTCTAAAAATGACTCCCAGTCCAGCGCTCGCTCCAAGCCATGTCACCTTTCAAATGGTTTACCATCAGCTTGAAGTCGATCAAGAATATTAAATTTACAATTTACTGCATGTGGGGTAGCTTGCTACATCCTTAAAAATAAGCTGAACCGATTGCAGCTACGCTATTTCACATGTAGAATGTTAAGTATACTAGAAAGGTTGGGTGCGCTATTGTGTTGTTGGGAATTCATAATGATAGAAATTGGTTTAAAGCGTGGGAAGTTTGTGTTGGGATTTCATAATGATAGAAATCGGTTTGAAGCGTGGGGAAGATAGTGAAGTGTGCTTTCTTTTCTATAGTGCAATATTTTGGTGGGTTCTTTTGGCAGCGTGATTCTGTGTTGTCTGCCAATCAATCATGTGTCGGTGATTCTTTGTTAGATGGTGAGAGGGTGTATGAGACTGATGTGTTCTTATAATATAATTGTTGCTGATTAATTTGAATAGTCGTTTACCCAGTCAAAATTGGGAATCAAATCCAAATTGAATACATCAATTGAATGAGAGAGCTCCACAAGAAATAGTTGACCTGGTCAAAACCGAGAATCAAATTCAAATTGAACACCTCAATTGAATGGGGGAGCTAAAAAATTAGGAAGCATAGATGATAAAAGATTAGAAGAGAGAGCCTCTTAAATCGTTAATCCAGTCAAAATCGGTGATTCAATTTTGAACTGAAGACATCAATTGAATGTGTAACACCTAAATTGAACGGGAGAGTTTTATAATTAGGGAGTATAGTGTATAAGGATGATGAATCAAATCCAAATTGAATACATTAATCGAATGAGAGAGCTCCACAAGAAATACTTGACCTGGTCAAAATTGAGAATCAAATTCAAATTGAACACCTCAATTGAATGGGAGAGCTCTAAAATTAGGGAGCATAGATGATAAAAGATTTGAAGAGAGAGCCTCTTAAATCATTAATCCAGTCAAAACCGATGATTTAGTTTTAAATTGAAGACATCAATTGAATGTGTAACACCTAAGTTGAACGGGAGAGCTCTACAATTAGGGAGCATAGTGTATAAGGATGATAAAATAATTAAAGAGACAACACCCTTAAATCATTGACACTGTCAAAATTAGCGAGTCAATTCTAAATTGAAGATCTCAAGTGAATCTAAGGCCTTAAAAACTAGTGAATCTAAGGCCTTAAAAACTAGGAAGCATAGTGTATTAGATTGGACTAGAAAGATTGGATACACTTTGTTGCGTCATTGGTGTATTGGTTTTATAAAAACAATATTCACTATTTTAAAAATGCTTTTTGAAAAGTGCCTTTTAAGTTTTATCAAAATTTTAGTATTATATCAAAATTCATAATATCAAATCTGTACGATCCGATTCATCATGAATTTAATTTTCATACTTTTTTGTTTAATATTGTGGATATTAATTTTTTTTCTTTGAAATTGGTCAACGTAGAAAAAAAGTTTGTAAAAAACTAATACCCCTTAGTTTGGAACTGATAGAATATTTAGTTTGACATGTGGAGTATATGATGCAGTGTATTTTATTTTTGTTTACAATTCGGTGATATGATGGGCCTTTCTTGCTGGTTGGTTTTTTGTTCTCTGCTAACCAACTTTTTATGTGTGAGGAAATTTTTACGTTAATGGGTGCATGTGTTATATTGGTGTTATAGTATTACATGGTCACACTTCTTTTTTCAAGGTGGTGGGAGAATGCACAAGATTGATATGTTTCTATAGGTTGGTGCTGATTGATTCCTAAAATTATTGACTCGGTCAAAATCATAAAACAAATTTATAATTGAATAACTCAATTGAAAGAAAGTGTTTAAAAATTAGGAAACACAAGAAATTAAAAGAATTGAATGAGAGATCTTTTTAAGAAATTATTGACCCAGTCAAAATCGACGACCCAATCCTAAATTGAAGACCTTATTTAATTGTGAGACCTTTAAAATTAGAAAGTATAATGTACAATATAAAAAGTTGAATAAGAAAGTTTTGAGAAATTATTGAACTGGTCAAAATCGAATTACCCAATTTTAATTGAAGACCTCAATTGAATGTGGGCTTTTTAAAGCTATAGAAGTTATACTAGAAGGGTTGGACACACTTTCCTATGTCGTTGACATTGTTAGGTTTCTAAAAAAAAATACTCGCCCGTTTTCAAATATAAGATGTATTTTTTTTATGAAAATGCAAACTTTTTAAGTATCATCAAATTCATGGAGAATTATATCAAAATTGATAATACCAAATCAATATGATTATATTCATCATGAAATGAGATTTGCATACTTTTTGTCTAATATTATGGGTGACACTTCCTTTTTCCAGATGTTGGTAGGGCGCACGGGATTTATATGGTTTAGATGTCGATTGGTGCTTATTGATTTGGAAAATTGCTCGCATGGTCCAATTGGTAAACCAAATCAAAAATTAAATGTAAGAGCCTCAAAATTAGGGAACATGTGAATTAAAATAATTGAATGGAAGAGCTTCTTGAGAATTTGTTGACCTGTTTAAAATTATGTGATCCAATTTTAAATTAAAGACCTTAATTAATTCACGGCCTTAAAAATTAGTTAACATAGTGGATAGTATAAAAGAATTAAACGAGAGAACTTTAAGAAATTGTTGACTCGATCAAAATCGGATGACCCAATTTCAGTTGGAGTCCTTTAAATGTGAACTCTTTAAAACTAGAAAGCATAGTGTTATAGAGGGTATGATATATTAGCAATATTTTAATTAATTTAGTCCACTAGTAAATCATGAGCATGACATTGACAGAATAAATCACATACTTTACGATCCAAGTATGCACGTACTACACATATAGTAGAAACATCTATGAACATAGCTAGTACTGCTAAGATAAAAATAGGCATGAGCTGGACAAACGAGTTATACCCTCTAGTAGGCCATGTAGAAGTCGCGGCGGCGATGATAGTCTCTCATGTCTGAGGTCGGCGACAACCCATGATTCGACGTCTCAGATCATGGTTCGTCTTGTTAGACTAATCCTTGTATTATACATTTCCTATCCTAAATCGGTTTGCAACTCTATATATACCCGTGTATACTGCACCTAAATTATCAATAAGCAATAGTTCTATTCATCTATCATGGTATCAGATACCGATCCTAGGGTTTAGGGTATGGCTTCACCGAAACCACCCCCGTCGTCGCCGCCTGGCTACTTCGAGCGTCGGGCTGCTCTCATCGCCAAAGCCGTCGCCGCTGCGACAATCTTTCTCTCTGTTCTTTCCCTAGCCCTGCCAACACCTCCTCCTACCCTCCTCGCCGCACTAATGTCGCTCGCCGACACCATCTCCGATGTTAGCCCCTGTATCCCCATCGTCCTTAACCTCGCCGCTCACAACTATTTTCTATGGGCCCAACCCGGCTAATGACTTTTGTTAGGTTTTTATTAACCCTAATTAGTTCCTGTAACACTGACATACGGGTCCCATAGTCAGGTTTGACCTGACTCACTTCGTTGACCTGCTGACGCAAGGTTGACATAGTGTTGATGCAGTAATCATTTTCTGGATTTTTCTAATTCAAAACAATTTGGAAAATTTAGAAAAAAAATTGAAACTTCTAAAAATCATAGAAAGTAATGTGTAACTCTAAAGAAAATAAATTACATATGTAAAATGATAAGAAAAATCCAAAAAATCTGTTTATGCCATTTTCATGCATGTTTGGACAAGTTGACATCACCCACTAGGAAAATTCATGTCTAGGAAAATTTATGAAATATCATGTGGAGTTGGAATTGATCTTGTTTGAATTCCATTTCAATTAGCTTGGCTAAATGTTGCACTAGGTCAATTCAGTACCTTAACATGACATACCATGCATTTGGATGTGCATCATTTCCATGAATTGAATGTTGCTCTTTTGTTGTTTCGTTGTTTGTTCCTACCCGGTAGCCGATGATTCGACATAGTGATCGTTGACACTGATGAAGAGCTTACCATATTCAAAAGTGTCAGGCAAGCAAACCCACCTTGAGCATTTCGATACAATCCCACTCTCTCGCTCTTGCTCTCTTTTATTGCATTAGGACAACAACGATTTAACCATTAACTGTTGCGGTAGTTGAACCCATTCCTCTGCATGACTTGTCTTTGTCACATTAAATAGTAAAACATCTTAGCATGAGTTGGAATTACTTGAGCCATGACGTGACTACTCATCCATGCTTGCTATGCTTAGGGTCGTGTCGGGTCTGATTCAACTGCGATGAATTGGAATGGTTGTGTTCATGCCCTACTATGTGAGAGCTAGTGTGTGAACCTGATTTGGTAAAGGTGGCGATGAGAGGCCATGAAGGACTACATGGTGGGTTGTCTCGTTGAGACCGTCCTTAAGAACTGAGTTTTGTGTATGCGATCCAAGACGAGATACTACCACACATTCGGTTCCGGTAACTCGACCCCTCTCGGCCTATTAATCTCCTTGATCTTTGTCTAGGAGTTGTAATTAGTTTCTGGTGCTTGTAGGATTTGTTAGGGCCTGCGTACAGTGCTACCTGACGGGGTGGACTTCACTACGATAGATGCACTTGTGGTCCGGTGTACCAACGGTCACCCGAATGGTGCAGTTAGGAACCATGCACACATTGTTTGCTGATGTAATAGAAACTCCGACCAGACTTCCTTTGTGGATTCAACCTTAGATAGGCGATAAACTTGTACTAGAGAGTTGTGTGGTTAACGGTTGTGGCCGACACCCTCGCTAGTGCTTCCGCTTGAAGGTTGTCGATATACATGACGTGTATATGGTGGTAAGTGGTGAGAGGGCACGTGAAGAACACTATAAGCCTGCAGGGTAAATGATCTATTCGAATAGCCACGTCCGCGGATATGTACTACTTGGAAACTTTCATTGTTCATAGACAACTTGAAATTGATACTTTAAAATGCGCAAGATAAGTGTGAGTTCTATGGATGTCCTTCTCGTAGGGAGATGAGAGGGGATCAATAGTGGTTGCGCTCTCTCACCTCAAAGGTAATACTGGTGGTCGTAGTACATGATAGCCATTGAGTCAAAACTGGCTAGCTGCAATAAACCCCACAATCCCCTTTACCGATACTGATGCATAAGTAGATAGTTCTGATGCAAGTCTTGATGAGTACCTTTGTACTCACGGTTGCTTAATTTATGTTTTTATAGAGGAGACTTTAGTCTCACTAGTGTCTTCAACGACGAGTTCGATGTGACAGAGTAGCTTGGGAATCCCAGACAGAGGGTTCGCTTCTATGGAGGGTCTTGTAGATAGAAAGGCTTTCAAGCCTTCTTTCTTTTCAACTATCTATACTCAGACATGTTTATGCTTTCGTTGCTTGTATGAGTTTGTATGTTGGGTCATGAGACCCCTGTTTGTAATGTCATACCATGTTGGCTCTTCTAATCCCTTATTAAATACTATGAGTCATAGTGTCATAGAGCTACACTCCTTCATAGCTGAGCAATGGACTATACCTTTGTCAGTTTGGTGTATAGTAGTTTCACCACAAGTCTTACTGGTACTAGACTGCAGAAGGCTGACCCCTCGGGTGGAGCATATAAGTCACACTCATGGTCTGTTCATGAGCTTGCTAAAGATTAACCCGATCTCATAGCCTGGGACCAACAGTCGGGCTCATATAGGTATGTTCCTTCAAAGATCGCTCTGTAGGATAGCCTCTTGCTTATATAAGATTTGGAACACAGTAAGACAGTAGTCAACCAGTATTGCATCTCCAACAAAGCGGGTTAGTAAAGTTACTCTCCTCAGTTCACCACTGGCTTGTTTTTGCCAGGTCCTTCATGGGATCTACAAACACATAGGTTGGGTTACCACCATGGAAGCTCATGTGGGTCTCATACTCATCTCTCCCGATGCATTATCGATCACAACACGCGATAGCCCTTAAGTAAAGGGATCTGCCAGATTCTTAGCCGTTTGG
The DNA here is from genome assembly GCA_022496015.1 of Hordeum marinum. Taxonomy (NCBI): domain Eukaryota; kingdom Viridiplantae; phylum Streptophyta; class Magnoliopsida; order Poales; family Poaceae; genus Hordeum; species Hordeum marinum. Next base: position 148,010,035 of record CM039676.1, read on the forward strand.
ATATAATCCAACGCTATCACTCTAGTGTTTCTTAAATGTCTGACAACTTTCAATCTCATTCTTATATATTTGTTGGACTTCATGTTGTCCTTTGAACTCTTTACTTTGACAATAATTGTCCGATTGTCGTAGTTCATAAGGATAGTCAAAACCGGCCTCTCAGCCACTCGCAAGTCCATCAAAAGATCTTGAGGCCATTCTACTTCGACACCAGACGTGTCTAATGCTGTTAGTTTTGCTTTCATTGTTGATCTCGTTAAGATTGTTTGCTTGTAGGACTTCTAGGAAACAACACCACCTCCAAGAGTAAACATATACCCAGTTGTGGCCTTCATCTCATCAACATTAGAGATCCAATTCGCATTACTATACCCTTCGAGTATTGATGGGTATCCTATATAGTGAAGTTGATAGTCCGTAGCACCTTTCAGATATCGCATAACTCTTTCAATAGCATACCAATGTACATCACCCGGATTGGAAACAAACCGACTCAGTTTGCTCACATCAAATGCGATGTTAGGCCTCATTCCGCTCGCTAGATACATGAATGAATCAATAGTTTAAGAGTATCTCAATTGATCGTTAGCCATGCCTTCAAACTTCCGAATCAACACACCAGGCTCATATGATGTTTGTGAAAATTTTGCAGTCCTAATATCCAAAACGACTCAAAATCTTCTCAACATAATGGGATTGCAGAAGTGTAATCCCACCCTCATCATCTCTCGATAGCTTGATGTTCAAGATAATGGGATTGTAGTGCAAGTTATTGTTTTCTGCTTGTTTTTGGTTTTAAAGAATCAGTACCAAATGTGATGACTTTTCGTTGAATCTTTTTGGACCAAAACAAGACCTGGAAGCTTCACAGGGAGACCAGGCGTTGCATGGAGGAGCAACAAGGCCGAGGGGGGCGGGGGGGGGGGGGTGCGCCTAGGAGGGGGTGGTAAGGCGCACTCTATGCCCTTGTGCCCCCTGGATCCCCTACACCGCCTCTTCATTCTATAAATACCTAAATATTACAAAAACCCTAGCGGAGCATGTGAAACACTTTTTCGTCACTGTAAGTCTCTGTTCCGCCGCGATCCCATCTCGAGGCCTTTTTTGGTACTTTGTCAGACCGGGAATCCATCATGGTCGTTGTCTTCATCAACCTTGGTGCCTCCCACATGATGTGTGAGTAGTTCCTATAGGACCTACGGGTCTATAGCTTTAGCTAGATGCCCTCTCCCCCTCTCTCTTGTTTGATCTTCAATACAACGATCTCCTCAGAGACCTATTCGATGTAAGTTTTATTGTGTGTTTGTTGGGATCCGATGAATTGCGATTTTATGTTCAGATTATTCATTGAAAGTAATTGATCTAATCTGAGATTTATATGTGTGATTTCATATAATTATGTATGTTTTCCGATTTATAAGTTTGTTTTGGCCAAGTACAGTAGATCATCATAGGGACTGGTACATAATAGTAGTAGGTTTAATCTTGTGGTGTCCTCACCTCGTGACAGAATGGGTAGTGAGACACATATTTGTATTGTTGCTACTAAGGATAAAATTATGGGCTCTGAACATATTATTTGGTGTTACTTTGTCTGCATTATGTCATCTTGCTTAAAGCATTCTGTTGGTCATGAAGTCAATACCATAGATGCATACTAGATAACAGTCGATTGGTGGAGTAATAGTACTAGATGCAGGCATGAGTCAGTCTACTTGTCATGGACGCAACGTCTGTATATAGATCATGCCATGAATAATGACATAATTATTTGCTTTTATATCAATTGCCCAACAGTAATTTGGGCACCCATCGCTACTATTCTCAAGAGATAGATGCTAGTGAACGCTATGCCCCCCGGTCCATCTTTCTTTTTATATACCAAAAACATATAAAAGATATGCTTTTATATATTTACTTTTTATTAGTATTTATTTATCCCACTATCAAGATTTAATCCTCACAATTAATGAGTACAAGGGGCTTGACAAACCTCTTGCCATCGTTGGGGGGCAAGTATTTGCTCGTGTGTGTGCAGAACAGTTGATCATGTGTTTGGATAACTTCCTATTTGTTCGAAAACTTTGGTTCTTAATTGAGGGAAATACCGACCAGTATTGTACCACATCATCCCTTCCTCTCTAGGGAAAACCCAAGGCATCTACAAGTAGCACAAAGAATTTCTGGCACTGTTGCCGTGGAAGCTATCAAACATATTGACGATTCCTTCACACACATTATCATTAACTTGTTCCACTTTTATTTGCTTTTATTTCCAGTTTACAAAAAAATTCAAAAATACCAGAAATATCTTATGTGTTATGTTGCTTGAATCACCATTATGTCTACTCAAGAGAATTCTAAATTGTGCGATTTCTTGAATACTAATGATTTTATTAGTACTCCAATACCACCCACCACCAATGCGAAGACATATGATATAAATGTTGCATTATTAAATTTTGTTATGCAAGAACAATTTGTTGGAAGTCCTAACGAAGATGCCGCATCCCATCTTAATACCTTTGTTGAACTATGGGATATGCAAAATAAAAAAGAAGTGGATAATGATATTGTGAAGTTGAAATTATTTCCTTTCTTACTAAGAGATAGAGATAAAACTTGGTTTTCATCCTTACCCCGCAATTATATTGATTCATAGAATATGTGTAAGGATGCTTTCATTGCTAAATATTTTCCTCATGCCAAGATAATATCTCTTAGAAATCAAATTATGAGCTTTAAACATCATGAACAAGAACATGTTGCATAATCTTGCAAAAGAATAAAATTAATGATTAAGAATCGTCCTACACATGGATTGAATTTATGGATGATTATACAAAACTTATATGTTGGATTAAACTTTGCTTCGAGAAACCTTCAGACTCAACTACAAGTGGAACATTTATGGAGGTCACGTTAGGAGAAGCCATGAAGCTTCTTGACAATATAACCACAAACTACTCCCAATGGAACACTGAGTGAGCTCCAACTAGCAAGAATGTATTTTTTTGAAGAAGTTTCTACTTTGAGTGACAAAATGGATGTTATCATGAATATTCTTATTAGTAAAAATGCTCAAATTGATCTAAATGGTGTTCCACTATCCACTTTGACTGAGCAAAATAATGATGTTATTGATGTAAATTTTGATGAGGACATGACTACCTTGGATACGACCAAAAATGTTGCATACATGCATATTTGTGAGGTGATTTCTTATAAGAATTATGCAATAATTTATTTATGTTATCCTGAACAAAAATACTTCACCTATTTTTATTTTATGCCTAAATGCAGAATGGTCGAACACTTGTATGAACCACGTGTGATGACAAAGAAAGAGGAAATGGTTGGGTGCTATTCAAGAGGTCCTCTAATGTCAAAGGAAACAATTAGGTGTTGTTCAATAAGTTCTCTCACGTCATTTTTAGCCCAAGAGAAGATAGAGTCCAAGTCTCTCACGTTTTGGACTCAGATTCGGACTGCACAGACACACCTGTCTCAAAACGCCAACAACTTTTTCATACGTACTCGGAATAGGGTGATTCTTTTTTTTCTGGAAACTAGATTTCATATGCGTTCCATCCCAGTTGGAATCACCTTAAAATTCGTCCGGATCGCAAAGATATCGACGAAACAATCTGACGTTGCATCAGAATCCGAGTCAAACTACAAGTCCAAAGGTGTTGCATCACCTCCACTTGGGGCCATGGGCCTTGTACGACCTAGGGTTTGTTTTAGGGTGTATTGGAAAGTCTTCCCACCTCCTTGGCCGCCACCACTTGCTCCTATATAAGTAGATCAATCTAGTAGCTTTTCCTTTGGGTTTTGTTTAGATTATAAGTTCGCCATAGCTGCAACTTCGCGTTCTTCGTTTGTGTTCCACGACCAGACAAAGGCGTCACAGAACCCCGCTTCATCAATAAAGCTTTCCTCTTATATTCGTAATATCCAGATTGCAATCTTAGTTTCTTGCTTGTTCTTCGTTTCCGTGCAGGAAACAGACCCTCGTGGTCAGGTTGATCGTGCTCCGGCGTGGTCAATAACCTCTCGGAGTTGGTTTAGCGATTGCTAAGGCGCAGCGTCATCACACGTTCGTAGTTGGATCGTCAAAGTCTACTCCATCAAAACGATAGCCACCATCTCATCGAAAGACAGGGACAACTTCGCCTCTATCAAGTGGTATCAGTTTTCAGGTTGCTCGGTGAGAATTTCCAGTTATTCGTAGATTAGATTTATTTTCCTTACCTATTGCCCAAGAAAAAGCCAGAAAAAAAAAGTTAGATCTATTCATCTTTACTCCAAGCCAGTCTGAGCCTTTGCAATTTTCTTTTCAGTGCATGCATAGTTGAATTATCGGTTGCATCGTCCTGTCGAGTTGCTGGTCTTAGCGTCTAGTCTTTTAGAGTTTCGAGTTCTATTCACAACTTGTCACGCCGGCGTCGCACCATCTTCATCGCTGCTGCCATATACCACCACCACGCCAGCGTCATCCCTTTCGTTGTCACCGACCACCATCCATCAATTTTCACCACATGCTACCATTGTTCATTGTCATTATCACACTTGAGGTCGTTCACATGTACGCTTGATCCAATCTACATCTTATCTAATTTGTTGGATAGAAAAAAAAGTGAGAGAGAAAAAAAAGTGAGAGAAAAAAAAAGAGAAAAAAGTGAGAAAAAAATTGGTGAGAAAAAAATAGAGAAAAAAAAACAAATTTCGAATCTATTTGACTCAAATCTCGTGTCTGAATTCGGAGTGAAACCTGTTTTGTGCAGTGTTCAGTAAAACAAGCGTATCTTCCTCATACGAACTCGGAATTGAGTGATTCTTTTTGCATATGAAAGCTTGAGTCAGTAGCATTCTTGAGGAAAAATATCAAAATTTTGACGTATTATCTTACATAGGAAAGTTGTAGAGAGAGTTTTGGTATATCCTGCTTGGCGATCATTTATCATCATTGTCTTTACTGCCATTGTGGTCTTCACTTATATCTTGTTGTCCAAAGCTAATCCATATCATACTTTGCTGCTATTTGTCCTACGTCGTGACTCCATTAGTGTTCTAGGCTCATGTCTCTACTACAGTCTAGCCTAGGACCAGCACAGTACCGTCGTTGAGCGTTTATTCAACATTGCATCTCTGAATTGATTATTGCTAACCTTTTGCTATCATATATTAAGCCTTCCAAGCTCCACATATTTCTACATCGTGTATACATACGTTCACCTGGTAATCGCTTTACCCAATCTTTGGAGATATTGACACCGTCGGTTGCCGGTCGCCACCTGCCGCATGGTAAGAATTTGTAAGACATTGATATTTGCTTTATTGTGAGCGTTTTACCACCACATCCCAGTAGTTCATAGGAACAATATACTTGGATCTTTGTTTCCTGTTTCTACTAGTCATGACAGGATCCATCGTTGTCAGTTCATGCGCTTCTTCGATCGTGGGAGACGTGTCACCACCAAAACCGATACGAGAGATGCAAAAAGATCCAAATGCACATGATCAGGTTAATGTTTCTATACCTCCATTTAATGGCCGATTTAGACCTGCTTTATATATCGAGTGGGAGTTTGAAATAAATGAAATATTTGCTTCCCATAATTTTGCTGCACATAAGAAAGTTAAGGTCGCAGTTGGTTCTTTCACTGGTTATGCTTTAGTTTGGTGGAGCGAATATTGTCGGTTACACAAAGATATTATACCTATTACTTGGGATGATTTGAAACTTGCCATGAGACACACGTTCGTTCCTACTTATTATACTCGTGACAAGCTTAAAAAGTTACAATATTTGAAACAAGGTAGTGACACCGTAATGAAATATTATGATGATTTACAAATGACCTTGTTGCATTCCTCATTGGAAGAAAGTGAAGAAGATTTTATGGATAGATTTTGGGGAGGATTAAACCTTGATATTCAGGAGATACTAATTCAGGAAAAGTGTTATTCTATGGATCGTTTGTTTCGTCTTGCTTGCAAAGCTGAACAGGAAATAAATCAACGTGTTGCCCAAAAGGAAATAGAGCGCAAGGTGCACATTCCAAGAGTTGATACCGTTGTTCCTTCAACTACTAGGCATACTGTGACAACCACATCAAATCTTGTGAGGGCTACATCACCTTCACCATGTAACACGTCACCACCGAGAGTGCCTACATCATCTGAGTTGATCATAAGAGGTAATGCCAAAGGTATTGATCTTCCACCTCCACACGAGTATGATGAATGCCTTGTCAATTCCAATGTACCCTATGATGAGCTACCCATTACTTTGATCACACCACCTATTTTAGAGGACTATGTTCATGATTATACTTCCTCATGTGATCAAATAACTACAATATCAACAATTGTGAGTGCACCCATTGAATTAACTATTGATGAGCAAGAACCGTGTGAATCAGTAAATAAATCTAATTTGGGTCAAATATGTTTGAAAATAATTCTGCCGGTGTTTAATCATTTTGATATGACCTCCAATCTTGGTGATAATTCTGTGTCAAATGACATGTTGCATGTTTGCTTATTTAAGCATGTTGTAGCATCTAAATTTGAAATGATTCATGTTTATTTACCAATATTGGGATGGTTTAATGATGAACATCATGAATCTTTTGATATGAATAAGGACTTTACTTATATGTGGGAACTGAGTTGCAATATTGTGATGCCTTCTACTTCTTATCATAATCTTTTGGCTTTATATTTCATGACATGTTATGAGTGCCCTTGTATATATATATGTCACATGTGTCACAACTGAGAACAATAAAAATGGATGACATATACATATACAATGTGTATGCCTTTTCTCTTTTGGTAGCCACATTTCAGATTAAGCAACGCCGAGGACGGCTTTGTTTTCAAAAAAGGGAGGATGATGAGGACATGACTACCTTGGATACGACCAAAAATGTTGCATACATGCATATTTGTGAGGTGATTTCTTATAAGAATTATGAAATAATTTATTTATGTTATCCTAAACAAAAATACTTTACCTATTTTTATTTTATGCCTAAATGCAGAATGGTCGAACACTTGTATGAACTACGTGTGATGACAAAGAAAGAGAAAATGGTTGGGTGCTATTTAAGAGTCCTCTAATGTCAAAGGAAACAATTAGGTGTTGTTCAAGAAGTTCTCTCACGTCAGTTTTAGCCCAAGAGAAGATAGAGTCCAAGTCTCTCACGTTCTGGACTCAGATTCGGACTGCACAGACACACCTGTCTCAAAACGCCAACAACTTTTTCATACGGACTCGGAATAGGGTGATTCTTTTTTTGCTGGAAACTAGATTTCATATGCATTCCAGCCCAGTTGGAATCACCTTAAAATTTGTCCGAATCGCAAAGATATCGACGAAACAATCTAACGTTGCAACAGAATCCGAGTCAAACTACAAGTCCAAAGGTGTTGCATCACCTCCACTTGGGCCCATGGGCCTTGTACGACCTAGGGTTTGTTTTAGGGTGTATTGGGACGTCTTCCCACATCCTTGGCCGCCACCCCTTGCTCCTATATAAGTAGATCAATCTAGTAGCTTTTCCTTTGGGTTTTGTTTAGATTATAAGTTCGCCATAGCTGCAACTTCGCGTTCTTTGTTTGTGTTCCACGACCAGACAAAGGCGTCACAGAACCCCGCTTCATCAATAAAGCTTTCCTCTTATATTCGATTGCAATCTTAGTTTCTTTGTTCTTCGTTTGCGTGCAGGAAACAAACCCTCGTGGTCAGGTTGATCATGCTCCGGCGTGGTCAATAACCTCTCAGAGTTGGTTTAGCGATTGCTAAGGCGCAGCGTCATCGCACGTTCGTAGTCGGATTGTCAAATTCTACTCCACCATAACGATAGCCACCATCTCATCGAAAGACAGGGACAACTTCGCCTCTATCAAATTTTGTCGCTAGAAATAATTTTAGTAACATGGATTATAGAGGAAATTTCAATAATCCTAGACCGTATCCCGATAACCCCTCTAATAATTATGGTAATTCCTATGGAAACTCATATAATAATAGGATACCTACTAAACTAGAGAACAATATTAAAGGATTTATTAGTTCTCAAAAGACATTCAATGCTATGGTTGAAGAAAAATTAAACGAAGTTGACGATTTGTCTAGAAATGTGGATAGACTTGTTCATGATGTGGATACTCTAAACTAAAAGGGACATATCTTAATCTCCAAAAGCCATCCAAGTCTCCATAAGAGAAGGTAAAGAGAGAACCGATGGGATGATAGCTAAGCGTGAGTATCTAGAAAAGACGTTCGCATCGGTTTTCATGATAACGATGATGAAGTTTATGAAGAACATGGTGCCACTTTGAGGTACAAGTGTGGTAAAAGATAGTAGGAAAGTCCATTCTCTCTTTTTCTCTCATTTTTGTTTCAAGGTGGGCTTTTTTTTTCCGCCTCCCCATTTCATATTATATATATATATATATATATATATATATATGGTGGGCTCATTTGGCCTCCCCCATTTTTATTTTATTTTTCATCCGGAGTCTCATCCCGACTTGTGGGGGAGTCATAGTCTCCATCATCCTTTCCTCACTGGGACAATGCTCTAATAAGGATGATCATCACACTTTTATTTACTTACAACTCAATATGAAGAACTGATAGGAACATATGACTCTATATGAATGCCTCTGGCGGTGTACCAGGATGTGCAATGATCTAGCATGACATGTATAAAAAACATGATGAACGGTGGCTTTGCCACAAATATTATGTCATCTCTATATGATCATGCAAAGCAATATGGTGATGAACAAACTAGTCATGTGAAGTGACGATGGAATTTGCATGTCAATATATCTCGGAATGACTATGGGAATGCCATAATAGGTATGGTGGCTGTTTTGAGGAAGATATAATGAGGCTTATGTGCCACAGAGCATATCATGTCACGGGGTTTGGATGCATCGGTGAAAGTTGCACCGATCCTTGAGGTGAGAATGGGCTATGCACGGTACCGAAGAGGCTAGCAAATATGAGAAGGTGAAGATGCGTATGTCCATGGTGTCACATTAGTCATAAATAACTCATATACTTATTGCGAAGTTTTATTAGTTTTATCACAAATCGAAGTACTCCTTGCATGCCCCGAGGGAGGTGGTTGGTAGGAGTTAACCATCGCGCGCCCCGACTCGAAACAACACTAGGATTTGAACGAGGAATAAAAATGCTCACACATCATCACCATGCCTCTTTAATTATTATATGAATAACAATTTAACACCTCTTAATCTCAGCCATTCTATGAATAAACAATTGTGGACTCACACCTTTTTCATATTACCACATTAGTATCATTAACACAAAAATTATCTATATGTGCTACATGATGGTTTTGATTATCACTCACTGAATACCTATTATTTTTGGACTAGTCTTATGACCCATGCAAATTACCATCACTATTCATTCAGCTCTCAAACAAATATAAGTAAATAAAGAGAGAATATTATTTCCATAAAATCTACACGCCACTATGCTAAAAAAGATAAGTGAAGTACTAGAGCAACTACCAAGCTCAAAAGATATAAGTGAAGCACATAGATTATTCTGGAAAATTATGATGAAGGTTTGTCTCTCTCAAATAGCTGTGTCCAGTGAATGATGATTGTGACAAACTGGAAGTAAAAGCAAACAAAATCAAACCACGCTCCAAGCAAAACACATATCATGTGATGAATAAAAATAGCGCTCCAAGTGACATACCGATGGATTGAGACGAAAGATGGGATGCCTCCCGGGGCATCCCAAGCTTAGACGTTTGAGTCTTCCTTATAATTTTACTTGGGGTTCCTTGGACATCCCCAAGCTTAGGATCTTGATATTGCTTATTCCGTGGTCCATCGTGATCACACCCAAAACTTGAAAACTTCAATCACACAAAACTCAACAAAACTTCGTGAGATCCGTTAGTATAAGCAACATATTGCATACTTAGGTACTGTTATAAATTGAATTTTTTTTCATAATAGGTAATGTATTCTAACTTCTCCATGGCTTATACCCCCCGATACAATCCATAGCATAATCAAAACAAGCAAACTATGCAAGCAAAATAGAATCTATCTAAAACAGAATAGTCTGTAGAAATCTATAAATAGCCCATACTTCTGTAACTCTAAAAAAATAGGAAAACTGAAAGTGCGTTATATCGACTAGAGGGGGGTGAATAGGCAATTTTTACAAATTCATCATTAAGGAATTTCAACTTGAGGAATTTGAAATGTGATGAACTACTAGCAGCGAAATAAGTACTCAAGTGCATGTAAAATAGAGCAATAGCATAGTCATCATGATGAAATAGAACATGCACAGATTACAAGTAGCATGATACAACATAAGCAGGTGAAGAACAAGGTGACTGAAGAATTTGAGATGAGGAAATTGAGAAAGTCTCAAATTCTTCAAACAGTAACGATCAATTTCATCAACAAGTATTCAGGAAATAGAAGGGTTGAGGAAATGGAACCAGGTAGCTCGGTGAAGACAATGATTTGATGACCCAGTTACAACTGTCGTGACAGTCGTATGTCTAGTTCGGAGCGGCTTGGTATTTAAACCAAAGGACACACAATCCCAAGACACATAGTCCTTACTGTATTCTCCTTGAGCTAAGGTCACACAGACCTCGCCAAACACTTGTGGTAAGTCTTCAGGTTAGACTTCCAAAACCCTCACAAACTCGGTCACCCGACGATCAACAATTGACTGCTGGATGCTCGAGACCATGTCTCCTAACCGTTTGGAAGATACACAATCTTCAAAGGTAACAAGCGTCGATTGCACACAAGAACAATCTCTTAAGTGATGCTCAATCACTTTGGGTTTGGTGGTTTGGTTTTGGGGTTTTTCCTCACTGATGATTTTCTCTCAAAGTCCTTGGAGGATGGGTTGCTCTCAAATGACAAGTGCCAAGTCCTCTCTCGAAGCAGCCAACCAACTAGTGGTTGCAGGGGGCGGCTATTTATAGCCAGGGGGCAACCTGGCATGATAAGACATAAATGCCCCCCAATGATATGACCGTTAGGTGGATACAATATCTGGAAAGCTGGCGCAAAACACAACAATGGTCAGAATTTGAACTTCCAAATTCCTTAGGGCTTATCACATTCCTCAAGGTAGGCAATTTGCACTGGCGAAATCCTAACTCCACAGTCAGACCAATTTCCTCAGAGACCAGAAGACCGTCGTCTCTGTCACTAACGAACTTCACTGAACCGTAAGAGATTTCCAAAGGCTTCACTCAAATATTTGGGTTGTGTTGAGGCTTTTGAGTTGAGCATCAGTTGGAAATTTTCCTTAGTATTACCTCGGCCCCCTTTAACAGTATGGTGTTTCCTATGACTCAAAGAAAGGAAATGAAACTACGAAAACAAAAGTCTTCACGCTTCATAGTCCTCGTGTTAATATCTTCAAGGTCACACCGAATTCTTCAGCTTCAAAGTCTTCAGGGAATACCAAAGTCTTCAGCTAAAGACATTCATTTTTAGGGGTCGATAATCTTCGAATATATTAAACTCCTCATCGACTTATAGAACCAGTGCATACTCACAAACACATTAGTTCCTTAACCTATAAGTCTTCAATACACCAAAATCACTAGGGGGAACTAGATGCACTAACAATCTCCCCCTTTTTGGTGATTGATGACAAATAGGTTAAGTTTTCAACTAGGATAAACATATGAAGTATAAGTACGGTGTTTGAGGAATTTGATTGCAAGATATAGAAGAACTCCCGGGATATGTGCATATTTGAGTAATTTGCTTTGGACTGCAAATGCACATGACAGGTTAAAATCATGGAGATCTCCCCCTATATCTTGTAATTCATACATGCATTTAATATATAACATGAGGAATTGAAATGCATGATGAAAAATGGTGTGTGAAGAAATTCAACATGCATGCATTAAGGTACTCGAGGAAATAAGCATGCGAAAAGCAGTTCAAAAGCGTCAGACCACCATCGGACATAAGTTTACAACTCATCAAACAAAAGTTTCAGAAGAGCAAGAGTTGTAACTTAAACAAAAACAACCGGAATATAGAGACCCGCTTGAAGACTAACTCAAATTTCTCCCCCTTTGTCATCGATGACCAAAAGGGACGAGGAATGATGACTAACGCCCTTGAAGAATTTCATCTTGAAGGTGGTGGTGGAGCGCCAGCGTTGTCAGGGTCGTTTGTCGATGCAGGGCCCGCAATAGTGTCGTCAATATCCTCAACTTCATCCATTGAGCGCGATGAAGAATATGAACTAGTAACTAGTAGAGGAACTTGAACTTTCTTCCACTTCTTCTTTGGTGGGTAAGACCAATGAAAGTCCTGTTGAAATTCCATCTCCTTGAGTTCTTTAGGAGTATTGAGGTGAGACAGAATGGCCCATGTGCGGTCGAAGACTTCATGAAGATAATAGTGGTTCTTGCTCATATAATTGTGTCTGAGAGTCATATCTCAAAGAAGTGAACCAAACTGACGCTTGACCCACTTGTGATTGCGATCAACCTTCTGATGAAGACTTAAGAGAAGCTCGTGATCGATCATCACACGAGGGGCAGAAGCTTGATGATTTTGAGCGGAGGCTTTTGTAGAAGAATCTTGGGTGACAGAGTCATCATTGGTGGAATAGGATGCAGCTTTGCGGAATTGACCATCCAATGGACGAGAGACTTCATCAATAAAAACTTTTCCTTTTCCTTCAACTGAAGAAAATGTATTCTTGAGGACTTCAATCAGAGGCAGAAAACTGAAGTGATTCTGAAAAATCAGCCTTGAAGGGAGCATAAGGCTTCAACTCAAATGGTGATGTATCTATATTTGCCAAAGTCCTCATGAAGAAACCGTGATAATTGATGGGAATCCCATGAATGATGTTGAACAACAAATTCTTCATGACACCCACAACTTCTTCTTCAGAGTTGTGGACCTTGATTGGATTGGGTGTTTTGGTCAATATGCGGTATATGGTCCTGGGCACATAGAGCAAATCCTTCACTAGGAAGGAGGTCCTTGGAGGTTTGCTAGGAGCCAAAGTGATAGAGGCAAAGTTGTCCCTGTCTTTCGATGAGATGGTGGCTATCGTTTTGGTGGAGTAGTCTTTGACGATCTGACTACGAACGTGTGATGTCGCCGTGCCTTAGCAATCGCTAAACCAACTCCGAGAGGTTATTGACCACGCCGGAGCACGATCAACCTGACCACGAGGGTCTGTTTCCTGCACGCAAACGAAGAACAGGCAAGAAACTAAGATTGCAATCTGGATATTGCGAATATAAGAGGAAAGCTTTATTGATGAAGTGGGGTTCTGTGACGCCTTTGTCTGGTCGTGGAACACAAACGAAGAACGCGAAGTTGCAGTTATGGCGAACTTATAATCTAAACAAACCCAAACCTAAAACGACGCCCTAAGGGCTGTATATTTGGGGGAATAGAGGGGAATTTCGTGGCCCCTTGGAGGAGGGGTCCGAAACCGACCCTAACTCAGTTTCCCCATACATACGGACTCTAAAAATAGCCTATAATATGGTATTTCGAAATTACATGGGCCTGGCCCAAAAATAAGGTGACGCAACACCTATATTAGCCTAGGGACGAATTTTATAAAGTGGCATCATGCATATTTCGTCCAAGGCTTCTTGCTCCCATTATGGTGGCTTCAAAGTGCGAAAATCATCACTAGAAGCTCCATTGTTCTTTCCCGCGCGCGCACCTTCTTCTCCATGCTTGATCCCGCTCCAATGGTCATCCTTCTTGTCCATGTCATGTCCTTCATTCACAAGTAAAACAAAAGTATCTAATTTAGGCAGCATCATTTGTTCATGAACATTAGAAGGATTTGCAAGAAACGAAAGTACCTGGTAATTCAATTGACGTGCGCGAGCTCTAGTAATTGGTCCTGTATGTATAGCAGTCGGAGTTGTGGGTGTAACATTAGTAGGGATGTCCTCATCATCCTCCCCTTCTTGAACTGAAGTCGTCCTCGACGGAAGCTCATCTTCCTCACCCAAATAAGGCTTCAAATCTGCAATGTTAAAAGTGGGGCTAACCCCAAACTCTGCAGGCAGCTCAAGTTTATATGCATTATCATTTATTTTCTCTAACACCTTAAAAGGACCATCAGCGCGTGGCATTAGCTTTGACTTGCGTAAATCAGGAAATCTATCCTTACGCAAATGTAACCAAACAAGATCTCCAGGTGCAAAGACAACATGTTTTCTACCCTTATCTCCCGCAATTTTGTATTTAGCATTCATACGCTCAATGTTTTCCTTCGTTAACTCATGCATCTTTAATATCAATTCAGCACGTTCTTTAGCATCAAAATTAACCTTCTCCGAAGATGGAAAAGGCAACAAATCAATAGGTGCACGAGGTAAGAAACCATACACAACTTCAAAAGGGCACATCTTAGTGGTAGAATGTAGCGAACGATTATAAGCAAATTCAATATGAGGCAAGCATTCTTCCCACATTTTCAGGTTATTCTTCAAAACAGCCCTAAGCATAGTAGACATTGATCTATTGACTACTTCAGTTTGGCCATCAGTTTGGGGATGACATGTAGTACTAAAAAGTAGTTTAGTCCCCAACTTAGCCCATAAACATCTCCAAAAATGGCTAAGAATTTAGCATCACGATCTGAAACAATTGTATTTGGTACACCATGCAATCGAATAATTTCACGAAAGAACAAATCGGCAACATGAGCAGCAACATCACTTTTATGACATGGTATAAAGTGTGCCATTTTGGAAAATCTATTGACGACAACAAATATGCTATCCCTCCCCTTCTTTGTTCGAGGTAAACCTAAAACAAACTCCATAGATATATCCTCCCAAGGAACACTAGGTACAGGCAAAGGCATATATAAAGCATGAGGATTGAGTCGTGACTTAGCTTTTTGACATGTAGTGCAGCGAGCAACAAAACGCTCAACATCCCGTCTCATCTTTGGCCAAAAGAAATGTGTAGAAAGTACGTCCTCCGTCTTCTTCACGCCAAAGTGTCCCATTAATCCTCCTCCGTGCGCCTCCTGTAACAACAAAAGATGAACGGAGCTAGCTGGAATGCATAGCTTGTTAGCACGGAACACAAATCCATCATTAATAACGAACTTGTTCCATGTTCTCCCTTCTTTACAATTCTGCAACACATCTCTAAATTCAGCATCATGCACATATTGATCTTTGATGGTCTCCAAACCAAATATTTTAAAGTCAAGTTGTGAAAGCATAGTATAACGACGAGACAAAGCATCAGCAATAACCTTTTCTTTACCCTTCTTGTGTTTAATGACATAAGGGAAAGTCTCAATGAATTCAACCCATTTAGCATGTCTACGGTTCAGTTTTGCTTGACTTTTAATATGTTTCAAAGATTCATGATCAGAATGTATAACAAATTCTTTGGGCCATAAATAATGTTGCCATGTTTCCAAAGTCCGAACAAGAGCATATAATTCCTTATCATAAGTAGAATAATTCAGACTAGGCCCACTTAATTTTTCAAAAAAGTACGCAACAGGTTTACCATCTTGTAATAACACACCTCCTAACCCAATTCCACTAGCATCACATTCAAGCTCGAAAGTCTTATTAAAATCAGGAAGTTGGAGTAAAGGAGCATGTGTTAACTTATATTTCAAGACCGTGAAGGCTTCTTGCTGTGCGGTACCCCAAGAAAAAGGCACGTCCTTCTTTGTAAGCTCATTGAGAGGCGCAGCAATGGTGCTGAAATCTCTCACAAAACGCCTATAGAAACCAGCGAGGCCAAGAAAACTCCTTACTTGTGTGACCGTTTTGGGCTGCGGCCAACTCTCAATAGCTTCAATCTTGGCTTTATCAACTTCAATTCCCTGTGGAGTAACAACATAGCCAAGAAAAGATACTCAGTCGGTGCAAAAGGTGCACTTCCCAAGGTTACCAAACAAACGTGCATCACGTAGCGTAGTAAAAACAGCACGTAAATGGTCCAAATGTTCCTCCAAAGATCTACTAAAAATCAATATATCATCAAAATAGACTACCACAAATCGTTCAATGAAAGCACGTAAAACCTCGTTCATTAATCTCATGAAAGTGCTAGGTGCATTAGTTAACCCAAAAGGCATGACTAACCACTCATATAATCCAAACTTAGTTTTAAATGTTGTTTTCCATTCATCTCCCAGTTTCATACGAATTTGATGGTATCCACTACGCAAATCAACTTTGGAGAAAATTGTAGAGCCACTTAATTCATCAAGCATATCATCTAGTCTAGGAATAGGATGACGATAACGAATAGTAATATTATTAATGCCTCTACAATCCACCCACATGCGCGATGTACCATCCTTTTTAGGCACTAGAATAATAGGACCAACACAAGGACTAAGGGATTCACGTATATAACCTTTGTCAAGCAGCTCCTGTACTTGACGCATAATCTCCTTTGTCACCTCTGGATTGGTACGGTAGGGTGCACGGTTGGGTAGGGATGCACCGGGAATTAAGTCAATCTGATGCTCAATCCCGCGAATAGGCGGTAATCCCGGTGGCACGTCTTGTGGAAAGACGTCAGCGAACTCCTGCAAAATGTTAATGACAGCAGGAGGCAAAGAGGGAGGCATGTCCTCGAATGAAAATAATACCTCTTTGCATACAAAAGCATAGCAAACAGATGTAGCAACATCCAAATCATTAATATCAGATTTAGTAGCAAGTAAACATCCACTCTTCAATTTTATTTCGGATGCAACAGTAGATGATGGTTTATTATGCTTATGGTGTTGCTCAAATTCCTGTGCTACAATCTGATTTTCACTCTTATTTTTCTCCTGTTTTGCTTTACTAGCTCTAGCAATGTCATCTTTCATAATATGTTCGGGAGACATAGGAAGCAAAGTGATATTATGATCCTTATGAACAAGAGTATACTGATTTGTCCTACCATGGTGTACAGAATTTTTATCAAACTGCCATGGTCTACCAAGTAAAACAGAACATGCTTGCATGGGTACCACATCACAATCCACATAATCAGAATATGTAGCAATGCTAAAATGCACACGAACAGTACGGGTTACCTTAACCTTGCCACTATTGTTGAACCATTGGATGTAATAAGGATGAGGATGTGGTCTGGTGGTTAGAGACAGCTTCTCCACCATCTCCATGCTAGCCAAGTTATTGCAACTCCCTCCATCGATGATGACGCGAACAGAACGCTCCTTCACAACTCCCTTTGTGTGGAACTTGTTGTGCCTCTGATTTTGTTCAGCCTGTGTAACCTGCACACTGAGAACACGTTGAGCAACTAAACTTTCATACCTGTCAGCGTAATCAGCAGCCATGTAGTGTGTTTCTGGTTCTGCATCGTTGCCATCGTGTTCTTCACTTGCAATGAGAGCCAAAGTCTCCTCATCATAATCACTAGCAGACGCATATCCACCATCCTCAGTAACAATCATGACACGCTTGGAAGGGCATTCTCTCGCAAAGTGACCTCCACCCTTGCAACGACGGCATATAACCTCATGTGTTTGCCCTGTGGATGCAATAGATGAAGAAGAGCTCTGTGCAGGCCCAGAAGGTGTGCTCTTCGTAGAGGGTGGAGTAGGAGCCTGTTTCCTGGTATCGCGGTTGGAGTTGGAGGTTGAAGTAGGTGGTGTTGCAGCAGGACGTGTGGAAGTAGATGAGGTACGTGGCATCCATGATGAAGTGCGACCTGCAGAAAAAGTAGTTCTCGCCATTGCCTGTCGATCCTGCACTTCACGTTCAGCTTTGCAAGCAAGATGAAATAAACGAGTGATAGTGTTATACTCCTTATACTCCAGAATAGTCTGAATCTCTCTATTTAATCCACCCATAAAACGTGCAAGCATAGCTTCATTCTCCTCAATAATACCACATCTAATCATACCAGTTTGTAATTCCTGATAATATTCTTCTACAGAATTTTTTCCTTGTCTTAAACGCTGCAAATTTTGAAGCAATTCACGTTGATAATAAGGTGGCACCCAACAATTACGCATAGCAGTTTTCAAAGCAGCCCAAGTAGTTGGAATATTAGCATGGTGTATTCTACAATGTTCTGACCACCAAACACAAGCAAAGCTAGTGAATGAACAAACAACAGCAGCAACATGTCTATCCTTAGGAAATTGTAAGCATGTAAAACGTTGTTTTGTTTCTAACTCCCATGTAAGATATATATCAGGAACATATCTACCCTCAAACGTCGGAATATTCAATTTAAGTTTAGGGAGACGGTCATGCTCCCGTACCTGAGGGGGTGGGGCAGCCCTACCGTTACGGTTGTAGCCATGTGGTCGACCTGGTGCGTATGGTGGTGGTTGCCCCTGAGGCTGATCGGGAGCAAGCTCTCCCTCATCATCGTAATCACCATCATAATCGTCAACCTGCTCAACGACAGTAGCAGCACGAGCCACAGAAATAGCAGCAGTATCAACAGTACCAGTATGTTGGGCTTGGCCTAGAGGCACACGTCGTGCTCGTCGTTCGAAAGGAATAGGAGCTGCAGCTGGTGGTGGTAGACGGGCAATCACCTCATTAAACTTGGCGTCCATCTTGGTGTCAAAGGTCTTCTCCAAACCATCTAGCTCCAAAGTTGGTCACGAAGTCTTGTACCTGGTCAGCCATCATTTGCTGAAATTTTATCATATAGCGCTTTGTTGGTCATGCTCTCCCAGTCGATCTCATTGTCGTGTGATCCTGGCATGGTTAGCAAATAGGAAACACACAAGAATATGAAACCTACGGACTACTGGGACGTGGTGTTGGTGGTGGTGGTGGTGTGTCACAAATCCTTTAAGCGAATCTCAAATTCTTACCAGTTCTTACCCAGCAGCAGGCGGTGATCGGCAACCGTTGTAGTCAAAACTCTCAAAGCTTGGATAGAGCGATTCCAGGTGGTGTCAAACACACGACGTAGATGTATGTGGAGCTGGGATGGCTTATAATATGGTAGCAAAAAGGGTTAGCAATAATCAATTCAGAGATGCAAGGTTGAATAAACGCTCAGCGACGGTACTGTGCTGGTCCTAGGCTAGACCCGTACTAGAGACGCGAGCCTAAAGCACCAACAAAATCACGACGCTACACGTAATCAAGGGAAGAGCACACTTTGAAAAAAAATTTCGTTTTTTTTGTTGGCGCCTCTTTTTTTTTTTTTGCTCAAAAGATCACTACAATGGCGAGTGTCTCAAAACTCTTGCCACGTCGTATAAGCAAGATGGGCACGCAATTTTTTGGACTATTTTTTTGGAGCAATCTGGGGGCTGCGACGACCAAAAATTTCGACAAAAATCACTATGATAGCAAGTGTCTCAAAGCGCTCCGGAGAACCTAAAATCAAGATAGGGAAAATATATTTTCGGCCAAATTTTTTTTGGGCCAAAACGTGCTCTGCAAAGCGTGCCCGACTTTCTTTTTCCGACACCTACGCAGGTAGCGAAACGCGAATCCGAAATCAAAAAGATCTCGAAACTAAAGCTAAAACGAGCTGGACTCGGATTGGTGGTGGTATATATGGACACCAATGGATAGTGGGTGGTGATATTTGGCAGCGGTGATGATGGTGGTGGTATATGGCGACTATGCAGACGATGCGTTGGCGGCATGACAACCTGTGAATAGAAATCGAAACTCTAAAGGACTAGACACTAAGACCAGCAACTCGACACGACGATGTAACCGCCAATTCAACAAAGAAAAATACTGAAAAGACTATGCAAAGGCTCAGATTGGTTCGGATATGATGATCTAACCCTAATTTTTTTTGGCTTTTTCGGGGACTAAAGGTATGAAGAAACATATGCGATCGAAACTACGAAAACTGATAAAATCTCACCGAGCAACCTGGAAATCTGATACCACTTGATAGAGGCAAAGTTGTCCCTGTCTTTCGATGAGATGGTGGCTATCATTTTGGTGGAGTAGACTTTGATGATCCGACTACGAACGTGTGATGTCGCCGTGCCTTAGCAATCGCTAAACCAACTCCGAGAGGTTATTGACCACGCCGGAGCACGATCAACCTGACCACGAGGGTCTGTTTCCTGCACGCAAATGAAGAACAAGCAAGAAACTAAGATTGCAATCTGGATATTGCGAATATAAGAGGAAAGCTTTATTGATGAAGTGGGGTTCTGTGACGCCTTTGTCTGGTCGTGGAACACAAACGAAGAAAGCGAAGTTGCAGCTATGGCGAACTTATAATCTAAACAAAACCCAAACCTAAAACGACGCCCTAAGGGTTGTATATATGAGGGAATAGAGGGGAATTTCGTGGCCCCTTGGAGGAGGGGTCCGAAACCGACCCTAACTAAGTTTCCCCATACATACGGACTCTAAAAATAGCCTATAATATGGTATTTCGAAATTACATGGGCCTGGCCCAAAAATAAGGTGGCGCAACACCTATATTAGCCTAGGGACGAATTTTATAAAGTGGCATCATGCATATTTCGTCCAAGGCTTCTTGCTCCCATTATGGTGGCTTCAAAGTGCGAAAATCATCACTGGAAGCTCCATTGTTCTTTCCCGTGCGCGCACCTTCTTCTCCATGCTTGATCCCGCTCCAGTGGTCATCCTTCTTGTCCATGCCAGGTCCTTCATTCACAAGTAAAACAAAAGTATCTAATTTAGGCAGCATCATATGTTCATGAACATTAGAAGGATTTGCAAGAAACGAAAGTACCTGGTAATTCAATTGATGTGCGCGAGCTCTAGTAATTGGTCCTGTATGTATAGCAGTCGGAGTTGTGGGTGTAGCATTAGTAGGGATGTCCTCATCACAAAGGCGTCATCAGCACTTGCATCATGTGATTGGGCAGCTCAGGTTCATCATAGATGCATCTTGCTCCTTCTGAAGGAATTGCTATTGGAACATCACGAAGCAATTCAGTTGCTAGAGCAGTGTAGTGAGTTGTACCAGTCATCCAATCTAGGATCCAAGAGTGGACATGAGAAGCTTCAACAGAAATGTGCAATGTTGCATAGAATTGAAGAACTAGCTCTTCATTCCAGTCACATATGTCAGCGCAGAAGGGGAGAAGCCCTACATCATGAAGAAAAACAAGTACTCGATTGAAGAAAGGGATGGACTCCATATCCACATGAGGAATTTGCTGATGCTCGATGATTTTCTCTTTGTCAAACAACACTGCAACATAGAA
The DNA here is from genome assembly GCA_022496015.1 of Hordeum marinum. Lineage (NCBI taxonomy): Eukaryota > Viridiplantae > Streptophyta > Magnoliopsida > Poales > Poaceae > Hordeum > Hordeum marinum. The sequence goes on from CM039676.1 coordinate 148,031,270, forward strand.
ATGTATCTATGAAGAAGTCCAGAATCTTGAGCGTCTAGCCTTGCAAAGTCATAAGGATTTGGTCCTGTGAAGAAAATGTGTCCATCAAAGAAATTTGCCTTGAGGAATTTGGGGCGCTTTGAGCCTTTGAATGGCAATTTTGGCTTCGACTGAAGATTTGGCTTGAAGTGGCCCACAATCTTCTTAGGCATAACTGCAATTTCTTCAGTCTGAGGAACACGTGCAGTAGTTTCCTCAGGTGCGGTCTGGGTATGAACTTCTTCAGCTGATGTAGCTGGAATTTCTTCAGGAATAGTTATGAGGGGAGTGGCCAATCCTTCAGATCATGTTTGAATTTCTTTAGTCTGAGCAGGTGACTGAGGAATTTGTGTGAGAGGAGTGTTCGTTGGTGAATTGGGGTGTGTAGCCTCCCAATATTCATCATTAATTAGTGGAGTAGTGTTTCCAATATCCACTTCCTCATCAATTTCTTCAACACCAGCCTCTTCAGCAGTTAACTGAGGCTGGGGCGATGATACCAAAGGGGTTGAAGCATTTCCTTGCACATCTATTTCTTCATCAATCTGCTCTGAGGAAGCAGCAGAGTGATTGTCTTCATCTTCTTTATTTGGGATGACATAGTCAACGCCAAATGGAACAATTTCATACGCAGGCACGAAGGAGATAGGAGTTGCATTAATGGGTTCAGTTGAAGAACTTGACTTAGTCTTCAACTTCTTCACAACCGAGGAATCTGAAGAAGATGATGCTTTTCTTTTCAGTGCAACCTTCTTCTCTGCTGCCTTTATTTTCTTCACTTCTGATGTAGAAGGAAGGTTGATATTCTTCACCCTTGAGGACTTTGTAGAGTGAGCATGGGGTGAAGTTGGAGCAGTTTCTTCAGGCACGACTGATGTAGTCGCCCTCGTAGTCTCAATTTCTTCAGGCGCAGCAAAAGCTTTAGCTGGCCTGGCAATTTCTTCACGTGTATGTTGCCTTGACAGGTTCTTCAGCAGCGTGAATTTCTTCATCCGCACTTGCAGTTTCTTCAGCAGGCTGAGCAGAAGTTTCAGCCTGAGGAATTTGTGGTCGTGATCGAGCTGCAACCCTCTTGTTGTGGTCCTTGATGGTTTTGTCAGCCACTTTGGCAAAATAGACCTTAGCACCTTGCCATTCAGCATAGTAGCGATCAAATTCTTCATCGAGGCCTTTGATCTCCTTTTGCATAGAGACTGGCTGTTCTGGAGTCAGCTTCAGAACATTATTCTTCATGAAGTGCTCCTTCTTGTACCGAGCTTTCTTGACTGTCTGGCTTTTTCATACTTCCTTTTTTCTTCACCAATGAAAGCAGTGAGGACATGGCTTGGACTATGAGGCAGATTCAAATCATTAATCAGAGTGTTTAGGTCCTGGTGCCAAATGTCGATGAAGTTGAGCACAGTCTTTGGCTCCAAGAATAGAGGAATTTGAGTGCCCTTTGCTTGAGCCACCTCTCTTTCTTGTTTCTGATGATTTCCTCAAGTTCCTCATCATCTGCTCCATCATCTTGAGAATTTGAAGGAACTTGGAACACCACTTTCTTTGGATGAGGACTTGGTCGAGTGCCTCGTCTAGCAGTAGCCTTTTTCTTCAGCAAAGAAGGACTGGTTGATGAATGTGCTTGGGCTGATGAACTTGCAGAAGCCCCTGAAGCAATTGAAAAACCAGTAGTCCTCTGACATGTTGCAAGATGCACTAGAGTTGAGGACATTGTGGCTGCAGCAAAGGATTGTGCAGCTACTGAAGGCATTATAGCAGCCTTTGAAGAAGTGGCTTGAGGATTTTGCGGTGAAGATTTTGACTTTGAGGTCCTTGGCCGTGGAGGCATTAAGCTTGAGGACTTTGCCTTTACTTCTTATTTCTTTGGCATAGCAGTTGCAAAGGCTAAGGCAGCAGCTGCAATAGGAGCAGAATCTTCATTGAATTTCTTCAGTGCAGCTTTGGAAATCCTCTAAAGCTTTTTCTAATATTTTGCCCATTCGACAGGAAAGTCCTCACCACGAGCAATGCTAGTAGGATCAACTTATTGATCAGAAGCAGGAGGAGGTCTTTTGCAAGGCGGATTGAGAGTGAATTTCTTCATGTACTTTGGGATAACATAACGATATTCTCTCCATTCTTTCATCAATCTCCTTTCAATCCTTTGAATGCGGATTTTGCGCTTTTCACTGGTTTCCTTCCCATATATTTCCTCATCAAAGGTACATTACTCAGCATATATATCCTTAGGGATATCTAATGCAATGTTTGAGGCTAGTTTCTTTCCACCTTTCTGAGGCCTTTTACCATCTGTCATTTTCTTCACTTGATGACTTTGAACCTTTGATGATTCTTAAGATGTATACAATTTTTCTTCAAGGAACGCTGCAAATGAGTTAAGTTGATGAGAACCTAGTGATTCATTAGCAGATATTTTGTACCTGTGAAAAGAGTATATGTGCGAAGAATTTGAAGAGGTCATATGCGTTCTCAGAAATTTTCAAAATATATCGAGGTGAGGATTTCGACCATAGATGTCTTGAGGAATTTCCCTAAGTGTTCTTGACTTAGTTTCGAGAGTTTTGCAGATTTGAGGATCCACACAATTGAGGAATCTTGAAGAAAATCATAACTTAGAGAAACACATCAAGGGAAGGAAGCATATAAGGTGTTTAAGAATATGATTCTTGAAGAATAAACACCTTTTGAGGATTTTGTGAAAATCATGAGGATCAAAGTAGGGCAGTAAAATTAGATTTTAATTACCGTGGTGAAGAACACGACGAACAGAGAAGTGAAATGGAGGATTTCGTCCGTCCAGATCTCCCGTGCCCTAGCTTGGTGGAGGGAGATAGCTACAACGGAGGCAGAGTGAAGACTTTCGCGACCGATGTGAGTACGATGATGGCGAGGTCGAGGCGGCAAAGCTCTTCCTCTCTGGCCATGATGATGTTAGCGGCGGTGCTCGATCTTGAGCTCGGGAGAGAAGGACGTGAGGAGTAACTCGAGCAAGTGGAAGGGAGGGGGTATTTATAGCAACAGTAAAAACTAACCGGCCCGAAGATTTTGGACCAGTATACCCCCGACCCTTGCTCTCCACGCGACATGTCTCACCCACGCAGTGAGAAGTGGAGATAGTGGTGGATTGTGGGTTATCCAGTCGTGGGAATAGGAGTCGATTTGAGCGGCAACCGCCCAAAATTGAAAGTGAAAATTTTGAAGTTTTCTGTTCACAAATTCTTCAGCTGACAAGGATCTAGTGAAGACTTTGAATGAGTTTCAAAGTAGAATGCATATGAAGAATTTGAGAACAGACCGGGTTAAGTTTAGCGGAGGGGGCTAGGGTCCGAGCACATTCACTTAGAAGAAAATTAACTTGAAGAATTAGCAATAAGTGAATGCTATTGAGGACATTGAAACTCTCTCTCTCTCTCTCTATATATATATATATATATCACCAATTGCATAGTTTGAAGAATTTGAAAATTTGAGGAATTTGCAAACTTGAGGAATTTGAAAATTTTGAAGAATTTGCAAAATGACGAAAAACCAACTTTGAAGAATTTCAACTATGGTTGGTGGCGTGACCCACCATATCAGAATGATGGTTTCAGAAACCACGTGCAATTGTTGTAGGGTTCTGAGAATCAAATTCGTCATTAGTTTCTTCACACTTAGAAGGTTATTCTTCATTGATTTGAAGAATTTTTTTAATTCGTGTGTTGCACATCTAAGTCATAAATTTTGCATAAGGGTTAGGATGTGTGTCTTTTCAAAGAACAATCGAAGACTCTAAGATATTTAGCTCACACCGCAATGTGCAAAATCTCTTTTCATCCAAGGTCTTAGTGAAGATATCAGCCAGTTGTTCTTCAGTGTCCACGTGGTTTATGGAGGTGTCACCGTTCAATACATGATCTTGAAGAAAATGATGCCGAATCTGGATATGCTTGGTCTTGGAATGCTGAACTAGTTCGTAAGAAATCTTGATAGCGCTCTCGTTGTTGCAGTAGAGAGGCACATTCTTCAACTTGATGTCATAGTCGTTGAGGGTTTGCTTCATCCACATCAACTGGCGCAACAGGAACCAGCAGCAATGTACTCAGCTTCAGCAGTAGATAATGACACGCAATTCTGCTTCTTCGAGGACCAATAGACTGAGCATCATCCGAGGAAATGACATGTGCCTCAGGTTGACTTGTGATCCAGACGATCACCAGCATAGTCAACATCTAAGTATCCGATGCGGTGAAGATCTGAGCCCTTGGGATACCATAATCCAAGCGTTGGTGTGTGAGCTAAGTATCAAAGAATATGTTTCACAGCCTTATGGTGTGATTCCTTCTGTGTTGCTTGGAATCAGGCACACATGCAGACACTAAGCATAATATCTGCCCTAGATGCACATAGATACAATAAAGAGCCAATCATGGAGCGATATACCTTCTGATCGAGATCTTACCATTTTCGTTAGTGTAGATGTGGCCTTTTGAAGACATTGGTGTTTTGGCGCCTTTGCAGTCTTGCATGTTGAATTTCTTCAGGACATCCTTGAGGTATTTCTCTTGACAGATGAAGATGCCATTATGTTGCCGATGAATTTGAAGACCTAAGAAGAATTTCAACTCCCCCAACATAGACATATGATATTCTTCACCCATCATATAAGCAAATTCGTCACTGTAATGTTTGTCAGTACAACCAAATATAACATCGTCTTCATATACTTGGCACATGAATAATTCATTGTCGTAGGATTTTGTGAAAAGAGTTGGGTCGAGTGAACCGGTTTTGAAGCCTTTATTCATGAGGAATTCCTTCAGAGTGTCATACCACGCCCGAGGGGCCTGCTTGAGGCCATAGAGGGCCTTGTTGAGTCTGAAGACTTTGTCAGGGTGCTTAGGGTCTTCAAAACCTTGGGGTTGAGCAACATATACTTCTTCCTCAAGCCTACCATTGAGGAATGCACTTTTCACATCCATTTGATATAAGATGATATCATGATGGTTAGCATAAGCAAGCAATATGCGAATAGCTTCAAGTCTAGCAACAGGTGCAAAAGTTTCATCAAAGTCAATTCCCTCAACCTATGTGTAGCCCTAAGCTGCAAGATGAGCCTTATTCCTCACAACTAGGCCATTTTCATCTTGCTTGTTACGGTACATCCACTTGGTACCTATGATGTTATGCATGCTAGGATCCGGCCGGTTGACAAGTTCCCACACGTTATTGAGTTTGAATTGATGCAATTCCTCTTGCATAGCTTGAATCCACTAAGGCTCCATAAATGCTTCATCAACTTTGGTGGGCTCTATGATAGAGACACAAGCAAAATGCCCACAAAAGTTAGACAAATGTGACACTTTTGAGCGAGTGAGGGGACCTTGTGCATTGATGTCATCGAGGATTTTGTCAATATGCACTTCATTTGCTACTCTTGGATGAGCAGGTTGACGAGGCTGAGGATTTTCTTCAACACCATTTTCTTCAGGTATATCAGCATGAATATCTTCATTGATTGGGATGACTTCCTTATTAGGTTGAGGTTCTTCAGTGGGTATGCTGTCTTTAGTAGCCTTCAACTTAATGGATTCCTTAGGAGACATTTTATCTAGCACAGGAGGCAGTTGCTCTCTTTGCGAGCCGTTAGTTTCATCGAACCACACATCTACAGTTTCAACAACCTTGTTGTGGTAGGTGTTGAAGACTCTGTAGGCGTGCTAGTCCTTTCCGTAACCAAGCATAAAACCTTCATGTGCTTTCGGTGCAAATTTAGAACTGTGGTGAGGATCTCTAATCCAGCATGTTGCACCGAAGACTTTGAAATAACTCACATTGGGTTTCTTGTCAGTGATGAGTTCATATGAAGTATTCTTAAAGAATTTGTGAAGATATACCCTGTTGATGATGTGGCAAGCAGTATTGATTGCCTCGGGCCATAAGCGACAGGGAGTCTTACATATATAACAAAATACATATTACAACCGGGTGTAGTTACCACCTAGCTATCTGTCCTTCACATGGATCATGGAAACAAAACCCGATCCATTTATGTTTCGCTTATAATAGAAAGTTTGTTGGTCACCTAGTGTTTACTGAACGTTTAGGATTTCTCTTTTGTAGCTTTCCATGACAAACACCTCGCGTGATGGCGACAATATCTCCGGAACGCTCATCAGGGATGAGAGCCGCCCAGGCGGCCAAGCCGCCATACACTTAACTTTTCTAATTGTTTGTCCTCCTGCATGTTCATCCACTTGCTGCCATGTTTCAGGATCTCACAGGCGGAAAGATTGGAGCAGCCACCGTCGTATACTGGTCCTGATCGCCTGATGCGACAACGTCCGGCGTGCAAGGTTGCGGTACCCTGGTCTCAGTGTGCAGTGAGCCAATGACTACCAATGTGAGATGGCCATGTTGTGGCGGCGACGACGACGTATTCACATATGGATGCACACAATCGATGGATGACTGCTCTAGTGTGGTAGCAGAGATGACGACGTATGGCTGTACACGGCGGACCGGTGATCGGCGTGATGGTAGCGATTGTGGTGTGATGGACGACTATAGGGCCAACATGATATTGTTCCGGCAAGGCGGCCACCACGATGACGATGTAGATATAGTCACACAAGACACAACAAACTCCATCGTGAGATCGCAATGTATGAGATATGAGAACACATTTGCATGCATGGATGGAAAAAATGTATGTATATGATCGTTGAATGATAGGTTCAGGAGTCCATGAAGCCATGTTGTATTTTTGTATATATTGATACTACTTCCCACACAAAATACATTCTACATAATCCCTTTTTTGCAGGTACATTCTACATACTCTCGTGCTCCTCGTAGGAAAAAATGTTTATATTACCGCTTCAGATAATTACTATGTGCGCACATGCAATATTGTCGTCCATAGAGAGAAACGAATATAAGCATTTATAAGAAAAAATGTTTTACATATATACTCCTATTTCAATAAGTATATAACTTTGATATCAAATTAAAAGTGTGTATACTACAGGCTCAAGTAATATATAGATACTCCATACTCCTTACTCCTTACTTTCTCTTCCAATCATGCAGGAGTATATACTCCATACTCTTTTCCAGTTACACACACACACACACACACACATATATATAGAGAGAGAGACACACACATACATACACTCCATACTCTTTGAACTCATATTCCACGCACATACTCCATACTACTTTTGTTTATAAAAACTTTCCTTATGAATATATTCTTCATTTTAAATGAATATACTCCTATCTTTAATAAAGCTTACACCCAAGTCATACTTCACTCTTGATGGAAATTAAATATAAAGGAGTATATTGTGTACTTCTTCTCAGGACCGAGGTATGCACTACATGCTCGTGTTTCAAAAAGTATACAATTTATCCCCGCAAGAAAATAGAGAACTATTATAACTCTTGTTTTTGTTGAAAGTAGGAAGTACATATACGAAAGTATACTATTTTGAACGCATGCGCGCTAGCTAGCTCATCCATGTAACGTGATGCATGCGTATCTGACCGCCAAAATAGCAGGTTGTTGGTCGGTTGTTGAACTAGTACTTCCATTTAATTGATTAACGTTAACAACCTCTAGTTAGTTTGTTGGGTGCTAATGGGTCTCTCCTTAACACACTAACCCGTGCCTCAAAGAGACACGTGGCGAGCAACTAGCTAGGGGTAACTACACCTGGTTGTAGCAAAAATATGTCCTATATATATACATACATACATACATAGATACATAAACACTATTTTCGATCACGGGATGAGAATACACTAGGGTGAAGGGCTTCTGGCCGGTAGCTCGATTTGGTGTCGTTCTAAGGGACCAAAGAACCACCGACAACTCATCTATCCAACACTTGCCGTTTTTTCGTAGCCTATCGAAAGTCCTTGTCTTGAGTCCTCGCAACACTTCAGCATTCATCCTCTCGACTTGCCTGTTGCTTCTTGGATGGGCAACAGAGGGGAAGGAGACCTTGCTTCCAAGGCTTTGGATGTATTGTATGAAGGCGCGACTCGTGAACTGGGTGCCGTTGTTGGTGACCACTCTGTTGGGCACTCCAAAGCGGCACACTAGTCCTTTCATGAAGTTGATAGCTGATTACGCGGTCACCTTCCTCCTCTGGGGCGCGCCCTGATGCCTTTTGGAGCCCTCGTGTGCCCTCCAGACTCTAATTTCTTCCCGAATACGTATTTTGACCTAGAAAAAATCATTATATATACTCCCATACATTTTGACCACCGCACCGTGAGTTTATCCTATGTTCTTGTTTTGAGCTATTTTTTTGACAGATCACCATACATTTTGATCGCCATGACTTCCCCGAGGCCATCCAAGGACAAGTTATTCGAGAAGGTTATCAAGCCCTACTTGCCGGAGTTGATGAAGCACCCTCAGGCCATTGAGATGCGTGAGGGGGTGCTCCACATCCGGGATGTTCAAGATCCCAAGAAGGAGGGAAGTGAGAAGGGCCAGGCTTGCATAAGTGGAGCAAGAGATCTTCAAGTGTTAAGGGATGGTTGAACGTGGCCTAAGTGCTAATCACTCTATGATCACAAACTTCATTTGTGAAAACAAGATAGGCACAAAGAGCGTGGCGGAGGCTCTCTCCAAGCTTCAAGGGCGAATCGAGGACCTCCAAGATCAACTCTATGAACTCCAACTCCTAAACTGTGAGTATGAAATCTAGGTTTTTAAAGGATGAGCCTAGCTGCTGATTTCAGGTTCTGGAGACAAGAGCTTCTTTCTTTGATGGGGAACCCATCCCTTGGAAGATGGAGGATCATCGCACATCACCGCCATCACCGAAAAACACTTGAGTACATGGGTATGGGCACCACCCTTGGCTTGTCCCAAGCTCGGGGGAGGTGGCCCAATATCGTATCACCATCACTTTTATCACCATTATCTATCTTAGTTCGATCTTTAGTTTTTCGTGATTTAGAGAGTTAGAATTTCATATTTGCTCCGTTTAGAGTTTTTGCTTTGAGTTCTACCTATCCTTGTAACCAAGTGTGAGAGTTATACAATAAAGTTAGTTGAGTTCGCATGTCTTACCCTCACTTGCACACATCATCTTAGCATGGCAATAAAAGGAATTAAAGAAGATCATATGCTTATCTCATGGGAAGTAATGGCTTCACATAGAAAAGAGGTGTAAGCAATAAAAGTGTTGAAAACTAAGAAACATAATGTTAGTAATTGGTATGATCTATGCAAAAGTATGGTAGAGAAGAGGAGATTTACATACAAATATACTATGTTGAACACCTTCTATGATTGTGAGATCCCATCAAAATATTACATAATGATCAAGTGTTGAAGTTGGACATGGAAGACAACATAATGATCATGGTTGTTTACATTTGCATAGAAGTTATATGGTATTGGATCCCTTAACATGTTATGCTTGCTTAAGACCTTTTGCTAGCCCAAAGATTCTCACTAAGTAGAGATACTACTTGTGCATCAATAACCCTTTAAACTCAGCTTATTGCCATTAGAGTCCACCATAAATACCTATGGATTGAATAAGATCCTTCAAGTAAGTTGTCATTGCTGCAAAAGGCAATTAAAATTGCCTCTAAACATGTAAGATCTTTTATTGTAAGGGAAAGTAAGCTTTGTACGATCTTGTGATGGTGAAAAAATAAAAGCGACATAGTGCATAATAAAGTTCACTATCACAAGGAGCAATATAAAGTGATGTTCTTTTGCATTAAGAGATTGCACATATTGAACAAATAAGAGCTCATGACAACCGCTGCTTCCCTCTGCGAAGGGCCTATCTTTTACATTCTTACATAATTTTATTTTCATGCAAGAGTCAATAATATTTCCCCTTGTTCCTATTTATCAACTCTTTCGTGGCAAGCATTGTGTGTTAAGGAAAGATCCAACAAAAAATATCCAGTTGAATGTAGATGATCATGCTCCATTATTATTGACATTATCCTTGAGGTAAATAAGTTGGGTGGCAAGAACAATAAAGCCCCCATCTTCCTATGTGTCCCACGGAATCACTTGTTCCAAGAATATACAATGTGTGTTAACAGTCATAAAAGGCTACATTATAGTTGAATATGTGAACTTGATAGAAACACAAAGCTCTTACATAAACTCTTCTCTCAATTACAATAAGTATGATTATCTCAAGGACTAATTGCCTTGCTTGTTTATTCTCAATAAAGATTATGCTTCATATTTCTTCAGTTGTGAATAGATTGTTACTTGTTTATGAGAAGTTATATGATGAAAAGCTTGCTGCTATGATGATATCATGATGCTTTCATGTCCACATTCTATTTTTATCGACACCTCTCTCAAATCATGCGGTCATTATTTTCGAGTTTGGCTTTCGCTTGAGGAAAAGCGAGGTCTAAGCTTGGGGGAGTTGATACATCCATTTTGCATCATGAATTCTTATTACTATCTACTTCATTCTTGTCCATTATTCCACATTATTATAAAATTCTTATGCCTTTTCTCTCTAAATACGCAAGGTACACCACAAGGAGCGAAATATCTGGAAACTACAATTCTGGACCGAAAAACCGAGAAAAAGGCAGAAAAATCACCAAACTCCAAATGACCTGAAACTTCACGGAGAATATTTGTCTAATATTTAAGTATTTTGAGGACGAAAATATATGAGAGGGGGGCCATCAACAGGCCATAAGCCAATAGGGTGCCCCCTTGGGGCGCGCCCTGATGGCTTGTGGGCCCCTTGCTGGCCCTCCGGCGCCCCTATTCTCCTATATGGTGTGTTTACCCTTGAAAAAAATCATAAGCAGCCTTTCAGGATGAAGCGCCGCTGTCTCGAGGCGGAAACCTGGGCAGAGGCCCTTTTGCACTTCGACAGTCAGATTCTGCCGGGGAAATTCCTCTCTAGGAGAGGGAGATCAAAGCCATCGTCACCACCAACGCTCCCTACTTCGTGGGAGGACCAATCTTCATCAACATATTCACCAACATCATCTCATCTCCAACCCTAGTTAATCTCTTGTATTCAATGTTTGTCCCAAAACCTCAGATTGGTAACTGTAGGTTACTAGTTGTATTGATCACATCTTGTAGTTGATGCTTGTTGGATTACTTGGTGGAAGACATTATGTACATATCCTTAATCATCATTATTATACCTCTGATCTTGAACATGTTGATGGTGTGTGAGTAGTTACTATTGTTCCCGAGGACATGGGAGAGTCTTGTTATAAGTAATCTTGTGAAGTTGGTATTCGTTCGATATTTTGATGATATGTATGTTGTTACTTATCTTAGTGTTATCATGTGAACATCGATTACATGACACTTCACCATGCTATGGGCCTAAGGGAAGTCATTGTGGAGTAACAAATAGATGATGGGTTGCGAGAGTGACAAAAGCTTAAATCCCAGTTTATGCGTTTCTTCATAAGGGGCTGATTTGGATCGACACTTTTCATGCTATGGTTAGATTTATCTTAATTATTCTTTTGTAGTTGTGGATGGTTGCGAGAGGGGGTACAATAAGTAGGTTGTTAGTTCAAGTAAGAATAACACCTTAGCACTGGTCCACCCACATATCAAATTATCAAAGTAGCAAACACGAAACCAACTCAACATGATGAACATGACTAGACAGAAATTCCCACGTGTCCTCAAGAGCACTTGCTTAATATAAGATTACTTTCAGGCATATTGTTTGCTACTAAAAAGGATTGGGCTACCTTGCTGCACCTTCGTTACTATTCTCACTTGTTACTCGTTACAAATTATGTTGCTACAAAACTATCTATTATTGTTACTCACAACACCTGCAGATACTGAAAACCGCTTGTCATTTCCTTCTGCTCCTCATTGGGTTCGACACTCTTACTTACGAAAGGACTATGATTGATCCCCTATACTTGTGGTTCATTAGGTATCAAGTGAAAACAAAGATATACCAAATGAAAAAATATCACTTGAAGGATACCAATTAAAACATACATCAAGTAATGAGATATCCATTGACACATGCCAAATAAAAGGAAACAAGATAACAGTTGAAGGAAAACAAACCAGAGGTATCAAGTTCTCAAAAGAGAGGTAGGTTCCAAACAAACCAAACCCTCAACAAATTTTCGTGATGGCACAAAGCACCAAAGAAGAAAAGGCTTGCCTCCCACCAACACACACTTGATAGGGATCAAAACATTTTATGATAAATGCATAAAGAGAGTTTTCTAAAGAAAATAGATTCCCCAAGAGATGTACATTATATAGGGTCTGCATTTGAATACAAAATGCACAATATGGTATCATCACTTTTCCTATATCTATAAAAACACTTGACATGTTCAAAAAGATCCACAAGAGGTAAGGACGACAAATGAAAAAACAAATTCCAATGAAGATGATTAGCAATTTCTAACACATAAAGGAATACCAGTTGTCAAAGGATAAGAAGTATTAGGAAGTAATTTCCATTGGTAGATTGCAAGGGCATTCAACATCATCTTCATACCTAAATCATAAGCAAATGACACATGTAGTGCTAACATGCCACCTAGGAACAAGATTACAATATCAATTCTAAGTGGAAATACCTCAAATGTACACATTTTATAGGCTTGTAATATGCACATAGAATATTACTCCGCATAATGTGATAACCCAAAATAATTAACAAGAGGCAAATGAAAACCAAGAAGGGATAATTAATGGACCTTTTAGAATTTGAATTTCTCATGAGAAGACATACCACATAGAAGCTAGATAATATTGTGATATCAATACTAAGTGGTATTCCTCATGTACGCACATTTTTAGGATCGTGAAGTGCACAAAGGACATCACTCCCCCAATATGGGATAATCCATCAATCTCTCAAAAGAGGCAACTAATATATAAACAAGATGCATAAAGACTCAACACAAGACTCACGAATACATGATGTACAACCCACCATACATACTTGATTACTCAAGATAAACAAATAGGAAGCACAACGTATACAAACAGATGCAAGGTACAAAACCACAACATGCAAAGGGGCATTTGACTAACAATGTAATCAATTTAAGTACAAGTTACCTCAAGGAGGAACATTGGGTATAAGATAGAAACTTGATGATCCAAATGACTTGGCTTGAGACAATATGAATGATGAAGACCCCTTTATTCTTCATAATGTAGCCAAGTCTCGAATGCCCTCCATCAACACCTGTTGATCAAGGTTGAGCTTGTTGGTCCCCAACCAAGTTGGCTCCTAAGAGGTTAGTCACAATAGGCTTAGATACCCAAATGGTTATTTTCTTGACACCACTTTGAGTCCCAACACATTTGGAAAACACATTGTCAAGCTTATCCCTCCAAAGAGAATAGATATCATCAATAATGATTGGGTTGGATAAGTTACCTTTTGTGCAAGAATAAGAGAAGTGACCCTACTCATGACATAAGTAGCAATATCTACCATTTACTTTCTTCTCAAATGAGTTCTCAACTTGAGGAGTGGTGACTTGGGTCTTCTTGGGAAGAGGCATTTATTTAACTTGTGGTTGAGCATGCGATTGAACTTGTGGCCGCTTCCCTTGTTGCTTGTTACTTTGAGGCTTCTTCTTCAATGGGAAAGATCTTACATGGTTCCCTTCCATTTTACACCTGAAGCAAATAATCTTGGCCAATTTCTTGACTTGTTCTTGGCCCTTCTTCTTGTAGTTTTTGGACTTCTTCTTATTGTTGGAGTTAAATCCAAGGCCACCCTTGTCATTTGAACAGTTTTGCAGACTCAAGATATTGTTGAGTGTGGACTTCCCTTCATGACTCTTTTCCAAGTCTTTCGTCAAAGAAGTGACTTGGGCCTTGAGCTCTTTGATTTACTCTACATGATTAGTATCAACACAAGTACTAGAGGAAGTATAAGCATCATTGTTAGAGCAACAAGGCAAGGAAAGTAATTCATCACAAGATGTACAATGTTATGCTTAGATAAATTATGAGGACTAGCACATGGCAATATAGCATTTTGACTAGAAGTAGTGCTAATGTTCATATGAGGCTAACTTGATGTTTCCTTGGTAGCAATAGCCTCATGAGATAAGTTTAGCACACCATGGGATACAAGAAGATCACCATGAGAGCTTGAGAGCTTTTCATGACTTTCTTCCAGTTTCCCACAATTGCTAGATAGCAACTCAAATTGAGCCATCGGCTCAACATTCTCTTTTAATATGGATGCTTCATTATAAATAGAGTTAGTAGCACAAGCATAATTATTAACAACAAGAAGAGAAGGTACCTTGTCAAGCTCATTTGCATATGAAGCTTCAAGTTGAGCATGAGACTCGGTGAGTTCGATGAGCGAACTCTTTATGACCCTTGAGCCATTATAGAAGTGCTCAAAATCCTCAAGGAGTTTAGCATGTGTAACTTAAAGCTTAACATTTTTAGTACTAAAATCATTAGCCACCTATAGAGCTCTATTATGGGATTCATTTAATCTAGACAATTCTAGAGCAAAGGTCTCCTCAGGAGATTCCTTGGTGGTTTGTTCATTTTCAAGAGCTTGAGATAGCTCGACGAATTCATTAGCGTAATCATGCACATGACCTTCCATTTTCTCAATGCTGGACTCATGCTCCTTGAAATGAGCTTCCAACTCCTCAATATATTTCTTGCCCTCAATGGCAATAGACATGATTTCCATGAAGTTGGAACAAAAAAGTTTATTCTTATGAAGAGCTTTAAAAATCATTTCTCCTTTAATTTTTAAGGAAGCAATATTATGACTCTCTTCATCATTATCCTTGTACTCATTATCATCAACATCATCATCATGAGATATATTGGGATTCAAAGTAGGAGATACCTTTGAAGCTTAGCCATAGAGGCAAATTGAGAAACAATAGATGATGATGTAGGATCCATTGAAGCATCTTTCAAGACCACATATTGTTCCAGGGAACATTGGGTTTGCTCTACATTGTTAGGACATCAACTCGAGGAAATAGATACATTTTTTATCATGGCAACAAGATATAACAAGCATATCAACATGTGATTTAGTCAATCAATTTCAACATGATATACAAAGACTATCAACACAAGCATGTGAAACATTTAGAGTGCTTGAAGTGTTGAAGTCCAAAGATGAAGCATTGCAATAATATAGTCATGAAGGATCATAAAAAATAAGCCCGCTATCATCATTACAATGATCACCACTACTGATCATATCATTACCTTGTGGCAATCCACATGTAGGTGAAGTAGATGAAGTTGAGAAGACAACATGACCGGAGGTAGAGGGAGAATAATTATCCCTACAAATCTTGGACACACCATATTTATCTTGAAGCTTTGTCCACAACTCATGAGCATCCCGGAACGACATGAGTTGAAATATAATTACATTGCTAAAAGTGTTGGAAATATGCCCTAGAGGCAATAAATAAAATGTTTATTATTGTATTTCCTTGTTCATGATAATCGTTTATTATCCATGCTATAATTGTATTAATTGGAAACATGGATACATGTGTGGGTACATAGACAAACACAATGTCCCTAGTCCTCTAGTGAACTAGCTCGTTGATTGAAAGATGGTTAAGGTTTCCTAGCCATGGACATGAGATGTCATTTGATAACGGGATCACATCATTAGGAGAATGATGTGATGGACAAGACCCAAACTACAAACGTAGCTTATGACCGTGTCAGTTTATTGCTACTGTTTTCTGCATGTCAAGTATATGTTCCTATGACCATGAGATCATGCAAACTCACAGATATCAGAGGAGTACCTTGTGTGTATCAAACGTCACAACGTAACTGGGTGACTATAAAGGTGCTCTACAGGTGTCTCCGAGGGTGTCTGTTGAGTTGGCATGGATCGAGACTAGGATTTGTTACTCCATGTGACGGAGAGGTATCTCAAGGCCCACTCGGTAATACAACATCACAATGAGCCTTGCAAGCAATTTGACTAATTGTTAGTTGCGGGATCTTGTATTACGGAACGAGTAAAGAGACTTGCTGGTAACGAGATTGAACTAGGTATGGAGATATCGACGATCGAATCTCGGGCAAGTAACATACCGAAGAACAAAGGGAACATCATACGGGATTAACTGAATCCTTGACATAGAGGTTCGACCGATAAAGATCTTCATAGAATATGTAGGAACCAATGTGGACATCCAGGTCCCGCCATTGGTTATTGACTGTAGAGGTGTCTCGGTCATGTCTACATAGTTTTCGAACCCGCAGGGTGATGAGGACATCCCTACTAATGTTACACCCACCCCGACTGCTATACATACAGGACCAATTACTAGAGCTCGCGCACGTCAATTGAATTACCAGGTACTTTCGTTTCTTGGAAATCCTTCTAATATTCATGAACATATGATGCTGACTAAATTGGATACTTTTGTTTTACTTATGAATGAAGGACCTAGCATGGATAAGAAGGATGACCATTGGAGCGGGATCAAGCATGGAGGAGAAGGTGCGCGTGCGGGGAAGAACAATGGAGCTTCCAGTGATGATTTTCGCACATTGAAGCCACCATAATGGGAGCGGGAAGCCTTGGACGAAATATGCATGATGCCACTTTATAAAATTCGTCCATAGGCTAATATAGGTGCTGCGCCACCTTATTTTTGGGCCAGGCCCATGTAATTTCGAAATACCATATTATAGGCTGTTTTTAGATTCCGTATATATGGGGAAACTGACTTAGGGTCGGTTTCGGACCCCTCCTCCAAGGGGCCACGAAATTCCCTTCTATTCCCCCATATATACAGCCCTTAGGGCTTCGTTTTAGGGTTGGGTTTTGTTTAGATTACAAGTTTGCCATAGCAGCAACTTCGCGTTCTTCGTTTGTGTTCCACGACCAGACAAAGACGTCACAGAACCCCACTTCATCAATAAAGTTTTCCTCTTATATTCGCAATATCCAGATTGCAATCTTAGTTTCTTGCTTGTTCTTCGTTTGCGTGCAGGAAATAGACCCTCGTGGTCAGGTTGATCGTGCTCCGGCGTGGTCAATAACCTCTCAGAGTTGGTTTAGCGATTGCTAAGGCGCGACGGCTCACACGTTCGTAGTCGGATCGTCAAAGTCTACTCCACCAAAAACGATAGCCACCATCTCATCGAAAGACAGGGACAACTTCGCCTCTATCAAGTGGTATCAGAGTTCCAGGTTGCTCGGTGAGATTTTACCAGTTTTCGTAGTTTAGATCGCATCTGTTCTTCATACCGTTAGTCCACGAAAAAGCCAAAAAAAAATTAGGGTTAGATCATCATATCCGAACCAATCTGAGCCTTTGCATAGTCTTTTCAGTATTTTGCTTTGTTGAATTGGCGGTTACATCGTTGTGTCGAGTTGCTGGTCTTAGTGTCTAGTCCTTTAGAGTTTCGAGTACTTTTCACAGGTTGTCACGCCGCCACCGCATCATCTTCATAGTTGCCATATACCACCACCATCATCGCCGCTGCCATATCTCATCATTCATCATCACTATCCATTGGTGTCCATATATACCACCACAAATCCTCCACCAATCCAAGTCCAGTTCGTTTTAGGTTTAGTTTCGAGATCCTTTTGATTTCGGATCCGTGTTTTGCTACCTGCGCAGGTGTCGGAAAAAAAAAGAGTCTGGCACGCTTTGCAGAGCACGTTTTGGCCCAAAAAAAATTCGGCCGAAAATATTTTTTCCCTATCTTGATTTTAGGTTCCCCGGAGCGTTTTGAGACACTTGCTATCATAGTGATTTGTGTAGAAATTTTTGGGTCGTCGCAGCCCCCGGATTGCTCCAGAAAAAAAATAGTCTAAAAGAAAAATTCGTGCCCATCTTGCTTATACGACGTGGCAAGAGTTTTGAGACACTCGCCATTGTAGTGAGTTTTTGAAAAAAAAAAGAGGCGCCGAAAAAAAAAACGAAAAAAATAAATCCGAGTGTGCTTTTCCCTTGCTTACGTGTATCGTCGTGCTTTTGTTGGTGTTTTAGGCTCGCGTCTCTAGCACGGTCTAGCCTAGGACCAGCACAGTACCGTCGTTGAGCGTTTATTCAACCTTGCATCTCTGAATTGATTAATGCTGACCCTTTTTGCTACCATATTATAAGCCATCCCAGCTCCACATACTTCTACGCCGTGTGCTTGACACCACCTGGCAATCGCTCTATCCAAGCTTTGAGAGTTTTGGCTACAACGGTTGCCGATCACCGCCTGCTACTGGGTAAGAACTGGTAAGAAATTGAGATTCGCTTAAAGGATTTGTGCCACAGCACCACCACCACCACGTCCCAGTAGTCTGTAGGTTTCATATTGTGTGTTTCCTATTTCTGCTAACCATGCCAGGATCACACGATGACCAGATCGACTGGGAGAGCATGACCAACAAAGCGCTCTATGATAAATTTCAGCAAATGATGGCTGAGCAGGTACAGGACTTCGTGAACAACTTTGGAGTGGCCATGGAGAAGCTAGATGGTTTGGAGAAGACATTCGACGCCAAGATGGACGGCAAGTTCAATGAGGTGCTTGCCCGTCTACCTCCACCAGCTGCAGTTCCTATTCCTTTCGAACGACGAGCGCGACGTGTGCCTCTCGGCCACGCCCAACATCCTGGTACTGTTGATACTGCTGCTACTTCGGTGGCTCGTGCGGCTACTGTCGTTGAGCAGGTTGAAGATTATGATGGTGATTTCGATGATGAGGGAGAGGTTGCTCCAGATCCGCCCCAGGGGCAACCCCCACCATACGCACCAGGTCGACCACATGGCTACAACCGTAACGGTAGGGCTGCACCACCCCCGCAGGTACGGGATCATGACCATCTCCCTAAACTTAAATTGAATATTCCGACGTTTGAGGGTAGATATGTTCCTGATATATATCTTACATGGGAGTTAGAAACAGAACAACGTTTTACATGCTTACAATTTCCAGAGGATCGACGTGTTGCTGCTGCTGTTTGTTCATTCACTAGTTTTGCTTGTGTTTGGTGGTCAGAACATTGTAGAATACACCCTGATAATATTCCAACTACTTGGGCTGCTTTGAAAACTGCTATGCGAAATCGTTGGGTGCCACCTTATTATCAACGTGAATTGCTTCAAAATTTGCAGCGTTTAAGACAAGGAAAAAATTCTGTAGAAGAATATTATCAGGAATTACAAACTGGTATGATTAGATGTGGTATTGTTGAGGAGAATGAAGCTATGCTTGCACGTTTTATGGGTGGATTAAATAGAGAGATTCAGACTATTCTAGAGTATAAGGAGTATAACACTATCACTCGTTTATTTCATCTTGCTTGCAAAGCTGAACGTGAAGTGCAGGATCGACAGGCAATGGCGAGAACTACTAATTTTGCAGGCCGTACTTCATCATGGACGCCACGTACCTCCTCTACTTCCGCACGTCCTGCTGCAACACCACCTCCTTCAACCTCCAACTCTAATCGCGATACCAGGAAACAGGCTCCTACTGCACCCTCTGCGAAGAGCACACCTTCTGGGCCTGCACAGAGTTCTTCTTCATCTATTGCATCCACAGGGCAAACACATGAGGTTATATGTCGTCGTTGCAAGGGTGGAGGTCACTATGCGAGAGAATGCCCTTCCAAGCGTGTAATGATTGTTACTGAGGATGGTGGATATGCGTCCGCTAGTGATTATGATGAGGAGACTTTGGCACTTATTGCCAGTGACGAACAGGGTGGCAAGGATGCAGAACCAGAAACACAATACATGGCTGCTGATTACGCTGACAGGTATGAAAGTTTAGTTGCTCAATGTGTTCTCAGTGTGCAGGTTACACACGCTGAGCAAAATCAGAGGCACAACTTGTTCCACACAAAGGGAGTTGTGAAAGAGCGTTCTGTTCGCATCATCATCGATGGAGGGAGTTGCAATAACTTGGCTAGCATGGAGATGGTGGAGAAGCTGTCTCTAACCACCAGACCACATCCTCATCCTTATTACATCCAATGGTTCAACAATAGTGGCAAGGTTAAGGTAACACGTACTGTTCGTGTGCATTTTAGCATTGCTACATATTCTGATTATGTGGATTGTGATGTGGTACCCATGCAAGCATGTTCTGTTTTACTTGGTAGACCATGGGCTTTTGATAAAAATTCTGTACACCATGGTAGGACAAATCAGTATACTCTTGTTCATAAGGATCATAATATCACTTTGCTTCCTATGTCTCCCGAACATATTATGAAAGATGACATTGCTAGAGCTAGTAAAGCAAAACAGGAGAAAAATAAGAGTGAAAATCAGATTGTAGCACAGGAATTTGAGCAACACCATAAGCATAATAAACCATCATCTACTGTTGCATCCGAAATAAAATTGAAGAGTGGATGTTTACTTGCTACTAAATCTGATATTAATGATTTGGATGTTGGTACATATGTTTGCTATGTTTTTGTATGTAAAGAGGTATTATTTTCATTCGAGGACATGCCTCCCTCTTTGCCTCCTGCTGTCATTAACATTTTGCAGGAGTTCGCTGATGTCTTTCCACAAGACGTGCCATCGGGATTACCGCCTATTCGCGGGATTGAGCATCAGATTGACTTAATTCCCGGTGCATCCCTACCCAACCGTGCGCCCTACCGTACCAATCCAGAGGAGACAAAGGAGATTATGCGTCAAGTACAGGAGCTGCTTGACAAAGGTTATATACGTGAATCCCTTAGTCCTTGTGCTGTTCCTATTATTCTAGTGCCTAAAAAGGATGGTACATCGCGCATGTGTGTGGATTGTAGAGGCATTAATAATATTACTATTCGTTATCGTCATCCTATTCCTAGACTAGATGATATGCTTGATGAATTAAGTGGCTCTACAATTTTCTCCAAAGTTGATTTGCGTAGTGGATACCATCAAATTCGTATGAAATTGGGCGATGAATGGAAAACAGCATTTAAAACTAAGTTTGGATTATATGAGTGGCTAGTCATGCCTTTTGGGTTAACTAATGCACCTAGCACTTTCATGAGATTAATGAACGAGGTTTTACGTGCTTTCATTGGACGATTTGTGGTAGTCTATTTTGATGATATATTGATTTTTAGTAGATCTTTGGAGGAACATTCGGAACATTTACGTGCTGTTTTTACTGCGCTACGTGATGCACGTTTGTTTGGTAACCTTGGGAAGTGTACCTTTTGCACCGACCGAGTATCTTTTCTTGGCTATGTTGTTACTCCACAGGGAATTGAAGTTGATACAGCCAAGATTGAAGCTATTGAGAGTTGGCCGCAGCCCAAAACGGTCACACAAGTAAGGAGTTTTCTTGGCCTCGCTGGTTTCTATAGGCGTTTTGTGAGAGATTTCAGCACCATTGCTGCGCCTCTCAATGAGCTTACAAAGAAGGACGTGCCTTTTTCTTGGGGTACCGCACAGGAAGAAGCCTTCACGGTCTTGAAAGATAAGTTAACACATGCTCCTTTACTCCAACTTCCTGATTTTAATAAGACTTTCGAGCTTGAATGTGATGCTAGTGGAATTGGGTTAGGAGGTGTGTTACTACAAGATGGTAAACCTGTTGCGTACTTTTCTGAAAAATTAAGTGGGCCTAGTCTGAATTATTCTACTTATGATAAGGAATTATATGCTCTTGTTCGGACTTTGGAAACATGGCAACATTATTTATGGCCCAAAGAATTTGTTATACATTCTGATCATGAATCTTTGAAACATATTAAAAGTCAAGCAAAACTGAACCGTAGACATGCTAAATGGGTTGAATTCATTGAGACTTTCCCTTATGTCATTAAACACAAGAAGGGTAAAGATAATGCTTTCACAACTTGACTTTAAAATATTTGGTTTGGAGACCATCAAAGATCAATATGTGCATGATGCTGAATTTAGAGACGTGTTGCAGAATTGTAAAGAAGGGAGAACATGGAACAAGTTCGTTATTAATAATGGATTTGTGTTTCGTGCTAACAAGCTATGCATTCCAGCTAGCTCCGTTCGTCTTTTGTTGTTACAGGAGGCGCACGGAGGAGGATTAATGGGACACTTTGGCGTGAAGAAGACGGAGGACGTACTTGCTACACATTTCTTTTGGCCAAAGATGAGACGAGATGTTGAGCGTTTGTTGCTCGCTGCACTACATGTCAAAAAGCTAAGTCACGACTCAATCCTCATGGTTTATATATGCCTTTACCTGTACCTAGTGTTCCTTGGGAGGATATATCCATGGACTTTGTTTTAGGTTTACCTCGAACAAAGAAGGGGAGGGATAGCATATTTGTTGTCGTGGATAGATTTTCTAAAATGGCACACTTTATACCATGTCATAAAAGTGATGATGCTGCTCATGTTGCTGATTTGTTCTTTCGTGAAATTATTCGGTTGCATGGTGTGCCAAATACAATTGTTTCCGATCGTGATGCTAAATTTCTTAGCCACTTTTGGAGATGTTTATGGGCTAAGTTGGGGACTAAACTGCTTTTTAGTACTACATGTCACCCCCAAACTGATGGCCAAACTAAAGTAGTCAATAGATCATTGTCTACTATGCTTAGGGCTGTTTTGAAGAATAACCTGAAAATGTGGGAAGAATGCTTGCCTCATATTGAATTTGCTTATAATCGTTCGCTACATTCTACCACTAAGATGTGCCCTTTTGAAGTTGTGTATGGTTTCTTACCTCGTGCACCTATTGATTTGTTGCCTCTTCCGTCTTCGGAGAAGGTTAATTTTGATGCTAAAGAACGTGCTGAATTGATATTAAAGATTCATGAGTTAACTAAGGAAAACATTGAGCGTATGAATGCTAAATACAAACTTGCTGGAGGTAAGGGTAGAAAACATGTTGTCTTTGCACCTGGAGATCTTGTTTGGTTACATTTGCGTAAGGATAGATTTCCTGATTTGCGCAAGTCAAAGCTAATGCCACGTGCTGATGGTCCTTTTAAGGTGTTAGAGAAAATAAATGATAATGCATATAAACTTGAGCTGCCTGCAGAGTTTGGGGTTAGCCCCACTTTTAACATTGCAGATTTGAAGCCTTATTTGGGTGAGGAAGATGAGCTTCCGTCGAGGACGACGTCAGTTCAAGAAGGGGAGGATGATGAGGACATCCCTACTAATGTTACACCCACCCCGACTGCTATACATACAGGACCAATTACTAGAGCTCGCGCACGTCAATTGAATTACCAGGTACTTCCGTTTCTTGGAAATCCTTCTAATATTCATGAACATATGATGCTGCCTAAATTGGATACTTTTGTTTTACTTATGAATGAAGGACCTAGCATGGATAAGAAGGATGACCATTGGAGCGGGATCAAGCATGGAGGAGAAGGTGCGCGTGCGGGGAAGAACAATGGAGCTTCCAGTGATGATTTTCGCACATTGAAGCCACCATAATGGGAGCGGGAAGCCTTGGACGAAATATGCATGATGCCACTTTATAAAATTCGTCCATAGGCTAATATAGGTGCTGCGCCACCTTATTTTTGGGCCAGGCCCATGTAATTTCGAAATACCATATTATAGGCTGTTTTTAGATTCCGTATATATGGGGAAACTGACTTAGGGTCGGTTTCGGACCCCTCCTCCAAGGGGCCACGAAATTCCCTTCTATTCCCCCATATATACAGCCCTTAGGGCTTCGTTTTAGGGTTGGGTTTTGTTTAGATTACAAGTTTGCCATAGCAGCAACTTCGCGTTCTTCGTTTGTGTTCCACGACCAGACAAAGACGTCACAGAACCCCACTTCATCAATAAAGTTTTCCTCTTATATTCGCAATATCCAGATTGCAATCTTAGTTTCTTGCTTGTTCTTCGTTTGCGTGCAGGAAATAGACCCTCGTGGTCAGGTTGATCGTGCTCCGGCGTGGTCAATAACCTCTCAGAGTTGGTTTAGCGATTGCTAAGGCGCGACGGCTCACACGTTCGTAGTCGGATCGTCAAAGTCTACTCCACCAAAAACGATAGCCACCATCTCATCGAAAGACAGGGACAACTTCGCCTCTATCACAGGGTCTGCACACTTAAGGTTTGGGGACGTTTTGGTAGTATAGAGTTGTGTATGGTGGTGACCTAAGGTTGTTCGGAGTCCCGGATGAGATCCCAAAAGTCACGAGGAGCTCCGGAATGGTCCGGAGGTAAAGATTCATATATAGGAAGTCCCAGTTTGGTCGCCGGAAAAGTTTCGGGCTCATCGGTAGTGTACCGGGAATGCCGGTAGTGTACCGGGAGACCTCCGGGAGGGGTATTTCGACCCAAGAGGCTTCATGGGCTGTGGGAAAGTATTAACCAGCCCTTAGTGGGCTGGTGGAACCTCCACATAAGGCCCATGCGGTTGGAAGAAAGAGACCCAAAGGAAAAAGGTGGAAAAAGGCCAAAAAGCAGCAATCCTAGTCCTACTAGGATTGGAGGAGGAGAGTCCTCCTCTCCCTCCTTGCCTTGGCCGAATCCAAAGAGGGCCAGCCCTTGTGGCCAGCCTCTCCTCTCCTCCTATATATATTGGTGGAATAGAGGGTTTTTGCACTAGTTTTGCCGGCCACGTGCTACCCATTCCACCGGTGCATAGTTTCTCCTCCAGATCGTATTTCCGCAGTGCTTGGGCGAAGCCCTGCCGGAATTGCTCCACCACCATCGCCGGAGCGCCGTCACGCTGCCGGCGAACTCTTCCTCATCTCCACTTCCTCTTGCTGGATCAAGACGGTGGAGATCATCATCAAGCTGCACGTGTGCTACACGCGGAGGTGCCGTCCGTTCGGTACTAGATCGGTAGGATCATGATCAAGGCCACGGGACGTTCGTGATTGGATTGCGGGACGGATCGTGACGAGATCGTGGGACTGTTTGTGATTAGATCGCGGGACGCTCAGCGATTTGGATCGCGAAGACGTTCGACTACACCAACCGCGTTTCTTAACGCTTCCCGCTTAGCCATCTACAAGGGTATGTAGATCCACTCTCCCTCTCGTAGATGCTCATCACCATGGATAGGTTTGCGTGTGCGTAAGAAATTTTTTGTTTCCCATGCGACGTTCCCCAACAGTGGCATCATGAGCTAGGTTGATGGTTCGATGAGATCTCGTGTAGAACACAAAAGGTTTGTGGGCGTTGATGCTTAGATTGCTCCCTTCCTTGGTCGGATTTTGGTTCAGCGGTATTGTGAGATGAAGCGGCCCGGACCAACATTACTCGTACGCTTACGAGAGACCGGTTCCCTCAACGCAACTTGTTGCCTAGATGGCTTGCAGGTGGCAGTTTCTCTCACTTTAGTTGGATCAGATTCGACAAAGGCGGTCCTTGAGAAGGTTGAAAAGCAAATTATGTATCACCGTTGTGGTTTATGCGTAGGTGAGAATCGTTCTTGCTAGAAACCCGTAGCAGCCACGTAAAACATGCAACAACAATTAGAGGACGTCTAACTTGTTTTTGCAGGGTATGTTGTGATGTGATATGGCCAATTACATGATGTGATATATGTGATGTATGAGATGATCATGTGATGTATAGAATTTCACGACTTGCATGTGGATGAGTACGGCAACCGACAGGAGCCATAGGGTTGTCTTTAATTATTGTATGACCTGCATGTCAATCATTAAGCGCTATGTAATGCTTTACTTTATCGCTAAATGGTAGCAATAGTAGTAGAAGCATGCAGGGCGTTACAACCTCGATGGCGACACGTTGATGGAGATCAAGATGATGGAGATCATGGTGTTGTGCCGGTGACGATGAAGATCATGTCGGTGCTTTCAAGATGGAGATCTAAAGCACAAGTTCATGGCCATATCATGTCACTTATGAATTGCATGTGATGTTAATCCTTTTATGCACCTTGTTATGCTTAGTACGGCGGTAGCATTATAAGGTGATCCCTCACTTAAATTTCAAGATAAAATTGTGTTCTCCCCGAGTGTGCACCGTTGCGAAAGTTCGTCGTGTTGAGACACCACGTGATGATCGGGTGTGATAGACTCTACGTTCACATACATTGGGTGCAAGCCAGTTTTGCACGCGCAGAACACTCGGGTTAAACTTGACGAGCCTAGCATGTACAGACATGGCCTCGAAACACAAGAGACCGAAAGGTCGAACATGAGTCATATAGTAGATATGATCAACATAATGATGGTCACCATTGAAGCCACCTCAACCCACGTGATGATCGGACTTGAGTTGGTGGATTTGGATCATGTGACACTCAGATGACCTGAGGGATGTTAATTTGAGTGGGAGCTTTAGTAATTTGATTAACTAAACTCATTATCTTGAACAATAGTCTAAATGAACTTTGCATATTTATGTTGTAGATCAATGGCTCACGCAGTAGCACCCCTGAATTTTAATGCGTTACTAGAGAAAGCTAAACTGAAAGATGATGGAAGTAACTTTGTTGACTGGGCCCGTAATCTGAGGATTATCCTCACGGCTTCCCAGAAATCATATGTCCTTGATGCACCGCTTGGTGACCAACCAGAAGACATGACCTCCGAAGACGTTAAGAATGCTTGGGAGGCACGTACTGGAGATTACTCAATAGTTCAGTGTGCAATATTGTGTGGCTTAGAACCGGGACTTCAAAGACGTTTTGAACGTCATGGAGCATATGAGATGTTCCAGGAGTTGAAGTTTATCTTTCAAAAGAACGCCCGGATCGAGAGGTATGAAACCTCCGATAAGTTCTATGCTTGCAAGATGGAGGAGAACGGGTCTGTCAGTGAACATATACTCAGAATGTCTGGGTATTCAACTCGTCTAGCAGAGTTGGGAATTGCCCTTCCGCCAGAGGCGATCACTGATAGAGTTCTTCAATCACTGCCACCTAGTTACAAGAGCTTTGTGATGAACTATAACACGCACGGGATGAACAAGTCAGTCGCCGAGCTGTTTGCGATGCTAAAAGTCGCTGAGTCTGAAATCCAGAAAGAACATCAAGTGTTGATGGTCAATAAAACCACTAGTTTCAAGAAAAATGGCAAAGTCAAGGGCAAGGGCAAGAAGGGTAAAACCAAGAAGGATGGCAAAGTAGTTGCTACTCCTGCAAAGAAGCCCAAGCATGGACCCAAGGCAGAAACTGAGTGCTTTCATTGCAAAGGAACTGGTCACTGGAAGCGGAACTGCCCCAAGTACCTGGCTGACAAGAAGGTGGCCAATGACAAACAAGGTATATATGATATACATGTTATTGATGTGTACCTTACTAGCTCTCGTAGTAGTGCCTGGGTATTTGATACCGGTTCGGTTGCTCACATTTGCAACTCAAAGCAGGAACTACGGAATAAACGAAGGCTGGCAAAGGACGAAGTGACGATGCGTGTGGGAAATGGTTCCAAGGTTGATGTGATCGCCGTCGGCACGCTCTCTCTTCGATTACCATCGGGAGTAGTGATGAACCTGAATAATTGTTATTTAGTGCCTGCGTTAAGCATGAACATTATATCTGGATCTTGTTTATTGCGAGGCGATTACTCATTTAAATCAGAGAATAAAGGTTGTTCTATTTATATGAGTAATATCTTTTATGTTCATGCACCCAATGTTAGGGGTTTATTCATATTGAATCTTGATAGTGATGACACACATGTTCATAACATTGATGCCAAAAGATGTAGAATTGATAATGATAGTACCACTTTCTTGTGGCACTGCCGTTTAGGTCATATTGGTGTAAAATGCATGAGGAAGCTCCATGCTGATGGACTTTTGGAGTCACTTGATTTTGAATCACTTGACACATGTGAACCATGCCTCATGGGCAAGATGACTAAAACGCCGTTCTCTGGAACAATGGAACGGGCGAGTGACTTATTGGAAATCATACACACTAATGTGTGCGGTCCAATGAGTGTTACAGCGCGTGGTGGATATCGTTATTTTCTCACCTTCACTGATGACTTAAGTAGATATGGGTATATCAAGTCTGAAACGTTTGAAAAGTTCTAGCAATTTTAGAGTGAAGTTGAGAATCATCGTAACAAGAAGATTAAGTTCCTACGATCTGATCGAGGAGGTGAATATCTGAGTTATGAGTTTGGTAGTCACTTAAGACAATGTGGAATTGTTTCACAGTTGACACCGCCTGGAACACCATAGCGTAATGGTGTGTCCGAACGTCGTAATCGAACCTTATTAGATATGGTGCATTCTATGATGTCTCTTGATAATTTGCCACTATCATTTTGGGGTTATGCATTAGAGACAGCTACATTCACTTTAAATAGGGCACCATCAAAATCCGTTGAGACGACGCCATATGAAATGTGGTTTGGCAAGAAGCCAAAGTTGTCGTTTCTTAAAATTTGGGGATGTGATGCTTATGTCAAAAAGCTTCAGCCTGAAAAGCTGGAACCCAAAGCGGAGAAATGCGTCTTCATAGGATACCCGAAAGAGACAGTCGGGTATACCTTCTATCTCAGATCCGAAGGCAAAGTGTTTGTCGCTAAAAACGGAATATTTCTTGAGAAAGAGTTTCTCTCGAAAGAATTTAGTGGGAGGAAAATAGAGCTTGATGAGGTTATTGAACCTTTACTTCAACCAGAAAGTAGCGCAGCGCAGAAAGATGTTTCTGTGGAACCTACGATGGTAGAAGAGAAAGTTAATGATGATGATCATGAAGCTTCGATCAAGCAGCTATTGAACCTCGTAGGTCGACAAGGCCGCGTACTACCCCTGAGTGGTACGGCAACCCTGTCTTGGAGGTCATGTTATTTGACAACAATGAACCTACGAGCTATGGAGGAGCAGTGATGGGCCCGGATTCCGAGAAATAGTTAGAGGCCATGAAATCCGAGATGGGATCCATGTATGAAAACAAAGTATGGACTTTGGAAGTATTACCTGAAGGGCGAAAGGCCATTCAGAACAAATGGATCTTTAAGAAGAAAACAGACGCGGACGGTAATGTCACCGTCTATAAAGCTCGACTTGTGGCAAAGGGTTTTTCACAAGTTCAAGGAGTTGACTATGATGAGACTTTCTCACCCGTAGCGATGCTTAAGTCTGTCAGAATCATGTTAGCAATAGCTGCCTATTTCGACTATGAAATTTGGTAGATGGATGTAAAAACAGCGTTCCTCAATGGTTTCCTTGAGGAAGAGTTGTATATGATGCAACCCGAAGTGATATAGGCGAAGTTGTCCCTGTCTTTCGATGAGATGGTGGCTATCGTTTTTGGTGGAGTAGACTTTGACGATCCGACTACGAACGTGTGAGACGTCGCGCCTTAGCAATCGCTAAACCAACTCTGAGAGGTTATTGACCACGCCGGAGCACGATCAACCTGACCACGAGGGTCTATTTCCTGCACGCAAACGAAGAACAAGCAAGAAACTAAGATTGCAATCTGGATATTGCGAATATAAGAGGAAAGCTTTATTGATGAAGTGGGGTTCTGTGACGCCTTTGTCTGGTCGCGGAACACAAACGAAGAACGCGAAGTTGCTGCTATGGCGAACTTGTAACCTAAACAAAACCCAAACCTAAAACGAAGCCCTAAGGGCTGTATATATGGGGGAATAGAAGTGAATTTCGTGGCCCCTTGGAGGAGGGGTCCGAAACCGACCCTAAGTCAGTTTCCCCATACATACGGACTCTAAAAACAGCCTATAATATGGTATTTCGAAATTACATGGGCCTGGCCCAAAATTAAGGTGGCGCAGCACCTATATTAGCCTATGGACGAATTTTATAAAGTGGCATCATGCATATTTCGTCCACAGCTTCCCACTCCCATTATGGTGGCTTCAATGTGCGAAAATCATCACTGGAAGCTCCAATGTTCTTCCCCGCGCGCGCACCTTCTCCTCCATGCTTGATCCCGCTCCAATGGTCATCCTTCTTATCCATGATAGGTCCTTCATTCATAAGTAAAACAAAAGTATCTAATTTAGGCAGCATCATATGTTCATGAATATTAGAAGGATTTCCAAGAAACGAAAGTACCTGGTAATTCAATTGACGTGCGCGAGCTCTAGTAATTGGTCCTGTATGTATAGCAGTCGGGGTGGGTGTAACATTAGTAGGGATGTCCTCATCATCCTCCCCTTCTTGAACTGACGTCGTCCTCGACGGAAGCTCATCTTCCTCACCCAAATAAGGCTTCAAATCTGCAATGTTAAAAGTGGGGCTAACCCCAAACTCTGCAGGCAGCTCAAGTTTATATGCATTATCATTTACTTTCTCTAACACCTTAAAAGGACCATCAGCACGTGGCATTAGCTTTGACTTGCGCAAATCAGGAAACCTATCCTTACGCAAATGTAACCAAACAAGATCTCCAGGTGCAAAGACAACATGTTTTCTACCCTTATCTCCAGCAAGTTTGTATTTAGCATTCATACGCTCAATGTTTTCCTTAGTTAACTCATGAATCTTTAATATCAATTCAGCACGTTCTTTAGCATCAAAATTAACCTTCTCCGAAGACGGAAGAGGCAACAAATCAATAGGTGCACGAGGTAAGAAACCATACACAACTTCAAAAGGGCACATCTTAGTGGTAGAATGTAGCGAACGATTATAAGCAAATTCAATATGAGGCAAGCATTCTTCCCACATTTTCAGGTTATTCTTCAAAACAGCCCTAAGCATAGTAGACAATGATCTATTGACTACTTCAGTTTGGCCATCAGTTTGGGGGTGACATGTAGTACTAAAAAGCAGTTTAGTCCCCAACTTAGCCCATAAACATCTCCAAAAGTGGCTAAGAAATTTAGCATCACGATCGGAAACAATTGTATTTGGCACACCATGCAACCGAATAATTTCACGAAAGAACAAATCAGCAACATGAGCAGCATCATCACTTTTATGACATGATATAAAGTGTGCCATTTTAGAAAATCTATCCACGACAACAAATATGCTATCCCTCCCCTTCTTTGTTCGAGGTAAACCTAAAACAAAGTCCATAGATATATCCTCCCAAGGAACACTAGGTACAGGTAAAGGCATATATAAACCATGAGGATTGAGTCGTGACTTAGCTTTTTGACATGTAGTGCAGCGAGCAACAAAACGCTCAACATCCCGTCTCATCTTTGGCCAAAAGAAATGTGTAGCAAGTACGTCCTCCGTCTTCTTCACGCCAAAGTGTCCCATTAATCCTCCTCCGTGCGCCTCCTGTAACAACAAAAGACGAACGGAGCTAGCTGGAATGCATAGCTTGTTAGCACGAAACACAAATCCATTATTAATAACGAACTTGTTCCATGTTCTCCCTTCTTTACAATTCTGCAACACGTCGCTAAATTCAGCATCATGCACATATTGATCTTTGATGGTCTCCAAACCAAATATTTTAAAGTCAAGTTGTGAAAGCATAGTATAACGACGAGACAAAGCATCAGCAATAACATTGTCTTTACCCTTCTTGTGTTTAATGACATAAGGGAAAGTCTCAATGAATTCAACCCATTTAGCATGTCTACGGTTCAGTTTTGCTTGACTTTTAATATGTTTCAAAGATTCATGATCAGAATGTATAACAAATTCTTTGGGCCATAAATAATGTTGCCATGTTTCCAAAGTCCGAACAAGAGCATATAATTCCTTATCATAAGTAGAATAATTCAGACTAGGCCCACTTAATTTTTCAGAAAAGTACGCAACAGGTTTACCATCTTGTAGTAACACACCTCCTAACCCAATTCCACTAGCATCACATTCAAGCTCGAAAGTCTTATTAAAATCAGGAAGTTGGAGTAAAGGAGCATGTGTTAACTTATCTTTCAAGACCGTGAAGGCTTCTTCCTGTGCGGTACCCCAAGAAAAAGGCACGTCCTTCTTTGTAAGCTCATTGAGAGGCGCAGCAATGGTGCTGAAATTTCTCACAAAACGCCTATAGAAACCAGCGAGGCCAAGAAAACTCCTTACTTGTGTGACCGTTTTGGGCTGCGGCCAACTCTCAATAGCTTCGATCTTGGCTGTATCAACTTCAATTCCCTGTGGAGTAACAACATAGCCAAGAAAAGATACTCGGTCGGTGCAAAAGGTGCACTTCCCAAGGTTACCAAACAAACGTGCATCACGTAGCGCAGTAAAAACAGCACGTAAATGTTCCAAATGTTCCTCCAAAGATCTACTAAAAATCAATATATCATCAAAATAGACTACCACAAATCGTCCAATGAAAGCACGTAAAACCTCGTTCATTAATCTCATGAAAGTGCTAGGTGCATTAGTTAACCCAAAAGGCATGACTAGCCACTCATATAATCCAAACTTAGTTTTAAATGCTGTTTTCCATTCATCGCCCAATTTCATACGAATTTGATGGTATCCACTACGCAAATCAACTTTGGAGAAAATTGTAGAGCCACTTAATTCATCAAGCATATCATCTAGTCTAGGAATAGGATGACGATAACGAATAGTAATATTATTAATGCCTCTACAATCCACACACATGCGCGATGTACCATCCTTTTTAGGCACTAGAATAATAGGAACAGCACAAGGACTAAGGGATTCACGTATATAACCTTTGTCAAGCAGCTCCTGTACTTGACGCATAATCTCCTTTGTCTCCTCTGGATTGGTACGGTAGGGCGCACGGTTGGGTAGGGATGCACCGGGAATTAAGTCAATCTGATGCTCAATCCCGCGAATAGGCGGTAATCCCGGTGGCACGTCTTGTGGAAAGACGTCAGCGAACTCCTGCAAAATGTTAATGACAGTAGGAGGCAAAGAGGGAGGCATGTCCTCGAATGAAAATAATACCTCTTTACATACAAAAGCATAGCAAACATATGTAGCAACATCCAAATCATTAATATCAGATTTAGTAGCAAGTAAACATCCACTCTTCAATTTTATTTCAGATGCAACACTAGATGATGGTTTATTATGCTTATGGTGTTGCTCAAATTCCTGTGCTACAATCTGATTTTCACTCTTATTTTTCTCCTGTTTTGCTTTACTAGCTCTAGCAATGTCATCTTTCATAATATGTTCGGGAGACATAGGAAGCAAAGTGATATTATGATCCTTATGAACAAGAGTATACTGATTTGTCCTACCATGGTGTACAGAATTTTTATCAAACTGCCATGGTCTACCAAGTAAAACAGAACATGCTTGCATGGGTACCACATCACAATCCACATAATCAGAATATGTAGCAATGCTAAAATGCACACGAACAGTACGTGTTACCTTAACCTTGCCACTATTGTTGAACCATTGGATGTAATAAGGATGAGGATGTGGTCTGGTGGATAGAGACAGCTTCTCCACCATCTCCATGCTAGCCAAGTTATTGCAACTCCCTCCATCGATGATGATGCGAACAGAACGCTCTTTCACAACTCCCTTTGTGTGGAACAAGTTGTGCCTCTGATTTTGCTCAGCGTGTGTAACCTGCACACTGAGAACACGTTGAGCAACTAAACTTTCATACCTGTCAGCGTAATCAGCAGCCATGTATTGTGTTTCTGGTTCTGCATCCTCGCCACCCTGTTCGTCACTTGCAATAAGTGCCAAAGTCTCCTCATCATAATCACTAGCGGACGCATATCCACCATCCTGAGTAACAATCATTACACGCTTGGAAGGGCATTCTCTCGCATAGTGACCTCCACCCTTGCAACGACGACATATAACCTCATGTGTTTGCCCTGTGGATGCAATAGATGAAGAAGAACTCTGTGCAGGCCCAAAAGGTGTGCTCTTCGTAGAGGGTGCAGTAGGAGCCTGTTGCCTGGTATCGCGATTAGAGTTGGAGGTTGAAGGAGGTGGTGTTGCAGCAGGACGTGCGGAAGCAGAGGAGGTACGTGGCGTCCATGATGAAGTACGGCCTGCAAAATTAGTAGTTCTCGCCATTGCCTGTCGATCCTGCACTTCACGTTCAGCTTTGCAAGCAAGATGAAATAAACGAGTGATAGTGTTATACTCCTTATACTCTAGAATAGTCTGAATCTCTCTATTTAATCCACCCATAAAACGTGCAAGCATAGCTTCATTCTCCTCAACAATACCACATCTAATCATACCAGTTTGTAATTCCTGATAATATTCTTCTACAGAATTTTTTCCTTGTCTTAAACGCTGCAAATTTTGAAGCAATTCACGTTGATAATAAGGTGGCACCCAACGATTTCGCATAGCAGTTTTCAAAGCAGCCCAAGTAGTTGGAATATTATTAGGGTGTATTCTACAATGTTCTGACCACCAAACACAAGCAAAACTAGTGAATGAACAAACAGCAGCAGCAACACGTCGATCCTCTGGAAATTGTAAGCATGTAAAACGTTGTTCTGTTTCTAACTCCCATGTAAGATATATATCAGGAACATATCTACCCTCAAACGTCGGAATATTCAATTTAAGTTTAGGGAGATGGTCATGATCCCGTACCTGCGGGGCTGGTGCAGCCCTACCGTTACGGTTGTAGCCATGTGGTCGACCTGGTGCGTATGGTGGTGGTTGCCCATGGGGCGGATCTGGAGCAACCTCTCCCTCATCATCGAAATCACCATCATAATCTTCAACCTGCTCAACGACAGTAGCCGCACGAGCCACCGAAGTAGCAGCAGTATCAACAGTACCAGGATGTTGGGCGTGGCCGAGAGGCACACGTCGCGCTCGTCGTTCGAAAGGAATAGGAACTGCAGCTGGTGGAGGTAGACGGGCAAGCACCTCATTGAACTTGGCGTCCATCTTGGAGTCGAATGTCTTCTCCAAACCATCTAGCTTCTCCATGGCAACTCCAAAGTTGTTCACGAAGTCCTGTACCTGCTCAGCCATCATTTGCTGAAATTTATCATAGAGCGCTTTGTTGGTCATGCTCTCCCAGTCGATCTCGTCATTGTGTGATCCTGGCATGGTTAGCAGAAATAGGAAACACACAATATGAAGCCTACAGACTGCTGGGACGTGGTGGTGGTGGTGGTGTGGCACAAATCCTTTAAGCGAATCTCAATTTCTTACCAGTTCTTACCCAGTAGCAGGCGGTGATCGGCAACCGTTGTAGCCAAAACTCTCAAAGCTTGGATAGAGCGATTGCCAGGTGGTGTCAAGCACACGGCGTAGGAGTATGTGGAGCTGGGATGGCTTATAATATGGTAGCAAAAAGGGTCAGCAATAATCAATTCAGAGATGCAAGGTTGAATAAACGCTCAACGACGGTACTGTGCTGGTCCTAGGCTAGACCGTGCTAGAGACGCGAGCCTAAAACACCAACAAAAACACGACGATACACCTAAGCAAGGGAAAAGCACAATCAGAATTTTTTTTTTCGTTTTTTTTTTTTTTCGGCGCCTCTTTTTTTTTTTTTTTTTTTCGGCGCCTCTTTTTTTTTTTTTTTTTTTTCAAAAACTCACTACAATGGCGAGTGTCTCAAAACTCTTGCCACGTCGTATAAGCAAGATGGGCACGAATTTTTCTTTTGGACTATTTTTTTTTTTTCTGGAGCAATCCGGGGGCTGCGACGACCCAAAAATTTCGACAAAAATCACTATGATAGCAAGTGTCTCAAAACGCTCCGGGGAACCTAAAATCAAGATAGGGAAAAAATATTTTCAGCCGAAATTTTTTTGGGCCAAAACGTGCCAGACTCTTTTTTTTTTTTTTTCCGACACCTGCGCAGGTAGCAAAACACGGATCCGAAATCAAAAGGATCTCGAAACTAAACCTAAAACGAACTGGACTTGGATTGGTGGAGGATTTGTGGTGGTATATATGGACACCAATGGAGAGTGATGATGGATGATGAGATATGGCAGCGGCGATGATGGTGGTGGTATATGGCAACTATGAAGATGATGCGGTGGCGGCGTGACAACCTGTGAAAAGAACTCGAAACTCTAAAGGACTAGACACTAAAACCAGCAACTCGACACAACGATGTAACCGCCAATTCAACAAAGCAAAATACTGAAAAGACTATGCAAAGGCTCAGATTGGTTCGGATATGATGATCTAACCCTAATTTGTTTTTTGGCTTTGTCGTGGACTAAAGGTATGAAGAACAGATGCGATCTAAACTACGAAAACTGGTAAAATCTCACCGAGCAACCTGGAAATCTGATACCACTTGATATAGGCGAAGTTGTCCCTGTCTTTCGATGAGATGGTGGCTATCGTTTTTGGTGGAGTAGACTTTGACGATCCGACTACGAACGTGTGAGACGTCGCGCCTTAGCAATCGCTAAACCAACTCTGAGAGGTTATTGACCACGCCGGAGCACGATCAACCTGACCACGAGGGTCTATTTCCTGCACGCAAACGAAGAACAAGCAAGAAACTAAGATTGCAATCTGGATATTGCGAATATAAGAGGAAAGCTTTATTGATGAAGTGGGGTTCTGTGACGCCTTTGTCTGGTCGCGGAACACAAACGAAGAACGCGAAGTTGCTGCTATGGCGAACTTGTAACCTAAACAAAACCCAAACCTAAAACGAAGCCCTAAGGGCTGTATATATGGGGGAATAGAAGTGAATTTCGTGGCCCCTTGGAGGAGGGGTCCGAAACCGACCCTAAGTCAGTTTCCCCATACATACGGACTCTAAAAACAGCCTATAATATGGTATTTCGAAATTACATGGGCCTGGCCCAAAATTAAGGTGGCGCAGCACCTATATTAGCCTATGGACGAATTTTATAAAGTGGCATCATGCATATTTCGTCCACAGCTTCCCACTCCCATTATGGTGGCTTCAATGTGCGAAAATCATCACTGGAAGCTCCAATGTTCTTCCCCGCGCGCGCACCTTCTCCTCCATGCTTGATCCCGCTCCAATGGTCATCCTTCTTATCCATGATAGGTCCTTCATTCATAAGTAAAACAAAAGTATCTAATTTAGGCAGCATCATATGTTCATGAATATTAGAAGGATTTCCAAGAAACGAAAGTACCTGGTAATTCAATTGACGTGCGCGAGCTCTAGTAATTGGTCCTGTATGTATAGCAGTCGGGGTGGGTGTAACATTAGTAGGGATGTCCTCATCACGAAGGTTTTGTCGATCCAGAGAATGTTGACAAAGTTTGCAAACTCCAGCGATCCATTTATGGACCGGTGCAAGCATCTCGGAGTTGGAATAAGCGCTTTGATGAGGTGATCAAAGCGTTTGAGTTTATACAAGTTTACGGAGAAGCTTGTATTTACAAGAAAGTGAGTGGGAGCTCTATAGCGTTTCTAGTATTATATGTGGATGACATATTGCTGATTGGAAACAATATAGAAATGCTGGAAAGCATGAAGGAATATTTGAACAAGAGTTTTTCAATGAAGGACCTAGGAGAAGCTGCTTTCATATTAGGCATTAAGATCTATAGAGATAGATCGAGACGCTTAATAGCACTTTCACAGAGCACATACCTTCATAAAGTTTTGAAGAAGTTGAAAATGGAACAGTCCAAGAAGGGGTTCTTGCCTGTATTACAAGGTGTGAAGTTGAGTAAGACTCAATGCCCAGTAACTGCAGACGATAGAGAAAAGATGAGTGTCATCCCCTATGCTTCAGCCATAGGCTCTATCATGTATGCAATGCTGTGCACAAGACCGATGTCAGCCTTGCCATAAGTATGGCTGAAAGGTTTCAAAGTGATCCTGGAATGGAGCACTGGCAAGCGGTCAAGAATATCCTTAAGTACCTGAAAAGGACTAAGGAAATGTTTCTCGTTTATGGAGGTGATGAAGAGCTCGCCGTAAAGGGTTACATCGATGCAAGCTTTGACACTGATCCGGATGACTCTAAGTTGCAAACCGGATACGTATTTATTCTTAACGGGGGAGCGGTAAGCTGGTGCAGTTCCAAGCAAAGTGTGGTAGCTGATTCTACGTGCGAAGCAGAATAGATCGCAGCCTCGGAGGCGACAAAGGAAGGTGTCTGGATGAAGCAGTTGATGACAGATCTTGGCGTAGTGTCGAGTGCACTGAATCCAATGAACCTGTTCTGTGACAACACTGGTGCCATTGCTCTGGCCAAGGAACCAAGGTTTCACAAGAGGACCAGACACATAAAGCGACGCTTCAACTCCATTCGCGATTACATCTTGGAGAAAGACATAAATATTTGCAAAGTGCACACGGATCTGAATGTTGCAGACCCGTTGACTAAACCTCTTCCAAGGGGTAAAGATGATCAACACCAAAACTGCATGGGTGTTCGATTCATTACAATGTAAATCACATAGTGATGTGAACTAGATTATTGACTCTAGTGCAAGTGGGAGACTGTTGGAAATATGCCCTAGAGGCAATAAATAAAGTGTTTATTATTGTATTTCCTCGTTCATGATAATCGTTTATTATCCATGCTATAATTGTATTAATTGGAAACATGGATACATGTGTGGCCTAGTATGCCTCTAGTGAACTAGCTCGTTGATTGAAAGATGGTTAAGGTTTCCTAGCCATGGACATGAGATGTCATTTGATAACGGGATCACATCATTAGGAGAATGATGTGATGGACAAGACCCAAACTACAAACGTAGCTTATGATCGTGTCAGTTTATTGCTATTGTTTTTTGCATGTCAAGTATATGTTCCTATGACCGTGAGATCATGCAACTCACAGATATCGGAGGAGTACCTTGTGTGTATCAAACATCGCAACGTAACTGGGTGACTATAAAGGTGCTCTATAGGTGTCTCCGAGGGTGTCTGTTGAGTTGGCATGGATCAAGACTGGGATTTGTTACTCTGTGTGACGGAGAGGTATCTCAGGGCCCACTCGGTAATACAACATCACAATGAGCCTTGCAAGCAATGTGACTAATTGTTAGTTGCGGGATCTTGTATTACGGAACGAGTAAAGAGACTTGCCGGTAACGAGATTGAACTAGGTATGGAGATACTGACAATCGAATCTCGGGCAAGTAACATACCGAAGAACAAAGGGAACATCATACGAGATTAACTGAATCCTTGACATAGAGGTTCGACCGATAAAGATCTTCGTAGAATATGTAGGAACCAATGTGGACATCCAGGTCCCGCCATTGGTTATTGACCGTAGAGGTGTCTCGGTCATGTCTACATAGTTCTTGAACCCGCAGGGTCTGCACACTTAAGGTTTGGTGACGTTTCGGTAGTGTAGAGTTAGTATGGTGGTGACCGAAGTTTGTTCGGTGTCCCGGATGAGATCCCGGACGTCATGAGGAGCTCCGGAATGGTCCGGAGGTAAAGATTCATATATAGGAAGTCCCAGTTTGGTCGCCGGAGAAGTTTCGGGCTCATCGGTAGTGTACCGGGAGTGCCGGTAGTGTACCGGGAGACCTTCGGGAGGGGTATTTCGACCTAAGAGGCTTCATGGGCTGTGGGAGAGTATTAACCAGCCCTTAGTGGGCTGGTGGAATAGCCTCAACAGGCCCATGTGGCTGGGGGAAGAGTCCCAAAGGAAAAAAGAGTGGAAAAAAGGCAGAAAGGGAGAGTCCTACTCCTACTAGGAGTGGAGGAGGAGTAGGACTCCTCCCCCTTGGCTTTGGTCGACTCCAAGAGGGGCTCAGCCCTGCACCAGCCCTCCTCCTCCTCTCCTCCTATATATACTGGTGGAATAGAAGGTTTTTGCACATAATTTACGGCCTCGTGCTACCCGTTCCACCGGTGCTCCTCTAGATCGGTTTTCCGCAGTGCTTAGGCGAAGCCCTGCCGGAATCACTCCACCACCATCGCCGGAGCGCCGTCACGCTACCGGTGAACTCTTCCTCCTCTCCCCCTCCTCTTGCTGGATCAAGACGGTGGAGATCATCACGTGTGCTGAACGCGGAGGTGCCGTCCGTTCGGTACTAGATCGGAAGGATCGTGATCAAGGCCACGGGACGTTCGTGATTGGATCGCAGGACGGATCGTGACGAGATCACGGGACTGTTCGTGATTAGATCGCGGGACGCTCGACGATTTGGATCGCGAAGACGTTCGACTACACCAACCGCGTTTCTTAACGCTTCCCGCTTAGCGACCTACAAGGGTACGTAGATCCACTCTCCCTCTCGTAGATGCTCATCACCATGGATAGGTTTGCGTGCGCGTAGGAAATTTTTTGTTTCCCATGCGACGTTCCCCAACAAAAGCACATTGGAAGCTTGAGCATAGAGATAACAATTTTTCTCATCCTCAAGAGATATTTTTTGAGAATCCTTTGGAGGAGAAAAACCCATATCTATAATTTGCTCTAAATTTGGGTCCATGACCCTAAAGAGATTAAGCATGCAAATTACCCAAACATCAAAATTTATGCCCTTGAAACTACGAGTGTTAGAGAATCCTAATCCCCTAGAAGACTTCCTTACTCTCTAGGCAGTAAATCGTAATAATGAGAGACCTAGCAATGATACCAATTGAAAGGACGTGGATGTTGCCTAGAGGGAGGGTGAATAGGCACTTTAAAATAATTACGGTTTAGGCTTGAACGAATGTGGAATAAAAGTAGCATTTAATTAGTCAAGCACAAAACCTAGAACAACTAGGCTCACCTATGTGCACCAAAAACTTATGCTAAGCAATATAAATAACTAAGTGATAGCAAGATATATAACATGAAACAATATGGCTATCACAAAGTAAAGTGCATAAGTAAAGGGCTCGGTTAAGAGATAATCAAGGCACACAGAGACGATGATGTATTCCGAACTTCACACCCTTGTGCATGATTCCATTTGGAGCGGTGTGGAGGCACAATGCTCCCCAAGAACCCACTCGGTCCACCGTAATCTCCTCACGCCCTTGCACATGTAAGATGCCATGATTCCACTAAGGGACCCTTGAGGGCGGTCACCGGACCCATACAAATGACAACCCTTGGGGGCGGTCATCGGACCCATACAAATGACAACCCTTGGGGGCAGTCACTGTACCCGTACACTTTGGTAACCCTTGGGGGCGGTCACCGTATCAGTACACTTTGGTAACACTTTGGGGCGGTCATTGGAACCCGTAAAAATTGCTCGGGGCATCTCCATAACCTAATTAGAGACCCCGACGCTTGCCCAGAGCTTTACACCACAATGATTGAGCTCTGAGGCACCACCAACCGTCTAGGGCGCCAAAGCACCCAAGAGGAACAAACTCTAGGGTACCAAGCACCCAAGAGTAATAAGCTTCTCAAATTTTCACTTAAATGTGTCATCATGGAGAATTAAAACCAATGCAACTAATGCAATGGCAAGAACACACGAAGTGGTCAAGTCCCTCACACTCAAATCCCACCACAACAACAAAAGCTATGCAGGAATAAGGAGCTCACAAAGAACTCCAAAGTCTAGATCCAAGGGGTCCCCCTCACATACAGGAGAAAGTGATTGGTGGATATGTATATCTAGGTCTCCTCTCTCTTTTGCCTAAAAAAGGAGCAAGAATCATTAGAGGGATTGAGAGTTTGCAAGCTCGAAGAAGGTCACCAATGGGGGCAAACACGAGCTAAAAGGATAAGAACTGATAGAGGCGAGGGTCCCGATCTTTCGATGAGATGATAACTATCGATTTGGTGGAGAAGACTTTGACGATCCGACTACGAACGTGCACGACGTTGCGCCTTAGCAATCGCTAAACCAATCTCCAAGAGGTTATTGACCACGCCGGAGCACGATCAACCTGACCACGAAGGTCTATTCCTGCAAGCAATCAAAGAACAAGCAAGAATATGATAATGCAATCTGAATATTGCGAATATATATGAAGTATTGATAATGGTGGAGTTCCGAAAGCGGTCTTGGTCTGGTCGTTGGACACAAACGAAGTACACGAAGTTGCAATGGCTAACTTTTAACTAAACAAAACCCAAAGGAAAAGCTACTAGATTGATCTACTTATATAGGAGCAAGGGGTGGCGGCCAAGGAGGTGGGAGGACGTCCCAAGACACCCTAAAACAAACCCTAGGTCGTACAAGGCCCATGGGCCCAAGTGGAGGTGATGCAACACCTTTGGACTTGTAGTTTGACTCGGATTCTGATGCAACGTCAGATTGTTTCGTCGATAACTTCGCGATCCGGACTAATTTTAAGGTGATTACAACTGTGCTGGAACGCATATGAAATCTAGTTTCCAGCAAAAAAAGAATCACCCAATTCCGAGTCCGTATGAAAAAGTTGTTCGCGTTTTGAGACAGGTGTGTCTGTGCAGTCCGAATCTGAGTCCAGAACGTGAGAGACTTGGACTCTATCTTCTCTTGGGCTAAAAGTGACGTGAGAGAACTTCTTGAACAACACCTAATTGTTTCCTTTGACATTAGAGGACCTCTTGAATAGCACCCAACCATTTCCTCTTTCTTTGTCATCACACGTGGTTCATACAAGTGTTCGACCATTCTGCGTTTAGGCATAAAATAAAAATAGGTGAAGTATTTTTGTTCCGGATAATATAAATAAATTATTGCATAATTATTATAAGAAATCACCTCACAAATATGCATGTATGCAACATTTTTGGTCGTATCCAAGGTAGTCATGTCCTCATCATCCTCCCCTTTTTGAAAACAAAGCCGTCCTCGGCGTTGCTTAATCTGAAATGTGGCTACCAAAAGGGAAAAGGCATACACATTGTATATGTATATGTCATCCATTTTTATTGTTCTCAGTTGTGACACATGTGACATATATATACAAGGGCACTCATCACATGTCATGAAATATAAAGCCAAAAGATTATGACAAGAAGTAGAAGGCATCACAATATTGCAACTCAGTTTCCACATATAAGTGAAGTCCTTATTCATATCAAAAGATTCATGATGTTCATCGTTAAACCATCCCAATATTGGTAAATAAGCGTGAATCGTTTCAAATATAGATGCTACAACATGCTTAAATAAGCAAACATGCAACATGTCATTTGACACAGAATTATCACCAAGATTGGAGGTCATATCAAAATGATTAAACACCGGAAGTATTATTTTCAAACATATTTGACCCAAATTAGATTTATTTACTGATTCACACGGTTCTTGCTCATCAATAGTTAATTCAATGGGTGCACTCACAATTGTTGATATTGTAGTCATTTGATCACATGAGGAAGTATAATCATGAACATAGTCCTCTAAAATAGGTGGTGTGATCAAAGTAATGGGTAGCTCATCATAGGGTACAGTGGAAGTGACAAGGCATTCATCATACTCATGTGGAGGTGGAAGATCAATACCTTTGGCATTACCTCTTATGATCAACTCAGATGATGTAGGCACTCTCGGTGGTGACGTGTTACATGGTGAAGGCGATGTAGCCCTCACAAGATTTGATGTGGTTGTCACAGTATGCCTAGTAGTTGAAGGAATAACGGTATCAACTCTTGGAATGTGCACCTTGCGCTCTATTTCCTTTTGGGCAACACGTTGATTTATTTCCTGTTCAGCTTTGGAAGCAAGACGAAACAAACGATCCATAGAATAACACTTTTCATGAATTAGTATCTCCCGAATATCAAGGTTTAATCCTCCCCAAAATCTATCCATAAAATCTTCTTCACTTTCTTCTAATGAGGAATGCAACAAGGTCATTTGTAAATCATCATAATATTTCATTACGGTGTCACTACCTTGTTTCAAATATTGTAACTTTTTAAGCTTGTCACGAGTATAATAAGCAGGAACGAACGTGTGTCTCATGGCAAGTTTCAAATCATCCCAAGTAATAGGTATAATATCTTTGTGTAACCGACAATATTCGCTCCACCAAACTAAAGCATAACCAGTGAAAGAACCAACTGCGACCTTAACTTTCTTATGTGCAGTAAAATTATGGGAATCAAATATTTCATTTATTTCAAATTCCCACTCGATATATAAAGCAGGTCTAAATCGGCCATTAAATGGAGGTATAGAAACATTAACCTCATCATGTGCATTTGGATCTCTTTGCATCTCTCGTATCGGTTTTTGTGGTGGCACGTCTCCCACGATCGAAGAAGCCCATGAATTGACAACCCTGGATCCTGTCATGACTAGTAGAAACAAGAAACAAAGATCCAAGTATATTGTTCCTATGAACTACTGGGATGTGGTGGTAAAATGCTCAGAATAAAGCAAATATCAATGTCTTACAAATTCTTATCATGCAGCAGGTGGCGACCGGCAACCGACGGTGTCAATCTCTCTGAAGATTGGGCAAAGCGATTACCAGGTGAACGTATGTATACACGATGTAGAAATATGTGGAGCTTGGAAGGCTTAATATATGGTAGCAAAAGATTAGCAATAATCAATTCAGAGATGCAATATTGAATAAACGCTCAACGACGGTACTGTGCTGGTCCTAGGCTATACTGTACTAGAGACGCGAGCCTAGAACACTAATGGAGTCACGGCGTAGGACAAATAGCAGCAAGGTATGATATGAATTAGCTCTCGACAGCAAGATATAAGTGAAGATCACAATGGCAGTAAAGACAATGATGATAAATGATCGACATGCAAGATATACAAAACTCTCTCTGCAGCTTTCCTCTAGAAAATATTGTGTAAAGTTTCTGATATTTTTTCTCAAGAATGCTACTAACTCAAGCTTTCGTATGCAAAAAGAATCACTCAATTCCGAGTTCGTATGAGGAAGAGACGCTTGTTTTACTGAACACTGCGCAAAACAGATTTCAATCCGAATTCACATACGGGATTGAGTCTAGGTAGATCCGAAATTTGTTTTTTTCTCTTCTCTCTATTTATTTTTCTTCTCTTTTTTTTCTCACTTTTTTTTCTTTTTTCTTTTTTCTTTTTTTTTCTCTCTCACTTTTTTTTCTCAACCAAATAAGAAGCAGATTGGATCAAGCATAGATGTGAACGACCTCAAGTATGATAATGACAATGAACAATGGGTAGCATGTGATGAAAATTGATAGATGGTAGTGGGTGATAATGAAAGGGATGA
Organism: Hordeum marinum; assembly: GCA_022496015.1. Taxonomy (NCBI): domain Eukaryota; kingdom Viridiplantae; phylum Streptophyta; class Magnoliopsida; order Poales; family Poaceae; genus Hordeum; species Hordeum marinum. The sequence continues at coordinate 148,076,085 of CM039676.1, forward strand.
CAGTGGCTAACCAATCTCCAAGAGGTTATTGACCACGCCGGAGCACGATCAACCTGACCACGAAGGTCTATTCCTGCAAGCAATCAAAGAACAAGCAAGAATATGATAATGCAATCTGAATATTGCGAATATATATGAAGTATTGATAATGGTGGAGTTCCGAAAGCGGTCTTGGTCTGGTCGTTGGACACAAACGAAGTACACGAAGTTGCAATGGCTAACTTTTAACTAAACAAAACCCAAAGGAAAAGCTACTAGATTGATCTACTTATATAGGAGCAAGGGGTGGCGGCCAAGGAGGTGGGAGGACGTCCCAAGACACCCTAAAACAAACCCTAGGTCGTACAAGGCCCATGGGCCCAAGTGGAGGTGATGCAACACCTTTGGACTTGTAGTTTGACTCGGATTCTGATGCAACGTCAGATTGTTTCGTCGATAACTTCGCGATCCGGACTAATTTTAAGGTGATTACAACTGTGCTGGAACGCATATGAAATCTAGTTTCCAGCAAAAAAAGAATCACCCAATTCCGAGTCCGTATGAAAAAGTTGTTCGCGTTTTGAGACAGGTGTGTCTGTGCAGTCCGAATCTGAGTCCAGAACGTGAGAGACTTGGACTCTATCTTCTCTTGGGCTAAAAGTGACGTGAGAGAACTTCTTGAACAACACCTAATTGTTTCCTTTGACATTAGAGGACCTCTTGAATAGCACCCAACCATTTCCTCTTTCTTTGTCATCACACGTGGTTCATACAAGTGTTCGACCATTCTGCGTTTAGGCATAAAATAAAAATAGGTGAAGTATTTTTGTTCCGGATAATATAAATAAATTATTGCATAATTATTATAAGAAATCACCTCACAAATATGCATGTATGCAACATTTTTGGTCGTATCCAAGGTAGTCATGTCCTCATCATCCTCCCCTTTTTGAAAACAAAGCCGTCCTCGGCGTTGCTTAATCTGAAATGTGGCTACCAAAAGGGAAAAGGCATACACATTGTATATGTATATGTCATCCATTTTTATTGTTCTCAGTTGTGACACATGTGACATATATATACAAGGGCACTCATCACATGTCATGAAATATAAAGCCAAAAGATTATGACAAGAAGTAGAAGGCATCACAATATTGCAACTCAGTTTCCACATATAAGTGAAGTCCTTATTCATATCAAAAGATTCATGATGTTCATCGTTAAACCATCCCAATATTGGTAAATAAGCGTGAATCGTTTCAAATATAGATGCTACAACATGCTTAAATAAGCAAACATGCAACATGTCATTTGACACAGAATTATCACCAAGATTGGAGGTCATATCAAAATGATTAAACACCAGAAGTATTATTTTCAAACATATTTGACCCAAATTAGATTTATTTACTGATTCACACGGTTCTTGCTCATCAATAGTTAATTCAATGGGTGCACTCACAATTGTTGATATTGTAGTCATTTGATCACATGAGGAAGTATAATCATGAACATAGTCCTCTAAAATAGGTGGTGTGATCAAAGTAATGGGTAGCTCATTATAGGGTACAGTGGAAGTGACAAGGCATTCATCATACTCATGTGGAGGTGGAAGATCAATACCTTTGGCATTACCTCTTATGATCAACTCAGATGATGTAGGCACTCTCGGTGGTGACGTGTTACATGGTGAAGGCGATGTAGCCCTCACAAGATTTGATGTGGTTGTCACAGTATGCCTAGTAGTTGAAGGAATAACGGTATCAACTCTTGGAATGTGCACCTTGCGCTCTATTTCCTTTTGGGCAACACGTTGATTTATTTCCTGTTCAGCTTTGGAAGCAAGACGAAACAAACGATCCATAGAATAACACTTTTCATGAATTAGTATCTCCCGAATATCAAGGTTTAATCCTCCCCAAAATCTATCCATAAAATCTTCTTCACTTTCTTCTAATGAGGAATGCAACAAGGTCATTTGTAAATCATCATAATATTTCATTACGGTGTCACTACCTTGTTTCAAATATTGTAACTTTTTAAGCTTGTCACGAGTATAATAAGCAGGAACGAACGTGTGTCTCATGGCAAGTTTCAAATCATCCCAAGTAATAGGTATAATATCTTTGTGTAACCGACAATATTCGCTCCACCAAACTAAAGCATAACCAGTGAAAGAACCAACTGCGACCTTAACTTTCTTATGTGCAGTAAAATTATGGGAATCAAATATTTCATTTATTTCAAATTCCCACTCGATATATAAAGCAGGTCTAAATCGGCCATTAAATGGAGGTATAGAAACATTAACCTCATCATGTGCATTTGGATCTCTTTGCATCTCTCGTATCGGTTTTTGTGGTGGCACGTCTCCAACGAATCGAAGAAGCCCATGAATTGACAACCCTGGATCCTGTCATGACTAGTAGAAACAAGAAACAAAGATCCAAGTATATTGTTCCTATGAACTACTGGGATGTGGTGGTAAAATGCTCAGAATAAAGCAAATATCAATGTCTTACAAATTCTTATCATGCAGCAGGTGGCGACCGGCAACCGACGGTGTCAATCTCTCTGAAGATTGGGCAAAGCGATTACCAGGTGAACGTATGTATACACGATGTAGAAATATGTGGAGCTTGGAAGGCTTAATATATGGTAGCAAAAGATTAGCAATAATCAATTCAGAGATGCAATATTGAATAAACGCTCAACGACGGTACTGTGCTGGTCCTAGGCTATACTGTACTAGAGACGCGAGCCTAGAACACTAATGGAGTCACGGCGTAGGACAAATAGCAGCAAGGTATGATATGAATTAGCTCTTGACAGCAAGATATAAGTGAAGATCACAATGGCAGTAAAGACAATGATGATAAATGATCGACATGCAAGATATACAAAACTCTCTCTGCAGCTTTCCTCTATAAAATATTGTGTAAAGTTTCTGATATTTTTTCTCAAGAATGCTACTAACTCAAGCTTTCGTATGCAAAAAGAATCACTCAATTCCGAGTTCGTATGAGGAAGAGACGCTTGTTTTACTGAACACTGCGCAAAACAGATTTCAATCCGAATTCACATACGGGATTGAGTCTAGGTAGATCCGAAATTTGTTTTTTTCTCTTCTCTCTATTTATTTTTCTTCTCTTTTTTTTCTCACTTTTTTTTCTTTTTTCTTTTTTCTTTTTTTTTCTCTCTCACTTTTTTTTCTCAACCAAATAAGAAGCAGATTGGATCAAGCATAGATGTGAACGACCTCAAGTATGATAATGACAATGAACAATGGGTAGCATGTGATGAAAATTGATAGATGGTAGTGGGTGATAATGAAAGGGATGACAGTGGCTAACCAATCTCCAAGAGGTTATTGACCACGCCGGAGCACGATCAACCTGACCACGAAGGTCTATTCCTGCAAGCAATCAAAGAACAAGCAAGAATATGATAATGCAATCTGAATATTGCGAATATATATGAAGTATTGATAATGGTGGAGTTCCGAAAGCGGTCTTGGTCTGGTCGTTGGACACAAACGAAGTACACGACGTTGCAATGGCTAACTTTTAACTAAACAAAACCCAAAGGAAAAGCTACTAGATTGATCTACTTATATAGGAGCAAGGGGTGGCGGCCAAGGAGGTGGGAGGACGTCCCAAGACACCCTAAAACAAACCCTAGGTCGTACAAGGCCCATGGGCCCAAGTGGAGGTGATGCAACACCTTTGGACTTGTAGTTTGACTCGGATTCTGATGCAACGTCAGATTGTTTCGTCGATAACTTCGCGATCCGGACTAATTTTAAGGTGATTACAACTGTGCTGGAACGCATATGAAATCTAGTTTCCAGCAAAAAAAGAATCACCCAATTCCGAGTCCGTATGAAAAAGTTGTTCGCGTTTTGAGACAGGTGTGTCTGTGCAGTCCGAATCTGAGTCCAGAACGTGAGAGAGTTGGACTCTATCTTCTCTTGGGCTAAAAGTGACGTGAGAGAACTTCTTGAACAAGACCTAATTGTTTCCTTTGACATTAGAGGATCTCTTGAATAGCACCCAACCATTTCCTCTTTCTTTGTCATCACACGTGGTTCATACAAGTGTTCGACCATTCTGCGTTTAGGCATAAAATAAAAATAGGTGAAGTATTTTTGTTCCGGATAACATAAATAAATTATTGCATAATTATTATAAGAAATCACCTCACAAATATGCATGTATGCAACATTTTTGGTCGTATCCAAGGTAGTCATGTCCTCATCATCCTCCCCTTTTTGAAAACAAAGCCGTCCTCGGCGTTGCTTAATCTGAAATGTGGCTACCAAAAGAGAAAAGGCATACACATTGTATATGTATATGTCATCCATTTTTATTGTTCTCAGTTGTGACACATGTGACATATATATACAAGGGCACTCATCACATGTCATGAAATATAAAGCCAAAAGATTATGACAAGAAGTAGAAGGCATCACAATATTGCAACTCAGTTTCCACATATAAGTGAAGTCCTTATTCATATCAAAAGATTCATGATGTTCATCGTTAAACCATCCCAATATTGGTAAATAAGCGTGAATCGTTTCAAATATAGATGCTACAACATGCTTAAATAAGCAAACATGCAACATGTCATTTGACACAGAATTATCACCAAGATTGGAGGTCATATCAAAATGATTAAACACCGGAAGTATTATTTTCAAACATATTTGACCCAAATTAGATTTATTTACTGATTCACACGGTTCTTGCTCATCAATAGTTAATTCAATGGGTGCACTCACAATTGTTGATATTGTAGTCATTTGATCACATGAGGAAGTATAATCATGAACATAGTCCTCTAAAATAGGTGGTGTGATCAAAGTAATGGGTAGCTCATCATAGGGTACAGTGGAAGTGACAAGGCATTCATCATACTCATGTGGAGGTGGAAGATCAATACCTTTGGCATTACCTCTTATGATCAACTCAGATGATGTAGGCACTCTCGGTGGTGACGTGTTACATGGTGAAGGCGATGTAGCCCTCACAAGATTTGATGTGGTTGTCACAGTATGCCTAGTAGTTGAAGGAATAACGGTATCAACTCTTGGAATGTGCACCTTGCGCTCTATTTCCTTTTGGGCAACACGTTGATTTATTTCCTGTTCAGCTTTGGAAGCAAGACGAAACAAACGATCCATAGAATAACACTTTTCATGAATTAGTATCTCCCGAATATCAAGGTTTAATCCTCCCCAAAATCTATCCATAAAATCTTCTTCACTTTCTTCTAATGAGGAATGCAACAAGGTCATTTGTAAATCATCATAATATTTCATTACGGTGTCACTACCTTGTTTCAAATATTGTAACTTTTTAAGCTTGTCACGAGTATAATAAGCAGGAACGAACGTGTGTCTCATGGCAAGTTTCAAATCATCCCAAGTAATAGGTATAATATCTTTGTGTAACCGACAATATTCGCTCCACCAAACTAAAGCATAACCAGTGAAAGAACCAACTGCGACCTTAACTTTCTTATGTGCAGTAAAATTATGGGAATCAAATATTTCATTTATTTCAAACTCCCACTCGATATATAAAGCAGGTCTAAATCGGCCATTAAATGGAGGTATAGAAACATTAACCTCATCATGTGCATTTGGATCTCTTTGCATCTCTCGTATCGGTTTTTGTGGTGGCACGTCTCCCACGATCGAAGAAGCCCATGAATTGACAACCCTGGATCCTGTCATGACTAGTAGAAACAAGAAACAAAGATCCAAGTATATTGTTCCTATGAACTACTGGGATGTGGTGGTAAAATGCTCAGAATAAAGCAAATATCAATGTCTTACAAATTCTTATCATGCAGCAGGTGGCGACCGGCAACCGACGGTGTCAATCTCTCTGAAGATTGGGCAAAGCGATTACCAGGTGAACGTATGTATACACGATGTAGAAATATGTGGAGCTTGGAAGGCTTAATATATGGTAGCAAAAGATTAGCAATAATCAATTCAGAGATGCAATATTGAATAAACGCTCAACGACGGTACTGTGCTGGTCCTAGGCTATACTGTACTAGAGACGCGAGCCTAGAACACTAATGGAGTCACGGCGTAGGACAAATAGCAGCAAGGTATGATATGAATTAGCTCTCGACAGCAAGATATAAGTGAAGATCACAATGGCAGTAAAGACAATGATGATAAATGATCGACATGCAAGATATACAAAACTCTCTCTGCAGCTTTCCTCTAGAAAATATTGTGTAAAGTTTCTGATATTTTTTCTCAAGAATGCTACTAACTCAAGCTTTCGTATGCAAAAAGAATCACTCAATTCCGAGTTCGTATGAGGAAGAGACGCTTGTTTTACTGAACACTGCGCAAAACAGATTTCAATCCGAATTCACATACGGGATTGAGTCTAGGTAGATCCGAAATTTGTTTTTTTCTCTTCTCTCTATTTATTTTTCTTCTCTTTTTTTTCTCACTTTTTTTTCTTTTTTCTTTTTTCTTTTTTTTTCTCTCTCACTTTTTTTTCTCAACCAAATAAGAAGCAGATTGGATCAAGCATAGATGTGAACGACCTCAAGTATGATAATGACAATGAACAATGGGTAGCATGTGATGAAAATTGATAGATGGTAGTGGGTGATAATGAAAGGGATGACAGTGGCTAACCAATCTCCAAGAGGTTATTGACCACGCCGGAGCACGATCAACCTGACCACGAAGGTCTATTCCTGCAAGCAATCAAAGAACAAGCAAGAATATGATAATGCAATCTGAATATTGCGAATATATATGAAGTATTGATAATGGTGGAGTTCCGAAAGCGGTCTTGGTCTGGTCGTTGGACACAAACGAAGTACACGAAGTTGCAATGGCTAACTTTTAACTAAACAAAACCCAAAGGAAAAGCTACTAGATTGATCTACTTATATAGGAGCAAGGGGTGGCGGCCAAGGAGGTGGGAGGACGTCCCAAGACACCCTAAAACAAACCCTAGGTCGTACAAGGCCCATGGGCCCAAGTGGAGGTGATGCAACACCTTTGGACTTGTAGTTTGACTCGGATTCTGATGCAACGTCAGATTGTTTCGTCGATAACTTCGCGATCCGGACTAATTTTAAGGTGATTCCAACTGTGCTGGAACGCATATGAAATCTAGTTTCCAGCAAAAAAAGAATCACCCAATTCCGAGTCCGTATGAAAAAGTTGTTCGCGTTTTGAGACAGGTGTGTCTGTGCAGTCCGAATCTGAGTCCAGAACGTGAGAGACTTGGACTCTATCTTCTCTTGGGCTAAAAGTGACGTGAGAGAACTTCTTGAACAACACCTAATTGTTTCCTTTGACATTAGAGGACCTCTTGAATAGCACCCAACCATTTCCTCTTTCTTTGTCATCACACGTGGTTCATACAAGTGTTCGACCATTCTGCGTTTAGGCATAAAATAAAAATAGGTGAAGTATTTTTGTTCCGGATAACATAAATAAATTATTGCATAATTATTATAAGAAATCACCTCACAAATATGCATGTATGCAACATTTTTGGTCGTATCCAAGGTAGTCATGTCCTCATCATCCTCCCCTTTTTGAAAACAAAGCCGTCCTCGGCGTTGCTTAATCTGAAATGTGGCTACCAAAAGGGAAAAGGCATACACATTGTATATGTATATGTCATCCATTTTTATTGTTCTCAGTTGTGACACATGTGACATATATATACAAGGGCACTCATCACATGTCATGAAATATAAAGCCAAAAGATTATGACAAGAAGTAGAAGGCATCACAATATTGCAACTCAGTTTCCACATATAAGTGAAGTCCTTATTCATATCAAAAGATTCATGATGTTCATCGTTAAACCATCCCAATATTGGTAAATAAGCGTGAATCGTTTCAAATATAGATGCTACAACATGCTTAAATAAGCAAACATGCAACATGTCATTTGACACAGAATTATCACCAAGATTGGAGGTCATATCAAAATGATTAAACACCGGAAGTATTATTTTCAAACATATTTGACCCAAATTAGATTTATTTACTGATTCACACGGTTCTTGCTCATCAATAGTTAATTCAATGGGTGCACTCACAATTGTTGATATTGTAGTCATTTGATCACATGAGGAAGTATAATCATGAACATAGTCCTCTAAAATAGGTGGTGTGATCAAAGTAATGGGTAGCTCATCATAGGGTACAGTGGAAGTGACAAGGCATTCATCATACTCATGTGGAGGTGGAAGATCAATACCTTTGGCATTACCTCTTATGATCAACTCAGATGATGTAGGCACTCTCGGTGGTGACGTGTTACATGGTGAAGGCGATGTAGCCCTCACAAGATTTGATGTGGTTGTCACAGTATGCCTAGTAGTTGAAGGAATAACGGTATCAACTCTTGGAATGTGCACCTTGCGCTCTATTTCCTTTTGGGCAACACGTTGATTTATTTCCTGTTCAGCTTTGGAAGCAAGACGAAACAAACGATCCATAGAATAACACTTTTCATGAATTAGTATCTCCCGAATATCAAGGTTTAATCCTCCCCAAAATCTATCCATAAAATCTTCTTCACTTTCTTCTAATGAGGAATGCAACAAGGTCATTTGTAAATCATCATAATATTTCATTACGGTGTCACTACCTTGTTTCAAATATTGTAACTTTTTAAGCTTGTCACGAGTATAATAAGCAGGAACGAACGTGTGTCTCATGGCAAGTTTCAAATCATCCCAAGTAATAGGTATAATATCTTTGTGTAACCGACAATATTCGCTCCACCAAACTAAAGCATAACCAGTGAAAGAACCAACTGCGACCTTAACTTTCTTATGTGCAGTAAAATTATGGGAATCAAATATTTCATTTATTTCAAACTCCCACTCGATATATAAAGCAGGTCTAAATCGGCCATTAAATGGAGGTATAGAAACATTAACCTCATCATGTGCATTTGGATCTCTTTGCATCTCTCGTATCGGTTTTTGTGGTGGCACGTCTCCCACGATCGAAGAAGCCCATGAATTGACAACCCTGGATCCTGTCATGACTAGTAGAAACAAGAAACAAAGATCCAAGTATATTGTTCCTATGAACTACTGGGATGTGGTGGTAAAATGCTCAGAATAAAGCAAATATCAATGTCTTACAAATTCTTATCATGCAGCAGGTGGCGACCGGCAACCGACGGTGTCAATCTCTCTGAAGATTGGGCAAAGCGATTACCAGGTGAACGTATGTATACACGATGTAGAAATATGTGGAGCTTGGAAGGCTTAATATATGGTAGCAAAAGATTAGCAATAATCAATTCAGAGATGCAATATTGAATAAACGCTCAACGACGGTACTGTGCTGGTCCTAGGCTATACTGTACTAGAGACGCGAGCCTAGAACACTAATGGAGTCACGGCGTAGGACAAATAGCAGCAAGGTATGATATGAATTAGCTCTCGACAGCAAGATATAAGTGAAGATCACAATGGCAGTAAAGACAATGATGATAAATGATCGACATGCAAGATATACAAAACTCTCTCTGCAGCTTTCCTCTAGAAAATATTGTGTAAAATTTCTGATATTTTTTCTCAAGAATGCTACTAACTCAAGCTTTCGTATGCAAAAAGAATCACTCAATTCCGAGTTCGTATGAGGAAGAGACGCTTGTTTTACTGAACACTGCGCAAAACAGATTTCAATCCGAATTCACATACGGGATTGAGTCTAGGTAGATCCGAAATTTGTTTTTTTCTCTTCTCTCTATTTATTTTTCTTCTCTTTTTTTTCTCACTTTTTTTTCTTTTTTCTTTTTTTTTCTCTCTCACTTTTTTTCTCAACCAAATAAGAAGCAGATTGGATCAAGCATAGATGTGAACGACCTCAAGTATGATAATGACAATGAACAATGGGTAGCATGTGATGAAAATTGATAGATGGTAGTGGGTGATAATGAAAGGGATGACAGTGGCTAACCAATCTCCAAGAGGTTATTGACCACGCCGGAGCACGATCAACCTGACCACGAAGGTCTATTCCTGCAAGCAATCAAAGAACAAGCAAGAATATGATAATGCAATCTGAATATTGCGAATATATATGAAGTATTGATAATGGTGGAGTTCCGAAAGCGGTCTTGGTCTGGTCGTTGGACACAAACGAAGTACACGAAGTTGCAATGGCTAACTTTTAACTAAACAAAACCCAAAGGAAAAGCTACTAGATTGATCTACTTATATAGGAGCAAGGGGTGGCGGCCAAGGAGGTGGGAGGACGTCCCAAGACACCCTAAAACAAACCCTAGGTCGTACAAGGCCCATGGGCCCAAGTGGAGGTGATGCAACACCTTTGGACTTGTAGTTTGACTCGGATTCTGATGCAACGTCAGATTGTTTCGTCGATAACTTCGCGATCCGGACTAATTTTAAGGTGATTCCAACTGTGCTGGAACGCATATGAAATCTAGTTTCCAGCAATAAAAGAATCACCCAATTCCGAGTCTGTGCAGTCCGAATCTGAGTCCAAAACGTGAGAGACTTGGACTCTATCTTCTCTTGGGCTAAAAGTGACGTGAGAGAACTTCTTGAACAACACCTAATTGTTTCCTTTGACATTAGAGGACCTCTTGAATAGCACCCAACCATTTCCTCTTTCTTTGTCATCACACGTGGTTCATACAAGTGTTCGACCATTCTGCGTTTAGGCATAAAATAAAAATAGGTGAAGTATTTTTGTTCCGGATAACATAAATAAATTATTGCATAATTATTATAAGAAATCACCTCACAAATATGCATGTATGCAACATTTTTGGTCGTATCCAAGGTAGTCATGTCCTCATCAAGAACCATTAGGGAAGAAGACCCCCTTAAATAGGTCCCCACGAATTTGCCCTTATGACGGGGATATAACCCCCAGGTATGCCAAAGTAGGGAGGTTCAACCTCTTTTCAAAACAATACGGCCGGCTGGTGTCCATCTGGCTGGTCCATGGCCGGCTGGAGCATGGCTGGCTGCTACGTGGCCAGCTGGCATGCGGCCGGCTGACCCATGGCTTGCTGGCGCATGGCCGCTTGACGAGCAGCCAGCAAGCGTAACAACGTCCGACTCCCCCGCTGACCCTCGGGCGGGCAAGCACCGACCCCCTCCCACCGTACCCGTGTACGGTGACAAGACGCAACCCCCACGACAGGTCCCGTGTGGCTATAGTACTCGTAACGAGGGAACCGCGTGGCTACAATGCGAGCTGTCGTACCGCTGACCGCGGTCAATCGCGACCGGGCAGGGCGACAGTGCTGGCATGCCCCCGTCCACTCCATTACCTGCCACCATGTGGGTACAGGGCGGCCGACCGTACCGCTGACCATGACCGGCTGCCACAAGGCGACAGCGCGTAGTGCGGCCCGTGCCAGGGCTGGAGGCTGCGGACGAATAGCGGAGACTGGCCAGCAGGCCCCGGCAGGTTCCCATAGCCGGCGGGCCCTACGAGCGATGAGACGGCTTGGACGGCAGGACCCACGACTGACTAGAGAGACTGCCTGGCGGGTCCCCCACCCTAGTACCATCCATGCATATTGTAAGCTGAGGTTGGCCTATAAAACCCCCTCGGTGCCCCCCATGCGACGGGGCAAGCATTCTCAACATTCTCCACATTCATTTCCACACATAGAGAGGCAGGAAGAGCTGGCTAGTTCCTTCTTCCTCCTCCATCCAACACCTCTAGGAGCGCCATTGTAGCTGAAATGATGTGGATGTCGCCTAGAGGGGGGGTGAATAGACACTTTAAAATAATTATGGTTTAGGCTTGAACAAATGCGGAATAAAACTATCATTTAATTAGTCAAGCAAAAAACCTAAAACAACTAGGCTCACCTATGTGCACCAACAACTTATGCTAAGCAAGATAGACAAGTAAGTGATATCAACATATATAACAAGAAACAATATGGCTATCACAAAGTAAAGTGCATAAGTAAAAGGGCTCGGGTAAGAGATAACCGAGGCACATGGAGACGATGATGTATCCTGAAGTTCACACCCTTGCGGATGCTAATCTCCGTTCAGAGCGGTGTGGAGGCACAATGCTCCCCAAGAAGCCACTAGGGCCATCGTAATCTCCTCATGCCCTTGCACAATGCAAGATGCCATGATTCCACTAAGGGACCCTTGAGGGTGGTCACCGAACCCGTACAAACAAGGTTAGGGCAATCTCCACAACTTGATTGGAGGCTCCCAATGACACCACGAAGCTTCACCACAATGGATTGTAGCTCCGAGGTGATCTCAAATGCTCGGGGCAATCTCCACAACCTAATTGGAGACCCCGAAGCTTGCTTGGAGCTTTGCACCATAATGATTGAGCTCCGAGGCACCACCAACCGTCTAGGGCGCCAAAGCACCCAAGAGTAACAAGCTCTAGGGTGCTCAAACACCCAAGAGTAATAGCTTCTCAACTTCTCACTTCCACGTATCATCGTGGAGAACTCAAACCTATGCATCAAATGCAATGGCAAGGGCACACGGAGTGCCCAAGTCCTTCTCTCCCAAATCCCACCAAAGCAACTAATGCTAGGGAGGGAAATGAGAGGAAGAACGAAGAAGAACACGAAGAACTCCAAGATCTAGATCCAAGGGGTTCCCCTCACTTAGAGGAGAAAGTGATTGGTGGAAATGTGGATCTAGATCTCCTCTCTCTTTTCCCTCAAGAACTAGCAAGAATCATTGGAGGGATTGAAAGTTAGCAAGCTCGAAGAATGTGAACAATGGGGGAAGAACACGAGATCAAGAGATGAGGTCCATTGGAGAAGAAGACCCCCTTTTATAGGTGGGGAAAAATCCAACCGTTATCCTCACAGCCCGCACAGAGCGGTACTACCGCTAGGGTGGTAGTACCCCCTTTGAAAAACAACACCGAGGAGGCAAAAGGCCAGTAGAACCGCCGGAGCGGTACTACCGCTCGTCCTCACAGTACTACCGCTATGGATAGCAGTACTACCACTACGGGTAGCGGTACTACTGCTTGCGAGCGATACTAAAAAATTACATCCGTGCCTACCACGACTGTAAATAACACGAGCTTTTGGTCCAGAGCGGTAGTACCACTCTTGGAGCTGTGGTAGTACCGCCCCGGAGCGGTAGTAAAAAATTACATCCGCTCTAGCCACGTTAGTACCGCTGCAGCCTTTTAAGAACACCAAAACTGCCACAACTTTTGCAAACGAACTCGGAATTCAATGAAACAAAGTTTGTTGGAAAGCTAACGACATGTGCTAACACAATCTTGATTGAAATATCAATAATAAGCAAATTATAAAATGCCCATAAGAAAATGGTAAGAACCCTTCTTCGAATAAGACTGGTAAAACTTCCAACACCGAAAACGCAATAGACGAAGCATATGTCCGTTTTTGATGTACTAGAGCTTGTCACGAAGATAAACACAAGCTCAAGAACCCACATAGAGAAAAGCCAACCAAGAACCAATAAATATGATGATGCCAAGAATGCAGTGGTTTGAGCTCCCAATGAACGATACGATCAAGCTACTCACTTGAGAGCCCCCTTGATAGTACGACAATCGATCCTATAACCCGGTCTCTCAATTACCTCCATGAGACCGGTAAAATAGAAAATCCTATCAAGGTCAAACCTTAGCCTTGCGCATAGTCCACTTGAGCTAGATGATGACGATCTTGACTTCCTGAAGATGGACCACATTTCTTGATTGCGTTGGCTTGACGAAGACTAGATGATTGCTCCCCCATACTCCACTCTGGGTGAGCCACTCTTCGGCACATCTTCACAAGTCCATTGTCGCCATAATGAATGGCGAGCCTCAAGCATGATCTCTCCATGATGCTTCACTTGATCTTGCACATCACAACCTTGATGACGATCTCCATTTGATGTCATGTTCCATGGGATGTATGGGATCTGCCTCTTGATGCAAGCCCATGGAAATATACCTAACCCCACAAAGAACTCTCACGTACACAAAGCGTAATGGACAATGCTTACCACACCATGGGATCACTTGATCCCTCTCAGTACATCTTGTACGCTTTGTGTGTTGATCAACTTGATTCACTTTTTTACTTAGTATTGATCAACCTTGTATCTTAGCTTCTCTCTTCATAAAGGTGTCCTGAAGGTAAACATGAATGCTTACACAATCTTTTTCTTCAAGACATGCTTGCAATAAGCTCAACTCCCACATGACCAACCTTTGGATAAACCTTGAATACCACCTTGGTCACCATATAAACTCCTTGAAACCCAATAGATGGACTTCAAGAAGTGCCTATGGAAAAATCATTCGAATATAACTCAAGGCAACCATTAGTCCGTAGGGGTGTCATCAATTACCCAAAACCACACGTGGAGAAATGTGCTCTTACAATCTCCCCCATTTTGGTAATTGATGACAACCACTTTCAAGAGAGTTTATATAAGAAAAATAAGTACAACCAAGCACACACAATGCAATGCATGGATGTGAGATGCAAATGCTTAAACAACAAAAGCAAAACTCTCAAAGCATTCCAAACTAAACTCTCTAAACTTCTCCCCCATTGGCATCGATTGCCAAAATGGACAAAAAGTTTAGAAATCCAATATAATAGGTGTTCCTCCAAAAAGTTTGTATATCTCAAATACATGTGCAAAGAAATACACATATCCAATGATAAGTAGTTGGAGGAAGACAAACTATATTGAGAACCCAAAGATTGCACAAAGGATCGTATGGCACAAAGACATACACCGGAGTGAAGCAAGCAATCAAAAGATACTAATTGGAACAATCAATCACATGGACCAACGAGCCACATGAATAAAAGATATATGGGAAAACATTGTTTATAAAGAAACTAGAGGAGCTCCCCATGATTTGTGCACACATAATAACATTTGTATTTGAATACAAGTGCACAAAATAAAGGATCATGACTCCCCCAAAATCAATATAAACACACCACAAGTGCAAGCAATAAGATAAGACAAACAACATAGTACTTGCACTAAACGTATGGTTGAGGAACATGTAAAAGAGGCAATCTTAAGAATAGGCTCAACAAAAATGATGTGTGTGAGTCATGGAAAAGCACTTGATAAGACTAGTATAAGGATGAGCATAAAGCATCAACATAGTCTTGATGAAATGAGACACAAAGTGCAAACCATATCCTTCCCACACACAAACCACTAGCAAAAGGGTTCACAAGCTTACTAATAGGAAAATTTAAAAACCAAAGCTTGTGACAAATCCTAGTGAAGATAGGAAAATGATAGCCTTGTCAAGAGGAGGTATACCAATCGAAATGGCAAAACCCTTGTGAAGACAAGCATGAGGAAAACAATCTTCACCACCAAAAGTGCATCAAGATGCTAGGATATAAGATCTGCACTCAAGACAGATTCTTTCACGAAACCACCAAGTAAACAAAAATGAAATGCAACGGTGGACGTGAAAGAAAAGAGGATATCAACTAGAGATGTAACTTCTCTCATGTGTATAAGATTCTAGGTAGAGGGAAATCATGATGATATATCCATAAAGAATAATGTACACACGAAATAGTTACAAGAAGGAACAAACAAGATATCCACAAGGAAGTCATAACTATACCAATAAGATCCTTGCTTGAAAGCATATCACATAGCCTAATATTTTCTTATTGTACATAAATGAACTCCCAATACACGAACATCAAAGACAACACAACTAGCAATATGACATCATCGTTGAGACTCTTTGAGAAAGGAAACAAGTACCACAAGAATGACTCAATAAATTCCTGCCATGATGCAACCTATAAACAGTTGAATGCGAGAAATGTATGCATGAAGTAGATACTTGTTATGAGATAGAATTGGATTGATGTAGTAGACAATGGTTCTTCGATCATCCTAGCAAGGCTCCAATAAGCACATGGTGTCAACACCTTCCTTGTAAGTGAGCCGAGTGTCCAATGTATCTCCAATTGTTCCTAGAAAAAACCACAAACAAAGTGGTACCCAAACTTATTGGGACCAAACAGTTAGTGTACCAACAATATATAGGACAAAACTCCACATAAATATGTGCATATAGATATGAAATTGAATTTCATGCACACTTCAGCCAATTTATGTCATTGTGGAGTTTCCCCTATATATTGGGTCAAGGAAAGAGAACATGCCAACGAAAGTACATGTAGTAAATATGCATTGATAAAGGCGAAGTTGTCCCTGTCTTTCGATGAGATGGTGGCTATTGTTTTGGTGGAGTAGACTTTGATGATCCGACTACGAACGTGTGATGACGCCGCGCGTTAGCAATCGCTAAACCAACTCCGAGAGGTTATTGACCACGCCGGAGCACGATCAACCTGACCACGAGGGTCTATTTCCTGCACGCAAACGAAGAACAAGCAAGAAACTAAGATTGCAATCTGGATATTGCGAATATAAGAGGAAAGCTTTATTGATGAAGTGGGGTTCTGTGACGCCTTTGTCTGGTCGTGGAACACAAACGAAGAACGCGAAGTTGCAGCTATGGCGAATATATAATCTAAACAAAACCCAAACCTAAAACGACGCCCTAAGGGCTGTATATATGGGGGAATAGAGGGGAATTTCGTGGCCCCTTGGAGGAGGGGTCCGAAACCGACCCTAACTCAGTTTCCCATACACACGGACTCTAAAAATAGCCTATAATATGGTATTTCGAAATTACATGGGCCTGGCCCAAAAATAAGGTGGCGCAACACCTATATTAGCCTAGGGACGAATTTTATAAAGTGGCATCATGCATATTTCGTCCAAGGCTTCTTGCTCCCATTATGGTGGCTTCAAAGTGCGAAAATCATCACTGGAAGCTCCATTGTTCTTTCCCGCGTGCGCACCTTCTTCTCCATGCTTGATCCCGCTCCAATGGTCATCCTTCTTGTCCATGCCAGGTCCTTCATTCACAAGTAAAACAAAAGTATCTAATTTAGGCAGCATCATATGTTCATGAACATTAGAAGGATTTGCAAGAAACGAAAGTACCTGGTAATTCCAAGGATGTGTGCGAGCTCTAGTAATTGGTCCTGTATGTATAGTAGTCGGAGTTGTGGGTGTAGCATTAGTAGGGATGTCCTCATCATCCTCCCCTTCTTGAACTGAAGTCGTCCTCGACGGAAGCTCATCTTCCTCACCCAAATAAGGCTTCAAATCTGCAATGTTAAAAGTGGGGCTAACCCCAAACTCTGCAGGCAGCTCAAGTTTATATGCATTATCATTTATTTTCTCTAACACCTTAAAAGGATCAGCACGTGGCATTAGCTTTGACTTGCACAAATCAGGAAATCTATCCTTACGCAAATGTAACCAAACAAGATCTCCAGGTGCAAAGACAACATGTTTTCTACCCTTATCTCCAGCAATTTTGTATTTAGCATTCATACGCTCAATGTTTTCCTTCGTTAACTCGTGCATCTTTAATATCAATTCAGCACGTTCTTTAGCATCAAAATTAACCTTCTCCGAAGCTGGAAGAGGCAACAAATCAATAGGTGCACGAGGTAAGAAACCATACACAACTTCAAAAGGGCACATCTTAGTGGTAGAATGTAGCGAACGATTATAAGCAAATTCAATATGAGGCAAGCATTCTTCCCACATTTCAGGTTATTCTTCAAAACAGCCCTCAGCATAATAGACAATGATCTATTGACTACTTTAGTTTGGCCATCAGTTTGGGGATGACATGTAGTACTAAAAAGTAGTTTAGTCCCCAACTTATGCCATAAACATCTCCAAAAGTGGCTAAGAAATTTAGCATCACGATCTGAAACAATTGTATTTGGTACACCATGCAATCGAATAATTTCACGAAAGAACAAATCAGCAACATGAGCAGCATCATCACTTTTATTACAAGGTATAAAGTGTGCCATTTTGGAAAATCTATCCACGACAACAAATATGCTATCCCTCCCCTTCTTTGTTCGAGGTAAACCTAAAACAAAGTCCATAGATATATCCTCCCAAGGAACACTAGGTACAGGCAAAGGCATATATAAACCATGAGGATTGAGTCGTGACTTAGCTTTTTGACATGTAGTGCAGCGAGCAACAAAACGCTCAACATCCCATCTCATCATTGGCCAAAAGAAATGTGTAGAAAGTACGTCCTCCGTCTTTTTCATGCCAAAGTGTCCCATTAATCCTCCTCCGTGCGCCTCTTGTAACAACAAAAGACGAACGGAGCTAGCTGGAATGTGATGAGGACATCCCTACTAATGTTACACCCACCCCGACTGCTATACATACAGGACCAATTACTAGAGCTCGCGCACGTCAATTGAATTACCAGGTACTTTCGTTTCTTGGAAATCCTTCTAATATTCATGAACATATGATGCTGCCTAAATTAGATACTTTTGTTTTACTTATGAATGAAGGACCTATCATGGATAAGAAGGATGACCATTGGAGCGGGATCAAGCATGGAGGAGAAGGTGCGCGCGCGGGGAAGAACATTGGAGCTTCCAGTGATGATTTTCGCACATTGAAGCCACCATAATGGGAGTGGGAAGCTTTGGACGAAATATGCATGATGCCACTTTATAAAATTCGTCCATAGGCTAATATAGGTGCTGCGCCACCTTAATTTTGGGCCAGGCCCATGTAATTTCGAAATACCATATTATAGGCTGTTTTTAGAGTCCGTATGTATGGGGAAACTGACTTAGGGTCGGTTTCGGACCCCTCCTCCAAGGGGCCACGAAATTCCCTTCTATTCCCCCATATATACAGCCCTTAGGGCTTCGTTTTAGGTTTGGGTTTTGTTTAGATTACAAGTTTGCCATAGCAGCAACTTCGCGTTCTTCGTTTGTGTTCCACGACCAGACAAAGGCGTCACAGAACCCCACTTCATCAATAAAGCTTTCCTCTCATATTCGCAATATCCAGATTGCAATCTTAGTTTCTTGCTTGTTCTTCGTTTGCCTGCAGGAAACAGACCCTCGTGGTCAGGTTGATCGTGCTCTGGCGTGGTCAATAACCTCTCGGAGTTGGTTTAGCGATTGCTAAGGCACGGCGTCATCACACGTTCGTAGTCGGATCGTCAAAGTCTACTCCACCAAAAACGATAGCCACCATCTCATCGAAAGACAGGGACAACTTCGCCTCTATCAGAATGCATAGCTTGTTAGCACGGAACACAAATCCATCATTAATAACGAACTTGTTCCATGTTCTCCCTTCTTTACAATTCTGCAACACGTCTCTAGATTTAGCATCATGCACATATTGATCTTTGATGGTCTCCAAACCAAATATTTTAAAGTCAAGTTGTGAAAGCATAGTATAACGACGAGACAAAGCATCAGCAATAACATTTTCTTTACCCTTCTTGTGTTTAATGACATAAGGGAAAGTCTCAATGAATTCAACCCATTTAGCATGTCTACGGTTCAGTTTTGCTTGACTTTTAATATGTTTCAAAGATTCATGATCAGAATGTATAACAAATTCTTTGGGCCATAAATAATGTTGCCATGTTTCCAAAGTCCGAACAAGAGCATATAATTCCTTATCATAAGTAGAATAATTCAGACTAGGCCCACTTAATTTTTTAGAAAAGTACGCAACAGGTTTACCATCTTGTAATAACACACCTCCTAACCCAATTCCACTAGCATCACATTCAAGCTCGAAAGTCTTATTAAAATCAGGAAGTTGGAGTAAGGGAGCATGTGTTAACTTATCTTTCAAGACCGTGAAGGCTTCTTCCTGTGCGGTACCCCAAGAAAAAGGCACGTCCTTCTTTGTAAGCTCATTGAGAGGCGCAGCAATGGTGCTGAAATCTCTCACAAAACGCCTATAGAAACCAGCGAGGCCAAGAAAACTCCTTACTTGTGTGACCGTTTTGGGCTGCGGCCAACTCTCAATAGCTTCAATCTTGGCTTTATCAACTTCAATTCCCTATGGAGTAACAACATAGCCAAGAAAAGATACTCGGTCGGTGCAAAAGGTGCACTTCCCAAGGTTACCAAACAAACGTGCATCACGTAGCGCAGTAAAAACAACACGTAAATGTTCCAAATGTTCCTCCAAAGATCTACTAAAAATCAATATATCATCAAAATAGACTAGCACAAATCGTCCAATGAAAGCACGTAAAACCTCGTTCATTAATCTCATGAAAGTGCTAGGTGCATTAGTTAACCCAAAAGGCATGACTAACCACTCATATAATCCAAACTTAGTTTTAAATGCTGTTTTCCATTCATCTCCCAGTTTCATATGAATTTGATGGTATCCACTACGCAAATCAACTTTGGAGAAAATTGTAGAGCCACTTAATTCATCAAGCATATCATCTAGTCTAGGAATAGGATGACGATAACGAATAGTAATATTATTAATGCCTCTGCAATCCACACACATGCGCGATGTACCATCCTTTTTAGGCACGAGAATAATAGGAACAGCAGAAGGACTAAGGGATTCACGTATATAACCTTTGTCAAGCAGCTCCTGTACTTGACGCATAATCTCCTTTGTCTCCTCTGGATTGGTATGGTAGGGCGCACGGTTGGGTAGGGATGCACCGGGAATTAAGTCAATCTGATGCTCAATCCCGCGAATAGGCGGTAATCCCGGTGGCACGTCTTGTGGAAAGACGTCCGCGAACTCCTGCAAAATGTTAATGACAGCAGGAGGCAAAGAGGGAGGCATGTCCTCGAATGAAAATAATACCTCTTTGCATACAAAAGCATAGCAAACATATGTAGCAACATCCAAATCATTAATATCAGATTTAGTAGCAAGTAAACATCCACTCTTCAATTTTATTTCGGATGCAACAGTAGATGATGGTTTATTATGCTTATGGTGTTGCTGAAATTCCTGTGCTACATTCTAATTTTCACTCTTATTTTTCTCTTGTTTTGCTTTACTAGCTCTAGCAATGTCATCTTTCATAATATGTTCGGGAGACATAGGAAGCAAAGTGATATTATGATCCTTATGAACAAGAGTATACTGATTTGTCCTACCATGGTGTACAGAATTTTTATCAAACTGCCATGGTCTACCAAGTAAAACAGAACATGCTTGCATGGGTATCACATCACAATCCACATAATCAGAATATGTAGCAATGCTAAAATGCACACGAACAGTACGTGTTACCTTAACCTTGCCACTATTGTTGAACCATTGGATGTAATAAGGATGAGGATGTGGTCTGGTGGTTAGAGACAGCTTCTCCACCATCTCCATGCTAGCCAAGTTATTGCAACTCCCTCCATCGATGATGATGCGAATAGAACGCTCCTTCACAACTCCCTTTGTGTGGAACAAGTTGTGCCTCTGATTTTGTTCAGCCTGTGTAACCTGCACACTGAGAACACGTTGAGCAACTAAACTTTCATACCTGTCAGCGTAATCAGCGGCCATGTAGTGTGTTTCTGGTTCTGCATCGTCGCCATCGTGTTCTTCACTTGCAATGAGAGCCAAAGTCTCCTCATCATAATCACTAGCAGACGCATATCCACCATCCTCAGTAACAATCATGACACGCTTGGAAGGGCATTCTCTCGCAAAGTGACCTCCACCCTTGCAACGACGGCATATAACCTCATGTGTTTGCCCTGTGGATGCAATAGATGAAGAAGAGCTCTGTGCAGGCCCAGAAGGTGTGCTCTTCGTAGAGGGTGGAGTAGGAGCCTGTTTCCTGGTATCGCGGTTGGAGTTGGAGGTTGAAGTAGGTGGTGTCGCAGCAGGACGTGTGGAAGTAGATGAGGTACGTGGCGTCCATGATGAAGTGCGACCTGCAGAAAAAGTAGTTCTCGCCATTGCCTGTCGATCCTGCACTTCACGTTCAGCTTTGCAAGCAAGATGAAATAAACGAGTGATAGTGTTATACTCCTTATACTCCAGAATAGTCTGAATCTCTCTATTTAATCCACCCATAAAACGTGCAAGCATAGCTTCATTCTCCTCAACAATACCACATCTAATCATACCAGTTTGTAATTCCTGATAATATTCTTCTACAGAATTTTTTCCTTGTCTTAAACGCTGCAAATTTTGAAGCAATTCACGTTGATAATAAGGTGGCACCCAACGATTACGCATAGCAGTTTTCAAAGCAGCCCAAGTAGTTGGAATATTAGCATGGTGTATTCTACAATGTTCTGACCACCAAACACAAGCAAAACTAGTGAATGAACAAACAGCAGCAACAACACGTCTATCCTCAGGAAATTGTAAGCATGTAAAACGTTGTTCTGTTTCCAACTCCCATGTAAGATATATATCAGGAACATATCTACCCTCAAACGTCGGAATATTCAATTTAAGTTTAGGGAGATGGTCATGATCCCGTACCTGAGGGGGTGGGGCAGCCCTACCGTTACGGGTGTAGCCATGTGGTCGACCTGGTGCGTATGGTGGTGGTTGCCCCTGAGGCTGATCGGGAGCAACCTCTGCAGCTGGTGGTGGTAGACGGGCAATCACCTCATTGAACTTGGCGTCCATCTTGGTGTCAAAGGTCTTCTCCAAACCATCTAGCTTCTCCATGGCCTCTCCAAAGTTGGTCACGAAGTCTTGTACCTGGTCAGCCATCATTTGCTGAAATTTATCATATAGCGCTTTGTTGGTCATGCTCTCCCAGTTGATCTCATTGTCGTGTGATCCTGGCATGGTTAGCAAATAGGAAACACATAAGAATATGAAACCTACGGACTACTGGGACGTGGTGGTGGTGGTGGTGGTGGTGTGTCACAAATCCTTTAAGTGAATCTCAAATTCTTACCAGTTCTTACCCAGCAGTAGGCGGTGATCGGCAACCGTTGTAGTCAAAACTCTCAAAGCTTGGATAGAGCGATTGCCAGGTGGTGTCAAACACACGATGTAGATGTATGTGGAGCTGGGATGGCTTATAATATGGTAGCAAAAAGGGTTTGCAATAATCAATTCAGAGATGCAAGGTTGAATAAACGCTCAGCGACGGTACTGTGTTGGTCCTAGGCTAGACCCGTACTAGAGACGCGAGCCTAAAGCACCAACAAAATCACGACGCTACACGTAATCAAGGGAAGAGCACACTTTGATTTTTTTTCGTTTTTTTTGCTCAAAAGATCACTACAATGGAGAGTGTCTCAAAACTCTTTCCACGTCGTATAAGCAAGATGGGCACGAAATTTTTTGGACTATTTTTTTTTCTGGAGCAATCCGGGGGCTGCGACGACCAAAAATTTCGACAAAAATCACTATGATAGCAAGTGTCTCAAAGCGCTTCGGAGAACCTAAAATCAAGATAGGGAAAAATATTTCCGGCCGAATTTTTTTTGGGCCAAAACGTGCTCTACAAAGCATGCCAGACTCTTTTTTTTTCCGACACGTACGCAGGTAGCAAAACGCGAATCCGAAATCAAAAAGATCTCGAAACTAAATCTAAAACGAGCTGGACTCGGATTGGTGGTGGTATATATGGACACCAATGGATAGTGGGTGGTGATATCTGGCAGTGGTAATGATGGTGGTGGTATATGGCGACTATGAAGACGATGCGTTGGCGGCGTGACAACCTGTGAATAGAACTCGAAACTCTAAAGGACTAGACACTAAGACCAGCAACTCGACACGACGATGTAACCGCCAATTCAACAAAGCAAAATACTGAAAATACTATGCAAAGGCTCAGATTGGTTCGGATATGATGATCTAACCCTAATTTTCTTTTGGCTTTTTCGTGGACTAAAGGTATGAAGAAACAGATGCGCTCTAAACTACGAAAACTAATAAAATCTCACCGAGCAACCTGGAAATCTGATACCACTTGATAGAGGCAAAGTTGTCCCTGTCTTTCGATGAGATGGTGGCTATCGTTTTGGTGGAGTAGACTTTGACGATCCGACTACGAACGTGTGATGACGCCACGCCTTAGCAATCGCTAAACCAACTCCGAGAGGTTATTGACCATGCCGGAGCACGATCAACCTGACCACGAGGGTCTGTTTCCTGCACGCAAACGAAGAACAAGCAAGAAACTAAGATTGCAATCTGGATATTGCGAATATAAGAGGAAAGCTTTATTGATGAAGTGGGGTTCTGTGACGCCTTTGTCTGGTCGTCGAACACAAACGAAGAACGCGAAGTTGCAGCTATGGCGAACTTATAATCTAAACAAAACCCAAACCTAAAACGACGCCCTACGGGCTGTATACATGGGGGAATAGAGGGGAATTTTGTGGCCCCTTGGACGAGGGGTCCGAAACCGACCCTAACTCAGTTTCCCCATACATACGGACTCTAAAAATAGCCTATAATATGGTATTTCGAAATTACATGGGCCTGGCCCAAAAATAAGGTGGCGCAACACCTATATTAGCCTAGGGACGAATTTTATAAAGTGGCATCATGCATATTTCGTCCAAGGCTTCTTGCTCCCATTATGGTGGCTTCAAAGTGCGAAAATCATCATTGGAAGCTCCATTGTTCTTTCCCACGCGCGCACCTTCTTCTCC
This sequence comes from Hordeum marinum, assembly GCA_022496015.1. Classification (NCBI taxonomy): domain Eukaryota; kingdom Viridiplantae; phylum Streptophyta; class Magnoliopsida; order Poales; family Poaceae; genus Hordeum; species Hordeum marinum. The sequence goes on from CM039676.1 coordinate 148,100,576, forward strand.
ATGCTTGATCCTGCTCCAATGGTCATCCTTCTTGTCCATGCCAGGTCCTTCATTCACAAGTAAAACAAAAGTATCTAATTTAGGCAGCATCATATGTTCATGAACATTAGAAGGATTTGCAAGAAACGAAAGTACCTGGTAATTCAATTGATGTGTGCGAGCTCTAGTAATTGGTCCTGTATGTATAGCAGTCGGAGTTGTGGGTGTAGCATTAGTAGGGATGTCCTCATCATGCATGCTCTAAGCTTTCAAGAATCAACTCAACACACAGTTGATAAGATGCCGAAAGAAAAGGTATCAAGTGAAAATAAGATACCGAACAAAAAATCACTTGATGGATACCAACTAAAAGATACATCAAGGAATGAGATATCCATTGACACATGCCAAATAGAAGGAAACAAGATACCAATTGAAGGAAAACAAGAGGTATCAAGTTCCCAAAAGAGAGCTAGGTTCCAAACAAACCAAAACCTCCGCAAATTTTCATGATGGCACAGAGCACCATAGAGAGAAGGCTTGCCTCCCACCAACACACACTTAATGAAGATCAAAAGATTTTATGATGAACACATAAAGAGAGTGTTCTACAAAAAAATAGGATAGCTCCCCCAAGAGATTTGCATTATATAGAATTTGCATTTGAATACAAAATGCACATGATGGGATTATCACTTTCCCTATATCTATAGAAACACTAGGAACACTCAGAAAGATCCACAAGAGGCAAGGAAGACAAACGATAAACAAAATACAATGCAAAGATGGTTAGCAAATTCTACCACATAAAAGGATACCAATTGTCAAAGGACAAGAAGTAATTCGAAATATTTCCTATTGGTAGATTGCAAAGATATCCAACATCATCTTCACACGTAAATCATAAGCAAATGACACTTGTAGAGCTAACATACCATCTAGGAACAAGATAAATTGTAATATAAAATCTAAGTGGCAATATCTCAAATGTACACATTCTTTGGGCTTGTAATATGCACATAGCATATTACTCCCCCATAATGTGGTAACCCAACGTTAGTAACAAGTGGCAAATGAAATCCAACAAGAGATAATTAATGGACCATTTATAATTTGAATTTCTCATGAGAAGTCATACCAAATAGAAGCTAGATAATCTTGTAATATCAATACTAAGTGGTATTCCTCATGAACACACATTTTTAGGGTCGTGGAGTGCATAAAGCACATCACTCCCCCAAAATGGGATAATCCATTAATCTCTCACAAAGAGCCAACTAAGATACAAACATGATGCAAAAAGGCCCTACACAAGACTCACACATACATGATGTGCAACCCATCATACATACTTGATTTCTCAAGATAAACAAATAGGAAGCACAACATATACAAACACATGCAAGGTACAAAACCATAACATGCAAAGGGGCAAGTAACTAACAATGTATTCAATTTAAGTACAAGTTACCGCAAGGAGGAAAATTGGTATATGATAGACACTTGATGATCCACATGACTTGGCTTGAGACAATATGAATGATGAAGAACCATCAATTCTTCACAATGTAGCCACATCACCAATGCCCTCCAACAATACCTATTGATCAAGTTTGAGCTTGTTGGTCCCCAACCAAGTTGGGTCCTAAGAGGTTAGTCACAATAGGCTTGGCTACCCAAATGGTTCTTCTCTTGACACCACTTTGAGTACCAACAAACTTGGCAAACACATTGCCAACCTTATCCTTCCCTAGAGAATAGATATCATCAATAATGATTGGGTTGGATAAGTTACCATTAGTGCATGAAGAAGCAAAGTGACCTTTCTCGCGACATAAGTAGCAACATTTACCCTTTACTTTCTTCTCAATTGATTTCTCAACTTGAGGAGAGTTGACTTGGGTCTTCTTGGCAAGTGGCCTTTCTTCAACTTGACGTTGAGCATGAGATTGAACTTGTGGCCGCTTCCCTTGTTGCTTGTCACTATGGGGCTTCTTCTTCAATGGGCAAGATCTAACATGGTGCCCTTCTATTTTGCACTTGAAGCAAACAATCTTGGCCGAGTTCTTGACTTGTTCTTGGCCCTTCTTTTTGTTTCTCTTGGACTTCTTCTTCTTATTGGAGTTGAATCCAAGTCCACCTTTGTCATTTGGGTATTTTTGCCCACACAAGATATTGTTGAGTGTGGCCTTCCCTTCATGACTCTTTTCCATGTCTTTCTTCAAAGAAGTGACTTGGGCCTTGAGCTCTTTGATTTCCTCTACATGGTTAGTATCAATGCAAGTACTAGAGGAAGTATATGCTTCATCGTTAGAGAAACAAGGCAAGGAAAGTAATTCATCACAAGATGTACCAATATTATGAGTAGATGAACTACGAGGACTAGCACATGGCAATAAAGCATTACTACTAGATGTAGTGCTAATTTCCACATGAGGATCACTTGATGTTACCTTAGTAGTACTAGCCTCATGAGCTATCTTTAGCACATTATGAGATAATAGAAGATCGCCATGATAGCTAGAAAGCTTTTCATGACTCTCTTCCAATTTCCCATAATTACTAGATAGCAACTTAAGTTCAGCCTTTAGCTCAACATTCTCCTTTAGTATGGATGCTTCACAAGAAATAGAGTTAGTAGCACAAGCATCATTACCAACAAGAGGAGAAGGCAACTTGGCAAGCTCTTTAGCATATGAAACTTTAAGTTGAGCATGATGTATCCCGAAGTTCACACCCTTGCGGATGCTAATCTCCGTTCGGAGCGGTGTGGATGCACAATGCTCCCCAAGAAGCCACTAGGGCCATCGTAATCTCCTCACGCCCTCGCACAATGCAAGATGCCGTGATTACACTAAGGGACCCTTGAGGGTGGTCACCGAACCCGTACAAACAAGGTTGGGGCAATCTCCACAACTTGATTGGAGGCTCCCAACGACACCATGAAGCTTCACCACAATGGATTGTGGTTCCGAGGTGACCGCAAATGCTTGGGGCAATCTCCACAACCTAATTGGAGACCCCGAAGCTTGCTCGGAGCTTTGCACCACAATGATTAAGCTCCGAGGCACCACCAACCGTCTAGGGCGCCAAAGCACCCAAGAGGAACAAGCTCTAGGGTGCTCAAACACCCAAGAGTAATAGCTTCTCAACTTATCACTTCCACGTATCACCATGGAGAACTCAAACCTATGCACCAAATGCAATTGCAAGGGCACACGGAGTGCCCAAGTCCTTCTCTCCCAAATCCCACCAAAGCAACTAATGCTAGGGAAGGAAATGAGAGGAAGAACAAAGAAGAACACGAAGAACTCCAAGATCTAGATCCAACGGGTTCCCCTCACTTAGAGGAGAAAGTGATTGGTGGAAATGTGGATCTAGATCTCCTCTCTCTTTTCCCTCTAGAACTAGCAAGAATAATTGGAGGGATTGAGAGTTAGCAAGCTCGAAGAAGGTCAACAATGGGGGAAGAACACGAGATCAAGAGATGAGGTCCATTGGAGAAGAAGACTCCCTTTTATAGGTGGGAAAAAATCCAACCGTTATCCTCACAGCCCACACAGAGCGGTACTACCGCTCCAAGGAGCGGTACTACCGCCCGCGGTAGTACCCCTTTGAAAAACAACACCGAGGAGGCAAAAGGCCAGTAGAACCACCGGAGGGGTACTACCGCTCGTCCTCTAGGTGTTCCTTGTACGGACGAATCAGTATGCCTGTGGGGTTCGCGTCCACGACGCGGAAGAGCATTTCCACCTGCCCCACATGCGTCACCATCGACCCCTCCGGTGGGCTGGCGACAACGACGCTTCACCCGACATCTCTGACCTCACCGAGCGCTTCAGAAGGCTGTGTCTTGATACGTATCCAACGTATCTATAATTGTTTATTGTTCCATGCTATTATATTATCTATTCTGGATGTTTTATAAGCATTAATATGCTATTTTATATTATTTTTGGGACTAACCTATTAACCTAGAGCCTAGTGCCAATTTCTGTTTTTCCTTGTTTTTGAGTATTGTAGATAAGGAATATTAAACGGAGTCCAAACAGAATACCTGGCAGGAGGTCACAAGCCACCCTGGCGCGGCCAGGGGGCGCCCCCTGGCTTGTGGCCCCCAGCAGGTCCTCTAACCCTAATCTTTGGCCTATAAATTCTCAAATATTCCTCCAATACCAAAAAGAGCCAGGATAATACTTTTCCGTCGTCGGAAGCCTCCGTTCCCGAGAGATCCAATCTTGGAGCCTTTTTCGGTAATCTGCCGGAGGGGGATTCGATCACGGAGGGCATCTACATCAACTCCATCGCCCCTCTGATGATGCGTGAGTAGTCCAGCACGGACCTATGGGTCCATAGCTAGTAGTTAGAGGGCTTCTTCTCTCTCTTTGTGCTTCAATACCATGTTCTCCATGATCTTCATGGGGATCTATCCGATGTAATACTCTTTTGAAGTGTGTTTGTCGAGATCCGATGAATTGTGGGTTTATGATCAGCTTATCTATGAATACAATTTGGTTCTTCTCTGAATTCTTGTATGCATGATTTCATATCTTTGCAAGTCTCTTTGAGTTATTGGTTTGGTTTGGCAAACTAGATTGGTAATTCTTGCAATGGGAGAACTGCTTAGTTTTGGGTTCAATCTTGCGGTGTCCTCACCTAGTGACAAAGTAGAGGTAGCAAGGCATTTATCATATTGTTGCCATCAAGGGTAAAAATATGGGGGTTCTCATCATATTGCTTGAGTTTATCCCTCTAAATCATGTCTTCTTACTTAATGCATCACTCTGTTCTTCATGAACTTAATACTCTAGATGCAGGCATGAGTCGGTCAATGTGTAGAGTAATTGTAGTAGATGCAGAATCGTTTCAGTCTACTTGACATGGATGTGATGCCTATATGCATAATCATTGCCTTGGATGTCGTCATAGTTATGCGCTTTTCTATCAATTGCTTGACAGTAATTTCTTCACCCATCGTGTTATTTTCCTTCAAGAGAGAAGCCTCTAGTGAAATCTATGGCCCTCGGGTCTATTTTCCTTATTATATTTTCAGATCTATATACCAAAAATACCAAAAATACCTTGCTGCATTTTATTTACTTTTTACTTCTCGCAATCTTTTATATCTATCTCTATCAGATCTAATCCTTGCAAGTAACCGTGAAGGGATTGACAACCCCTTTATAGCGTTGGGTGCAAGAGTTTGATTGTTTGTGTAGGTGCATCTATTGGTGACTTGCTTGTTCCTCCTGCTGGATTGATACCTTGGTTCTCAACAACCGAGGGAAATACTTATCGACTTTGATGCATCACCCTTTCCTCTTCAAGGGAAAATCAACGCAAGCTCAAGAAGTAGCAAGATGGATTTCTGGCGTCGTTGCCGGGGAGGATACACATCAAGCCTACCAAGTACCCATCACAAACTCATCTCTTGCATTTACATTATTTTCCATTTGCCTCTCATTTTCCTCTCCCCCACTTCACCAATTTTCCGTCTTATTCGCCCTTTTCTTGCCGGATCTCTTTTTGTTTGCTTGTGTTGCCATGTGCCTTCTATTTGCTTACATCTTTGCTTTCTAAAAATCTATTGATATGGATCCTCATCTACTTGATAATCTTTTAAAAAGGCCAAATTATGATGAACCAGTTTCTAGTGAGTTGAGTGCACTTGATTATCTCTACGAAGTTTTGTTTGAAAATCATGAATCTGAAATTTTTGATGAAGTGTTGAAATAAGAAATTTATAAGGTGATTCATGATAGTCCCTTGAATGATGAGCATGGTTGCAATGTTGCTAGTATGAATTCTCTAAATATCCATGCTGCTTATGATATACAAAGCCACAAGCTTGGGGATGTTATGTTTGATGAAGATGATATTTTTAGTCCCCCAAGATTTGATGAGCAAATTTATTATGATGTTTGCGTGCCTCCTATTCATCATGATGGTGAAACTTATCATCATTGTTTTTAATTTGCAATCTGGTTATGTCAATCAAGTGTCTCGTGATAGTTATTTTATTGAATTTTCTCCCACTACTATGGATAAAAAGGAATTTTCTTATGTGGAGAGTAATGAAAATTCTACGCTTGTGCATCATGAAAAGAATGATTTATGTGATACTTGTATTGTTGAATTCCTTCATGATGCTACTGAAATTTATTATGAGGGAGGAACATATGTTTGTAGGAATTGCAATAATATCAAGTTTCCTCTCTATGTGTTCAAAGTTTTGAAGTTATGCTTGTTTTGCCTTCCTATGCTAGTTGATTCGTGTTCCCATAAATTGTTTGCTCACAAAATACCTATGTATATGAAGTGGGTTAGCCTTAAATGTGCTTGTCATGAGACTCATGATGCTTTCTTGCATATTTCATTACTACTGTTTATGTGAGCATCATTGGAGTCATTATGCCTAGCTAGGGGCGTTAAACAATGGCACTTGTTGGGAGGCAACCCAATTTTATTTTTATGTTCTATTTTTTGATTATGTTTTTTAGTGGTTCAAACATTGTTACCTCTGTAGTAATTGTTTTTTGGTATTTTAATTAGTGTTTGAGCCAAGTAAGACCTTTGGTATGGTCTATGGTGATTGTTGATTTGATCTTGCTGAAAAACAGAAACTTTTGCGCCCAGTCCAGGAATTTTATAAATTTATAAGAGAGTCAAATGAGTATGAAAATTTCACACAAGATTAATATACACATTTCAGAATTTTGGAGTTATAGAAGTATACGAAGTTTCCATATTTCTACAGACTGTTATGTTTTTGTCAGATTCTGTTTTCTTTATGTTGTTTACCTATTTTGATGTATCTATGGGTCGTATTGGGGGGTATGAACCATGGAGAAGTTGGAATATAGTAGATATTACACCAATAAAAATAAAGAATGAGTTCACAATAGTACCTAAGGTGGTGATTTATTTTCTTATACTAACATATCTCGCGAGTTTTCTATTAAGTTTTGGGTTGTGAAGTTTTCAAGTTTTGGGTAAAGATTTGATGGATTATGGAATAAGGAGTGGCAAGAGCCTAATCTTAGGGATTCCCAAGGCACCCCAAGGAATCAAGGTTGCCAAAAACCTAAGCTTGGGGATGCCTTCTGGGGCATCCCCTCTTTCGTCTTCAATCCATCGGTAAATTTACTTGAGGCTATATTTTTATTCACCACATGATATGTCTTTTGCTTGGAGCGTCTTGTATGATATGAGTCTTTGATTTTTAGTTTGCCACAATCATCCTTTTTGAACACATCTTTTGAGAGAGACATGCATGAATCATGAATTTATTAGAATACTCTATGTGCTTCACTTATATCTTTTGAGCTAGGCAATTTTGCTTTAGTGCTTCACTTATATGTTTTTAGAGCACGATGGTGTTTTGTTTTATAGAAATAATTGAACTCTCTTATCTCACTTATATTATTTTTGGAGTCCTTCAACAACATGGTAATTGGTTTAGGTTATGAATTTAGTCCTAATATTATAATAAAAACTTTCATATAAAGTTCAATATTATGAGAAGTTTGATTCCTTGCATAAAGTTTTGAGATGTAAATATGGTAATATTAGAGTCATGTTAGGAAGTAGTTGTGAATTGGTAAAATAGTTGTGTAAAGGTTTGTGATTCCCGTAGCATGCACATATGGTGAACCGTTATGTAAGGAAGTCTGAGCATGATTTGTTTATTGATTGTCAACCTTTGTGTGAGGGTCGGGAGCGCGTGATGGTTTATTCCTACCAACCTCTCCCCTAGGAGCATGTGTCTAGTACTTCGCTTCGATGACTAATAGACTTTTGCAATAAGTATGTCAGTTCTTTATGACTAATGTGAGTTCATGGATTATACACACTCTCACCCTTCCACTTTTTCTAGCCTCTCTAGTACCGCACAACTTTCCCCGGTGCACTACACCCACCATATATCCTTCCTCAAAACAGCCACCATACCTACCTATTATGGCATTTCCATAGCCATTCCGAGATATATTGCCATGCAACTTCCACCATTCCGTTTATTATGACACGCACCATCATTTGCATATTGCTTTGCATGATCGTAAGATAGCTAGCATGATGTTTTCATGGCTTGTCCATTTTTTGATGTCATTTGCTATGCTAGATCATTGCACATCCCGGCACACCGCCGGAGGCATTCATATAGAGTCATATTTTGTTCAAGATATCGAGTTGTAATTCTTGAGTTGTAAGTAAATAAAAGTGTGACGACCATCATTATTAGAGCATTGTCCCATGTGAGGAAAGGATGATGGAAGCTATGATTCCCTCAAAGGTTTGGACGAAATTCTGGACTTCACGAAAAATAAAAGAGTCCAGCGAAGCCCAAATAAAAAAAGATTGATGCCCACCAAAAAAAGGAGAGAAAAGAGAGAAGGGACAATGCTACTATCTTTTTTCCACACTTGTGCTTCAAAGTAGCACCATGATCTTCATGATAGAGAGTCTCAAATTGCCCTAGGTCTTCATGAGGAAGCAAGTTGGCTTGTATACCAGTGGGAATTTTTCATTATATAACTTGGCTTGTATATTCCAATGATGGGCTTCCTCAAATTTCCCTATGTCTTCATGATCAAGCAAGTTGGATGCACACCCACTTAGTTTCTTTTTGAGATTTCATACAATTATAGCTCTAGTACATCCGTTGCATGGCAATCCCTACTCACTCACATTGATATCTATTAATGTGCATCTCCATAGCCCGTTGATATGCCTAGTTGATGTGAGACTATCTTCTCCTTTTTTCTTCACAACCTCCACCATATTCTATTCCACCTATAATGCTATATCCATGGCTCACGCTCATGTATTGCGTGAGAGTTGAAAAAGTTTGAGAACATAAAAGGTGTGAAACAATTGTTTGACTTGTCATCGGGGTTGTGCATGATATAAATACTTTGTATGGGGAAGATGGAGCATAGCCAGACTATATGATTTTGTAGGGATAACTTTCTTTTGCCATTATATTTTGAAGAGACAAAATTGCTTTGTTAGTATGCTTGAAATATTATTGTTTTTACGTCAAAATTAAAATTTTGTTTTGAGTCTTATGGATCCGAACATTCGTGCCACAATAAAGGATATTACATGGATATATAAGTTAGGTAGCATTGCACATCAAAAATTCTGTTTTTATCATTTACCTACTCGAGGACGAGCAGGAATTAAGCTTGGGGATGCTGATACGTCTCCAATGTATCTATACTTCTTGATTGTTCCATGTTATTATATTATTTGTTTTGGATGATTTATATGCATTAATATGCTATTTTATATTATTTTTGGGACTAACCTATTCACCTAGAGCCTAGTGCCAGTTTTTCCCCTTGTTTTTGAGTACTGTAGATAAGGAATATTAAACGGAGTCCAAACGGAATAAAATCTTCGCGATGATTTTTATTGGACAAGAAGACATCTACCAGACTTGGAGAGGAAGGCAGGAGACCTGCCAGGAAGTCACAAGCCACCCTAGCACGGCCAGGGGGGCGCCCCTGGCTTGTGGCCCCCAAGCAGGTCCTCTAAGCCTAATCTTTGGCCAATAAATTCCTAAATATTCCACCAATACCAAAAAGAGACACAATAACACTTTTTGCCGCAAAAAACCTCCGTTCCTAAGAGATCCAATCTTGGAGCATTTTCCGGTAATCTGTCGAAGGGGGATTCGATCACGAAGGCCATCTACATCAACTCCATTGCCCCTCCAATGATGCGTGAGTAGTCCACCATAGACCTACGGGTCCATAGCTAGTAGCTAGATGGCTTCTTCTCTCTCTTTGTGCTTCAATACCATGTTCTCCATGATCTTCATGGGGATCTATCCGATGTAATACTCTTTTGTCGTGTGTTTGTCGAGATCTGATAAATTGTGGGTTTATGATCAGCTTACCTATGAATATTATTTGGTTTTCTATGAATTCTTATATGCATGATTTCATATCTTTTCAAGTCTCTTTGAGTTATTGGTTTGGTTTGGCCAACTAGATTGGTAATTCTTGCAATGGTAGAAGTGCTTAGTTTTGGGTTCAATCTTGCGGTGTCCTCACCCAGTGACAAAGTAGGGGTAGCGAGGTACATATCATATTGTTTCCGTCAAGGGTAAAAATATGGGATTTTCATCATATTTCTTGAGTTTATCCCTCTACATCATGTCATCTTACTTAATGCCTCACTCTGTTCTTCATGAACTTAATACTCTAGATGCAGGCAGGAGTCGATCGATGTGTGGAGTAATAGTAGTAGATGCAGAATCGTTTCGGTCTACTTGACACAGACATGATGCCTATATGCATAATCATTGCCTTGGATATCATCATAATTATGCGCTTTTCTATCAATTGCTCGACAGTAATTTGTTCACCCACTGTGTTATTTTCCTTCAAGAGAGAAGCCTCTAGTGAAATCTATGACCCACGGTTCTATTTTCCATATTATATTTTCAGATCTATATACCAAAAATACCAAAAATACCTTGCTGGAGTTTTATTTACTTTTTACTTTCCGCAATCTTTTACATCCATCTCTATCAGATCTAATCCTTGCAAGTAACTATGAAGGGATTGACAACCCCTTTGTAGCTTTGGGTGCAAGAGTTCGATTGTTTGTGTAGGTGCATCTATTGGTGACTTGCTTGTTCCTCCTACTGGATTGATACCTTGGTTCTCAAAAACTAAGGGAAATAGTTATCTAGTTTGTTGCATCACCCTTTCCTCTTCAAGGGAAAATCAACACAAGCTCAAGAAGTAGCACGTCTAACCGACGAGCCAGCTGTTGACGAGTACCTGATAATCCCCAAGTGCAAGGAATCATCGTAGCAATTTCCAATGGTGGAACTGATAAGTATGGAGTGTCAAACCCACAAGGAGCTAAAGGTAAGATCAATATTCTCTCAAGTCCTATCTACGACTGATACGACTCTACGTACACTGGACGTTTGCTTCCAACTAGAAACGAGAAATAAAACTATGTTGTGGGTAAGAAGAGAATAGCTTTGTATGATATTAGAGAACTAAAATATAAAAAAAGGTGCTGTTATCATAAAGTTAGAATATATTACAATATATTACAAATAGCGAGTGTGGAATAATGATGGGTCGGTGTGCGAAATTGTCCTAGGCAATTGTTAACAAGATCGGAAATCATTATTACAATTTTATATGAGGGAGAGGCATAAGCTAACATACTTTATGTACTTGGATCATATGCACTAATTATTGGAACTCTAGCAAGCATCCGCAACTACTAAAGATCATTAAGGTAAAAACCCAACCATAGCATTAAAGCATCAAGTCTCCTTTATCCCATACGCAACAACCCCCTTACTCGGGTTTAAGCTTCTATCACTCTAGCAACCCACTATAAGTGAATCATGAACATATTGCAACTCCCTACAGCGGGAATCCTTCAGGTGTGCGCGGCACGGAAGGCACCATAGGACAACACAAAAACAAACTTACAACTCAAACCAATCAAGATCATCAATCAACCCATAAGACAAAAGAAATCTACTCAAAACATCATAGGACGGCAACACATCATTGGATCATAATATGTGGCATAAAGCACCATGTTCAAGTAGGGGATTACAGCGGGATGCAGGAGAGTGGACTGCTAAAAAGCTATGAGGACGGTGATGAAGAAGGTGATGTTGATGAAGACGATCACCGTGGCGATGGTTCCCCGGATGGCACTCCGGCGCCACCAAGAGAGAGGGGGACAAGTTATCCCCCTTGTTCTCCCTCCTCCATGGCCTCCCCCTAGGTGGGAAGAGTTTCTCCCTCTGGTCCTTGGCCTCCATGGTGATGATGGCACCTCCGTCTTCCTCCTCCATGGTCTCCTATGATGGCGACCCCCTTTGGCAGGGTGCCGGAGAGGGCTAAGATTGATTTTTTGTGGCTACAGAGACTTGCGGCGACAGAACTTATGATCTAGGTTTCTTTCTGGAGATTTATGGATTTATAGGAGTACTTGGCAGTGGAATCACATCAAGGGGAATCCCGAGGGTCCCACAAGCTAGGGGTTCATGCTCTAGGGGTGGGGGCGCGCCCTGGTGACTTGTGGCCTCCTCAGGACTCCTCTCTCATATCTTTTTGCTCTAGTACTTTTTATATTTTTCAAAAATATTCTCCGTAAATTTTTAGGCCATTTTGAGAACTTTTATTTCTGCACAAAAAGCGACACCATGGTAGTTCTGCTGAAAACAACGTCAGTCCGGGTTAGTTCTAATAAAATCATACCAAAATCATATAGAATTATTGTAAACATGGCATGAATACTTCATAAAATTATAGATACGTTGGAGACGTATCAGCATCCCGAAGCTTAATTCCTGCTCGTCCTCGAGTAGGTAAATGATAAAAGAAATAATGTATGAGGTATGAATGCTAGCATAGTGCATAAATTTGATCAATGATAGTTCCAAACACTTTTTCTAGCATCATTATATATCATAAACAATAGCTCATCTCACAAAATTTCTCGTGATCAAGTAGCAAGCTATTCACATGTTAAAGTATAGACCAGAAAGTTTCTTGAAAACTAACAAACCATATTCCTAGTTATCGAACAATTGCAATTCATCTTATTTTCAGGAAGGGTCTTTGTAAGAGCTTTGATTTAGCAAATTCCACATACTCAACTATCGTATAGTCTTCCATGATTATTGACACTCAAAGCATATTTTCAGAACAAATAGCGTCCATCGAACACAGAGAAACATAGGGGCTTAATGTTTCGCCTCCCAACTTATTTATCATATAGATAATTGTCAACAATAATAATTCATGATTAAATATAATTGTGTGGATATATATGTCTAGATCATTCCCCAACACATGACACTTGCCAAGAGAAAAATGCAAAATATAGGAAGTGGTGAAGATCACCATGACTCTTGCATAAAGGTAAGTACTAGAGAGTAAAAGATAGGCCCTTCGCATTGGGAAGCAGAGGTTGTCATGCGTTTTTTGTTTTTGGATGTGCAAACCCTTAATGCAAAGGAACATCACGTTGTATTGCCCTTTGTGATAGCAACCTTTATTATGCAGTCCGTCGCTTTTATTTCTTTACCATCACAAGTTCATACAACGCTTATTTTCCCTGATAATAAAAGATCATACATATTTAGGAGCAATTTTTATTGCTTTTTGCACCGATGACAACTTACTTGAAAGATCTTACTCAATCCATAGGTAGGTGTAGCAAACTCTCATGGCAAAACTGGTTTAAGGGTGTTTGGATGCACAAGTAGTATTTCTACTTGGTGCGGGAGTTTTGGATAGTATGAGGTGGAAGCAAGTACCACATGTTGGAGGATCCATAACAATATAACTTCTATACAAATATACCCAAACATAACTCATTAAGTTGTCTTCCTTGTCCAATTTCAACTAATTTGCTCGAGTTTGGAAATAATTAATGAGCTCACAATCATATAAGATGTCCAAGATAGTGTATGTATATGTGGAATCTCTCTTCCTTCAATATTCTTTCATGAATTGTTCAAGTGACCAATGTGGTGTTTGCTAACTTTCAATAAATTTTACCACCTATACTTATTATGTGTGAAGTCATCACTCCCCATGGGATAAGTATATGAAGCATATTTAATTTCAGATTTATGATATTCAATTCAACCAACCATTTACTCATAGGGTGTAAGTGAAGCACGAGAGTGAATGAAAAACTACTCCCGAAAGATATAAGTGAAGATCAATGTGTAGTCAATTAGTTTCAATAGCCATGTAAGGACTCTCTCTCTTATTCAAATTTTCAGATCCAATGCTTTTATTCAAATAGAAAAATAAAATAAAATGATATTCCAAGAATAGGACACATCATGTGAACGAATAAAAATTTAGGCTTAACATAGGCTAACTGATAATTGTGGGTGAAGAGAGGTGGGATGCGTAGCATCCCCAAGCTTAGATGCTTGAGACTTATTGAAGTAGTTACTTGGGGTGCCTTGGGCATCCCCAAGCTTGCCCTTTTGTATATCGTTCAATCCTCTCATATCATGGTTTCACCTATTCTCAAAAACTTCATCCACACAAAACTCGAAAAGAACTCGTGAGATAGGTTAGTACACATAAGAATAAATCAACTCCTCATGTACTGCCAAGATAAGTTGCACAATAATTTTCAACATCATCTACTGTTTTAATATCGTTTCCAAAATTTATATCTACCAATATAGGCTATCGAAACTATAGGACAAGCAGATAACAAAATTATGACGGCAATCCGTCCAAACAGAATAGTTTGTAGCAATTTATGAAAACAGTGTACTTCCGTAACTCAAAAAATTATGAAAATTTAGGACATGCTAAATAATTTATATGACAACACTGTGTAAAATTTCGGAAATGTTCCACGTTCCAGTAAAATTTGAAAATTCAAACACTACAACAAAAGTTTCTGTTTTTACACAGCACACATCAAAACATGCAATGCAAGCATCCTAAGACAATTCTTGGAACTTTTTATTGAAAAACAAGATTATGAATAACACGTAACAAATAATGACAAAATATAATGATGATCCAAGCAAAGCACATATTATGTGACGAATAAAAAGATAGCTCTAAGTAAGATATACTAAAACAAGCAAACTATGCATGCAAAACAGAATCTCTCAAAAACAGAAAAGTCTGTGAAGATCTATAGTGTAACCAAACTTCCGTGCCTCAGAAAATTCAGGAAAAGTAGGACAACATGAAGAATTTGTATATTAAGACTTTGTAAAAATTCAGATCATTATCACGCTCTAGCAAAAAATTAAAATTCCTGTACTAGAGGCAATAGTTTCTGGTCTGGTTCAACATCAATTCTACTCATATTGTGAGTCATCCCAAAGCCTTTACTTGGCCCTTTGTTTAAAGAGAACATATAAAACATAGTTACTACAATAGCATAATCATGATAACACAGAAAAATAGTAGGTATAGATATTGGGTTGTCTCACAACAAGCGCTTTTCTTTAATGCCTTTTTAGCTAGGCATGACATTTTAATGATACTCTTCCAAGCCTAGTTCCGATGATAATTTTATTCATACTCTAAAAGATATATAAGTGAAGTTCATAGGGCATTCTATAATTAATATAGAATAACCAATATCCAAGCTGAAAATATTAAGTGAAGCACACTAAGCATTCTATAAAGCCATACTCAACAGATTTAAGTGAAGCACAAAGAACATTCTACAAAGCCGTACTCAAAAGATTTAAGCGAAGCGCATGAAGCATTCTACAAATAAATGAAGGACTATCTAATACTAGAAGGGTGCATAAAGGAAAATAAAAACACTAAAGATGCAAATCATGTGAACAAAACAAAAACCAAGGTATACCCATAATTGTTGAAGAATAAAGATGAGATGCCTTCCGGGGCATCCCCAAGATTAGATGCTTGAGTCTCCTTGAAATATGCATCCCCAAGTTTGAAATCTTGTCTCTCTGTATTCTTCTTATATCGATACCTCCTCGATCTACGAACACTTCATTCACACAAAACTTAACAAAACCCTCGTGAGATCCGTTAGTATAATAAAGCAGAATACTACTTTAAGTACTATTGTGAACTCATTCCAAATTCGTATTAGCATTATATATACTATAGTACAACTTCTGATGAGGACATCCCTACTAATGTTACACCCACCCCGACTGCTATACATACAGGACCAATTACTAGAGCTCGCGCACGTCAATTGAATTACCAGGTACTTTCGTTTCTTGGAAATCCTTCTAATATTCATGAACATATGATACTGCCTAAATTAGATACTTTTGTTTTACTTATGAATGAAGGACCTATCATGGATAAGAAGGATGACCATTGGAGCGGGATCAAGCATGGAGGAGAAGGTGCGCGCGCGGGGAAGAACATTGGAGCTTCCAGTGATGATTTTCGCACATTGAAGCCACCATAATGGGAGTGGGAAGCTTTGGACGAAATATGCATGATGCCACTTTATAAAATTCGTCCATAGGCTAATATAGGTGCTGCGCCACCTTAATTTTGGGCCAGGCCCATGTAATTTCGAAATACCATATTATAGGCTGTTTTTAGAGTCCGTATGTATGGGGAAACTGACTTAGGGTCGGTTTCGGACCCCTCCTCCAAGGGGCCACGAAATTCCCTTCTATTCCCCCATATATACAGCCCTTAGGGCTTCGTTTTAGGTTTGGGTTTTGTTTAGATTACAAGTTCGCCATAGCAGCAACTTCGCGTTCTTCGTTTGTGTTCCACGACCAGACAAAGGCGTCACAGAACCCCACTTCATCAATAAAGCTTTCCTCTTATATTCGCAATATCCAGATTGCAATCTTAGTTTCTTGCTTGTTCTTCGTTTGCGTGCAGGAAATAGACCCTCGTGGTCAGGTTGGTCGTGCTCCGGCGTGGTCAATAACCTCTCAGAGTTGGTTTAGCGATTGCTAAGGCGCGACGTCTGACACGTTCGTAGTCGGATCGTCAAAGTCTACTCCACCAAAAACGATAGCCACCATCTCATCGAAAGACAGGGACAACTTCGCCTATATCAAGTGGTATCAGATTTCCAGGTTGCTCGGTGAGATTTTACCAGTTTTCGTAGTTTAGATCGCATCTGTTCTTCATACCTTTAGTCCACGAAAAAGCCAAAAAAAAAATTAGGGTTAGATCATCATATCCGAACCAATCTGAGCCTTTGCATAGTCTTTTCAGTATTTTGCTTTGTTGAATTGGCGGTTACATCGTTGTGTCGAGTTGTTGGTCTTAGTGTCTAGTCCTTTAGAGTTTCGAGTTCTTTTCACAGGTTGTCACGCCGCCACCGCATCATCTTCATAGTTGCCATATACCACCACCATCATCGCCGCTGCCATATCTCATCATCCATCATCACTCTCCATTGGTGTCCATATATACCACCACAAATCCTCCACCAATCCAAGTCCAGTTCGTTTTAGGTTTAGTTTCGAGATCCTTTTGATTTCGGATCCGTGTTTTGCTACCTGCGCAGGTGTCGAAAAAAAAAAAAAAAGAGTCTGGCACGCTTTGCAGAGCACGTTTTGGCCCAAAAAAAAATTCGGCTGAAAATATTTTTTCCCTATCTTGATTTTAGGTTCCCCGGAGCGTTTTGAGACACTTGCTATCATAGTGATTTTTGTCGAAATTTTTGGGTCGTCGCAGCCCCCGGATTGCTCCAGAAAAAAAAAAATAGTCCAAAAGAAAAATTCGTGCCCATCTTGCTTATACGACGTGGCAAGAGTTTTGAGACACTCGCCATTGTAGTGAGTTTTTGCAAAAAAAAAAAAAAAAGAGGCGCCGAAAAAAAAAAAGAGGCGCCGAAAAAAAAAAACCAAAAAAAAAATCCGATTGTGCTTTTCCCTTGCTTAGGTGTATCGTCGTGTTTTTGTTGGTGTTTTAGGCTCGCGTCTCTAGCACGGTCTAGCCTAGGACCAGCACAGTACCGTCGTTGAGCGTTTATTCAACCTTGCATCTCTGAATTGATTATTGCTGACCCTTTTTGCTACCATATTATAAGCCATCCCAGCTCCACATACTTCTACGCCGTGTGCTTGACACCACCTGGCAATCGCTCTATCCAAGCTTTGAGAGTTTTGGCTACAACGGTTGCTGATCACCGCCTGCTACTGGGTAAGAACTGGTAAGAAATTGAGATTCGCTTAAAGGATTTGTGCCACACCACCACCACCACCACGTCCCAGCAGTCTGTAGGTTTCATATTGTGTGTTTCCTATTTCTGCTAACCATGCCAGGATCACACGATGACGAGATCGACTGGGAGAGCATGACCAACAAAGCGCTCTATGATAAATTTCAGCAAATGATGGCTGAGCAGGTACAGGACTTCGTGAACAACTTTGGAGTTGCCATGGAGAAGCTAGATGGTTTGGAGAAGACATTCGACTCCAAGATGGACGCCAAGTTCAATGAGGTGCTTGCCCGTCTACCTCCACCAGCTGCAGTTCCTATTCCTTTCGAACGACGAGCGCGACGTGTGCCTCTCGGCCACGCCCAACATCCTGGTACTGTTGATACTGCTGCTACTTCGGTGGCTCGTGCGGCTACTGTCGTTGAGCAGGTTGAAGATTATGATGGTGATTTCGATGATGAGGGAGAGGTTGCTCATCATCCGCCCCATGGGCAACCACCACCATACGCACCAGGTCGACCACATGGCTACAACCGTAACGGTAGGGCTGCACCACCCCCGCAGGTACGGGATCATGACCATCTCCCTAAACTTAAATTGAATATTCCGACGTTTGAGGGTAGATATGTTCCTGATATATATCTTACATGGGAGTTAGAAACAGAACAACGTTTTACATGCTTACAATTTCCAGAGGATCGACGTGTTGCTGCTGCTGTTTGTTCATTCACTAGTTTTGCTTGTGTTTGGTGGTCAGAACATTGTAGAATACACCCTGATAATATTCCAACTACTTGGGCTGCTTTGAAAACTGCTATGCGAAATCGTTGGGTGCCACCTTATTATCAACGTGAATTGCTTCAAAATTTGCAGCGTTTAAGACAAGGAAAAAATTCTGTAGAAGAATATTATCAGGAATTACAAACTGGTATGATTAGATGTGGTATTGTTGAGGAGAATGAAGCTATGCTTGCACGTTTTATGGGTGGATTAAATAGAGAGATTCAGACTATTCTAGAGTATAAGGAGTATAACACTATCACTCGTTTATTTCATCTTGCTTGCAAAGCTGAACGTGAAGTGCAGGATCGACAGGCAATGGCGAGAACTACTAATTTTGCAGGCCGTACTTCATCATGGACGCCACGTACCTCCTCTGCTTCCGCACGTCCTGCTGCAACACCACCTCCTTCAACCTCCAACTCTAATCGCGATACCAGGAAACAGGCTCCTACTGCACCCTCTGCGAAGAGCACACCTTTTGGGCCTGCACAGAGTTCTTCTTCATCTATTGCATCCACAGGGCAAACACATGAGGTTATATGTCGTCGTTGCAAGGGTGGAGGTCACTATGCGAGAGAATGCCCTTCCAAGCGTGTAATGATTGTTACTGAGGATGGTGGATATGCGTCCGCTAGTGATTATGATGAGGAGACTTTGGCACTTATTGCAAGTGACGAACAGGGTGGCGAAGATGCAGAACCAGAAACACAATACATGGCTGCTGATTACGCTGACAGGTATGAAAGTTTAGTTGCTCAACGTGTTCTCAGTGTGCAGGTTACACACGCTGAGCAAAATCAGAGGCACAACTTGTTCCACACAAAGGGAGTTGTGAAAGAGCGTTCTGTTCGCATCATCATCGATGGAGGGAGTTGCAATAACTTGGCTAGCATGGAGATGGTGGAGAAGCTGTCTCTATCCACCAGACCACATCCTCATCCTTATTACATCCAATGGTTCAACAATAGTGGCAAGGTTAAGGTAACACGTACTGTTCGTGTGCATTTTAGCATTGCTACATATTCTGATTATGTGGATTGTGATGTGGTACCCATGCAAGCATGTTCTGTTTTACTTGGTAGACCATGGCAGTTTGATAAAAATTCTGTACACCATGGTAGGACAAATCAGTATACTCTTGTTCATAAGGATCATAATATCACTTTGCTTCCTATGTCTCCCGAACATATTATGAAAGATGACATTGCTAGAGCTGGTAAAGCAAAACAGGAGAAAAATAAGAGTGAAAATCAGATTGTAGCACAGGAATTTGAGCAACACCATAAGCATAATAAACCATCATCTACTGTTGCATCTGAAATAAAATTGAAGAGTGGATGTTTACTTGCTACTAAATCTGATATTAATGATTTGGATGTTGCTACATATGTTTGCTATGCTTTTGTATGTAAAGAGGTATTATTTTCATTCGAGGACATGCCTCCCTCTTTGCCTCCTGCTGTCATTAACATTTTGCAGGAGTTCGCTGACGTCTTTCCACAAGACGTGCCACCGGGATTACCGCCTATTCGCGGGATTGAGCATCAGATTGACTTCATTCCCGGTGCATCCCTACCCAACCGTGCGCCCTACCGTACCAATCCAGAGGAGACAAAGGAGATTATGCGTCAAGTACAGGAGCTGCTTGACAAAGGTTATATACGTGAATCCCTTAGTCCTTGTGTTGTTCCTATTATTCTAGTGCCTAAAAAGGATGGTACATCGCGCATGTGTGTGGATTGTAGAGGCATTAATAATATTACTATTCGTTATCGTCATCCTATTCCTAGACTAGATGATATGCTTGATGAATTAAGTGGCTCTACAATTTTCTCCAAAGTTGATTTGCGTAGTGGATACCATCAAATTCGTATGAAATTGGGCGATGAATGGAAAACAGCATTTAAAACTAAGTTTGGATTATATGAGTGGCTAGTCATGCCTTTTGGGTTAACTAATGCACCTAGCACTTTCATGAGATTAATGAACGAGGTTTTACGTGCTTTCATTGGACGATTTGTGGTAGTCTATTTTGATGATATATTGATTTTTAGTAGATCTTTGGAGGAACATTTGGAACATTTACGTGTTGTTTTTACTGCGCTACGTGATGCACGTTTGTTTGGTAACCTTGGGAAGTGCACCTTTTGCACCGACCGAGTATCTTTTCTTGGCTATGTTGTTACTCCACAGGGAATTGAAGTTGATACAGCCAAGATCGAAGCTATTGAGAGTTGGCCGCAGCCCAAAACGGTCACACAAGTAAGGAGTTTTCTTGGCCTCGCTGGTTTCTATAGGCGTTTTGTGAGAAATTTCAGCACCATTGCTGCGCCTCTCAATGAGCTTACAAAGAAGGACGTGCCTTTTTCTTGGGGTACCGCACAGGAAGAAGCCTTCACGGTCTTGAAAGATAAGTTAACACATGCTCCTTTACTCCAACTTCCTGATTTTAATAAGACTTTCGAGCTTGAATGTGATGCTAGTGGAATTGTGTTAGGAGGTGTGTTACTACAAGATGGTAAACCTGTTGCGTACTTTTCTGAAAAATTAAGTGGGCCCAGTCTGAATTATTCTACTTATGATAAGGAATTATATGCTCTTGTTCGGACTTTGGAAACATGGCAACATTATTTATGGCCCAAAGAATTTGTTATACATTCTGATCATGAATCTTTGAAACATATTAAAAGTCAAGCAAAACTGAACCGTAGACATGCTAAATGGGTTGAATTCATTGAGACTTTCCCTTACGTCATTAAACACAAGAAGGGTAAAGACAATGTTATTGCTGATGCTTTGTCTCGTCGTTATACTATGCTTTCACAACTTGACTTTAAAATATTTGGTTTGGAGACCATCAAAGATCAATATGTGCATGATGCTGAATTTAGAGACGTGTTGCAGAATTGTAAAGAAGGGAGAACATGGAACAAGTTCGTTATTAATAATGGATTTGTGTTTCGTGCTAACAAGCTATGCATTCCAGCTAGCTCCGTTCGTCTTTTGTTGTTACAGGAGGCGCACGGAGGAGGATTAATGGGACACTTTGGCGTGAAGAAGACGGAGGACGTACTTGCTACACATTTCTTTTGGCCAAAGATGAGACGGGATGTTGAGCGTTTTGTTGCTCGCTGCACTACATGTCAAAAAGCTAAGTCACGACTCAATCCTCATGGTTTATATATGCCTTTACCTGTACCTAGTGTTCCTTGGGAGGATATATCTGTGGACTTTGTTTTAGGTTTACCTCGAACAAAGAAGGGGAGGGATAGCATATTTGTTGTCGTGGATAGATTTTCTAAAATGGCACACTTTATACCATGTCATAAAAGTGATGATGCTGCTCATGTTGCTGATTTGTTCTTTCGTGAAATTATTCGGTTGCATGGTGTGCCAAATACAATTGTTTCCGATCGTGATGCTAAATTTCTTAGCCACTTTTGGAGATGTTTATGGGCTAAGTTGGGGACTAAACTGCTTTTTAGTACTACATGTCACCCCCAAACTGATGGCCAAACTGAAGTAGTCAATAGATCATTGTCTACTATGCTTAGGGCTGTTTTGAAGAATAACCTGAAAATGTGGGAAGAATGCTTGCCTCATATTGAATTTGCTTATAATCGTTCGCTACATTCTACCACTAAGATGTGCCCTTTTGAAGTTGTGTATGGTTTCTTACCTCGTGCACCTATTGATTTGTTGCCTCTTCCGTCTTCGGAGAAGGTTAATTTTGATGCTAAAGAACGTGCTGAATTGATATTAAAGATTCATGAGTTAACTAAGGAAAACATTGAGCGTATGAATGCTAAATACAAACTTGCTGGAGATAAGGGTAGAAAACATGTTGTCTTTGCACCTGGAGATCTTGTTTGGTTACATTTGCGTAAGGATAGATTTCCTGATTTGCGCAAGTCAAAGCTAATGCCACGTGCTGATGGTCCTTTTAAGGTGTTAGAGAAAGTAAATGATAATGCATATAAACTTGAGCTGCCTGCAGAGTTTGGGGTTAGCCCCACTTTTAACATTGCAGATTTGAAGCCTTATTTGGGTGAGGAAGATGAGCTTCCGTCGAGGACGACGTCAGTTCAAGAAGGGGAGGATGATGAGGACATCCCTACTAATGTTACACCCACCCCGACTGCTATACATACAGGACCAATTACTAGAGCTCGCGCACGTCAATTGAATTACCAGGTACTTTCGTTTCTTGGAAATCCTTCTAATATTCATGAACATATGATACTGCCTAAATTAGATACTTTTGTTTTACTTATGAATGAAGGACCTATCATGGATAAGAAGGATGACCATTGGAGCGGGATCAAGCATGGAGGAGAAGGTGCGCGCGCGGGGAAGAACATTGGAGCTTCCAGTGATGATTTTCGCACATTGAAGCCACCATAATGGGAGTGGGAAGCTTTGGACGAAATATGCATGATGCCACTTTATAAAATTCGTCCATAGGCTAATATAGGTGCCGCACCACCTTAATTTTGGGCCAGGCCCATGTAATTTCGAAATACCATATTATAGGCTGTTTTTAGAGTCCGTATGTATGGGGAAACTGACTTAGGGTCGGTTTCGGACCCCTCCTCCAAGGGGCCACGAAATTCCCTTCTATTCCCCCATATATACAGCCCTTAGGGCTTCGTTTTAGGTTTGGGTTTTGTTTAGATTACAAGTTCGCCATAGCAGCAACTTCGCGTTCTTCGTTTGTGTTCCACGACCAGACAAAGGCGTCACAGAACCCCACTTCATCAATAAAGCTTTCCTCTTATATTCGCAATATCCAGATTGCAATCTTAGTTTCTTGCTTGTTCTTCGTTTGCGTGCAGGAAATAGACCCTCGTGGTCAGGTTGGTCGTGCTCCGGCATGGTCAATAACCTCTCAGAGTTGGTTTAGCGATTGCTAAGGCGCGACGTCTGACACGTTCGTAGTCGGATCGTCAAAGTCTACTCCACCAAAAACGATAGCCACCATCTCATCGAAAGACAGGGACAACTTCGCCTATATCAACTTCACCATGGTTCATACACCCCGATACAACCCATAGATTCATCAAAATAAGAGAACAATTCATAGAAAACAAAATCTGTCAAAAACAGGACAATCTGTAGCAATCTGTAAATTTCGTATACTTCTATAACTCAAAAATTCTGAAAATTTAGGAAACATTAAACAATTTATATAGCAGTACTGTGTAAAAATGTCAGCAATTGACATTTCAGTAAGAATGTAAATTCCTGCACTATAGTCTTGCACCACACATAGCAAACAAGCAATCTAATCATCCTAACAGCAAATCTTGGCACATTATTTTTATAATACAATGGGTATATACAAGGGGATGATTTTTTTTGATAAGCTTCCATGAAAAATTCTACAGTGTTTCCACTACAAGTGTTCAAGGTCGACCCTCACTTCTCCAATGCACAACCTTCCAATCACTTCTCTTTTTGAAAAACTTCTTAAACAAAAGGGGCAAGTAATTCTTTTTGTATTTTTCATTATTTTTTTGTTTCACCCACAATTAAAGAAAGCAAAAAGGGAAAACAAAATCTACTTAGTGAAGAAAGCAAACAAGCACACACGAGAATATCAACCCCACGCTATTGCTCCCGGGCAATGACGCCAGAAAAGAGTATTGATAATCACCAAGTGCAAGGAATCATCGTAGTCATTTCCAAAGGTGGAAGTGATAAGTATGGAGTGTCGAACCCACAAGGAGCTAAAGGTAAGATCAATATTCTCTCAAGTCCTATCTGCCATTAATATGACTCTATGTACGCCGAACGTTTGCTTCAAACTAGAAACGAGAAGTAAAACTACGTTGTGGGTAAGAAGAGAATAGCTTTGCATGATATCGGAGAACTAAAATATAAAAATAGGTGATGTTATCATAAAGTTAGAATATATTACAATATATTGCAAATAACGAGTGTGGAATAATGATGGGTCGGTGTGCGGAATTGTCCTAGGCAATTGTTAACAAGATCAGAAATCATTATTGCAATTTTATGAGGAAGAGGCATAACCTAACATACTTTCTCTACTTGGATCATATGCACTTATGGTTGGAACTCTAGCAAGCATCCACAACTACTAAAGATCATTAAGGTAAAACCCAACCATAGCATTAAAGCATCAAGTCCCCTTTATCCCATATGCAACAACCCCCTTACTCGTGTTTAAGCTTCTATCACTCTAGCAACCCACTATAAGCGAATCATGAATGTATTATAACACCTACAACGGGAATCCTTCACGTGCGTGTGGCATGGACGGCACCATAGACAGCACCAAAATAAACATTCAACTCAAACCAATCTAGATCATGAATCAACTCATAAGACAAAAGAAATCTACTCAAAACATCATAGGATGGCAACACATCATTGGATCATAATATGTGGCATAAAGCACCATGTTCAAGTAGGGGATTACAATGGGATGTAGGAGAGTGGACCGCTGAAAAGATATGAGGACGGTGATGAAGAAGGTGACATTGATGAAGACAATCACCGCGGAGATGGTTTCCCCGATGGCACTCCGGTGCCACCAAGAGAGAGGGGGAGAGGGTCTCCCCCTTTTTCTTCCTCCTCCATGGCCTCCCCCTAGGTGGGGAGAGGTTCTCCCTCTGGTCCTTGGCCTCCATGGTGATGATGGCCCCTCCGTCTTCCTCCTCCATGATCTTCGGTGATGGTGACCCCCTTTGGCAGGGTGCCGGCGAGGGCCAAGATTGATTTTTCATGGCTACAAAGACTTGCGGCAGTGGAACTTTTGATCTAGGTTTCTTTCTGGAGGTTTCTGGATTTATAGGAGTACTTGGCGTTGGAATCACGTCAAGGGGACTCCCGAGGGGCCCACAAGCCACGGGGCGCACCCTATAAGGGTCGCGCACTGGTGGCTTGTGGCCTCCTCGGGACTCCTCTCCGGTATATTTTTGCTCCACTATTTTTTATACTTTCCAAAAATATTCTCCGTAAATTTTCAGCCCATTCCGAGAACTTCTATTTCTGCACAAAAAACGACACCATGGTAGTTCTACTGAAAACACCGCCAGTCCGGGTTAGTTCTAATAAAATCAGACCAAAATCATATAGAATTATCATAAACATGGCATGAATACTTCTTAAATTATAGATATGTTGGAGACGTATCAGTACCCCAACAGGGTGCTTGGCTGCCTCGACCCACCCTCGTCTGTGGTCGTGGCTGCTTCGCATGACATTGGCAACACCCGCGTACGCGTGGAGGTGGTAGCCACCGGCTCCACTATGAGCACCGGCCGCGCCAGGGCGAAGGAGGACGCGAACACCGTGGCGGCTTACACCAGGGAGACAACACTGGAGACTGCCACGACTGCCGGCCCTGGCACTTCGGACCCCCTCAGCTCCATGATTCGGGGCCTCAGCAGCCCCACCATGCCGTCGACCAACCTGGCTACGACTACGGCCGAGCTGGAGGCGGCTCGCCAACTACTATTTGCGGAGGCAACCTCCCTCGCCACCGCCAAGTGCCGGATGGAGTCCGCACAGCACGAGTACAACTTTGCCTATGGCCTCACCCTTACCTGCAATGAGCCTAGCCGGTGTGGAGACGTCCGTAGCCACAACCGCGTGGTTGTGGAAATCCTTGGTGGCAGGCAGCCCACCTACGACACGCCAGCGACCAACATGAGGGCTGTCCAGGTGGCCTAAGCCAATCTGGCAAACCTGGAGGGCGAAGAACGTGTGCAGCAGGAGCGGCACATCGAAGACCTCATCACCACTGCCAACGCCCAGTAGGCCCAGATAGACCGGGCTAACGTCGGCTCCGAGATTCCCCCTCCCGAGGGGAGTGCCTTGCCGACTGCCGGCCAACGCCCTCCGGCCCAGCAGGCTTCCTCCCCCCACGGCTTCGCCCGATGGGCCGGTCGATCCCACAACGGGCGTTCCCAGCATGGGAACGAACAGCCGGCCGTCACCAGCCGGCGTGGTGATGTGCCAGAGGGAGACGGCCGACGCCCACGCACCCACACTCCGCTTTCGCGGCAGCAACGCGCACGCTCGCCCGCCCCATCGGTCCACCCCAAGCTTGCGGCCCGACTCGGCCCACGTGTCCCCCAAAGCGAGAACAATGCTCGAATCCGCATCGACTGGCTGGCACAGTTGGCCCTCCAGGAGGAGGAGGGCCCGATTGGTCTGGCGTGCTTCGGCCCTCGGATACGCGAGGAGCCGTTCCTCACCGGCTTCATGCTCACTTGCGACACTCCAAAGTACAACGACACCGCCAAGCCAGAGGACTAGCTAATCGATTACACCACCGAAGTCGGCATCGCCAGGGGAAACAAGCGCGTCGCCATATGCTACGTCCCCCTCATGTTGATCGGCTTGGCTCAGACCTGGCTAAACAACCTATCGGCCGGCAGCATCAACACTTAGACGGACTTCGAACATGCATTTGTCCATAACTTCACCGGCACCTACAAGCGGCCCAGCCGCCCCCACGAGATGGCCATGTGTGTCTAGGGTCCAGAGGAGTCTCTCCGACTACCTCACACGATGGACCGAGCTCCACAACTCCTACGAGGGGGTGCACGAGGTGCAGGCCATCCAGTACTTCTCTGAGGGATGCCGAGATGACACCCTCCTCAAGCACAAGCTCATGTGCTCCGAGCCGGCGACCCTGGCGGAACTCATGGCTAAGGTGGACAATTACGCCATGGCCAAAGCCCCGATGCGGATAAAGGTCACCACACCCGGCAAGGCGATCCCACTGACTGTCGCACCATGGCCAACTGCTGACAACCGGCAGCAGCAAAACAATAAGCGAAAGCCCGACCACCCGGATCCCCGCTATGGGAGCCGGGAGGTCACCACCGTCGAAGAAGAACAGCTGGTTGTCGAGGCCACCAATTAGCTCCAGCGAACCGGCAAGGCCGCTTGGCAGCCCAAGCTCACCTTCGAGCAGATGCTCGACGCACCCTGCAAAATGCACACCGAGGCAAAGCCAACGACGCACATGCTCCGGCAGTGCAGTTTCTCGCAATGGCTGGCTAGGGGCGAAGGCCTTCCTATCCCGCCGTAGCCGCCGCCCCATGTGCCGGCTCCGACTCTTGCTCTGGCCCCGTGTGACGGCCGTTTGCACGACTAGTTCCCCGACCAGGATGGGGCGTAAGTCGTCTTCACCAGTGAGGAGAAAGACAAGCAGGCTCAGCGCCGGCTCTGGCACGAGGTGAACTCCAGCATGCCCTTGGTCCCCTAGTTCATGCACTGGTCCGAGAAGCTGGTCACCTGGAGCCTGGCAGATCATCCGGTGGTAATGCCAAACCCGGGAAGCTACAGCCTCGTCCTTGATCCCACCATCGCCTCCAAGAGGCGCACCTGTCGTTTCTTATGGGGGCTGATCGACAGGGGCAACAACATCAACATCCTCTGCCGTGACACCCTACTCTAGCTGGTGCTCAAAGAGGAGAACTTGCAGCCGAGGCGGGCGATCTTCCACGGCATCATGCTCGGGCAGTCTTTCATTTGATCATCTGTCTATAGGAGATTCGAAAATGACTGGCCACAATGCTCGGGCTTTATGGAGACGGTGAAGAATTCTTGGAACAAACCCATCAAAGCAGCATCTTCTGCCACTCGCATCTCGGCTAAATTGAAAAGATTAAGATACGCCCTAAAGCAATGGAGTAAGCAGTTGTCCAAGTTGAAACTGTTGATTGGAAACTGCAACAAACAACTACTCCATCTAGATAGTTTGGAAGACCTCCGTACTCTATCTTTACCTGAATCTAATTTCAGGTACATTTTGAAAAATCAGCTGATTAAACTACTTAAGTATCAAAGTGCGTATTGAAAAAAAAGATGTACTTACAGATGGGCGGTCGAGGGGGAGGAAAACACTAAGTACTTTCAGGCAAGGGCAATAGAAAGATATAGGAGGAATACTATATCTTCTCTACTACTGCCAAATGGTATGACTATTGAAAATCATGACAAAAAAGCAACAACTTTCTATCAGTGCTTTAAAAATAGAATGGGAGTTGTCACAGAAACTTCTGGGGAATTTGAGCTACAAGAACTTGCATAATGTGTGGATGGATTGGAAGGACTGTCGTCCCCTTTCACTCAGGATGAAATTGACAAGGTGATTAAAAATATCCCTTTTGATAGAGCACCTGGACCTGATGGTTTCAATGGTTTATTCCTAAAAGTTTGTTGGGATGTTATCAAAGAGGATTTTTATCAACTTTGCCATGATTACTGAGAGGGGAAAGTTGATCTCAAATGCTTAAACACCTCCTTGATTACCCTCATTCCAAAAACTAGTTCACCAAAAAGGGTAAATGATTTTTGACCGATATCCTTACTAAACTGTGTTTTTAAAGTTCTCACAAAACTATTGGCCGAAAGATTGCAAGGCTGCATTCTTAAGATTGTACATCACAACCAATATGGTTTCATCAGGTCCAGAACTATCCAAGATTGTCTGGCATGGGCTTACGAATTTTTGCATCAATGCAAACAGTCGAGCAAGGAAATTGCGATCCTCAAGTTGGATTTCGCTAAAGCTTTTGATACAATGGATCACTCCTTCATACTTAAAATGCTAAGATGCAAGGGCTTTGACGATAAGTGGTGTTCATGGGTGGAAATGATTCTAAATTCAGGAACATCATCGATTCTACTGAATGGAGTTCCGGGTAAGGAATTTCAGTGCAAAAGAGGAGTTCGACAGGGTGATCCATTCTCCCCTCTGTTGTTTGTCTTGGCAGCGGATCTTCTACAATCTGATGAGGACATCCCTACTAATGCTACACCCACAACTCCGACTGCTATACATACAGGACCAATTACTAGAGCTCGCGCACATCAATTGAATTACCAGGTACTTTCGTTTCTTGCAAATCCTTCTAATGTTCATGAACATATGATGCTACCTAAATTAGATACTTTTGTTTTACTTGTGAATGAAGGACCTGGCATGGACAAGAAGGATGACCATTGGAGCAGGATCAAGCATGGAGAAGAAGGTGCGCACGCGGGAAAGAACAATGGAGCTTCCAGTGATGATTTTCGCACTTTGAAGCCACCATAATGGGAGCAAGAAGCCTTGGACGAAATATGCATGATGCCACTTTATAAAATTCGTCCCTAGGCTAATATAGGTGTTGCGCCACCTTATTTTTGGGCCAGGCCCATGTAATTTCGAAATACCATATTATAGGCTATTTTTAGAGTCCGTGTGTATGGGGAAGCTGAGTTAGGGTCGGTTTCGGACCCCTCATCCAAGGGGCCACGAAATTCCCCTCTATTCCCCCATATATACAGCCCTTAGGGCGTCGTTTTAGGTTTGGGTTTTGTTTAGATTATAAGTTCGCCATAGCTGCAACTTCGCGTTCTTCGTTTGTGTTCCACGACCAGACAAAGGCGTCACAGAACCCCACTTCATCAATAAAGCTTTCCTCTTATATTCGCAATATCCAGATTGCAATCTTAGTTTCTTGCTTGTTCTTCATTTGCGTGGAGGAAACAGACCCTCATGGTCAGGTTGATCGTGCTCCGGCGTGGTCAATAACCTCTCGGAGTTGGTTTAGCGATTGCTAAGGCGCAGCGTCATCACATGTTCGTAGTCGGATCGTCAAAGTCTACTCCACCAAAACGATAGCCACCATCTCATCGAAAGACAGGGACAACTTCGCCTCTATCAAGTGGTATCAGATTTCCAGGTTGCTCGGTGAGATTTTATCAGTTTTCGTAGTTTAGATCGCATCTGTTTCTTCATACCTTTAGTCCACGAAAAAGCCAAAAAAAAATTAGGATTAGATCATCATATCCGAACCAATCTGAGCCTTTGCATAGTCTTTTCAGTATTTTGCTTTGTTGAATTTGCGGTTACATCGTCGTGTCGAGTTGCTGGTCTTAGTGTCTAGTCCTTTAGAGTTTCGAGTTCTATTCACAGGTTGTCACGCCGCCAACGCATCGTCTACATAGTCGCCATATACCACCACCACCATCACCGCTGCTAGATATCACCACCCACTATCCATTGGTGTCCATATATACCACCACCAATCCGAGTCCAGCTCGTTTTAGATTTCGGATTCGTGTTTTGCTACCTGCGTAGGTGTCGGGAAAAAAAGAGTCTGGCACGCTTTGCAGAGCACGTTTTGGCCCAAAAAAATTTCGGCCGAAAATATTTTTTCCCTATCTTGATTTTAGGTTCCCCGAAGCGTTTTGAGACACTTGCTATCATAGTGATTTTTGTCGAAATTTTTGGTCGTCGCAGCCCCGGATTGCTCCAGAAAAAAAATAGTCCAAAAAAATTTCGTGCCCATCTTGCTTATACAACGTGGCAAGAGTTTTGAGACACTCGCCATGGTAGTGATTTTTTGAGCAAAAATTCAAAGTGTGCTCTTCCCTTGATTACGTGTAGCGTCGTGATTTTGTTGGTGCTTTAGGCTCGCGTCTCTAGTACGGATCTAGCCTAGGACCAGCACAGTACCGTCGTTGAGCGTTTATTCAACCTTGCATCTCTGAATTGATTATTGCTAACCCTTTTTGCTACCATATTATAAGCCATCCAAGCTCCACATACATCTACGTCGTGTGTTTGACACCACCTGGCAATCGCTCTATCCAAGCTTTGAGAGTTTTGACTACAACGGTTGCCGATCACCGCCTGCTGCTGGGTAAGAACTGGTAAGAATTTGAGATTCGCTAAAAGGATTTGTGACACACCACCACCACCACCACCACCACGTCCCAGTAGTCTGTAGGTTTCATATTCTTGTCTGTTTCCTATTTGCTAACCATGCCAGGATCACATGACAATGAGATCGACTGGGAGAGCATGACCAATAAAGCGCTATATGATAAATTTCAGCAAATGATGGCTGACCAGGTACAAGACTTCGTGACCAACTTTGGAGAGGCCATGGAGAAGCTAGACGGTTTGGAGAACACCTTTGACACCAAGATGGACGCCAAGTTCAATGAGGTGCTTGCCCGTCTACCACCACCAGCTGCAGCTCCTATTTCTTTCGAACGACGAGCACGACGTGTGCCTCTCGGCCAAGCCCAATATACTGGTACTGTTGATACTGCTGCTATTTCTGCGGCTCCTGCTGCTACTGTCGTTGAGCAGGTTGACGGTTATGATGGTGATTGCGATGATGAGGGAGAGGTTGCTCCCGATCAGCCTCAGGGGCAACCACCACCATACGCACCAGGTCGACCACATGGCTACAACCATAACGGTAGGGCTGCCCCACCCCCTCAGGTACGGGATCATGACCATCTCCCTAAACTTAAATTGAATATTCCGACGTTTGAGGGTAGATATGTTCCTGATATATATCTTACATGGGAGTTAGAAACAGAACAACGTTTTACATGTTTACAATTTCTTGAGGATAGACGTGTTGCTGCTGCTGTTTGTTCATTCACTAGTTTTGCTTGTGTTTGGTGGTCAGAACATTGTAGAATACACCATGCTAATATTCCAACTACTTGGGCTGCTTTGAAAACTGCTATGCGTAATCGTTGGGTGCCACCTTATTATCAACGTGAATTGCTTCAAAATTTGCAGCGTTTAAGACAAGGGAAAAATTCTGTAGAAGAATATTATCAGGAATTACAAACTGGTATGATTAGATGTGGTATTGTTGAGGAGAATGAAGCTATGCTTGCACGTTTTATGGGTGGATTAAATAGAGAGATTTAGACTATTCTGGAGTATAAGGAGTATAACACTATCACTCGTTTAATTCATCTTGCTTGCAAAGCTGAACGTGAAGTGCAGGATCGACAGGCAATGGCGAGAACTACTTTTTTGCAGGTCGCACTTCATCATGGACGCCACGTACCTCATCTACTTCCACACGTCCTGCTGCAACACCACATACTTCAACCTCCAACTCCAACCGCGATACCAGGAAACAGGCTCCTACTCCACCCTCTACGAAGAGCACACCTTCTGGGCCTGCACAGAGCTCTTCTTCGTCTATTGCATCCACAGGGCAAACACATGAGGTTATATGCCGTCGTTGCAAGGGCGGAGGTCACTTTGCGAGAGAATGCCCTTCCAAGCGTGTCATGATTGTTACTGAGGATGGTGGATATGCGTCTGATAGTGATTATGATGAGGAGACTTTGGCTCTCATTGCAAGAGAAGAACACGATGGCGACGATGCAGAACCAGAAACACACTACATGGCTGCTGATTACGCTGACAGGTATGAAAGTTTAGTTGCTCAACGGGTTCTTAGTGTGCAGGTTACACAGGCTGAACAAAATCAGAGGCACAACTTATTCCACACAAAGGGAGTTGTGAAGGAGCGTTCTGTTCGTGTCATCATCGATGGAGGGAGTTGCAATAACTTGGCTAGCATGGAGATGGTGGAGAAGCTGTCTCTAACCACCAGACCACATCCTCATCCTTATTACATCCAATGGTTCAACAATAGTGGCAAGGTTAAGGTAACACGTACCGTTCGTGTGCATTTTAGCATTGCTACATGTTCTGATTATGTGGATTGTGATGTGGTACCCATGCAAGCATGTTCTGTTTTACTTGGTAGACCATGGCAGTTTGATAAAAATTCTGTACACCATGGTAGGACAAATCAGTATACTCTTGTTCATAAGGATCATAATATCACTTTGCTTCCTATGTCTCCTGAACATATTATGAAAGATGACATTGCTAGAGCTAGTAAAGCAAAACAGGAGAAAAATAAGAGTGAAAATCAGATTGTAGCACAGGAATTTGAGCAACACCATAAGCATAATAAACCATCATCTACTGTTGCATCCGAAATAAAATTGAAGAGTGGATGTTTACTTGCTACTAAATATGCTATTAATGATTTGGATGTTGCTACATCTGTTTGCTATGCTTTTGTATGCAAAGAGGTATTATTTTCATTCGAGGACATGCCTCCCTCTTTGCCTCCTGCTGTCATTAACATTTTGCAGGAGTTCGCTGACGTCTTTCCACAAGACGTGCCACCGGGATTACCGCCTATTCGCGAGATTGAGCATCAGATTGACTTAATTCCCGGTGCATCCCTACCCAACCGTGCGCCCTACCGTATCAATCCCGAGGAGACAAAGGAGATTATGCGTCAAGTACAGGAGCTGCTTGACAAAGGTTATATACGTGAATCCCTTAGTCCTTGTGTTGTTCCTATTATTCTAGTTCCTAAAAAGGATGGTACTTCGCGCATGTGTGTGGATTGTAGAGGCATTAATAATATTACTATTCGTTATCGTCATCCTATTCCTAGACTAGATGATATGCTTGATGAATTAAGTGGCTCTACAATTTTCTCCAAAGTTGATTTGCGTAGTGGATACCATCAAATTCGTATGAACTTGGGAGATGAATGGAAAACAGCATTTAAAACTAAGTTTGGATTATATGAGTGGTTAGTCATGCCTTTTGGGTTAACTAATGCACCTAGCACTTTCATGAGATTAATGAACGAGGTTTTACGTGCTTTCATTGGACGATTTGTGGTAGTCTATTTTGATGATATATTGATTTTTAGTAGATCTTTGGAGGAACATTTGGAACATTTACGTGTTGTTTTTACTGCGCTACGTGATGCACGTTTGTTTGGTAACCTTGGGAAGTGCACCTTTTGCACCGACCGAGTTTCTTATCTTGGCTATGTTGTTACTCCACAGGGAATTGAAGTTGATAAAGCCAAGATTGAAGCTATTGAGAGTTGGCCGCAGCCCAAAACGGTCACACAAGTAAGGAGTTTTCTTGGCCTCGCTGGTTTCTATAGGCGTTTTGTGAGAGATTTCAGCACCATTGCTGCGCCTCTCAATGAGCTTACAAAGAAGGACGTGCCTTTTTCTTGGGGTACCGCACAGGAAGAAGCCTTCACGGTCTTGAAAGATAAGTTAACACATGCTCCTTTACTCCAACTTCCCAATTTTAATAAGACTTTCGAGCTTGAATGTGATGCTAGTGGAATTGGGTTAGGAGGTGTGTTATTACAAGATGGTAAACCTGTTGCGTACTTTTCTGAAAAATTAAGTGGGCCTAGTCTGAATTATTCTACTTATGATAAGGAATTATATGCTCTTGTTCGGACTTTGGAAACATGGCAACATTATTTATGGCCCAAAGAATTTGTTATACATTCTGATCATGAATCTTTGAAACATATTAAAAGTCAAGAAAAACTGAACCGTAGACATGCTAAATGGGTTGAATTCATTGAGACTTTCCCTTATGTCATTAAACACAAGAAGGGTAAAGAAAATGTTATTGCTGATGCTTTGTCTCGTCATTATACCATGCTTTCACAACTTGACTTTAAAATATTTGGTTTGGAGACCATCAAAGATCAATATGTGCATGATGCTGAATTTAGAGACGTGTTACAGAATTGTAAAGAAGGGAGAACATGGAACAAGTTCGTTATTAATGATGGATTTGTGTTCCGTGCTAACAAGCTATGCATTCCAGCTAGCTCCGTTCGTCTTTTGTTGTTACAGGAGGCGCACGGAGGAGGATTAATGGGACACTTTGGGGTGAAGAAGACGGAGGACGTACTTTCTACACATTTCTTTTGGCCAAAGATGAGACGGGATGTTGAGCGTTTTGTTGCTCGCTGCACTACATGTCAAAAAGCTAAGTCACGACTCAATCCTCATGGTTTATATATGCCTTTGCCTGTACCTAGTGTTCCTTGGGAGGATATATCTGTGGACTTTGTTTTAGGTTTACCTCGAACAAAGAAGGGGAGGGATAGCATATTTGTTGTCGTGGATAGATTTTCCAAAATGGCACACTTTATACCATGTCATAAAAGTGATGATGATGCTCATGTTGCTGATTTGTTCTTTCATGAAATTATTCGATTGCATGGTGTACCAAATACAATTGTTTCAGATCGTGATGCTAAATTTCTTAGCCATTTTTGGAGATGTTTATGGGCTAAGTTGGGGACTAAACTACTTTTTAGTACTACATGTCATCCCCAAACTGATGGCCAAACTGAAGTAGTCAATAGATCATTGTCTACTATGCTTAGGGCTGTTTTGAAGAATAACCTGAAAATGTGGGAAGAATGCTTGCCTCATATTGAATTTGCTTATAATCGTTCGCTACATTCTACCACTAAGATGTGCCCTTTTGAAGTTGTGTATGGTTTCTTACCTCGTGCACCTATTGATTTGTTGCCTCTTCCATCTTCGGAGAAGGTTAATTTTGATGCTAAAGAACGTGCTGAATTGATATTAAGGATGCATGAGTTAACGAAGGAAAACATTGCGCGTATGAATGCTAAATACAAAATTGCGGGAGATAAGGGTAGAAAACATGTTGTCTTTGCACCTGGAGATCTTGTTTGGTTACATTTGCGTAAGGATAGATTTCCTGATTTGCGCAAGTCAAAGCTAATGCCACGTGCTGATGGTCCTTTTAAGGTGTTAGAGAAAATAAATGATAATGCATATAAACTTGAGCTGCCTGCAGAGTTTGGGGTTAGCCGCACTTTTAACATTGCAGATTTGAAGCCTTATTTGGGTGAGGAAGATGAGCTTCCGTCGAGGACGACTTCAGTTCAAGAAGGGGAGGATGATGAGGACATCCCTACTAATGCTACACCCACAACTCCGACTGCTATACATACAGGACCAATTACTAGAGCTCGCGCACATCAATTGAATTACCAGGTACTTTCGTTTCTTGCAAATCCTTCTAATGTTCATGAACATATGATGCTACCTAAATTTGATACTTTTGTTTTACTTGTGAATGAAGGACCTGGCATGGACAAGAAGGATGACCATTGGAGCGGGATCAAGCATGGAGAAGAAGGTGCGCACGCGGGAAAGAACAATGGAGCTTCCAGTGATGATTTTCGCACTTTGAAGCCACCATAATGGGAGCAAGAAGCCTTGGACGAAATATGCATGATGCCACTTTATAAAATTCGTCCCTAGGCTAATATAGGTGTTGCGCCACCTTATTTTTGGGCCAGGCCCATGTAATTTCGAAATACCATATTATAGGCTATTTTTAGAGTCCGTGTGTATGGGGAAGCTGAGTTAGGGTCGGTTTCGGACCCCTCATCCAAGGGGCCACGAAATTCCCCTCTATTCCCCCATATATACAGCCCTTAGGGCGTCGTTTTAGGTTTGGGTTTTGTTTAGATTATAAGTTCGCCATAGCTGCAACTTCGCGTTCTTCGTTTGTGTTCCACGACCAGACAAAGGCGTCACAGAACCCCACTTCATCAATAAAGCTTTCCTCTTATATTCGCAATATCCAGATTGCAATCTTAGTTTCTTGCTTGTTCTTCATTTGCGTGGAGGAAACAGACCCTCGTGGTCAGGTTGATCGTGCTCCGGCGTGGTGAATAACCTCTCGGAGTTGGTTTAGCGATTGCTAAGGCGTAGCGTCGTCACACGTTCGTAGTCGGATCGTCAAAGTCTACTCCACCAAAACGATAGCCACCATCTCATCGAAAGACAGGGACAACTTCGCCTCTATCAAGTGGTATCAGATTTCCAGGTTGCTTGGTGAGATTTTATCAGTTTTCGTAGTTTAGATCGCATCTGTTTCTTCATACCTTTAGTCCACGAAAAAGCCAAAAAAAATTAGGGTTAGATCATCATATCCGAACCAATCTGAGCCTTTGCATAGTATTTTCAGTATTTTGCTTTATTGAATTTGCGGTTACATTGTCGTGTCGAGTTGCTGGTCTTAGTGTCTAGTCCTTTAGAGTTTCGAGTTCTATTCACAGGTTGTCACGCCGCCAACGCATCGTCTACATAGTCGCCATATACCACCACCATCATCACCGCTGCTAGATATCACCACCCACTATCCATTGGTGTCCATATATACCACCACCAATCCGAGTCCAGCTCGTTTCAGATTTTGGATTCGTGTTTTGCTACCTGCGTACGTGTCAGGAAAAAAAAGAGTCTGGCACGCTTTGCAGAGCACGTTTTGGCCCAAAAAAAATTCGGCCGAAAATATTTTTTCCCTATCTTGATTTTAGGTTCTCCGGAGCGTTTTGAGACACTTGCTATCATAGTGATTTTTGTCGAAATTTTTGGTCGTCGCAGCCCCGGATTGCTCCAGAAAAAAAAATAGTCCAAAAAAATTTCGTGCCCATCTTGCTTATACGACATGGCAAGAGTTTTGAGACACTCGCCAAGGTAGTGATTTTTTGAGCAAAAAAAAAAGAGGCGCCGACAAAAATAAATAAATTCAAAGTGTGCTCTTCCCTTGATTACGTGTAGCGTTGTGATTTTGTTGGTGCTTTAGGCTCGCGTCTCTAGTACGGATCTAGCCTAGGACCAGCACAGTACCGTCGTTGAGCATTTATTCAACCTTGCATCTCTGAATTGATGATTTCTAACCCTTTTTGCTACCATATTATAAGCCATCCCAACTCCACATACATCTACGTCGTGTGTTTGACACCACCTGGCAATCGCTCTATCCAAGCTTTGAGAGTTTTGACTACAACGGTTGCCGATCACCGCCTGCTGCTGGGTAAGAACTGGTAAGAATTTGAGATTCGCTTAAAGGATTTGTGACACACTACCACCACCACCACCACCACGTCCCAGTAGTCTGTAGGTTTCATATTCTTGTCTGTTTCCTATTTGCTAACCATGCCAGGATCACATGACAATGAGATCGACTGGGAGAGCATGACCAACAAAGCGCTATATGACAAATTTCAGCAAATGATGGCTGACCAGGTACAAGACTTCGTGACCAACTTTGGAGAGGCCATGGAGAAGCTAGACGGTTTGGAGAACACCTTTGACACCAAGATGGACGCCAAGTTCAATGAGGTGCTTGCCCGTCTACCACCACCAGCTGCAGCTCCTATTTCTTTCGAACGACGAGCACGACGTGTGCCTCTCGGCCAAGCCCAACATACTGGTACCGTTGATACTGCTGCTATTTCTGTGGCTCGTGCTGCTACTGTCGTTGAGCAGGTTGACGATTATGATGGTGATTGCGATGATGAGGGAGAGGTTGCTCCCGATCAGCCTCAGGGGCAACCACCACCATACGCACCAGGTCGACCACATGGCTACAACCATAACGGTAGGGCTGCCCCACCCCCTCAGGTACGGGATCATGACCATCTCCCTAAACTTAAATTGAATATTCCGACGTTTGAGGGTAGATATGTTCCTGATATATATCTTACATGGGAGTTAGAAACAGAACAACGTTTTACATGTTTACAATTTCTTGAGGATAGACGTGTTGCTGCTGCTGTTTGTTCATTCAGTAGTTTTGCTTGTGTTTGGTGGTCAGAACATTGTAGAATACACCATGCTAATATTCCAACTACTTGGGCTGCTTTGAAAACTGCTATGCGTAATCGTTGGGTGCCACCTTATTATCAACGTGAATTGCTTCAAAATTTGCAGCATTTAAGACAAGGGAAAAATTTTGTAGAAGAATATTATCAGGAATTACAAACTGGTATGATTAGATGTGGTATTGTTGAGGAGAATGAAGCTATGCTTGCACGTTTTATGGGTGGATTAAATAGAGAGATTCAGACTATTCTGGAGTATAAGGAGTATAACACTATCACTCGTTTATTTCATCTTGCTTGCAAAGCTGAACGTGAAGTGCAGGATCGACAGGCAATGGCGAGAACTACTTTTTTTGCAGGTCGCACTTCATCATGGACGCCACGTACCTCATCTACTTCCACACGTCCTGCTGCAACACCACATACTTCAACCTCCAACTCCAACCGCGATACCAGGAAACAGGCTCCTACTCCACCCTCTACGAAGAGCACACCTTTTGGGCCTGCACAGAGTTCTTCTTCATCTATTGCATCCACAGGGCAAACACATGAGGTTATATGTCGTCGTTGCAAGGGTGGAGGTCACTATGCGAGAGAATGCCCTTCCAAGCGTGTAATGATTGTTACTCAGGATGGTGGATATGCGTCCGCTAGTGATTATGATGAGGAGACTTTGGCACTTATTGCAAGTGACGAACAGGGTGGCGAGGATGCAGAACCAGAAACACAATACATGGCTGCTGATTACGCTGACAGGTATGAAAGTTTAGTTGCTCAACGTGTTCTCAGTGTGCAGGTTACACACGCTGAGCAAAATCAGAGGCACAACTTGTTCCACACAAAGG
Source organism: Hordeum marinum (assembly GCA_022496015.1). Taxonomy (NCBI): domain Eukaryota; kingdom Viridiplantae; phylum Streptophyta; class Magnoliopsida; order Poales; family Poaceae; genus Hordeum; species Hordeum marinum. The sequence goes on from CM039676.1 coordinate 148,140,159, forward strand.
GAGTTGTGAAGGAGCGTTCTGTTCATGTCATCATCGATGGAGGGAGTTGCAATAACTTGGCTAGCATGGAGATGGTGGAGAAGCTGTCTCTAACCACCAGACCACATCCTCATCCTTATTACATCCAATGGTTCAACAATAGTGGCAAGGTTAAGGTAACACGTACCGTTCGTGTGCATTTTAGCATTGCTACATGTTCTGATTATGTGGATTGTGATGTGGTACCCATGCAAGCATGTTCTGTTTTACTTGGTAGACCATGGCAGTTTGATAAAAATTCTGTACACCATGGTAGGACAAATCAGTATACTCTTGTTCATAAGGATCATAATATCACTTTGCTTCCTATGTCTCCTGAACATATTATGAAAGATGACATTGCTAGAGCTAGTAAAGCAAAACAGGAGAAAAATAAGAGTGAAAATCAGATTGTAGCACAGGAATTTGAGCAACACCATAAGCATAATAAACCATCATCTACTGTTGCATCCGAAATAAAATTGAAGAGTGGATGTTTACTTGCTACTAAATATGCTATTAATGATTTGGATGTTGCTACATCTGTTTGCTATGCTTTTGTATGCAAAGAGGTATTATTTTCATTCGAGGACATGCCTCCCTCTTTGCCTCCTGCTGTCATTAACATTTTGCAGGAGTTCGCTGACGTCTTTCCACAAGACGTGCCACCGGGATTACCGCCTATTCGCGAGATTGAGCATCAGATTGACTTAATTCCCGGTGCATCCCTACCCAACCGTGCGCCCTACCGTATCAATCCCGAGGAGACAAAGGAGATTATGCGTCAAGTACAGGAGATGCTTGACAAAGGTTATATACGTGAATCCCTTAGTCCTTGTGTTGTTCCTATTATTCTAGTTCCTAAAAAGGATGGTACTTCGCGCATGTGTGTGGATTGTAGAGGCATTAATAATATTACTATTCGTTATCGTCATCCTATTCCTAGACTAGATGATATGCTTGATGAATTAAGTGGCTCTACAATTTTCTCCAAAGTTGATTTGCGTAGTGGATACCATCAAATTCGTATGAACTTGGGAGATGAATGGAAAACAGCATTTAAAACTAAGTTTGGATTATATGAGTGGTTAGTCATGCCTTTTGGGTTAACTAATGCACCTAGCACTTTCATGAGATTAATGAACGAGGTTTTACGTGCTTTCATTGGACGATTTGTGGTAGTCTATTTTGATGATATATTGATTTTTAGTAGATCTTTGGAGGAACATTTGGAACATTTACGTGTTGTTTTTACTGCGCTACGTGATGCACGTTTGTTTGGTAACCTTGGGAAGTGCACCTTTTGCACCGACCGAGTTTCTTATCTTGGCTATGTTGTTACTCCACAGGGAATTGAAGTTGATAAAGCCAAGATCGAAGCTATTGAGAGTTGGCCGCAGCCCAAAACGGTCACACAAGTAAGGAGTTTTCTTGGCCTCGCTGGTTTCTATATGCGTTTTGTGAGAAATTTCAGCACCATTGCTGCGCCTCTCAATGAGCTTACAAAGAAGGACGTGCCTTTTTCTTGGGGTACCGCACAGGAAGAAGCCTTCACGGTCTTGAAAGATAAGTTAACACATGCTCCTTTACTCCAACTTCCTGATTTTAATAAGACTTTCGAGCTTGAATGTGATGCTAGTGGAATTGGGTTAGGAGGTGTGTTACTACAAGATGGTAAACCTGTTGCGTACTTTTCTGAAAAATTAAGTGGGCCTAGTCTGAATTATTCTACTTATGATAAGGAATTATATGCTCTTGTTCGGACTTTGGAAACATGGCAACATTATTTATGGCCCAAAGAATTTGTTATACATTCTGATCATGAATCTTTGAAACATATTAAAAGTCAAGCAAAACTGAACCGTAGACATGCTAAATGGGTTGAATTCATTGAGACTTTCCCTTATGTCATTAAACACAAGAAGGGTAAAGACAATGTTATTGCTGATGCTTTGTCTCGTCGTTATACTATGCTTTCACAACTTGACTTTAAAATATTTGGTTTGGAGACCATCAAAGATCAATATGTGCATGATGCTGAATTTAGAGACGTGTTGCAGAATTGTAAAGAAGGGAGAACATGGAACAAGTTCGTTATTAATGATGGATTTGTGTTCCGTGCTAACAAGCTATGCATTCCAGCTAGCTCCGTTCGTCTTCTGTTGTTACAGGAGGCGCACGGAGGAGGATTAATGGGACACTTTGGCGTGAAGAAGACGGAGGACGTACTTGCTACACATTTCTTTTGGCCAAAGATGAGACGGGATGTTGAGCGTTTTGTTGCTCGCTGCACTACATGTCAAAAAGCTAAGTCACGACTCAATCCTCATGGTTTATATATGCCTTTACCTGTACCTAGTGTTCCTTGGGAGGATATATCTATGGACTTTGTTTTAGGTTTACCTCGAACAAAGAAGGGGAGGGATAGCATATTTGTTGTCGTGGATAGATTTTCTAAAATGGCACACTTTATACCATGTCATAAAAGTGATGATGCTGCTCATGTTGCTGATTTGTTCTTTCGTGAAATTATTCGGTTGCATGGTGTGCCAAATACAATTGTTTCCGATCGTGATGCTAAATTTCTTAGCCACTTTTGGAGATGTTTATGGGCTAAGTTGGGGACTAAACTGCTTTTTAGTACTACATGTCACCCCCAAACTGATGGCCAAACTGAAGTAGTCAATAGATCATTGTCTACTATGCTTAGGGCTGTTTTGAAGAATAACCTGAAAATGTGGGAAGAATGCTTGCCTCATATTGAATTTGCTTATAATCGTTCGCTACATTCTACCACTAAGATGTGCCCTTTTGAAGTTGTGTATGGTTTCTTACCTCGTGCACCTATTGATTTGTTGCCTCTTCCGTCTTCGGAGAAGGTTAATTTTGATGCTAAAGAACGTGCTGAATTGATATTAAAGATTCATGAGTTAACTAAGGAAAACATTGAGCGTATGAATGCTAAATACAAACTTGCTGGAGATAAGGGTAGAAAACATGTTGTCTTTGCACCTGGAGATCTTGTTTGGTTACATTTGCGTAAGGATAGATTTCCTGATTTGCGCAAGTCAAAGCTAATGCCACGTGCTGATGGTCCTTTTAAGGTGTTAGAGAAAGTAAATGATAATGCATATAAACTTGAGCTGCCTGCAGAGTTTGGGGTTAGCCCCACTTTTAACATTGCAGATTTGAAGCCTTATTTGGGTGAGGAAGATGAGCTTCCGTCGAGGACGACGTCAGTTCAAGAAGGGGAGGATGATGAGGACATCCCTACTAATGTTACACCCACCCCGACTGCTATACATACAGGACCAATTACTAGAGCTCGCGCACGTCAATTGAATTACCAGGTACTTTCGTTTCTTGGAAATCCTTCTAATATTCATGAACATATGATGCTGCCTAAATTAGATACTTTTGTTTTACTTATGAATGAAGGACCTATCATGGATAAGAAGGATGACCATTGGAGCGGGATCAAGCATGGAGGAGAAGGTGCGCGCGCGGGGAAGAACATTGGAGCTTCCAGTGATGATTTTCGCACATTGAAGCCACCATAATGGGAGTGGGAAGCTTTGGACGAAATATGCATGATGCCACTTTATAAAATTCGTCCATAGGCTAATATAGGTGCTGCGCCACCTTAATTTTGGGCCAGGCCCATGTAATTTCGAAATACCATATTATAGGCTGTTTTTAGAGTCCGTATGTATGGGGAAACTGACTTAGGGTCGGTTTCGGACCCCTCCTCCAAGGGGCCACGAAATTCCCTTCTATTCCCCCATATATACAGCCCTTAGGGCTTCGTTTTAGGTTTGGGTTTTGTTTAGATTACAAGTTCGCCATAGCAGCAACTTCGCGTTCTTCGTTTGTGTTCCGCGACCAGACAAAGGCGTCACAGAACCCCACTTCATCAATAAAGCTTTCCTCTTATATTCGCAATATCCAGATTGCAATCTTAGTTTCTTGCTTGTTCTTCGTTTGCGTGCAGGAAATAGACCCTCGTGGTCAGGTTGATCGTGCTCCGGCGTGGTCAATAACCTCTCAGAGTTGGTTTAGCGATTGCTAAGGCGCGACGTCTCACACGTTCGTAGTCGGATCGTCAAAGTCTACTCCACCAGAAACGATAGCCACCATCTCATCGAAAGACAGGGACAACTTCGCCTATATCATCTTCGCAGAGGGTGCAGTAGGAGCATGTTTCCTGGTATCGCGATTAGAGTTGGAGGTTGAAGGAGGTGGTGTTGCAGCAGGACGTGCGGAAGTAGAGGAGGTACGTGGCGTCCATGATGAAGTACGGCCTGGAAAATTAGTAGTTCTCGCCATTGCCTGACGATCCTGCACTTCACGTTCAGCTTTGCAAGCAAGATGAAATAAACGAGTGATAGTGTTATACTCCTTATACTCTAGAATAGTCTGAATCTCTCTATTTAATCCACCCATAAAACGTGCAAGCATAGCTTCATTCTCCTCAACAATACCACATCTAATCATACCAGTTTGTAATTCCTGATAATATTCTTCTACAGAATTATTTCCTTGTCTTAAACGCTGCAAATTTTGAAGCAATTCACGTTGATAATAAGGTGGTACCCAACGATTTCGCATAGCAGTTTTCAAAGCAGCCCAAGTAGTTGGAATATTATCAGGGTGTATTATACAATGTTCTGACCACCAAACACAAGCAAAACTAGTGAATGAACAAACAGCAGCAACAACACGTCGATCCTCTGGAAATTGTAAGCATGTAAAACGTTGTTCTGTTTCTAACTCCCATGTAAGATATATATCAGGAACATATCTACCCTCAAACGTCGGAATATTCAATTTAAGTTTAGGGAGATGGTCATGATCCCGTACCTGCGGGGGTGGTGCAGCCCTACCGTTACGGTTGTAGCCATGTGGTCGACCTGGTGCGTATGGTGGGGGTTGCCCCTGGGGCGGATCTGGAGCAACCTCTCCCTCATCATCGAAATCACCATCATAATCTTCAACCTGCTCAACGACAGTAGCCGCACGAGCCACCGAAGTAGCAGCAGTATCAACAGTACCAGGATGTTGGGCGTGGCCGAGAGGCACACGTCGCGCTCGTCGTTCGAAAGGAATAGGAACTGCAGCTGGTGGAGGTAGACGGGCAAGCACCTCATTGAACTTGGCGTCCATCTTGGCGTCGAATGTCTTCTCCAAACCATCTAGCTTCTCCATGGCCACTCCAAAGTTGTTCACGAAGTCCTGTACCTGCTCAGCCATCATTTGCTGAAATTTATCATAGAGCGCTTTGTTGGTCATGCTCTCCCAGTCGATCTCGTCATCGTGTGATCCTGGCATGGTTAGCAGAAATAGGAAACACACAATATGAAACCTACAGACTACTGGGACGTGGTGGTGGTGGTGGTGTGGCACAAATCCTTTAAGCGAATCTCAATTTCTTACCAGTTCTTACCCAGTAGCAGGCGGTGATCGGCAACCGTTGTAGCCAAAACTCTCAAAGCTTGGATAGAGCGATTGCCAGGTGGTGTCAAGCACACGGCGTAGAAGTATGTGGAGCTGGGATGGCTTATAATATGGTAGCAAAAAGGGTCAGCATTAATCAATTCAGAGATGCAAGGTTGAATAAACGCTCAACGACGGTACTGTGCTGGTCCTAGGCTAGACCGTGCTAGAGACGCGAGCCTAAAACACCAACAAAAGCACGACGATACACGTAAGCAAGGGAAAAGCACACTCGGATTTTTTTTTTCGTTTTTTTTTTCGGCGCCTCTTTTTTTTTTTTCAAAAACTCACTACAATGGCGAGTGTCTCAAAACTCTTGCCACGTCGTATAAGCAAGATGGGCACGAATTTTTCTTTTGGACTATTTTTTTTTTCTGGAGCAATCCGGGGGCTGCGACGACCCAAAAATTTCGACAAAAATCACTATGATAGCAAGTGTCTCAAAACGCTCCGGGGAACCTAAAATCAAGATAGGGAAAAAATATTTTCGGCCGAAATTTTTTTGGGCCAAAACGTGCTCTGCAAAGCGTGCCAGACTCTTTTTTTTTTCCGACACCTGCGCAGGTAGCAAAACACGGATCCGAAATCAAAAGGATCTCGAAACTAAACCTAAAACGAACTGGACTTGGATTGGTGGAGGATTTGTGGTGGTATATATGGACACCAATGGATAGTGATGATGGATGATGAGATATGGCAGCAGCGATGATGGTGGTGGTATATGGCAACTATGAAGATGATGCGGTGGCGGCGTGACAACCTGTGAAAAGAACTCGAAACTCTAAAGGACTAGACACTAAGACCAGCAACTCGACACAACGATGTAACCGCCAATTCAACAAAGCAAAATACTGAAAAGACTATGCAAAGGCTCAGATTGGTTCGGATATGATGATCTAACCCTCATTTTTTTTGGCTTTTTCGTGGACTAAAGGTATGAAGAACAGATGCGATCTAAACTACGAAAACTGGTAAAATCTCACCGAGCAACCTGGAAATCTGATACCACTTGATAGAGGCGAAGTTGTCCCTGTCTTTCGATGAGATGGTGGCTATCGTTTTTGGTGGAGTAGACTTTGACGATCCGACTACGAACGTGTGAGCCGTCGCGCCTTAGCAATCGCTAAACCAACTCTGAGAGGTTATTGACCACGCCGGAGCACGATCAACCTGACCACAAGGGTCTATTTCCTGCACGCAAACGAAGAACAAGCAAGAAACTAAGATTGCAATCTGGATATTGCGAATATAAGAGGAAAACTTTATTGATGAAGTGGGGTTCTGTGACGTCTTTGTCTGGTCGTGGAACACAAACGAAGAACGCGAAGTTGCTGCTATGGCAAACTTGTAATCTAAACAAAACCCAACCCTAAAACGAAGCCCTAAGGGCTGTATATATGGGGGAATAGAAGGGAATTTCGTGGCCCCTTGGAGGAGGGGTCCGAAACCGACCCTAAGTCAGTTTCCCCATATATACGGAATCTAAAAACAGCCTATAATATGATATTTCGAAATTACATGGGCCTGGCCCAAAAATAAGGTGGCGCAGCACCTATATTAGCCTATGGACGAATTTTATAAAGTGGCATCATGCATATTTCGTCCAAGGCTTCCCGCTCCCATTATGGTGGCTTCAATGTGCGAAAATCATCACTGGAAGCTCCATTGTTCTTCCTCGCACGCGCACCTTCTCCTCCATGCTTGATCCCGCTCCAATGGTCATCCTTCTTATCCATGCTAGGTCCTTCATTCATAAGTAAAACAAAAGTATCCAATTTAGGCAGCATCATATGTTCATGAATATTAGAAGGATTTCCAAGAAACGAAAGTACCTGGTAATTCAATTGACGTGCGCGAGCTCTAGTAATTGGTCCTGTATGTATAGCAGTCGGGGTGGGTGTAACATTAGTAGGGATGTCCTCATCACTCAGCCTTATCATCGATCTTATCATTTGCTATGTGTGTGTTGAGATTACCCATGAAAATCATTGATATATTTGATAAGGCACGCATACATTGTCTATGGAGGAAAGTGGTGGACAGAGACACCAAAACTCACTCCCTGGTAGCATGGGATTTAGTGTGCAAACCCAAAGACAAAGGTGGCCTTGGTATCATCAACCTCAAATTACAGAACAAGGCTCTGTTGCTAAAATTTCTTCACAAATTTTACCACAAGATGGACACTCCATGGGTAATGTTGATCTGGTACGCATACTATGATGCAACACCGCCACACGCAATGCCGCCTTGTGGATCGTTCTGGTGGAGAGATGTCCTGTCCCTTTCTGACATCTTTAGAGAATCACAACCTGCATCCCCAATTTAGGTGATACAATCTTACTCTGGAAGGATCAATGGCACAATGATGATATCTTAGCAAATTCACATCAACACCTACTCTCTTATGCAACCAATGAGGATGTATCTCTGGCCCAGTTCATGATGGATGCAGACCCGGCATCCCACTTCCACTTACCATTATTACAGGAAGCTCAGATGGAATTGGAAGATATGATGATCACAATCAACATGATGACACTAGACCCCTTGAAGGATGATGAATGGATATACTGTTGGGGAGAGGTGCACTTCAGGCTAAAACGATTCTACAAATATCTATTCAGACATGAACACGCCCCATCATACATAACAAGCATATGGAAAACAAAATGCATTCTCAGACACAAAGTATTTTCCTGGCTCCAGAGAATGGACAGATTAAACACACGAGACTTGCTAGTAAGAAGACATTTCAATATAGGTGAGGATCACTCTTGTATGCTGTGTGATGGAGGGCTGAGGAAAACTGACGACCACTTGTTTTACCAATGCCCCTTTGCAACTGCCTAATGGGGGAAACTTGGCATCACTTGGGATACATATATGGACACACAAACACGGTTGGATGCAATGGAACGACGATGGTCTAAACCCCTATTTAAGGAAATATACATTTTGGCTGCATGGAATATATGGAAGCAACGAAACCGAAAGATCTTTGATGATGAGATGGCAACACAACAGGACTGGTTCCAGATGCTGAAGACAGACTTGGAAATCCCGCGTTTTAGACTTAGAGATGTGGATTCTACCTTCCTGGATAGATTCCTACCAACTATACAATTGCAAAAAGACTTGCCCGTGTGTATTTCTCCCTAGCTTAGCCTAGTTCACCTTAAGACACTCTAGTTGGCATACTGCACATGGCTATGTAAAACCACTTGTATTGATTCTGTTCTAATATAACAACAGTAGGAGCCTCTCCTGCTGTTTTAACCTGTCAAAAAAAAAGTCTTGCTCCCCCATCGGCAAGATCCGGCTCGGCGTCTTCTTAGGAGACAAGAGCCACTTCTGTCGTGAGCCGGTATGGTTCTTGGTGGTGGACCTCGATATTGCCTACCATGAGCTGTTGGGTCGGCCGACGCTCGTCAAATTCATGGCGGTGCCCCACTACGCCTACCTCAAGCTCAAGATGTCGGGTTTGAAGGGCATCATCACCATCAGCGGTGACTAAAAAATGTTGATGGAGTGGGCGCATGATGGCAGCCGACTAGTCGAGGCTCTGGTGATCGCGGAGGAGAAGCGGCAGCTCGACCGGCTCATGGCTCATGCCGCTGAGCAGACGGCCATGCCAACTCCCCCATCCCAGCCGGCCAGCGAGGCGACGTTCCACCGTCCAAAGACACCAAGCAGGTGCCGCTCGACCGGCCAATGCCGAGCAGTGCATCACCATTGGTGCCAACCTTAGTAGCAAATAGGAAGGCAAGCTCGTTGACTTCCTCCGTGAGAATCAGGACATCTTTGCATGGTCTCCCAAAGACATGTCGGGTGTTCCGAGGAAGTACGTCGAGCACAAACTTCATGTGCGGCCGGATGCAAAGCCGGTCAAGCAACCCCTACGCCCTAAGGAGAAGCAACGTACTATAGGAGAAGAGATCGCCCGGCTGCTCGCAGCCGGTTTCATCATGGAAGTTTCCCATCCGGATAGTTGGCCAACCTAGTCCTGGTGCTGAAGAAGAATAATACTTGGTGCATATGTATCGACTACATCGACCTGAACAAGGCCTATCCTAAGGACCCTTTTGCCTGCCCCGGATCGATCAGGTGATAGACTCCATGGCCGGCTGCAACCTACTGTCCTTCCTGGACGCCTACTCTGACTACCACCATATCAAGCTAGACCCCGCCGACCGGCTGAAGACCTCCTTCATCACCCCTTTTGAGGCCTACTCCTACATCACCATGTCATTCGGCTTGAAGAATGCATGCGCTACCTTCCAGCAATGCATGTAGAAGTGCCTCCTACCCCAGATTGGCAGGAACGTCCATGTCTACATGGACGACATTGTCGTCAAGACCAAGAAGCATTTTAGCCTCCTCGATGACCTCCGGGAGACTTTCTCCAACCTACGCGAGTACAAGGTCCGGCTCAACCCGGAGAAATGCATTTTCAGCATACCTGCCGGCCAGCTCCTGGGTTTCTTCATGTCCTCTGTGGCATCAAAGCCAACCCAGAGAAGATGAGGGCCATCGAGCGCATGCACATGTCGACCCAGCTCCGCGACGTCCAGAAGTTTCCCGACTGCCTTGCCTTGCTCAGATGGTTCGTCAGCCGGCTGGGCGAGAAGGCATTACCCCTCTACCAGCTCATGAAGAAGACCACCAAGTTTGAGTGGACTGACCGAGCAGACGAGGCATTCTGCGACCTCAAAGGATCCCTCTCCAGCGCGCCCGTCCTGGCCGTGCCGACAGAGAAGGAGCCCCTGCTCGCATACATCACAATGACCACACGCTTGATCAACGTCGTCCTGGTAGTGGAGCGGCTGGAGGAAGGCAAAGCGCTACCAATCCAGCGCCCCGTCTACTACCTCGGCGAGGTCCTCTCCGCCTCCAAGCAGAATTACCCCCACTACCAGAAGATGTGCTACGACATATATTTCGCCGCCCAGAAGGTTAAGCAGTACTTCCATGAGCACACCGTCACCGTAGTGAGCACGACACCGCTTGGTGAGATCTTGAGCGACCAGGACGCCACCGGCCGAATCGCCAAATGGGCCATCGCCCTCGCCGACTATGAGATCTGGTACGATCCTTGCATGGCCATGAAGTCGCAGACAATGGCCGACTTCCTCATCGACTGGGCTGAGACCCAGTTCGTGCCACTATGTCCAAACTCCACGCACTAGCGCATGCACTTCGACGGCTCAAAGACGCGGACCGGTTTGGGAGCCATCATCGTCTTGTCATCCCCAAAGGAGGACCATCTCAAGTCTCGCTCCAGATCCTCGTCGTCGCCTCCAACAACTTCGCTGAGTATGAGGCGCTCGTCCATGGCCTCTGGCTCGCCAAGGAAAATGGCATCCACACATTCTCTGCTTTGGCGATTCGGACCTCGTGGTACAACAAGTTTCTAGTGAGTGGAATGCCAGGGACGCCAACATGGCCAACTACCGCTTCCTTGTCTAGCAGCTTACCCGCTCCTTCGAGGGTTGCGAGTTCCACCATGTCCCCCCATCCGGACAACGAGGCGGCGGATGCTCTAGCAAAGATCGGCTCCACTCGTCAGGCCATCCCAACCGGCGTCTCCCTCGGATGGCTGACCAAGCTGTCGATCAAGCCCTCCACTAAATCAGAATCAATCTTCATGCCTACATACCACGCCGGCTCCTCAGCCGGCCCGGGGCTCCGTCCGCCCTGCCGACTCCAGCCGTTGCTGCCTTGGCGGCAGCTAGCTCCACCACCGTGACCGTCATGATGGTGATCGACACGTCCTCCGCTGCCCTGGTCCTAGGGACTGATGAGCCGGTTCCGAGGACTGGCGAGCCGAACCTGGGGGCTCCCACTGCTCCTAACCTCCAACTCGAGCCGGAGCTGTCTCCCGTCTCGACTCCCTCGTGGGCGCATGTCATAGCCCTAGTTTATTTATGATTGCCATTGCATTCATGCATGCATTTAATTTTCTTTGAAAATGAATTGAGGAAATGATGAAGCCTCAAAAATCATTTTTGCCAAAATAAGTATTATAAAAATTGCTTCAAACAGATCCAAGAAAATATCCCTCGTGTTCTGATAAAATATTGGCATGATGTGAAAATGTCAATCAATATTTTTGGATCATAGAAACATTTTATTTAGGCCTTTGAATTATCCAAACAATTAATTGCATTTGACTTATATTATTATATATAGAAATATGAGTTCAGTAATTCTGAAACTTATTATGTGCCACTTGTTATTGATACCTAGTTCACATGACAATTTTAAGATTCTAAGAAATGGTTAAGCATTTTTATTTTAGCCAAAACAAATGTCAGAAACTGAAACTGGAAAAGAAAGAAAAAAGGGAAGGAAAGCCTACCTATGCCTGGCCCAGGAGGGAAGCCAGCCTAGCCCACTAGGGGCAGGGGGGTCTTCTTCCTCCTCCTGCCAGAAGGACCAGACAGGTGTGTGGCGAGCGCTGACACTGGCTGGCCACCTCCTGCTTCCCCTGTCTCTTCTAGCGATGCACTGGCCTTCCTCGAGCTCATCCCTTAGCCCTGCTGCCTCTCCCTCTCTCTCTAATCCCTCTCCCTGGACCCGAGCTCCATGAGTTTGTCGCCGCCGTAGTGCCGCTCCCTTGGCCGCTCCCCAGCCCCTCCATCGACCCCATGAGGTTTGCCTCGATGCCCAAAAGCTCCAAGGTTAAGGAATCGAGTCCGGGAGCCCCTCAACATCGACCCCGTCGCCGTCTTCCACCTCAGTCACTAGCGATCTTCTTTGCCGATTCGCCGCGAGTGGATCCTCCCCGAGCTCTCGGATGTTGCCATCAGACCCGTTGTGAGATCCTGGCCGTTTTCTCCCGCTCCCCCTTCTCTCCCATGTCATGTAGCGTCAAGCCCGTGGTCGATCAAACCCCGACCACCGCACGAGTCATAGCTGGCCTCACTACTAGCCACCCTCTGACCCATGGGTGGGTCAGGTGGATGCGCGTGGCTGCGGGCTACCACATCGTGGCCTCGGCTTGCCCATTCACCACTCGTTTGGTTGCCGGCGCCACCGCCTCGGACACTGCTGATGTCTACTACACAACCTTCTTCTTGTAGACTCGTGTTAGGCCTCCAAGCACAGAGTTTTGTAGGACAATGGCAATTTTCCTCAAGTGGATGACCTAAGGTTTATCAATCCGTGGGAGGTTGATGAGGACATCCCTACTAATGTTACACCCACCCCGACTGCTATACATACAGGACCAATTACTAGAGCTCGCGCACGTCAATTGAATTACCAGGTACTTTCGTTTCTTGGAAATCCTTCTAATATTCATGAACATATGATGCTGCCTAAATTGGATACTTTTGTTTTACTTATGAATGAAGGACCTAGCATGGATAAGAAGGATGACCATTGGAGCGGGATCAAGCATGGAGGAGAAGGTGCGCGCGCGGGGAAGAACAATGGAGCTTCCAGTGATGATTTTCGCACATTGAAGCCACCATAATGGGAGCGGGAAGCCTTGGACGAAATATGCATGATGCCACTTTATAAAATTCGTCCATAGGCTAATATAGGTGCTGCGCCACCTTATTTTTGGGCCAGGCCCATGTAATTTCGAAATACCATATTATAGGCTGTTTTTAGAGTCCGTATATATGGGGAAACTGACTTATGGTCGGTTTCGGACCCCTCCTCCAAGGGGCCACGAAATTCCCTTCTATTCCCCCATATATACAGCCCTTAGGGCTTCGTTTTAGGGTTGGGTTTTGTTTAGATTACAAGTTTGCCATAACAGCAACTTCGCGTTCTTCGTTTGTGTTCCACGACCAGACAAAGGCGTCACAGAACCCCACTTCATCAATAAAGTTTTCCTCTTATATTCGCAATATCCAGATTGCAATCTTAGTTTCTTGCTTGTTCTTCGTTTGCTTGCAGGAAATAGACCCTCGTGGTCAGGTTGATCGTGCTCCGACGTGGTCAATAACCTCTCAGAGTTGGTTTAGCAATTGCTAAGGCGCGACGGCTTACACGTTCGTAGTCGGATCGTCAAAGTCTACTCCACCAAAAACGATAGCCACCATCTCATCGAAAGACAGGGACAACTTCGCCTCTATCAAGTGGTATCAGATTTCCAGGTTGCTCGGTGAGATTTTACCAGTGTTCGTAGTTTAGATCGCATCTGTTCTTCATACCTTTAGTCCACGAAAAAGCCACAAAAAAAATTAGGGTTAGATCATCATATCCGAACCAATCTGAGCCTTTGCATAGTCTTTTCAGTATTTTGCTTTGTTGAATTGGCGGTTACATCGTCGTGTCGAGTTGCTGGTCTTAGTGTCTAGTCCTTTAGAGTTTCGAGTTCTTTTCACAGGTTGTCACGCCGCCACCGCATTGTCTTCATTGTTGCCATATACCACCACCATCATCGCCGCTGCCATATCTCATCATCCATCATCACTATCCATTGGTGTCCATATATACCACCACAAATCCTCCACCAATCCAAGTCCAGTTCATTTTAGGTTTAGTTTCGAGATCCTTTTGATTTCGGATCCGTGTTTTGCTACCTGCGTAGGTGTCGGAAAAAAAAGAGTCTGGCACGCTTTGCAGAGCACGTTTTGGCCCAAAAAAATTTCGGCCGAAAATATTTTTTCCCTATCTTGATTTTAGGTTCCCCGGAGCGTTTTGAGACACTTGCTATCATAGTGATTTTTGTCGAAATTTTTGGTCGTCGCAGCCCCCGGATTGCTCCAGAAAAAAAAATAGTCCAAAAAAGAAATTCGTGCCCATTTTTCTTATACGACGTGGCAAGAGTTTTGAGACACTCGCCATTGTAGTGACTTTTTGAAAAAAAAGAGGCGCCGAAAAAAAAACGAAAAAAAATCAGAGTGTGCTTTTCCCTTGATTACGTGTATCGTCGTGCTTTTGTTGGTGTTTTAGGCTCGCGTCTCTAGCACGGTCTAGCCTAGGACCAGCACAGTACCGTCGTTGAGCGTTTATTCAACCTTGCATCTCTGAATTGATTATTGCTGACCCTTTTTGCTACCGTATTATAAGCCATCCCAGCTCCACATACTTCTACGCCGTGTGCTTGACACCACCTGGCAATCGCTCTATCCAAGCTTTGAGAGTTTTGGCTACAACGGTTGCCGATCACCGCCTGCTACTGGGTTAGAACTTGTAAGAAATTGAGATTCGCTTAAAGGATTTGTGCCACACCACCACCACCACCACGTCCCAGTAGTCTGTAGGTTTCATATTGTGTGTTTCCTATTTCTGCTAACCATGCCAGGATCACACGATGACGAGATCGACTAGGAGAGCATGACCAACAAAGCGCTCTATGATAAATTTCAGCAAATGACGGCTGAGCAGGTACAGGACTTTGTGAACAACTTTGGAGTGGCCATGGAGAAGCTAGATGGTTTGGAGAAGACATTCGACACCAAGATGGACGCCAAGTTCAATGAGGTGCTTGCCCGTCTACCTCCACCAGCTGCAGTTCCTATTCCTTTTGAACGACGAGCGCGACGTGTGCCTCTCGGCCACGCCCAACATCCTGGTACTGTTGATACTGCTGCTACTTCGGTGGCTCGTGCGGTTACTGTCATTGAGCAGGTTGAAGATTATGATGGTGATTTCGATGATGAGGGAGCGGTTGCTCCAATTCCGCCCCAGGGGCAACCACCACCATACACACCAGGTCGACCACATGGCTACAACTGTAACGGTAGGGCTGCACCACCCCCGCAGGTACGGGATCATGACCATCTCCCTAAACATAAATTGAATATTCCGACGTTTGAGGGTAGATATGTTCCTGATATATATCTTACATGGGAGTTGGAAACAGAACAACGTTTTACATGCTTACAATTTCCAGAGGATCGACGTGTTGCTGCTGCTGTTTGTTCATTCACTAGTTTTGCTTGTGTTTGGTGGTCAGAACATTGTAGAATACACCCTGATAATATTCCAACTACTTGGGCTGCTTTGAAAACTGCTATGCGAAATCGTTGGGTGCCACCTTATTATCAACATGAATTGCTTCAAAATTTGCAGCGTTTAAGACAAGGAGAAAATTATGTAGAAGAATATTATCAGGAATTACAAACTGGTATGATTAGATGTGGTATTGTTGAGGAGAATGAAGCTATGCTTGCACGTTTTATGGGTGGATTAAATAGAGAGATTCAGACTATTCTAGAGTATAAGGAGTATAACACTATCACTCGTTTATTTCATCTTGCTTGCAAAGCTGAACGTGAAGTGCAGGATCGACAGGCAATGGCGAGAACTACTAATTTTGCAGGCCGTACTTCATCATGGACGCCACGTACCTCCTCTACTTCCGCACGTCCTGCTGCAACACCACCTCCTTCAACCTCCCACTCTAATCGCGATACCAGGAAAAAGGCTCCTACTGCACCCTCTGCGAAGAGCACACCTTCTGGGCCTGCACAGAGTTCTTCTTCATCTATTGCATCCACAGGGCAAACACATGAGGTTATATGTCGTCGTTGCAAGGGTGGAGGTCACTATGCGAGAGAATGCCCTTCCAAGCGTGTAATGATTGTTACTGAGGATGGTGGATATGCGTCCGCTAGTGATTATGATGAGGAGACTTTGGCACTCATTGCAAGTGATGAACAGGGTGGCGAGGATGCAGAACCAGACACACAATACATGGCTGCTGATTACGCTGACAGGTATGAAAGTTTAGTTGCTCAACGTGTTCTCAGTGTGCAGGTTACACACGCTGAGCAAAATCAGAGGCACAACTTGTTCCACACAAAGGGAGTTGTGAAAGAGCGTTCTGTTCGCATCATCATCGATGGAGGGAGTTGCAATAACTTGGCTAGCATGGAGATGGTGGAGAAGCTGTCTCTAACCACCAGACCACATCCTCATCCTTATTACATCCAATGGTTCAACAATAGTGGCAAGGTTAAGGTAACACGTACTGTTCGTGTGCATTTTAGCATTGCTACATATTCTGATTATGTGGATTGTGATGTGGTACCCATGCAAGCATGTTCTGTTTTACTTGGTAGACCATGGCAGTTTGATAAAAATTCTGTACACCATGGTAGGACAAATCAGTATACTCTTGTTCATAAGGATCATAATATCACTTTGCTTCCTATGTCTCCCGAACATATTATGAAAGATGACATTGCTCGAGCTAGTAAAGCAAAACAGGAGAAAAATAAGAGTGAAAATCATATTGTAGCATAGGAATTTGAGCAACACCATAAGCATAATAAACCATCATCTACTGTTGCATCCGAAATAAAATTGAAGAGTGCATGTTTACTTGCTACTAAATCTGATATTAATGATTTGGATGTTGCTACATCTGTTTGCTATGCTTTTGTATGCAAAGAGGTATTATTTTCATTCGAGGACATGGCTCCCTCTTTGCCTCCTGCAGTCATTAACATTTTGCAGGAGTTCGCTGATGTCTTTCCACAAGACGTGCCACCGGGATTACCGCCTATTCGCGGGATTGAGCATCAGATTGACTTAATTCCCGGTGCATCCCTACCCAACCGTGCGCCCTACCGTACCAATCCAGAGGAGACAAAGGAGATTATGCGTCAAGTACAGGAGCTGCTTGACAAAGGTTATATACGTGAATCCCTTAGTCCTTGTGCTGTTCCTATTATTCTAGTGCCTAAAAAGGATGGTACATCGCGCATGTGTGTGGATTGTAGAGGCATTAATAATATTACTATTCGTTATCGTCACCCTATTCCTAGACTAGATGATATGCTTGATGAACTAAGTGGCTCTACAATTTTCTCCAAAGTTGATTTGCGTAGTGGATACCATCAAATTCGTATGAAATTGGGAGATGAATGGAAAACAGCATTTAAAACTAAGTTTGGATTATATGAGTGGCTAGTCATGCCTTTTGGGTTAACTAATGCACCTAGCACTTTCATGAGATTAATGAACGAGGTTTTACGTGCTTTCATTAGACGATTTGTGGTAGTCTATTTTGATGATATATTGATCTTTAGTAGATCTTTGGAGGAACATTTGGAACATTTACGTGATGTTTTTACTGCGCTACGTGATGCACGTTTGTTTGGTAACCTTGGGAAGTGCACCTTTTGCACCGACCGAGTATCTTTTCTTGGCTATGTTGTTACTCCACAGGGAATTGAAGTTGATACAGCCAAGATTGAAGCTATTGAGAGTTGGTCGCAGCCCAAAACGGTCACACAAGTAAGGAGTTTTCTTGGCCTCGCTGGTTTCTATAGGCGTTTTGTGAGAGATTTTAGCACCATTGCTGCGCCTCTCAATGAGCTTACAAAGAAGGACGTGCCTTTTTCTTGGGGTACCGCACAGGAAGAAGCCTTCACGGTCTTGAAAGATAAGTTAACACATGCTCCTTTACTCCAACTTCCTGATTTTAATAAGACTTTCGAGCTTGAATGTGATGCTAGTGGAATTGGGTTAGGAGGTGTGTTATTACAAGATGGTAAACCTGTTGTGTACTTTTCTGAAAAATTAAGTGGGCAAGTCTGAATTATCCTACTTATGATAAGGAATTATATGCTCTTGTTCGGACTTTGGAAACATGGCAACATTATTTATGGCCCAAGAATTTGTTATACATTCTGATCGTGAATCTTTGAAACATATTAAAAGTCAAGCAAAACTGAACCGTAGACATGCTAAATGGGTTGAATTCATTGAGACTTTCCCTTATGTCATTAAACACAAGAAGGGTAAAGACAATGTTATTGCTGATGCTTTGTCTCGTCGTTATACTATGCTTTCACAACTTGACTTTAAAATATTTGGTTGGAGACCATCAAAGATCAATATGTGCATGATGCTGAATTTAGAGACGTGTTGCAGAATTGTAAAGAAGGGAGAACATGGAACAAGTTCGTTATTAATAATGGATTTGTGTTCCGTGCTAACAAGCTATGCATTCCAGCTAGCTCCGTTCGTCTTTTGTTGTTACAGGAGGCGCACGGAGGAGGATTAATGGGACACTTTGGCGTGAAGAAGACGGAGGACGTACTTGCTACACATTTCTTTTGGCCAAAGATGAGACGGGATGTTGAGCGTTTTGTTGCTCGCTGCACTACATGTCAAAAAGCTAAGTCACGACTCAATCCTCATGGTTTATATATGCCTTTACCTGTACCTAGTGTTCCTTGGGAGGATATATCTATGGACTTTGTTTTAGGTTTACCTCGAACAAAGAAGGGGAGGGATAGAATATTTGTTGTCGTGGATAGATTTTCTAAAATGGCACACTTTATACCATGTCATAAAAGTGATGATGCTGCTCATGTTGCTGATTTGTTCTTTCGTGAAATTATTCGGTTGCATGGTGTGCCAAATACAATTGTTTCCGATCGTGATGCTAAATTTCTTAGCCACTTTTGGAGATGTTTATGGGCTAAGTTGGGGACTAAACTGCTTTTTAGTACTACATGTCACCCCCAAACTGATGGCGAAACTGAAGTAGTCAATAGATCATTGTCTACTATGCTTAGGGCTATTTTGAAGAATAACCTGAAAATGTGGGAAGAATGCTTGCCTCATATTGAATTTGCTTATAATCGTTCGCTACATTCTACCACTAAGATGTGCCCTTTTGAAGTTGTGTATGGTTTCTTACCTCGTGCACCTATTGATTTGTTGCCTCTTGATGAGGACATCCCTACTAATGTTACACCCACCCCGACTGCTATACATACAGGACCAATTACTAGAGCTCGCGCACGTCAATTGAATTACCAGGTACTTTCGTTTCTTGGAAATCCTTCTAATATTCATGAACATATGATGCTGCCTAAATTAGATACTTTTGTTTTACTTATGAATGAAGGACCTATCATGGATAAGAAGGATGACCATTGGAGCGGGATCAAGCATGGAGGAGAAGGTGCGCGCGCGGGGAAGAACAATGGAGCTTCCAGTGATGATTTTCGCACATTGAAGCCACCATAATGGGAGTGGGAAGCTTTGGACGAAATATGCATGATGCCACTTTATAAAATTCGTCCATAGGCTAATATAGGTGCTGCGCCACCTTAATTTTGGGCCAGGCCCATGTAATTTCGAAATACCATATTATAGGCTGTTTTTAGAGTCCGTATGTATGGGGAAACTGACTTAGGGTCGGTTTCGGACCCCTCCTCCAAGGGGCCACGAAATTCCCTTCTATTCCCCCATATATACAGCCCTTAGGGCTTCGTTTTAGGTTTGGGTTTTGTTTAGATTACAAGTTCGCCATAGCAGCAACTTCGCGTTCTTCGTTTGTGTTCCACGACCAGACAAAGGCGTCACAGAACCCCACTTCATCAATAAAGCTTTCCTCTTATATTCGCAATATCCAGATTGCAATCTTAGTTTCTTGCTTGTTCTTCGTTTGCGTGCAGGAAATAGACCCTCGTGGTCAGGTTGATCGTGCTCCGGCGTGGTCAATAACCTCTCAGAGTTGGTTTAGCGATTGCTAAGGCGCGACGTCTCTCACGTTCGTAGTCGGATCGTCAAAGTCTACTCCACCAAAAACGATAGCCACCATCTCATCGAAAGACAGGGACAACTTCGCCTCTATCAAGTGGTATCAGATTTCCAGGTTGCTCGGTGAGATTTTACCAGTTTTCGTAGTTTAGATCGCATCTGTTCTTCATACCTTTAGTCCACGAAAAAGCCACAAAAAAAATTAGGGTTAGATCATCATATCCGAACCAATCTGTGCCTTTGCATAGTCTTTTCAGTATTTTGCTTTGTTGAATTTGCGGTTACATCGTCGTGTCGAGTTGCTGGTCTTAGTGCCTAGTTCTTTAGAGTTTCGAGTTCTATTCACAAGTTGTCACGCCGCCAACGCATCGTTTTCATAGTCGCCATATACCACCACCATCATCCCCGCTGCCAGTTATCCATTGGTGTCCATATATACCACCACCAATCCGAGTCCAGCTCGTTTTAAATTTAGTTTCGAGATCTTTTTGATTTTGGATTCGCGTTTTGCTACCTGTGTAGGTGTCGGAAAAAAAAAAGAGTCTGGCACGCTTTGCAGAGCACGTTTTGGCCCAAAAAAATTTCGGCCGAAAATATTTTTGTCGAGGACGACTTCAGTTCAAGAAGGGGAGGATGATGAGGACATCCCTACTAATGTTACACCCACCCCGACTGCTATACATACAGGACCAATTACTAGAGCTCGCGCACGTCAATTGAATTACCAGGTACTTTCGTTTCTTGGAAATCCTTCTAATATTCATGAACATATGATGCTGCCTAAATTAGATACTTTTGTTTTACTTATGAATGAAGGACCTATCATGGATAAGAAGGATGACCATTGGAGCGGGATCAAGCATGGAGGAGAAGGTGCGCGCGCGGGGAAGAACAATGGAGCTTCCAGTGATGATTTTCGCACATTGAAGCCACCATAATGGGAGTGGGAAGCTTTGGACGAAATATGCATGATGCCACTTTATAAAATTCGTCCATAGGCTAATATAGGTGCTGCGCCACCTTAATTTTGGGCCAGGCCCATGTAATTTCGAAATACCATATTATAGGCTGCTTTTAGAGTCCGTATGTATGGGGAAACTGACTTAGGGTCGGTTTCAGACCCCTCCTCCAAGGGGCCACGAAATTCCCTTCTATTCCCCCATATATACAGCCCTTAGGGCTTCGTTTTAGGTTTGGGTTTTGTTTAGATTACAAGTTCGCCATAGCAGCAACTTCGCGTTCTTCGTTTGTGTTCCACGACCAGACAAAGGAGTCACAGAACCCCACTTCATCAATAAAGCTTTCCTCTTATATTCGCAATATCCAGATTGCAATCTTAGTTTCTTGCTTGTTCTTCGTTTGCGTGCAGGAAATAGACCCTCGTGGTCAGGTTGATCGTGCTCCGGCGTGGTCAATAACCTCTCAGAGTTGGTTTAGCGATTGCTAAGGCGCGACGTCTCACACGTTCGTAGTCGGATCGTCAAAGTCTACTCCACCAAAAACGATAGCCACCATCTCATCGAAAGACAGGGACAACTTCGCCTCTATCACCTCTTCCGTCTTCGGAGAAGGTTAATTTTGATGCTAAAGAACGTGCTGAATTGATATTAAAGATTCATGAGTTAACTAAGGAAAACATTGAGCGTATGAATGCTAAATACAAACTTGCTGGAGGTAAGGGTAGAAAACATGTTGTCTTTGCACCTGGAGATCTTGTTTGGTTACATTTGCATAAGGATAGATTTCCTGATTTGCACAAGTTAAAGCTAATGCCACGTGCTGATGGTCCTTTTAAGGTGTTAGAGAAAATAAATGATAATGCATATAAACTTGAGCTGCCTGCAGAGTTTGGGGTTAGCCCCACTTTTAACATTGCAGATTTGAAGCCTTATTTGGGTGAGGAAGATGAGCTTCCGTCGAGGACGACGTCAGTTCAAGAAGGGGAGGATGATGAGGACATCCCTACTAATTTTACACCCACCCCGACTGCTATACATACAGGACCAATTACTAGAGCTCGCGCACGTCAATTGAATTACCAGGTACTTTCGTTTCTTGGAAATCCTTCTAATATTCATGAACATATGATGCTGCCTAAATTGGATACTTTTGTTTTACTTATGAATGAAGGACCTAGCATGGATAAGAAGGATGACCATTGGAGCGGGATCAAGCATGGAGGAGAAGGTGCGCGCGCGGGGAAGAACAATGGAGCTTTCAATGATGATTTTCGCACATTGAAGCCACCATAATGGGAGCGGGAAGCCTTGGACGAAATATGCATGATGCCACTTTATAAAATTCGTCCATAGGCTAATATAGGTGTTGCGCCACCTTATTTTTGGGCCAGGCCCATGTAATTTCGAAATACCATATTATAGGCTGTTTTTAGAGTCCGTATATATGGGGAAACTGACTTAGGGTCGGTTTCGGACCCCTCCTCCAAGGGGCCACGAAATTCCCTTCTATTCCCCCATATATACAACCCTCAGGGCTTCGTTTTAGGGTTGGGTTTTGTTTAGATTACAAGTTTGCCATAACAGCAACTTCGCGTTCTTCGTTTGTGTTCCACGACCAGACAAAGGCGTCACAGAACCCCACTTCATCAATAAAGTTTTCCTCTTATATTTGCAATATCCAGATTACAATCTTAGTTTCTTGCTTGTTCTTCGTTTGCGTGCAGGAAATAGACCCTCGTGGTCAGGTTGATCGTGCTCCGGCGTGGTGAATAACCTCTCAGAGTTGGTTTAGCGATTGCTAAGGCGCGACGGCTTACACGTTCGTAGTCGGATCGTCAAAGTCTACTCCACCAAAAACGATAGCCACCATCTCATCGAAAGACAGGGACAACTTCGCCTCTATCAGAGGTGTAGGATGAAGATGGTCTCTCTCGAACAACCCTGCAACCAAATAACAAAGAGTCTCTTGTGTACCCAACACACCCAATACAATGGTCAATTGTTGATGGGGAACGTCGCATGGGAAACAAAAATTTTCCTACGTTCACGCGACCTATCCATGGTGATGAGCATCTATGAGAGGAAGAGTGGATCTACATACCCTTGTAGATCGCTAAGGGGGAAGCGTTAAGAAACGCGGTTGGTGTAGTCGAACGTCTTCGCGATCCAAATCGCCGAGCGTCCCGCGATCTCATCACGATCCGTCCCGCGATCCAATCACGATCTATCCCGCGAACTCATCACGATCCGTCCCACGATTCAATCATGATCCGTCCCACGAACTCATCACGATCCGTCTCGCGATCTTGATCACTGTCCTTCCGATCTAGCGTCGAACGGACGGCACCTCCGCGTTCAGCACACGTACAGCTTGATGACGATCTCCGCCTTCTTGATCCAGCAAGAGGGAGCGAAGAGGTAGATGAGTTCACCGGCAGCATGATGGCGCTACGGTGATGGTGGTGGAGCAATTCCGGCAGGGCTTCGCCTAAGCACTGCAGAAATCTGATCTAGAGGAGAAACTATGCACTAGAGGAACGGGCAGCACGTGGCTAAAATTTCTGTGCCAAAAACCCTAAAACCTCTAGTATATATAGGAGGAAGAGAGGAAGAGGCTTGGCTCCCAATGACCCAGCCCAGTAGGACTAGGACTCCTCCTTATTTTTGCCCTTTTGCCCTTTTCCACCATTTTCTCTTTGGGTTTTTCTTCCTAGCCGCATGGGCCTTATGTGGGACTTCCACTAGCCCACAAAGGGCTGGTATTTACTCTTCCACAGTCCATGTAGCCTCTTGGGTCGAAATACCCCTCCCGATGGTCTCTCGGTACACTACCGGCACTCCCGGTACATTACCGATGAGCTTGAAACTTTTCCGGCGACCAAAATAGGACTTCCTATATATGAATCTTTACCTCTGGACCATTCCGGAGCTCCTCGTGACGTCCGGGATCTCATTCGGGACTCCGAACAACCTTCGATCACCACCATACATAACTCTATACTACCGAAACGTCACCAAACCTTAAGTGTGCAGACCCTGCGGGTTCGAGAACTATGTAGACATGACCGAGACACCT
This sequence comes from Hordeum marinum, assembly GCA_022496015.1. NCBI lineage: Eukaryota > Viridiplantae > Streptophyta > Magnoliopsida > Poales > Poaceae > Hordeum > Hordeum marinum. Next base: position 148,164,174 of record CM039676.1, read on the forward strand.
CTACGGTCAATAAACAATAGCGGGACCTAGAAGCCCATATTGGTTCCTACATATTCTACGAAGATCTTTATCGGTCGAACCTCTATGTCAAGGATTCAGTTAATCCCGTAAGATGTTCCCTTTGTTCTTCGGTATATTACTTGCCCGAGATTCGATCGTCGGTATCTCCATACCTAGTTCAACCTCATTACCGGCAAGTCTCTTTACTCGTTCCGTAATACAAGATCCCGTGACTAAGACTTAGTCACATTGCTTGCAAGGCTAGTTGTGATGTTTTATTATCGAGTGGGCCCTGAGATACCTCTCCGTCACACGGAATAACAAATCCCAGTCTTGATCCATGCCAACTCAACAGACACCCTTGGAGATACCTGTAGAGTACCTTTATAGTCACCTAGTTACGTTGCGACGTTTGATACACACAAGGCACTCCTCCGGTGTCACTGAGTTGCATGATCTCATGGTCATAGGAACATATACTTGACATGCAGAAAACAGTAGCAATAAACTGACACGATCATATGCTATGTTTGTAGTTTGGGTCTTGTCCATCACATCATTCTCCTAATGATGTGATCCCGTTATCAAATGACATCTCATGTCCATGGCTAGGAAACCTTAACCATCTTTGATCAACGAGCTAGTCTATTAGAGGCATACTAGGGACATGGTTTTGTCTATGTATCCACACATGCATCTAAGTCCCCGATCAATACAATTATAGCATGGATAATAAACGATTATCATGAACAAGGAAGTATTAATAACTAATTTATTATTGCCTCTAGGGCATATTTCCAACAGTCTCCCATTTGCACTAGAGGTAATAATCTAGTTCACATCACCATGTGATACGCATTGTTATGAATCTAACACCCAATGAGTTCTGGGGCTCGATCATGCTTTGCATGTGATAGAGGTATTATAGTCAAGGGGTCTGCGACATTCAGATCCGAGTGTACTTTGCAAATCTCTATGTCAAACCGTAAACACTGCTACCACACTCCACTTGGTACTATTCCAAATGGCTGCTCCACTATACGTATCCAGATTGCTACTACGAGTCATCCGGATTGGTGTTAAAGCTTGCATCGACGTAACTCTTTACGACAAACTCTTTATCACCTCCATAATCGAGAAACATCTCCTTAGTCATTTAGTCACTAAGGATAATCTTGACCGCTGTCCAGTGATCCACTCCTAGATCACTTTTGTACCCCTTGACTGACTCATGGCAAGGCACACACTAGGTGCAGTACACAACATGGCATAATATACAGCCTATGGCTAAGGCATAGGGGACGACGTTCATCCTTTCTCTTTCTTCTGCCGTTGTCGAGCTTTGAGTCTCACTCAACTTCACACCTTACAAATCAGGCGAGAACTCTTTCTCTGACTGATCCATTTTGAACTCTTTCAAAATCTTGTCAAGGTATGTACTCATTGAAAGTCTCATCTAGTATCTTGATCTATCTCTATAGATCTTGATGTTCAACAATTAGGTAGCTTTATCCAGGTCTTCCTTTGAAAATCTCTTTTCAAACAACCATTTATGCTTTCCAGAAATTCTACATCATTTCCGAATAGCAATATGTCATCCACATATACTTATCAGAAACTCTATAGTGCTCCCACTCACTTTATTGCAAATACAAGTTTCTCATAGACTTTGTATAGATTTAAAAACTTTGATCACCTTATCAAAGTGTATATTCCAACTCCGAGATGCTTGCTTCAGTCGATAGAAGGATCACTGAAGCTTGCTCACCTTTTAGCATCCTTAGGACCGACAAAACCTTCTGGTTGTATCTCATACAACCTTTCCTTAAGGAAGGAAATGATGTTTTGGCATCCATCTGCCAGATTTCATAATTGAAAAATGCAGCAACTGCTAACATAATTCCAACAAACTTTAGCATCGCTACGAGTGAGAAAGTCTCACCGTAGTCAACTCCTTGAACTTCCCGGAAACTTCTTTGCGATAAGTCGAGCTTTATAAATGGTGACATTCACCATTAGCGTCTGTCTTCATTTAAAGATCAATTTGTACTCAGCGACCTGCTGTCCAACGAGCAAGTCTACCAAAGTCTATACTTGGTTTTCATATATGGATCCTTTCTCGGATTTCATGGCCTCTAACCATTTGTCGGAATCCGGGCCCATCATCGCTTCTCCATAGCTCGTAGGTTCATCGTTGTTCAACAACATGACCTCCAAGACAGGGCTGTCGTACCGCTCAGGAGCAGTACACGTCCTTGTCGACCTACGAGGTTCGATAGTAACTTGATCCAAAGCTTCATGATCATCATCATTAACTTCCTCTTCAACTAAGTAGGCTTCACAAAAACATCTTTCTGCTCTGCGCTACTCTCTGGTTGAACAAAGGTTCAACAACCTCATCAAGTTCTATCTTCCTCCCACTCAATTCTTTCGAGAGAAACTCTTTCTCGAGAAAGGACCCAGTTTTAGCAACAAACATTTTATGCTTGGATCTGAGATAGAAGGTTTATCCAACTGTCTTTAGGGTATTCTATGAAGATGCATTTGTCTGCTTTGGGTTCGAGCTCATTAGGTGAAAACCCTTTTTCACATAAGTGTTGCAGCCACAAACATTAAGAAATGACATCTTAGGTTTCTATCAAACCATAATTCACATGGTGTCATCTCAACGGATTTAGATGGTGCCCTATCTAAAGTGAATGTAGTTGTCTCTAATGCATAACCCCAAAACGATAGTGGTAAAAGGATAAGAGACATCATAATTCGCACCATATCCAATAGAGCACGACTATGACATTCGTACACACCATCACACTATGGTGTTCCAGGTGGCGTGAGTTGTGAAACAACTTTCACATTGTCTTAAGTTGTATACCAAACTCGTAACTCAGATATTCACCTCCACAATCATATCGCGGACATTTTATCTTCTTGTCACGATGATCTTAAACTTCACTCTGAATTTGCTTGAACTATTTCAAACGGTTCAGACTTGCGTTTCATTAAGTAAATATATACTATTATCTACTCAAATCATCAGTGAAGGTAAGAAAATAACGATATCCACCGCATGCTACAAGACTCATTGGATTGCATACATCAACATGTATCATTTCCAATAAATCACTTGTCCGCTCCATCAAACCAGAAAACAGGGTCGTTAGTCATCTTGCCCAAGAGGCATGGTTCGCATGTCTCAACCGATTCAAAATCGGATGAGTCCAAAGATCCATCAGCATGGAGTTTCTTAATGCGCTTTATACCAATATGACATTTAGCGGTAGTGCCACAAGTATGTGGTACTATCATTATTAACTTTGTATCTTTTGGCATCAATGTTATGAACATGTGTATTACTATGATCAAGATTCAACAAACCATTCTCACTGGGTGCATGACCATTGAAGGTATTACTCATGTAAACAGAATAACCATTTATTCTTTAACTTAAATGAATAACCGTGTTGCAATAAACACGATCTAATCACGTTCATGCTTAACACAAAACACCAAATAACATTTATTTAGGTTCGTCACTAATCTTGAAGGTAGAGAGAGCGTGCGATGTTGATCACATCAACCTTGGAAACATTTCCAACACACATCGTTACCTCACCCTTAGCTAGTGCTCCGTTTATTCCGTAGCTTTTATTTCAAGTTACTAACATTTAGCAACCGAACCGGTATCCAATACCCAGGTGCTACTAGGAGTACTAGCAAGGTACATATAAATAACACGTATATCAAATATACTTCTGTCGATGTTGCCAACCTTCTTATCTACTAAGTATCTAGGGTTGTTCCGCTTCAGCGGCTGCTCTCCTCATAATCGAAGCACTTAGTCTCGGGTTTGGGTTCAACTTTGGGTTGCTTCACTCGAGCAGCAACTGACTTGCTATCCATGAAGTTTTCCCTCCTTGCTCCTGCCCTTTTCGAAACTAGTGGTTTGACTAACCATCAACAGTTGACGCTCCTTCTTGATTTCTACCTTCGCGGTGTCAAACATCGCGAACAGCTTAGGGATCATTATTTTATCTCTGGCATTTTATAGTTCATCACCAAGTTCTAGTAGCTTAGTGACAGTGACTTGGAGAACTATATCAATCACTATCTTATCTGGAAGATCAACTCCCACTCGATTCAAGCGATTGTAGCACCTAGACAATCTGAGCACATGCTCAACGATTGACAGGCAAAGAATCTTGTTGGACATCTCATATCTCGCAACAAGGGCATGAGCCTGAGATCCTAATTTCAGCTCTTAGAACATCTCATATGTTTCGTGACGTTCAAAATGTTTCGGAGCCTCGATTCTAAGCCGTAATGCATGACACACTAAACTATCAAGTAGTTATCAGAACGTGCCTGTCAGATGTTCACAACATCTACAAAAAACGCTAGAGGGGTTGGCGCACCGAGCGGTGCATTAAAGACATAAGCCTTCTGTGCAGCAATGAGGACAATCCTCAGTTCACGGAGCCAGTCCGCAATATTTCTACCATCATCTTTCAACTCTATTTCTCTAGGAACATATAAAAATTCAGGGAGCTATAATGTGAGCTAGTAATCTACAACATAATATTGCAAAGACACTACTGACTATGTTCATGATAATGGGTTCAATTAATCATATTACTTAAGAACTCCTACTCAGATTGACATCCTGATAGAGGCGAAGTTGTCCCTGTCTTTCGATGAGATGGTGGCTATCGTTTTTGGTGGAGTAGACTTTGACGACCCGACTACGAACGTGCGATGACGCTGCACCTTAGCAATCGCTAAACCAACTCCAAGAGGTTATTGACCACACCGGAGCACGATCAACCTGACCTCGAGGGTCTGTTTCCTGCACGCAAACGAAGAACAAGCAAGAAACTAAGATTGCAATCTGGATATTGCGAATATAAGAGGAAAGCTTTATTGATAAAGTGGGGTTTTGTGACGCCTTTGTTTGGTCATGGAACACAAACGAAGAACGCAAAGTTGCAGCTATGGCGAACTTGTAATCTAAACAAAACCCAACCCTAAAACGACGCCCTAAGGGCTGTATATATGGGGGAATAGAAGGGAATTTCGTGGCCCCTTGGAGGAGGGGTCCGAAACCGACCCTAACTCAGTTTCCCCATACATACGGACTCTAAAAACAGCCTATAAGATGGTATTTCGAAATTACATGGGCCTGACCCAAAAATAAGGTGGCGCAACACCTATATTAGCCTAGGAACGAATTTTATAAAGTGACATCATGCATATTTTGTCCAAGGCTTCTTGCTCCCCTTAGGGTGGCTTCAAAGTGCGAAAACCATCAATGGAAGATCCATTGTTCTTTTCCGCGCGTGCACCTTCTTCTCCATGCTTGATCCCGCTCCAATGGTCATCCTTCTTGTCCATGCCAGGTCCTTCATTCACAAGTAAAACAAAAGTATCTAATTTAGGCAGCATCATATGTTCATGCACATTAGAAGGATTTGCAAGAAACGAAAGTACCTGGTAATTCAATTGACGTGCGCGAGCTCTAGTAATTGGTCCTGTATGTATAGCAGTCGGAGTTGTGGGTGTAGCATTAGTAGGGATGTCCTCCTCATCCTCCCCTTCTTGGACTGAAGTCGTCCTCGACGGAAGCTCATCTTCCTCATCCAAATAAGGCTTCAAATCTGAAATGTTAAAAGTGGGGCTAACCCCAAACTCTGCAGGCAGCTCAAGTTTATATGCATTATCATTTATTTTCTCTAACACCTTAAAAGGACCATCAACACGTGGCATTTGCTTTGACTTGCGCAAATCAGGAAATCTATCCTTACGCAAATGTAACCAAACAAGATCTCCAGGTGCAAAGACAATATGTTTTCTACCCTTATCTCCAGTAATTTTGTATTTAGCATTCATACGCTCAATGTTTTCCTTCGTTAACTCGTGCATCTTTAATATCAATTCAGCACGTTCTTTAGCATCAAAATTAACCTTCTCCGAAGATGGAAGAGGCAACAAATCAATAGGTGCACGAGGTAAGAAACCATAGACAACTTCAAACGGGCACATCTTAGTGGTAGAATGTAGCGAACGATTCTAAGCAAATTCAATATGAGGCAAGCATTCTTCCCACATTTTCAGATTATTCTTCAAAACAGCCCTAAGCATAGTAGACAATGATCTATTGACTACTTCAGTTTGGCCATCAGTTTGGGGATGACATGTAGTACTAAAAAGTAGTTAGTCCCCAGCTTAGCCCATAAATATCTCCAAAAGTGGCTAAGAAATTTAGCATCACGATCTGAAACAATTGTATTTGGTACACCATGCAATCGAATAATGTCACGAAAGAACAAATCAGCAACATGAGCAGCAGCATCACTTTTATGACATGGTATAAAGTGTGCCATTTTGGAAAATCTATCCACGACAACAAATATGCTATCCCTCCCCTTCTTTGTTCGAGGTAAACCTAAAACAAAATCCATAGATATATCCTCCCAAGGAACACTAGGTACAGGCAAAGGCATATATAAACCATGAGGATTGAGTCGTGACTTAGCTTTTTGACATGTAGTGCAGCGAGCAACAAAACGATCAACATCTCGTCTCATCTTTGGCCAAAAGAAATGTGTAGAAAGTACATCCTCCGTCTTTTTCACGCCAAAGTGTCCCATTAATCCTGATGAGGACATCCCTACTAATGTTACACCCACCCCGACTGCTATACATACAGGACCAATTACTAGAGCTCGCGCACGTCAATTGAATTACCAGGTACTTTCGTTTCTTGGAAATCCTTCTAATATTCATGAACATATGATGCTGCCTAAATTGGATACTTTTGTTTTACTTATGAATGAAGGACGCATGGATAAGAAGGATGACCATTGGAGCGGGATCAAGCATGGAGGAGAAGGTGCGCGTGCGGGGAAGAACAATGGAGCTTCCAGTGATGATTTTCGCACATTGAAGCCACCATAATGGGAGCGGGAAGCCTTGGACGAAATATGCATGATGCCACTTTATAAAATTCGTCCATAGGCTAATATAGGTGCTGCGCCACCTTATTTTTGGGCCAGGCCCATGTAATTTCGAAATACCATATTATAGGATGTTTTTACATTCCGTATATACGGGGAAACTGACTTAGGGTCGGTTTCGGACCCCTCCTCCAAGGGGCCACGAAATTCCCTTCTATTCCCCCATATATACAGCCCTTAGGGCTTCGTTTTAGGGTTGGGTTTTGTTTAGATTACAAGTTTGCCATAGCAGCAACTTCGCGTTCTTCGTTTGTGTTCCACGACCAGACAAAGACGTCACAGAACCCCACTTCATCAATAAAGTTTTCCTCTTATATTCGCAATATCCATATTGCAATCTTAGTTTCTTGCTTGTTCTTCGTTTGCGTGCAGGAAATAGACCCTCGTGGTCAGGTTGATCGTGCTCCGGCGTGGTCAATAACCTCTCAGAGTTGGTTTAGCGATTGCTAAGGCGCGACGGCTCACACGTTCGTAGTCGGATCGTCAAAGTCTACTCCACCAAAAACGATAGCCACCATCTCATCGAAAGACAGGGACAACTTCGCCTCTATCAAGTGGTATCAGATTTCCAGGTTGCTCGGTGAGATTTTACCAGTTTTCATAGTTTAGATCGCATCTGTTCTTCATACCTTTAGTCCACGAAAAAGCCAAAAAAAATATTAGGGTTAGATCATCATATCCGAACCAATCTGAGCCTTTGCATAGTCTTTTCAGTATTTTGCTTTGTTGAATTGGCGGTTTGATAGAGGCGAAGTTGTCCCTTTCTTTCGATGAGATGGTGGCTATCGTTTTTGGTGGAGTAGACTTTGACGATCCGACTACGAACGTGTGAGACGTCGCGCCTTAGCAATCGCTAAACCAACTCTGAGAGGTTATTGACCACGCCGGAGCACGATCAACCTGACCACGAGGGTCTATTTCCTGCACGCAAACGAAGAACAAGCAAGAAACTAAGATTGCAATCTGGATATTGCGAATATAAGAGGAAAGCTTTATTGATGAAGTGGGGTTCTGTGACGCCTTTGTCTGGTCGTGGAACACAAACGAAGAACGCGAAGTTGCTGCTATGGCGAACTTGTAATCTAAACAAAACCCAAACCTAAAACGAAGCCCTAAGGGCTGTATATATGGGGGAATAGAAGGGAATTTCGTGGCCCCTTGGAGGAGGGGTCCGAAACCGACCCTAAGTCAGTTTCCCCATACATACGGACTCTAAAAACAGCCTATAATATGGTATTTCGAAATTACATGGGCCTGGCCCAAAATTAAGGTGGCGCAGCACCTATATTAGCCTATGGACGAATTTTATAAAGTGGCATCATGCATATTTCGTCCAAAGCTTCCCACTCCCATTATGGTGGCTTCAATGTGCGAAAATCATCACTGGAAGCTCCAATGTTCTTCCCCGCGCGCGCACCTTCTCCTCCATGCTTGATCCCGCTCCCATGGTCATCCTTCTTATCCATGATAGGTCCTTCATTCATAAGTAAAACAAAAGTATCTAATTTAGGCAGCATCATATGTTCATGAATATTAGAAGGATTTCCAAGAAACGAAAGTACCTGGTAATTCAATTGACGTGCGCGAGCTCTAGTAATTGGTCCTGTATGTATAGCAGTCGGGGTGGGTGTAACATTAGTAGGGATGTCCTCATCATCCTCCCCTTCTTGAACTGACGTCGTCCTCGACGGAAGCTCATCTTCCTCACCCAAATAAGGCTTCAAATCTGCAATGTTAAAAGTGGGGCTAACCCCAAACTCTGCAGGCAGCTCAAGTTTATATGCATTATCATTTACTTTCTCTAACACCTTAAAAGGACCATCAGCACGTGGCATTAGCTTTGACTTGCGCAAATCAGGAAATCTATCCTTACGCAAATGTAACCAAACAAGATCTCCAGGTGCAAAGACAACATGTTTTCTACCCTTATCTCCAGCAAGTTTGTATTTAGCATTCATACGCTCAATGTTTTCCTTAGTTAACTCATGAATCTTTAATATCAATTCAGCACGTTCTTTAGCATCAAATTTAACCTTCTCCGAAGACGGAAGAGGCAACAAATCAATAGGTGCACGAGGTAAGAAACCATACACAACTTCAAAAGGGCACATCTTAGTGGTAGAATGTAGAGAACGATTATAAGCAAATTCAATATGAGGCAAGCATTCTTCCCACATTTTCAGGTTATTCTTCAAAACAGCCCTAAGCATAGTAGACAATGATCTATTGACTACTTCAGTTTGGCCATCAGTTTGGGGGTGACATGTAGTACTAAAAAGCAGTTTAGTCCCCAACTTAGCCCATAAACATCTCCAAAAGTGGCTAAGAAATTTAGCATCACGATCGGAAACAATTGTATTTGGCACACCATGCAACCGAATAATTTCACGAAAGAACAAATCAGCAACATGAGCAGCATCATCACTTTTATGACATGGTATAAAGTGTGCCATTTTAGAAAATCTATCCACGACAACAAATATGCTATCCCTCCCCTTCTTTGTTCGAGGTAAACCTAAAACAAAGTCCATAGATATATCCTCCCAAGGAACACTAGGTATAGGTAAAGGCATATATAAACCATGAGGATTGAGTCGTGACTTAGCTTTTTGACATGTAGTGCAGCGAGCAACAAAACGCTCAACATCCCGTCTCATCTTTGGCCAAAAGAAATGTGTAGCAAGTACGTCCTCCGTCTTCTTCACGCCAAAGTGTCCCATTAATCCTCCTCCGTGCGCCTCCTGTAACAACAAAAGACGAACGGAGCTAGCTGGAATGCATAGCTTGTTAGCACGAAACACAAATCCATTATTAATAACGAACTTGTTCCATGTTCTCCCTTCTTTACAATTTTGCAACACGTCTCTAAATTCAGCATCATGCACATATTGATCTTTGATGGTCTCCAAACCAAATATTTTAAAGTCAAGTTGTGAAAGCATAGTATAACGACGAGACAAAGCATCAGCAATAACATTGTCTTTACCCATCTTGTGTTTAATGACGTAAGGGAAAGTCTCAATGAATTCAACCCATTTAGCATGTCTACGGTTCAGTTTTGCTTGACTTTTAATATGTTTCAAAGATTCATGATCAGAATGTATAACAAATTCTTTGGGCCATAAATAATGTTGCCATGTTTCCAAAGTCCGAACAAGAGCATATAATTCCTTATCATAAGTAGAATAATTCAGACTAGGCCCACTTAATTTTTCAGAAAAGTAAGCAACAGGTTTACCATCTTGTAGTAACACACCTCCTAACCCAATTCCACTAGCATCACATTCAAGCTCGAAAGTCTTATTAAAATCAGGAAGTTGGAGTAAAGGAGCATGTGTTAACTTATCTTTCAAGACCGTGAAGGCTTCTTCCTGTGCGGTACCCCAAGAAAAAGGCACGTCCTTCTTTGTAAGCTCATTGAGAGGCGCAGCAATGGTGCTGAAATTTCTCACAAAACGCCTATAGAAACCAGCGAGGCCAAGAAAACTCCTTACTTGTGTGACCGTTTTGGGCTGCGGCCAACTCTCAATAGCTTCGATCTTGGCTGTATCAACTTCAATTCCCTGTGGAGTAACAACATAGCCAAGAAAAGATACTCGGTCGGTGCAAAAGGTGCACTTCCCAAGGTTACCAAACAAACGTGCATCACGTAGCGCAGTAAAAACAGCACGTAAATGTTCCAAATGTTCCTCCAAAGATCTACTAAAAATCAATATATCATCAAAATAGACTACCACAAATCGTCCAATGAAAGCACGTAAAACCTCGTTCATTAATCTCATGAAAGTGCTAGGTGCATTAGTTAACCCAAAAGGCATGACTAGCCACTCATATAATCCAAACTTAGTTTTAAATGCTGTTTTCCATTCATCGCCCAATTTCATACGAATTTGATGGTATCCACTACGCAAATCAACTTTGGAGAAAATTGTAGAGCCACTTAATTCATCAAGCATATCATCTAGTCTAGGAATAGGATGACGATAACGAATAGTAATATTATTAATGCCTCTACAATCCACACACATGCGCGATGTACCATCCTTTTTAGGCACTAGAATAATAGGAACAGCACAAGGACTAAGGGATTCACGTATATAACCTTTGTCAAGCAGCTCCTGTACTTGACGCATAATCTCCTTTGTCTCCTCTGGATTGGTACGGTAGGGCGCACGGTTGGGTAGGGATGCACCGGGAATTAAGTCAATCTGATGCTCAATCCCGCGAATAGGCGGTAATCCCGGTGGCACGTCTTGTGGAAAGACGTCAGCGAACTCCTGCAAAATGTTAATGACAGCAGGAGGCAAAGAGGGAGGCATGTCCTCGAATGAAAATAATACCTCTGTACATACAAAAGCATAGCAAACATATGTAGCAACATCCAAATCATTAATATCAGATTTAGTAGCAAGTAAACATCCACTCTTCAATTTTATTTCAGATGCAATAGTAGATGATGGTTTATTATGCTTATGGTGTTGCTCAAATTCCTGTGCTACAATCTGATTTTCACTCTTATTTTTCTCCTGTTTTGCTTTACTAGCTCTAGCAATGTCATCTTTCATAATATGTTCGGGAGACATAGGAAGCAAAGTGATATTATGATCCTTATGAACAAGAGTATACTGATTTGTCCTACCATGGTGTACAGAATTTTTATCAAACTGCCATGGTCTACCAAGTAAAACAGAACATGCTTGCATGGGTACCACATCACAATCCACATAATCAGAATATGTAGCAATGCTAAAATGCACACGAACAGTACGTGTTACCTTAACCTTGCCACTATTGTTGAACCATTGGATGTAATAAGGATGAGGATGTGGTCTGGTGGATAGAGACAGCTTCTCCACCATCTCCATGCTAGCCAAGTTATTGCAACTCCCTCCATCGATGATGATGCGAACAGAACGCTCTTTCACAACTCCCTTTGTGTGGAACAAGTTGTGCCTCTGATTTTGCTCAGCGTGTGTAACCTGCACACTGAGAACACGTTGAGCAACTAAACTTTCATACCTGTCAGCGTAATCAGCAGCCATGTATTGTGTTTCTGGTTCTGCATCCTCGCCACCCTGTTCGTCACTTGCAATAAGTGCCAAAGTCTCCTCATCATAATCACTAGCGGACGCATATCCACCATCCTCAGTAACAATCATTACACGCTTGGAAGGGCATTCTCTCGCATAGTGACCTCCACCCTTGCAACGACGACATATAACCTCATGTGTTTGCCTTGTGGATGCAATAGATGAAGAAGAACTCTGTGCAGGCCCAAAAGGTGTGCTCTTCGCAGAGGGTGCAGTAGGAGCCTGTTGCCTGGTATCGCGATTAGAGTTGGAGGTTGAAGGAGGTGGTGTTGCAGCAGGACGTGCGGAAGCAGAGGAGGTACGTGGCGTCCATGATGAAGTACGGCCTGCAAAATTAGTAGTTCTCGCCATTGCCTGTCGATCCTGCACTTCACGTTCAGCTTTGCAAGCAAGATGAAATAAACGAGTGATAGTGTTATACTCCTTATACTCTAGAATAGTCTGAATCTCTCTATTTAATCCACCCATAAAACGTGCAAGCATAGCTTCATTCTCCTCAACAATACCACATCTAATCATACCAGTTTGTAATTCCTGATAATATTCTTCTACAGAATTTTTTCCTTGTCTTAAACGCTGCAAATTTTGAAGCAATTCACGTTGATAATAAGGTGGCACCCAACGATTTCGCATAGCAGTTTTCAAAGCAGCCCAAGTAGTTGGAATATTATCAGGGTGTATTCTACAATGTTCTGACCACCAAACACAAGCAAAACTAGTGAATGAACAAACAGCAGCAGCAACACGTCGATCCTCTGGAAATTGTAAGCATGTAAAACGTTGTTCTGTTTCTAACTCCCATGTAAGATATATATCAGGAACATATCTACCCTCAAACGTCAGAATATTCAATTTAAGTTTAGGGAGATGGTCATGATCCCGTACCTGCGGGGGTGGTGCAGCCCTACCGTTACGATTGTAGCCATGTGGTCGACCTGGTGCGTATGGTGGTGGTTGCCCATGGGGCGGATCTGGAGCAACCTCTCCCTCATCATCGAAATCACCATCATAATCTTCAACCTGCTCAACGACAGTAGCCGCACGAGCCACCGAAGTAGCAGCAGTATCAACAGTACCAGGATGTTGGGCGTGGCCGAGAGGCACACGTCGCGCTCGTCGTTCGAAAGGAATAGGAACTGCAGCTGGTGGAGGTAGACGGGCAAGCACCTCATTGAACTTGGCGTCCATCTTGGAGTCGAATGTCTTCTCCAAACCATCTAGCTTCTCCATGGCAACTCCAAAGTTGTTCACGAAGTCCTGTACCTGCTCAGCCATCATTTGCTGAAATTTATCATAGAGCGCTTTGTTGGTCATGCTCTCCCAGTCGATCTCGTCATTGTGTGGTCCTGGCATGGTTAGCAGAAATAGGAAACACACAATATGAAACCTACAGACTGCTGGGACGTGGTGGTGGTGGTGGTGGTGTGGCACAAATCCTTTAAGCGAATCTCAATTTCTTACAAGTTCTAACCCAGTAGCAGGCGGTGATCGGCAACCGTTGTAGCCAAAACTCTCAAAGCTTGGATAGAGCGATTGCCAGGTGGTGTCAAGCACACGGCGTAGAAGTATGTGGAGCTGGGATGGCTTATAATACGGTAGCAAAAAGGGTCAGCAATAATCAATTCAGAGATGCAAGGTTGAATAAACGCTCAACGACGGTACTGTGCTGGTCCTAGGCTAGACCGTGCTAGAGACGCGAGCCTAAAACACCAACAAAAACACGACGATACACCTAAGCAAGGGAAAAGCACAATCGGATTTTTTTCTCCTTTTTTTTTCGGCGCCTCTTTTTTTTTTTTTTTCGGCGCCTCTTTTTTTTTTTTTCAAAAACTCACTACAATGGCGAGTGTCTCAAAACTCTTGCCACGTCGTATAAGCAAGATGGGCACGAATTTTTCTTTTGGACTATTTTTTTTTTCTGGAGCAATCCGGGGGCTGCGACGACCCAAAAATTTCGACAAAAATCACTATGATAGCAAGTGTCTCAAAACGCTCCGGGGAACCTAAAATCAAGATAGGGAAAAAATATTTTCGGCCGAAATATTTTTGGGCCAAAACGTGCTCTGCAAAGCATGCCAGACTCCTGCGCAGGTAGCAAAACACGGATCCGAAATCAAAAGGATCTCGAAACTAAACCTAAAACGAACTGGACTTGGATTGGTGGAGGATTTGTGGTGGTATATATGGACACCAATGGATAGTGATGATGGATGATGAGATATGGCAGCGGCGATGATGGTGGTGGTATATGGCAACTATGAAGATGATGCGGTGGCGGCGTGACAACCTATGAAAAGAACTCGAAACTCTAAAGGACTAGACACTAAGACCAGCAACTCGACACAACGATGTAACCGTGATGAGGACATCCCTACTAATGTTACACCCACCCCGACTGCTATACATACAGGACCAATTACTAGAGCTCGCGCACGTCAATTGAATTACCAGGTACTTTCGTTTCTTGGAAATCCTTCTAATATTCATGAACATATGATGCTGCCTAAATTAGATACTTTTGTTTTACTTATGAATGAAGGACCTATCATGGATAAGAAGGATGACCATTTGAGCGGGATCAAGCATGGAGGAGAAGGTGCGCGCGCGGGGAAGAACAATGGAGCTTCCAGTGATGATTTTCGCACATTGAAGCCACCATAATGGGAGTGGGAAGCTTTGGACGAAATATGCATGATGCCACTTTATAAAATTCGTCCATAGGCTAATATAGGTGCTGCGCCACCTTAATTTTGGGCCAGGCCCATGTAATTTCGAAATACCATATTATAGGCTGTTTTTAGAGTCCGTATGTATGGGGAAACTGACTTAGGGTCGGTTTCGGACCCCTCCTCCAAGGGGCCACGAAATTCCCTTCTATTCCCCCATATATACAGCCCTTAGGGCTTCGTTTTAGGTTTGGGTTTTGTTTAGATTACAAGTTCGCCATAGCAGCAACTTCGCGTTCTTCGTTTGTGTTCCACGACCAGACAAAGGCGTCACAGAACCCCACTTCATCAATAAAGCTTTCCTCTTATATTCGCAATATCCAGATTGCAATCTTAGTTTCTTGCTTGTTCTTCGTTTGCGTGCAGGAAATAGACCCTCGTGGTCAGGTTGATCGTGCTCCGGCGTGGTCAATAACCTCTCAGAGTTGGTTTAGCGATTGCTAAGGCGCGACGTCTCACACGTTCGTAGTCGGATCGTCAAAGTCTACTCCACCAAAAACGATAGCCACCATCTCATCGAAAGACAGGGACAACTTCGCCTCTATCACTGGGGCACAAAACGGTCTGGCGCACACAGTGTTCACCGTGTTAGGAAGTATTAGTATTGGTCTAGGAGTCCTTATTAGTCTATGTTTACTTTCCTTGCACCTCAAGTCTTGTGTAATATATATATGTCCTTTGGGCCTTCAATATAGATAAGTTGCTTTCCTAACATGGTATTAGAGCTTAGGTTATTTTTTTCGAGCGCCGCAACTCACCCTCCCAATCCAATCATGCACGGCCGTTGATCGTCGATGTCTTATCTCCGGTCGCCGGCTGCTGCTCCACCCCATGCTTTTCCTCTCCAAGTCAACGCTCACTGCTCCCGATCGAAGCGCCCATCGTCTGGATGCTTTCGCCTGGTCAACATCGCTGGATCCCATCGTGCGGGTCGCCGCCAGCAGGACTTCTCCCGATCTGCTTCCGTCCATGTCCGGCTGCTGTCCGGGACTACACATCCGCCTCGTCCCGGCCGGCTGTTGTTGCGATCTCCCGATCTGCTGCCACCCATGCTCGATTCGCCGGCCGCCTGCTCGATCCTCCTATCCCCGTACGGCTCCCTGCTCGATTGGTTTGCATCGAGCCTTTGGGCTTCCATGGTTCTTTCAGCCGGCTCTCTGCTACTAACCGTAGCTGGGCGCTCCTTTGTGTACGTGCTCACTTTGCCACTTCCCTTTGCTAGCTTGTGTGCTGCATCTCGTGCTTCCCATGGCCGTTTGCTACTGCTAGTGTGTTGCTGTTGTGCGTGCGTGCTCCGCTTGTCCTGCTGCTACTATGCTGTTTGGCCTCGTTCTCATCTTCCGCTACCATCGCGTCTAGTCTACTATGTGCTTTCTATTTTTTTTCTTTGTTTTCCGTTGCGTTCACCAAATCCATTGATGTTTCGTTTTTCTTGTGTCATGCGAGTCCACTATACCTTTGTCCGTCAGTCTTTCTTCGGTCCTGATCCTTTCTATACAACTTTGTGGCCTACTTACCCTTGCTGTTTTCTATAGGATTTTCCGAACTTCTTTTGCATTGTCGGTCTACGCCCATCGTGCCTTAACCACCGAGCTTCTTTCGCCGTCGGTTGTTGTGGGCTATGATTTTCTAGGCAATGCTTTATTCTATTTGCATTGTTGATCTAAGCCCATTCTCTTGCCAGCTTCTTTCGCCACCGGTTTTCATGGGCCATGATTCTTTAAGCAATGCTTCATTCTCTTGATGTGCCATCTTCTTTTGACAACCCATTTCTCTTGACACTTATTTTGTATCTTCTATTGATGCGGTGTCTTCCTCTGATGTGCCATCTCTTCGTTATCCCCTTTGGCGACTCGACAGGTTTTGAAGACTCTTCATGCTAAAACGACACTCTCAAGACGCGGATTTGGATTATCATTTTTTTCTAGTATTACACTTCTTCAAATGCAATGCTATTGCATACGCTTTGCATTTGAGGGGGGTGTTAGGAAGTATTAGTATTGGTCTAGGAGTCCTTATTAGTCTATGTTTACTTTCCTTGCACCTCAAGTCTTGTGTAATATATATATATGTCCTTTGGGCCTTCAATATAGATAAGTTGCTTTCCTAACACACCGCACACGCACACTGCAAAGGCTGCCGCCACCGTCTTCCACCATTCCATCTTCAGAGCAGGTACTGACATATCGACCTTGCCAGGCCCAGCTGTTGTCGACGCCACCACGACGCCAGACAGCGCCACCATCATGCGCTCGTCCATCAACACGCGTCCACCACAAAGACCTCGCTGCTCCATGCCGCTGAGACCCGTCGTAGTCGATGTGCCAGATGCTACGCCGCTCATCCTTCGCGAACACCACCTCTTGCCACTGGTCCCATTCCCTTCGTCTGTAGCTCCTCGAACCGAGCACCCGAACACCCAGGCGGCGCCTCCAAGAAGGGACATGACACACGTAGTGCCGCTGCTGCCCAACTTGAGATTTTGGATCTTCACCCAGGCATGGGGTCGGGATGTAGGGGAGGGACCTCAACGGCGCCTGCAAGGAGAAGAGCGACGACCTTGGTCCTCGCCACCGTTGGGATGAGCGAGCCATCCAGAGTTTCCTCCGGTCCGAATCCACCTCTACAATCCCCCGCCAACGCACCTAAGCCGACAACCGAGACCACAAGCCACCAAGTGCAGCATGAGAGGCTGCAACGGGGAGGAGATCCACCATTGCGCCATTGCACCCCACATAGCGCCGCGTCCCGGCCCGATCAGATTGACCGGCATCGATCTCGCGGCGCAAGAGAAGGCTCCCCACCGTCGCCCAGGCAAGCTTCGCCTGTAGGCGCGCCTAGGCGACGGCGTGGGGAGAGGAGGACAAGGAGGGCTGGCGGCCAGCGGCGTCTGGTGGCCTCCTCTGTCGCCCGAGGGAGCGCCAGACCCCCTCCTAATTTTGTGGGAGGCTTCGAGACCTGGTCGATTTCCTAACGATCGGATAGCTGACCAACTTTCAGGATGGAAAGCCGATCTTATGAGTAAGGCAGGTCGAGGGATTCAAGTTCAGTTTGTGATGACTTGGTGATGGCACTAGACCTGCCACGATGGGTCAGAAAAGCAATTGACGAAATCAGAAAAGGGTTCTTTTGCCGAGGAAGAAAAGAGGTGAACAGGTCACTGCCTAGTCGCTTGGGGAAAAGTTGTGCGGCCTCATGAGCTTGGAGGCCTGGGGATTTCAGATTTAGAGAGCCTAGGATGGGCGCTTCGAATGCAATGGCGCTATGGCTACAAAAACCTGAACCACACAGGCCATGGGGCATGTTTCCAATTCAGGTACAAGAACAAGTCAAAGCTTTCTTTTCAATAGCTGTAGTCACTGAAGTGGGGGGGTGGAGCTCACACTCTTTGGAAGAATTGTCAAAAAGCGTATGGTCGCAGAAGCTATTAACAAACACCTCTGGATTTCGGACGCACGAGGTGCTTCATCGATTGGTGAACTTGTCAAGTACCTCCATCCCTGGGATCTTCTCATGGTCTTCTCACTGCAGCCTGAAGACATGCACATATGGTGTCTTTCCCCCGCTGGTCATTATTCAGCAAAATCTGCATATGAAGATCTTTTTCAGGGAGCAATTCAACTCAGACCATGGGAGAAGACTTGGGCCCTTGGAAAATGCAAAAAAATTCTATGGTTAGTGGCGCATGACAGGTGCTGGACTGCTGATTGGCTCGCGCGTCGTAGACTTCCCCATCCAGAACTTTGTGTGTTGTGTGATCAGGATCAAGAAACGATCAACCATCTAGTAGTGTCCTGCCCCTTTGCAAGGCAATTTGGTACTCTATCCTATGTCAAGTTGGGTTGCAGCACCTTGCTCCCCAACCAACTGAAACGTCATTTGATGATTGGTGGGACAAAGCGTGGCAAACAACTCCTGATCAGCTAAATAAGGGATTCAGTTCTATGATGGCCCTGTGTGCTTGGATTCTTTGGAGTCACCCCAATGCCTGTGTGTGTGACGGAGCACCTCCAAGCATGGCAAGAGCGCTGGACACTGCCGGCGATGAGCGGCGTCTTTGGGAGATTGCAGGTGCATGGGGCCTCTCTTCCTTGACTCCTCCAGCCCTTGGATTTTAGTTGTTTAGTCATGGTCATGTTTGGTCGTTTTTCTTTATTGACATACATGCGAGAATATAAGGTAAGAACTATAGTGAGTAACGTGTTTCAGCGAGCGTTGTATGGATTCTTGTCCCATTTCTTCTTAACATAATGATACACAGATCTCCTGCGTGTTCGAGAAAAAAAAATACTCCCTCCGTCCCAAATAAGTGTCGCTAACTTTGTACTAAATCAGCGACACTTATTTTGGGATGGAGGGAGTAGCATTTTGTCTCTATTTCTTCCAAAAATGTAAATAGAGTTTGACAAGCCGGTACCTTCCCGCTATCCACGGTGGCCATTAGAGCAACATGTTGTTTGTCAAAACCAAATTCGTAGAAGTAATACGTCCTGCAAAATATTATCTCATAAAGTAATTTAACTATAGAAGCCATTGCCTTATGTAATATTCCCTTGAAAATTGAGAAAAATAACCTTATACCCTCCTGATCCTTAACTTTAATTGTTCGAGCTGAGTATATTTTTGCACCGCCTATGAGATGAAACAAATAACATAGTTAACATATTAGGACAGTCTTTTAAATCATTCCAAATGAGTATATCATGTTAAGTATTGACACTATTATCAAGAGCTGAACTACTATACCTCACAAAATTCAGAGATTCGGAAACTAACCCCGAATTAAGAGGGGGTCTAGCAAGAGTTTCTATTTCTTGGAAGACTTCATGCCTGATCTGCCTAGAATCACTGGCTTTATAGCATTACAGTCCAAATGCTTGGTAAAACTTAGAGAGGGATGCCAACGACATCACGGGAAACAGTAAATGGCGGGTAAAAGTAACTAAATGGCAGCCGTGGGGATCCTTTCATCGAGGTCATCACAGCCGTTGATTCTGGCCTCGAACGATCTCATAGCTTCCAGCTAGTGTCGGAGATTGAAGTCCTCTTCAGATTCGATGTGTACCGCTTCCGAAGGCTGTTTGTACACCTTCCCCCTGCTCTGATGGCTCGTGTGGCTGATAATGCTAATGAGCTATCATCGTCCCAAGAGAAGAGCTACATCCGACGATCCATCTTCAAAGTATGGGTTTTGGCCAGATTTAGAGAGGAAGATCCAGCTTGACACTCCATATGTTCGATTTATAGAGCTACATCCAACGTTGGTAACAGTTTATTTATGTCAATGCTAGTTGTTAATGCTAGTTGTTAAAGTATGTATGTGTCTAAGGCATCACCTTGCCTTACACTTTAAGCACTTCCAAGGTGACCCCCCCCGGCCACAGCGGCGGAGCTAGGATCCATAATTTGGGTGTACAAAATTTAAAAACACCACTGCCCACGTACCTGCGTATCCTCGAGTTGTGTAAGTTGCCTCGCTCTCTAACTCTCATCAGTTGGGGAGTTGAAGCTATTGTCGGATGTGCTTTGTTCTTGGATAGTGGGCTTTTGTGGGAAGAATAAGGGGGAGTTGGATAATATGAGGTTGGCTGGGCTGCTGGGATAAATGGAACTACGTTTTCAGATCAGTGGCGTACTGCACAAAACCTACTATATGGTAAGCAGTTGATGGTTTTAGGGGCGAAATAATGGGTGTACATACATGTACCTAGCTGGTTCTGTCCATGCCCCCCCCATCTCGTCTTACCGCCTTGAAAACATCAGTCCAAGCACAAACGAGGAGAAGGTCGGGCACCCACGAGTTGATCCAAGACAAGCGGAGGGAAAAGAGAAGCAACGACGGCGGCTGGAAAGACAACAACGGCGACGTGAGATTGGAACATCTTGCCTTACCGCCTTAAAAACATTGTTCCAAGCACGAATGGGGAGAAGGTCAGGCACTCACGAGTTGATCCAAGACAAGTGGCGGTGGCACGAGATTGGAACTTAGCACGAGTTGCGTGTGCAAAACAATAATCTAGGGCTCTGATACCATATTAGGAAATAGGAAACTTGTATTTTTCTCATAGTTTAAAAAACCAGACCGGCAATCGAACCGGCAAGCCTATGGGTTCAGGTTTTTACTGGTCGAACCGCCGGTTCACCGGTTCATCTTCTGGGTTTTCTAATCATAAATAATTATTGTTAAGTCGTAATATATGTAAATATAGTACAAAAGCTGGTCAAATAGTAAGATCCCTTCAACTAAACAAGAAAGAAGCTCAAGCGTGGTGGTTATTAGGCCAGGCTTAGCCGCAACCTACCATCCAGTTGTCATGGGTTCGAATCCCACTTATTCCTATTTCTCAAAAAAACATATTTCTGGTTCAACCGCCCAGTTTTATTCCCGGTTTTACAAGAAAAAATGTCCGGTTCGTTTTTTACAGGCCTAGTTGCAGAACGGTCTTTGGAGCTTAAAACCCGATGGGAGTGCTGGTTCTGGTTTTTTCCGGTCCGACCTCTGGTCTGATCTGGTTTCTAAACCATGATTTCCAGGTGGCCATGGGCCAATATATGTACATGTACAGGTGTGGTAAATATGCAAGAAAACCCTTATACAATGGGGATATACACAACAAATATATACATCTATACCTCTCCACCATTGAACTACTGGTTCGTTCAAATATGAGACTATAAATCCTGCCCTTTGTTCCAAGGAGTCCTAGCAGTGTCAGAGTACTGCTCAATGGTTTTTATACAATGTTGAGCATCATTCCCATAAAATTCGGGCATGTTGAACTTGGCAGGTTTAACAGTGGACTATTATCTACAGGACTAGCCTCTTCCCTTAGTATTTTTCTACCCAGTTCCAAGGAGTCCTAGCAGTGTCAAAGTACTGCTCAATGTTTTTTATACAATGTTAAGCATCATTCCCTTAAAATTCTGGTATGTTGAACTTGGCACAATGGACTATTATCTACAGGACTGGCCTCTTCCTTCAGCATTTTTCTGCCCAATTTCAGAAACTTTATCTAGTGGTGATGCTTGTTGAAGTGTATATGTGGATTGTCGAGCCCTTTCCATAAGTTCGGACTTTTGGTTCCATTGGCTAGTGCATGAAGCCTAACATGGTATCAAGGCTAAGGTCTTGAGTTCAACTCCTGGCTTTCGCAATTTATCTAAAGGTTGTTGTTCCCACCCTTTGTGTCCATGTATAGGGCTTGTCCACGTGTTGACTTTCCACGTCACACATGAGAGGGGTGTTCAAGTGTATATGTTGATTGCCTAAGCCTTTCCATCAGTTTGGACTTTTGGTTGCGTTGGCTAGTGCATCAAGCTTAACATGGTAGCCCTTTCCATCAGTTCGGACTTTTGGTTGCGTTGGCATGTGCATGAAGCTTAACATGGTATCAGAGCCCAAGGTCCTGAGTTCAAGTCCTGGCTTTCGTAGTTTATCTCAAAAATTGTTGTTGCGCCCCTTTGCCCACGTATAAGCCTCTTGAACCATACCTCTGAGTATGTCCACGTGTTGACTTTCCGCGTCACACGTGAGAGGGGGTGTTGAAGTGTATATGTGGACTGTTGAGCCCTTTCCATCAGTTCGGCCTTTTGGTTGCGTTGGCTAGTGCATGAAGCTTAACAATGCTCTGGTTTTTCGTGGGAGTGTACATTTGGGTGTTGGGCATGGTGCGATGTCTGTATGGCGCTCTGGTTGTGTCTTCTTTTCCACTGGGTTCATGTATAACTACAGGCACATCTCCATATGGTTTTGCGGCAAGTGTAGCTGTTCGATTGATAATGCCTTGTCGGGGGGAGAGGGTAATTTCCCTGCAATTATCCATTATGTCGGGTAAGAGTTGGGCCACTTCTTCAAGAGGGTTTTCCCTGACATGAACCTATCAAAGCTGGACTGGATTTTGGAGAAATTGCTCTGCAAGGTAGAGAAATTCTTGTGGAATAAAGTTGTAAATTCAATGAGTTCCAGCTTGCCAGCAATACATTGCTTTTGCCAAGTTTCAACATCCAATTGGAGTGATTTGAGTTCAAGGATCTTATTGTCTGCTGAATCAGATTATTTTGCCCTAGGGAACAACAAGGGTATTGGAAGAAAGCAGTTAATTTCTCACCTTACTATTAGGAGACCAGGGTGGGCAATGGGGAATTTGATAGCCAACTAGTGTCGACCAGACTTGCACAACCCAAATCATGCGCTGCCAGTCGACCGCCGCCAGCACCACCCGCGGCCAGATGGTGCACCGGAGAGGATGAGTGGGTGGGATTTTACCATGAAGAGATTTTTCGGCAATGACTCCTA
The DNA here is from genome assembly GCA_022496015.1 of Hordeum marinum. Classification (NCBI taxonomy): domain Eukaryota; kingdom Viridiplantae; phylum Streptophyta; class Magnoliopsida; order Poales; family Poaceae; genus Hordeum; species Hordeum marinum. The sequence goes on from CM039676.1 coordinate 148,187,299, forward strand.
GTCCAGACCCACATCTGAGCAGTCTACCGCTCCCAATCGCCACCACGAACACTTTCCCTCCAGAATTTGAGACAGAAGGGGAGAACTAGCTCCGCTCGGCCATCAAATCCATCTTGCCATCGAGGAATTGAAAGATCTGATGCCAATTGTCAAGATCTGAACTATTATAACTCACAAAATCCATAGATTCACAAACAAGCCTGGAATTTAGAGGGGGTCTAGCTAGGGTTTCTATTTCTAGGACGAGGAAATTAGTGCCAAACCAGTCCAATGGCAACTAGGGTTAAAACCCAAAGTACAACTCGATTCCTCATCTAGAATCATTGGCTTTATAGCCATTACAGTCCAAAAGTTCTGGTAAAAGTAAAATAAGAGAGGCATGGCAACGACATCATGGAGAACTACAAGTGGCGGTAAAAGTAATTAAATGGCAGTCGTCGAATATCCTGCATCAACAGCAACCTCTTCTTCGTCACTTGCGTACCGGTTTATCAAGGTCATCACATCCGTTGATTCTGGCCTTGGAAGACCTCAGAGCTTCCAGGTAGTGTCGAACAAGGAACAGCTAAATGAAGGTGTCGCGTTTCTTCACGCTTCATTTTTTCTCCATATTTAAGTGTAGGGAATGTTGGAGGAGCAACTTAGCTTTATTGCATAGCGCAAGAGGGGGATATATATTACAAGGGACTTGGAGTACAAGGAAGAAAATCAAGATTCAAACGAATATGCAAGGGGACCTAGAAAATACTAATAATACTTAACACCCCACACCCCCACCCCACACACGCACACCACCACCACCTCCACCTCCACCTATCAAATGCAAAGTGTATGAAATAGCAATGCAGTTGAATAAGTGTAACATGAAAACAAATAATGAAAATTGAAAATCCATGTCTTGACAGTGTCGTTGAAGCATACTAGCATGGAGTCTACAAAATCCCATTGAGTCAAGCTGAAGTGCGATAGAAGAAGCATGTCATAAAGATCACATCACAAGAACCTGGCAGCGGAAGAAGGCTGGATGGCAAGAAAATGGCGTTGATCGACGACAGTGCAGAATGAGGCCACAAATTCTACAGAAGAAAACCAGAACCAAAAAGGCCATAGAAATTGTACATAAAGGGCCATGATCGGAAAAGAAGAAAGGCATAAAGATTTGATGGACTCACATGGACACAAAAGAGCAACAAACTTGGTGGACGAAACAGGAAAGTAGAAAGTTAGAAGCTAGGAAGCACACACGAGCGATTGATCATGAGTTATAGCTGATACAGGGGAGGCTATGGACAAGACCATGCAAGTTAGCTACCGAAGAGGAGTAACGACGAGTCATCCGGTGAAGAACAACCAGCAGGATGAGCACCCAAACTGATGGAAGTTGCATGTGCTAGACAGGGTCGGCGAAAACAACCACTGTCAAAATCATCAGACAAGGGAGAGAAAAGATGCCCAGTGACAACATTGTACCTATTCCTTTGTCTTTCATTTTACTAACCGAAGGCTAACCTTGCCTTAGAGCAATGGATGCATGCAAGAGAAACGACTCATGCCCAAAGACGCACCGCTAGAGAGGAGCACCTTGGAGGTAGGTTTGGTCATCGGAACCTCGATAGGTTGGGAGGTCGGCGAAACTGCAGCTGACGAAACATGTGGACTCAGCTGCAGCAGCCTGTCAGGGAGGAGACGAGGCGGACCAGGAGTAGGTGGGGCAACGGGTAGCTGGCGGACGGGAAAAAACAAGGCATAGCAGACTAGAGGACTACGGCAGCGATGTCATGGTGGGGAACAACAGATTGGAAGGTAACGGGTATCGGACTGAAACAAGGTGTCAGTTGGGGCGTCGATCTGGACCAACAAACAAAGGGTGTTAATATCATGATTTATAGCTAGGGCGGCCTTTTAATAGAGAGGCGAAGAACCAACGAATCGAGCAGGAGAGGCGGCTAAATCTTGGAGATGTGATGCGGGAGCGATGGCCCAATCTGGCAAAGGAGTCAGGCGGTGTCTAGCGGTATAGGACGAAGGAGGCCAATGGTCGGACAGACGCGCAGCTATTTGGTTGGAGGCAACCCAATCCAAAGCGGTGAGTGGCTGGTTGCACTGAGACAACTCGATTTGATCCGGCTAGGGAGATCGATGGAGACCAAGAGAAAATTCAATCGGGGACGGATGGAGTCGAGCCAGGAGACAGCCCTGGCTAACTTCGTTCAAGAGAGAAGGAGATTGGTACACGAGAGCACACAGAGACTGGAAAAATTGATCAAGGTTGAAGGGTGTGGTGTCTGGGGTGAAACCTAGGGCTCTGATACCAGGTTGAGGATCAACTTGTCTGCATTGCATAGCCCACTGGGTGAATATAGATTACAAGGGACTTAGGTACAAGTGAGGAAATCTAGACTAATATGAATACGTAAGGGGACTTGAATCAATACTTACTCAACACAAACTATTACCAAGGTTTTTCAATTCATATGTTCAGCTAGGAACGTTAACTATTTACGGAAACTATTGAGCTGCACGGTTACGCAATTATAAAATGTCAAACATAAGGCAAAATAGAAAATGTAACCACATTGGACAACTCATAAAAGCGGTTAGCTATGTTTGTTATTTATTTTGAACTTTGATGCACACTAAGAAGAAACTTTACATCACATTAATATGGTTATGGTAATAAATCAATTTCAGTAGTAAACATGATATGTTGATCAGACCATCAATCAACATATTTAGAGTGACATCCAACAGCAAGCTAAGGCTTGCATTAAGTAGTTCTTTTGTCTACCAAGTTCTTTTTCATACCCCAGCTAATATTTAGAAGTTGTACGCATTCCAGGGCAACTCTCATTTAAAAGCACATTAAAAAGGTGCTACGACTATCAAGATAAGATGATAGAAATCACCAGGTACAAATAACTTGGATGCCTCCTTTAGAGAGCCCAACTCCGTTATATCTTTGGCTTGTGAGCAAATAGCTGCGTAAGAACATGAGGATTTTCTATTTTCGTAATATCCGATAAAAGCACAAGCCTTCTAAGTAATAAGGAAATAGTGATACAGAATAGCATAATCAATAGTAACACGGTTAGCATATGTTCATAAAAGCTTTTTAACCCACTAATTGTTTCATATGTGTGCATATAAAATGCTATGACTATCTATATGTCCACAGAATAAGGGGATCAAGCGGGATCAGATACACGTAACCTATAGCTCAGTAGATAGAAAAACTCATTGTAATTCTCACTAATTATTAATAAATAAAGATAGGGAGGAAGGGCGTAGGGCTTTTTCCCATCCGAGGGCCTAAACCTATGTAAAACCACTGTCACCATCATCGATGACGAGCTATCCCTCTCTCTACAATCTTCCATGATAACATTATTCATCGACATTTGGCGCCCACCCTGGGTCCACAGTGGATATCTTCCCTCTCTTCCAACACCCTTTCCAATTGAGATAACGTCCATGAACCTCATGCCGATTGTCTCACCCAGCACAACCTCGACAAAGAGGGATTTTTCATCAACGATATAATTGCAGGAGAAAAGATCGACTTCGGCACTTCAGACGAAGAACCTCTGGCCGAGAGCCCGGTCCACTCTCCCGCTTCCTACTCCTGGTGTCAAGAGTGCAGGGAGCTCAGCAATGGAGTGTGAATCGTTGGAACTACCTAAAGTGCCTAGCCAGTGCCCACCAGACAAAATGCGGATCCTTCCTTACCCAACTACGGCGATCAGAGGGGACAAAGGGTCCCAGAAGGAGCCCTCAAGCAATCTTAGCTATTCGCGATACAACAACTCCCCCGCCCAAGATCACCTGCCCACAACGCCTTAGGAACGTACCACTGACCGCCTCGACTCTCAAGATTCCCATGACGGCCAACGCCCGTCTCCAACCGAGGTCGTGCCACCCAACCACCAGCGTCGCCCATCACCGTCGGCAACGCCATGACCGCCACCTCACACCAAGCGCCGCCACTCCGCCGCCAGCCGTCGTGTTCACCGCCGGCGACGTTCCCACCAGTGTGGGGTCCCTTAACTATGTCAGAGGAAGTCAAAGATTTGGGCATTGAAGTGTCCAGATCTGCAAAGAAAATTGCGCTATCTCAAAGGAAGTATACATTAGATCTCCTAAGTGATGTAGGAATGCTAGGATGTCGGATGGCCTCAACCTCAATTGGGCAAAACCGCAAAGTGACAGCCCAGTCTGGAGAGGAAGTGGATAAGGAGAAATATCAAAGATTAGTTGGGAGGTTGTTGTACGTATGTCATACACGCACTGACATTGCCTTTGCGGTAAGTGCGGTGAGAAGATACATGCATGAACCTAGGAGTAGTCATCTTGAAGCGGTGTATAGGATTCCCAGGTACTTGAAGGTGACATGAAGCAGCACAAGGTTGTGGAGGAGCAACTCCACCTTGCTGGTACAATGTGTACAGCACAAGTGTTGAAGGAACTACTTCAACGTGTTGCGCTAGATATCACTCTAGAGGCGAGTGTAGGCCAATATGGCAGCAAGAGTTCAATCCAGAACTCGTAGAGCACAAGATCTACTCCAAGATCTTAGATAAGAACACTGAGTTCTATTATAGGTAGTGGGGTACATAGTCTGGTTACAAACTAGAGGTGAGGACCTCTATTTATAGGGCTTTGGGAAGCCTTCACATACTTCTACTTATGGCTAGAACACTCTAGAAAACATTACCTAAGATTCACCATCCTACTCATAGCTACTCACAACTAGAGGACTCCATAAAACGATAGGTAAGGTAGAAAAGAAAAGAAATACTACACTAGTGTGGAAGCATCTAGTAGCCAAACAAATCTGACATATGACTACTATTTTTTTTATCTAGTGTTCCTCATCATTCTCCCCTTGTTGTTTGGAACTCGCCCTCGAGTTATCTTCATAGAGCACTTCTTCTGGATGGTAGAGAGTCAAGTCCGCAACATTGGAAGTGTTGGATATACCCATGTCGCTTGGAAGATCTATCACATAAGCATTATCATCTATCTTCCTCACGGGCCCATACTTTCTCTGCCTAAGCTTCCATTTAACACCTAAAGGCAACCTCTCTTTTCGGAGATAGACCATCACCTTATCACCAAATTGGAATGATTTCAGCCTCCTTTTGCAGTCAGCAAGTTGTTTATATTTCTGATTTTGTGCTTCCAAAACAGCAGGAATTTCTTCAAATAACTCGGTGTAATTATCAGGAAAGGACAGTGCTGATTTTGAGTTTCCCCTTGATGGTAGCTTCACCAGGTCCACACATGTGTTGGAACTTTAGTGTAGACAATGGAAAAAGGACTCCTTCCTGTGGACCTATGCTTGGAGTTATTGTAGAAGAACTCTGCAAGAGATAAAGCCAAATCCCATTTTCCCTTTCTTTCTCCACAAATGCACCGAATCAGATTACCTAGAAAATTGTTCACCAATTCAGTTTGTCCATCTGTTTGTGGATGGGCAGTGCTAGAAAATTTTAATTCAATGTTGAATTGCTTCCACAAAGTGAGCCAAAATGCAACAAGGAACTTGCTATCATGGTCTGAGACGATGGACCTTGGAACTCCATGAAGTCTTACCACTTCTCGAAAGAATAGGTTTGCTACATGACTAGCATCCGTTGTCTTGCGGCATGGGATGAAATGAGCCATCTTAGAGAACTTGTCCACGACCACAAAGACAGCATCACTCCCTCTTCTCGTTCTTGGCAAACCCAAGAAGAAGTCCATAGAGATGTCCTCCCATGGAGCAACAGGAACAGGCAAAGGCATGTATAACCCTATGTCTGCACTTGGCCTTTGCAGGTTTGACATATAGGGCATCACTGAACAAATTTTCCAGCATCTCTCTTTTAGTTGTGGCCAAAAGTAGCGAGCTTCCAGGTTAGCGATAGTCTTGTCTCGTCCAACATGGCCACTAAGATCACTTCAATGGAGTTCTCTAATTAGTTTGTCATGCAGAGAACTCCTTGGGATGCACAAACGATCATTTTTCAAGAGATATCCATCCTGCACCAAATATTCATCACCTAATGGTTGCCCCCTGAAGTGCTTTACCCAAACATTGGCAAAGTCTTCATCGTCCTCATACAACTCCTTTATTTGATCCATGCATGGAAGTTCAGCATCAAAAGAAGTCAAGAGGCATGCACGACGACTCAAAGCATCGGCCACTCGGTTAGTTGTTCCAGATTTATGCACGATGAGATAGTTAAATCTCTCCAGATATGCTGCCCGTCTTGCTAGCATGCGATCAATATGCTTCTGATTTCTAAAATGTTTCAAGGATTGATGGTCACTATAAACAATGAACTCTTTAGGTAGCAAATAGACTTCCCAAGTCTTCAAGGCAATGAAAACGGCATACAATTCTTGTTGAGAGGTATTCCATTTTTGTCTAGCTTCGCTTAACTTCTCGCTAAAGAAAGCAATGGGCTTCCTTTCTTGAGATAAAACAGCTCCAATGACTACTCCACTTGCATCACATTCCAACTCAAAACTCTTGTTGAAATCAAGTAGCACCAAGACAGGAGCTTGTGAGAGCTTTTGCTTGATCTCACTGAAACTAGCTTCGGCCGCTTCTGTCCATTGGAACTTTCCTTTCTTCAGGCACTCGGTAATTGGTGCCATGATAGTGCTGAAATTCTTCACAAATCGCATATAGAAAGTTGCAAGGCCATGAAAACTTCTTACCTCAGAAATGGTATTCAGAGTTGGCCATTCTCGGACTGCTTCAACCTTAGAATCATCAATACGAATACCGTCACGTGTTATGATGAATCCTAGGAAAAGAAGTTGTGTTTGCAGGAAAACACATTTCTTCAAGTTGACGTAGAACTCATTTTCCCTTAGTACTTCTAGCACCTTCCGAATGTGGTCAAAGTGTTCATCCTCATCCTTGCTATAGATCAAGATGTCATCGAAATAGACCACAACAAAGTGGGATAAGAAGGGTCAAAGGACTTGATTCATTAAGTGCATGAAGGTACTTGGTGCATTTGAGAGTCCAAATGGCATGACTAGCCATTCAAACAACCCTTCCTTTGTCTTGAAGGCTGTTTTCCATTCATCCCCGGGTCTGATACGGATTTGATGATATCCACTTCTTAAATCTAGCTTTCTAAACACTCTTGCTCCACTAAGCTAATCCAACATATCATCTAGACAGGGAATAGGGAATATATACCTTACAGTGATCTTGTTAACGGCTCTACTATCCGTACACATGCGCCAAGATCCATCTTTCTTTGGTGCGAGCAGGGCTTGTACAACACATGGGCTAATACTTTCTCGAATGTGCCCCTTTTGCAGCAATTCCTCCACTTTCTCCTTCAATATATCATGCTCTTTTGGGCTCGTTCGATAGTGTGGGAGATTAGGAAGACTTGTTCCCGGAATTAAGTCAATTCTATGTTGAATTCCTCTCATCGATGGCAGGCCTTGTGGCTCTCCAAGTATGTTATGAAATTCTGCTAATAAGCCATGTACCTTTGCTGGAATTTCAACAATCGGGTGCTCTTCTCCTTTTACAATAAATGCAACACATAAATCTGCCTCCTTCAAGCCTTCCATAAACTCATTAGAGGTGTGGGAAATAGTTAACATACTTCTCCCCTCCTCCTTAGAGATATTACCATCAGTTATATTTGGTACAATAATGATCTTCCTCTTGATCCAAATGAAAGAGTAAGAATTTTCCTTGCCCTTGTGTGTAGTATCTTTTAAGCTTCATGCACTAGCCAACGCAACCAAAAGTCCGAACTGATGAAAAGGGCTAGTGCAATCCACATATACTGTAACACCTCCTCACGTGTGACGGGGAAGACAAGTCAACACGTGCAACCGGAAGAGAGCGACGGCGCGCGAAACTCACGTATGACTCGAGAGGCCTCTACGTGGACACAAAGGGGGGCTACCAGCAATTTTTAATAAATTGCGAAAGCCAGGACTTGAACTCAAGACCTTAGCTTCGATACCGTGTTAAGCTTCATGCACTAGCCAACGCAACCAAAAGTACGAACTGATGGAAAGGGCTAGTGCAATCCACATATACTGTAACAGTATCCACATCAAATTGCCAAGGTCTCCCAAGAAGAACATGGCTGGCGTCCATATCAACTACATCACACAACACATTTGAGCGGTAATGCTTGCCCAAAGAAAGTGGCAGGTTGCATTGTTTGGTGATCCTCATATTCACTCCTTTCTTGATCCATCCAATAGTGTAGGGATTTGGGTGATCATGGGTTTCAAGTTTTAAATGTTTCACCAACTTCTGGGAGATAAGATGCTCACAGCTGCAACTATCAATCACTAATTTGCATACATTGCCATTCACCGTGCATTTGCTCTCAAATATTTTCTTCCGTTCTGTGTTGTCAAGTTGTGGTGTGGAACATAGGAGACGTTGAATCACACATACCACCTCTTCACCTTCTTCTTGACAAACCTCTTGTCCCTCTACATCTTTAGATTAGTATTCCTCCTCATTGTCTTCACCATCATGGATAGTTGTGTTAACAAATTTCCTTAGTGGGCAACCGTTGGATATGTGCCCTGCTTCACCACATTTGTAGCATTTTGGGCCTTCATTGGACTTAGCCTTGCCTTTAGTTGGCTTCCGGATCGATCTTTTTGCCTTTGGTGGAGCGGTCTTTTCTTCCACTCTATTAGGCTGACTCCTAGACAAGCCTTCGGTATGGGGATATGGAGGATATGGAGCCTTAGTTGTCTTTCTCGTCCTCACAAACCTCTCGGCCTTCAAGGCTAGAGCTTGTGCTTGATCAATGGACCAGATTTGTTGCATCATCAATCGATCTTGAATAGCATCACTGAGGCCATTGATGTGCCTTGCAACTTGTTGATCTTCAGTTTCCGCAAGGTTGTACCTCACTTGTAGCCTTAGAAACTCCTCCGTGTAAAATCTGAAACGGACCTATTCCCTTGAGCGAAATTGGATAAAAAGGATCTGGTCATAATCAGCGGGTAAAAATCTCCCTTTCAAAAGACTTTTCATTTGCCGCCAAGTTCTCATACGAGGTTCTCCTCTCAGCCTGCGCTCTTCTTGAACGTGGTGCCACCATGCACCGGCTCCTCCTTTCAGCTTGTATGCGACCAAAGGAACTCTACGATCTTCCGACACCTCCATCACCTCAAAGGAAGTCTACACTTCATATAACCAATCAAGGCACCCTTCAATATCGACATTTCAATTAAAAGTTGGGATCTCAGCTTTCACCTTGTATGTATCCCTTGCGTATGTAGGGTTGGGTACTCTCTGATACGCATAGGGATCAGGTTCTTCAAGGGTATCATCATATTCTTCACCTTCAGAAGCTTCAACATAAATTGGCCTTCTTGAAGTACGTTGACCAGCATGTTGTTGGGGTGGTCTTCCTCCAAGATTACCTCTCCTTCTTTGTTGAACATCTTTTTCCTTAGATGAATCTCCTTCGTTGGCAGCAGCAGGAACACCCTTTCTTATCATCTCAACCAGCTGGTCAAATCTCCGAGTAAGATCTTCATGCAGCTCTTTGATTTGTTGCTTTGCAGCATCTATCCTCTTCTCCAATTGCTCCATTGCTTGCTGCAGCTTGCTTTCAAAGAGAACAACAAGAACTTGTGTGGACCACCAAGGCTCTGATACCACCTGAAGCAGCACAAGGTTGTAAAGGAGCAACTCCACCTTCTGCTACAATGTGTACAGCACAAGTTTTGAAGGAATTACTTCAACGTGTTGCGCTAGACATCGCTCTAGAGGCGAGTGTAGGCCAATATGGCAGCAAGAGTTCAATCCAGAACTCGTAGAGCACAAGATCTACTCCAAGATCTTAGATAAGAACACTGAGTTCTATTATAGGTAGTGGGGTACATAGTCTCGTTACAAACTAGAGGTGAGGACCTCTATTTATAGGGCTTTGGGAAGCCTTCACATACTTCTACTTATGGCTAGAACACTCTAGAAAACATTACCTAAGATTCACCATTCTACTCATAGCTACTCACAACTAGAGGACTCTAGAAAACGGTAGGTAAGGTAGAAAAGAAAAGAAATACTACACTAGTGTGGAAGCATCTAGTAGCCAAACAAATCTGACATATGACTATTATTATTTTCATCTAGTGTTCCTCATCAGACACCAGGAAGGAGACTCTTACTTGAGAATAACAAGCATCTCGTAGTGGATGGGTAATGTGGGCAAGTTGCCTAGATGATCGTAGATCAACCTCGTGATTATGTGTCTTTGTTGGTGGGAACTTAGTATCATGGAGAAGAAACATAAGGGTAAATTGTCAAGGCCGAATATAGCGCTATGGCTCAAGAGCTAAGTGAAATGTTGTGGACAAAAAAAATATTACTAGAAGAATTGAAGATATTGAAGACTAGTTGTTTGAATGTGTGGTGTGATAAGAAATCAACAATCAACACAATTTAGTGCAGCATGACGGAACTACGCATGTGGAAACAGATACATTCTTCATCAAATAAAAGTTAGATGTTGGGACCATCAAGATAGAGCATGTGAGTTCAGAGTAACAGATTGTAGACTGCTTGACAAGGATTAGGAACTAAAGTATGTAGTCTGGCATGTGACAAGATACCTCTTCGGGGGGGGGGGGGGGCTGAATGGAGCCCCATATTTTACTGGCCCAAGGAAGCCCGGGCCCGTTCCACTAAGTGGTCGTCCTAGACCGGGATGTGTCCTAGACCGGGATGTGAACGATGTTGTGCAAGACACGTCCGCAAGAACCATCGACTCGGTACGTGATGAGGACATCCCTACTAATGTTACACCCACCCCGACTGCTATACATACAGGACCAATTACTAGAGCTCGCGCACGTCAATTGAATTACCAGGTACTTTCGTTTCTTGGAAATCCTTCTAATATTCATGAACATATGATGCTGCCTAAATTAGATACTTTTGTTTTACTTATGAATGAAGGACCTATCATGGATAAGAAGGATGACCATTGGAGCGGGATCAAGCATGGAGGAGAAGGTGCGCGCGCGGGGAAGAACAATGGAGCTTCCAGTGATGATTTTCGCACATTGAAGCCACCATAATGGGAGTGGGAAGCTTTGGACGAAATATGCATGATGCCACTTTATAAAATTCGTCCATAGGCTAATATAGGTGCTGCGCCACCTTAATTTTGGGCCAGGCCCATGTAATTTCGAAATACCATATTATAGGCTGTTTTTAGAGTCCGTATGTATGGGGAAACTGACTTAGGGTCGGTTTCGGACCCCTCCTCCAAGGGGCCACGAAATTCCCTTCTATTCCCCCATATATACAGCCCTTAGGGCTTCGTTTTAGGTTTGGGTTTTGTTTAGATTACAAGTTCGCCATAGCAGCAACTTCGCGTTCTTCGTTTGTGTTCCACGACCAGACAAAGGCGTCACAGAACCCCACTTCATCAATAAAGCTTTCCTCTTATATTCGCAATATCCAGATTGCAATCTTAGTTTCTTGCTTGTTCTTCGTTTGCGTGCAGGAAATAGACCCTCGTGGTCAGGTTGATCGTGCTCCGGCGTGGTCAATAACCTCTCAGAGTTGGTTTAGCGATTGCTAAGGCGCGACGTCTCACACGTTCGTAGTCGGATCGTCAAAGTCTACTCCACCAAAAACGATAGCCACCATCTCATCGAAAGACAGGGACAACTTCGCCTATATCAAGTGGTATCAGATTTCCAGGTTGCTCGGTGAGATTTTACCAGTTTTCGTAGTTTAGATCGCATCTGTTCTTCATACCTTTAGTCCACGAAAAAGCCAAAAAAAAATTAATTAGGGTTAGATCATCATATCCGAACCAATCTGAGCCTTTGCATAGTCTTTTCAGTATTTTGCTTTGTTGAATTGGCGGTTACATCGTTGTGTCGAGTTGCTGGTCTTAGTGTCTAGTCCTTTAGAGTTTCGAGTTCTTTTCACAGGTTGTCACGCCGCCACCGCATCATCTTCATAGTTGCCATATACCACCACCATCATCGCCGCTGCCATATCTCATCATCCATCATCACTCTCCATTGGTGTCCATATATACCACCACAAATCCTCCACCAATCCAAGTCCAGTTTGTTTTAGGTTTAGTTTCGAGATCCTTTTGATTTCGGATCCGTGTTTTGCTACCTGCGCAGGTGTCGAAAAAAAAAAAAAAAAAAAAGAGTCTGGCACGCTTTGCAGAGCACGTTTTGGCCCAAAAAAAATTCGGCTGAAAATATTTTTTCCCTATCTTGATTTTAGGTTCCCCGGAGCGTTTTGAGACACTTGCTATCATAGTGATTTTTGTCGAAATTTTTGGGTCGTCGCAGCCCCCGGATTGCTCCAGAAAAAAAAATAGTCCAAAAGAAAAAATTCGTGCCCATCTTGCTTATACGACGTGGCAAGAGTTTTGAGACACTCGCCATTGTAGTGAGTTTTTGAAAAAAAAAAAAAAAAAAGAGGCGCAGAAAAAAAAAAAAGAGGCGCCGAAAAAAAAAAACGAAAAAAAAAAATCCGATTGTGCTTTTCCCTTTCTTAGGTGTATCGTCGTGTTTTTGTTGGTGTTTTAGGCTCGCGTCTCTAGCACGGTCTAGCCTAGGACCAGCACAGTACCGTCGTTGAGCGTTTATTCAACCTTGCATCTCTGAATTGATTATTGCTGACCCTTTTTGCTACCATATTATAAGCCATCCCAGCTCCACATACTTCTACGCCGTGTGCTTGACACCACCTGGCAATCGCTCTATCCAAGCTTTGAGAGTTTTGGCTACAACGGTTGCCGATCACCGCCTGCTACTGGGTAAGAACTGGTAAGAAATTGAGATTCGCTTAAAGGATTTGTGCCACACCACCACCACCGCCACGTCCCAGCAGTCTGTAGGTTTCATATTGTGTGTTTCCTATTTCTGCTAACCATGCCAGGATCACACGATGACGAGATCGACTGGGAGAGCATGACCAACAAAGCGCTCTATGATAAATTTCAGCAAATGATGGCTGAGCAGGTACAGGACTTCGTGAACAACTTTGGAGTTGCCATGGAGAAGCTAGATGGTTTGGAGAAGACATTCGACTCCAAGATGGACGCCAAGTTCAATGAGGTGCTTGCCCGTCTACCTCCACCAGCTGCAGTTCCTATTCCTTTCGAACGACGAGCGCGACGTGTGCCTCTCGGCCACGCCCAACATCCTGGTACTGTTGATACTGCTGCTACTTCGGTGGCTCGTGCGGCTACTGTCGTTGAGCAGGTTGAAGATTATGATGGTGATTTCGATGATGAGGGAGAGGTTGCTCCAGATCCGCCCCATGGGCAACCACCACCATACGCACCAGGTCGACCACATGGCTACAACCGTAACGGTAGGGCTGCACCACCCCCGCAGGTACGGGATCATGACCATCTCCCTAAACTTAAATTGAATATTCCGACGTTTGAGGGTAGATATGTTCCTGATATATATCTTACATGGGAGTTAGAAACAGAACAACGTTTTACATGCTTACAATTTCCAGAGGATCGACGTGTTGCTGCTGCTGTTTGTTCATTCACTAGTTTTGCTTGTGTTTGGTGGTCAGAACATTGTAGAATACACCCTGATAATATCCCAACTACTTGGGCTGCTTTGAAAACTGCTATGCGAAATCGTTGGGTGCCACCTTATTATCAACGTGAATTGCTTCAAAATTTGCAGCGTTTAAGACAAGGAAAAAATTCTGTAGAAGAATATTATCAGGAATTACAAACTGGTATGATTAGATGTGGTATTGTTGAGGAGAATGAAGCTATGCTTGCACGTTTTATGGGTGGATTAAATAGAGAGATTCAGACTATTCTAGAGTATAAGGAGTATAACACTATCACTCGTTTATTTCATCTTGCTTGCAAAGCTGAACGTGAAGTGCAGGATCGACAGGCAATGGCGAGAACTACTAATTTTGCAGGCCGTACTTCATCATGGACGCCACGTACCTCCTCTGCTTCCGCACGTCCTGCTGCAACACCACCTCCTTCAACCTCCAACTCTAATCGCGATACCAGGAAACAGGCTCCTACTGCACCCTCTGCGAAGAGCACACCTTTTGGGCCTGCACAGAGTTCTTCTTCATCTATTGCATCCACAGGGCAAACACATGAGGTTATATGTCGTCGTTGCAAGGGTGGAGGTCACTATGCGAGAGAATGCCCTTCCAAGCGTGTAATGATTGTTACTGAGGATGGTGGATATGCGTCCGCTAGTGATTATGATGAGGAGACTTTGGCACTTATTGCAAGTGACGAACAGGGTGGCGAGGATGCAGAACCAGAAACACAATACATGGCTGCTGATTACGCTGACAGGTATGAAAGTTTAGTTGCTCAACGTGTTCTCAGTGTGCAGGTTACACACGCTGAGCAAAATCAGAGGCACAACTTGTTCCACACAAAGGGAGTTGTGAAAGAGCGTTCTGTTCGCATCATCATCGATGGAGGGAGTTGCAATAACTTGGCTAGCATGGAGATGGTGGAGAAGCTGTCTCTATCCACCAGACCACATCCTCATCCTTATTACATCCAATGGTTCAACAATAGTGGCAAGGTTAAGGTAACACGTACTGTTCGTGTGCATTTTAGCATTGCTACATATTCTGATTATGTGGATTGTGATGTGGTACCCATGCAAGCATGTTCTGTTTTACTTGGTAGACCATGGCAGTTTGATAAAAATTCTGTACACCATGGTAGGACAAATCAGTATACTCTTGTTCATAAGGATCATAATATCACTTTGCTTCCTATGTCTCCCGAACATATTATGAAAGATGACATTGCTAGAGCTAGTAAAGCAAAACAGGAGAAAAATAAGAGTGAAAATCAGATTGTAGCACAGGAATTTGAGCAACACCATAAGCATAATAAACCATCATCTACTGTTGCATCTGAAATAAAATTGAAGAGTGGATGTTTACTTGCTACTAAATCTGATATTAATGATTTGGATGTTGGTACATATGTTTGCTATGCTTTTGTATGTAAAGAGGTATTATTTTCATTCGAGGACATGCCTCCCTCTTTGCCTCCTGCTGTCATTAACATTTTGCAGGAGTTCGCTGACGTCTTTCCACAAGACGTGCCACCGGGATTACCGCCTATTCGCGGGATTGAGCATCAGATTGACTTAATTCCCGGTGCATCCCTACCCAACCGTGCGCCCTACCGTACCAATCCAGAGGAGACAACGGAGATTATGCGTCAAGTACAGGAGCTGCTTGACAAAGGTTATATACGTGAATCCCTTAGTCCTTGTGCTGTTCCTATTATTCTAGTGCCTAAAAAGGATGGTACATCGCGCATGTGTGTGGATTGTAGAGGCATTAATAATATTACTATTCGTTATCGTCATCCTATTCCTAGACTAGATGATATGCTTGATGAATTAAGTGGCTCTACAATTTTCTCCAAAGTTGATTTGCGTAGTGGATACCATCAAATTCGTATGAAATTGGGCGATGAATGGAAAACAGCATTTAAAACTAAGTTTGGATTATATGAGTGGCTCGTCATGCCTTTTGGGTTAACTAATGCACCTAGCACTTTCATGAGATTAATGAACGAGGTTTTACGTGCTTTCATTGGACGATTTGTGGTAGTCTATTTTGATGATATATTGATTTTTAGTAGATCTTTGGAGGAACATTTGGAACATTTACGTGCTGTTTTTACTGCGCTACGTGATGCACGTTTGTTTGGTAACCTTGGGAAGTGCACCTTTTGCACCGACCGAGTATCTTTTCTTGGCTATGTTGTTACTCCACAGGGAATTGAAGTTGATACAGCCAAGATCGAAGCTATTGAGAGTTGGCCGCAGCCCAAAACGGTCACACAAGTAAGGAGTTTTCTTGGCCTCGCTGGTTTCTATAGGCGTTTTGTGAGAAATTTCAGCACCATTGCTGCGCCTCTCAATGAGCTTACAAAGAAGGACGTGCCTTTTTCTTGGGGTACCGCACAGGAAGAAGCCTTCACGGTCTTGAAAGATAAGTTAACACATGCTCCTTTACTCCAACTTCCTGATTTTAATAAGACTTTCGAGCTTGAATGTGATGCTAGTGGAATTGGGTTAGGAGGTGTGTTACTACAAGATGGTAAACCTGTTGCGTACTTTTCTGAAAAATTAAGTGGGCCTAGTCTGAATTATTCTACTTATGATAAGGAATTATATGCTCTTGTTCGGACTTTGGAAACATGGCAACATTATTTATGGCCCAAAGAATTTGTTATACATTCTGATCATGAATCTTTGAAACATATTAAAAGTCAAGCAAAACTGAACCGTAGACATGCTAAATGGGTTGAATTCATTGAGACTTTCCCTTATGTCATTAAACACAAGAAGGGTAAAGACAATGTTATTGCTGATGCTTTGTCTCGTCGTTATACTATGCTTTCACAACTTGACTTTAAAATATTTGGTTTGGAGACCATCAAAGATCAATATGTGCATGATGCTGAATTTAGAGACGTGTTGCAGAATTGTAAAGAAGGGAGAACATGGAACAAGTTCGTTATTAATAATGGATTTGTGTTTCGCGCTAACAAGCTATGCATTCCAGCTAGCTCCGTTCGTCTTTTGTTGTTACAGGAGGCGCACGGAGGAGGACTAATGGGACACTTTGGCGTGAAGAAGACGGAGGACGTACTTGCTACACATTTCTTTTGGCCAAAGATGAGACGGGATGTTGAGCGTTTTGTTGCTCGCTGCACTACATGTCAAAAAGCTAAGTCACGACTCAATCCTCATGGTTTATATATGCCTTTACCTGTACCTAGTGTTCCTTGGGAGGATATATCTATGGACTTTGTTTTAGGTTTACCTCGAACAAAGAAGGGGAGGGATAGCATATTTGTTGTCGTGGATAGATTTTCTAAAATGGCACACTTTATACCATGTCATAAAAGTGATGATGCTGCTCATGTTGCTGATTTGTTCTTTCGTGAAATTATTCGGTTGCATGGTGTGCCAAATACAATTGTTTCCGATCGTGATGCTAAATTTCTTAGCCACTTTTGGAGATGTTTATGGGCTAAGTTGGGGACTAAACTGCTTTTTAGTACTACATGTCACCCCCAAACTGATGGCCAAACTGAAGTAGTCAATAGATCATTGTCTACTATGCTTAGGGCTGTTTTGAAGAATAACCTGAAAATGTGGGAAGAATGCTTGCCTCATATTGAATTTGCTTATAATCGTTCGCTACATTCTACCACTAAGATGTGCCCTTTTGAAGTTGTGTATGGTTTCTTACCTCGTGCACCTATTGATTTGTTGCCTCTTCCGTCTTCGGAGAAGGTTAATTTTGATGCTAAAGAACGTGCTGAATTGATATTAAAGATTCATGAGTTAACTAAGGAAAACATTGAGCGTATGAATGCTAAATACAAACTTGCTGGAGATAAGGGTAGAAAACATGTTGTCTTTGCACCTGGAGATCTTGTTTGGTTACATTTGCGTAAGGATAGATTTCCTGATTTGCGCAAGTCAAAGCTAATGCCACGTGCTGATGGTCCTTTTAAGGTGTTAGAGAAAGTAAATGATAATGCATATAAACTTGAGCTGCCTGCAGAGTTTGGGGTTAGCCCCACTTTTAACATTGCAGATTTGAAGCCTTATTTGGGTGAGGAAGATGAGCTTCCGTCGAGGACGACGTCAGTTCAAGAAGGGGAGGATGATGAGGACATCCCTACTAATGTTACACCCACCCCGACTGCTATACATACAGGACCAATTACTAGAGCTCGCGCACGTCAATTGAATTACCAGGTACTTTCGTTTCTTGGAAATCCTTCTAATATTCATGAACATATGATGCTGCCTAAATTAGATACTTTTGTTTTACTTATGAATGAAGGACCTATCATGGATAAGAAGGATGACCATTGGAGCGGGATCAAGCATGGAGGAGAAGGTGCGCGCGCGGGGAAGAACAATGGAGCTTCCAGTGATGATTTTCGCACATTGAAGCCACCATAATGGGAGTGGGAAGCTTTGGACGAAATATGCATGATGCCACTTTATAAAATTCGTCCATAGGCTAATATAGGTGCTGCGCCACCTTAATTTTGGGCCAGGCCCATGTAATTTCGAAATACCATATTATAGGCTGTTTTTAGAGTCCGTATGTATGGGGAAACTGACTTAGGGTCGGTTTCGGACCCCTCCTCCAAGGGGCCACGAAATTCCCTTCTATTCCCCCATATATACAGCCCTTAGGGCTTCGTTTTAGGTTTGGGTTTTGTTTAGATTACAAGTTCGCCATAGCAGCAACTTCGCGTTCTTCGTTTGTGTTCCACGACCAGACAAAGGCGTCACAGAACCCCACTTCATCAATAAAGCTTTCCTCTTATATTCGCAATATCCAGATTGCAATCTTAGTTTCTTGCTTGTTCTTCGTTTGCGTGCAGGAAATAGACCCTCGTGGTCAGGTTGATCGTGCTCCGGCGTGGTCAATAACCTCTCAGAGTTGGTTTAGCGATTGCTAAGGCGCGACGTCTCACACGTTCGTAGTCGGATCGTCAAAGTCTACTCCACCAAAAACGATAGCCACCATCTCATCGAAAGACAGGGACAACTTCGCCTATATCAGTACGCCCCTCCTCTGCTCAACACAAAACAACCCCAATGTTAAGCAAAATGCCTCCCTCGCTGCAGCGACCAATTGATGGACCACGTCCCCATGCAATGTCGGCCTGGTGGGAGTCAAATGCGCCGAGGGGGGGCTGATATATTGCGTACAAGAGAGTTGCATGTGTATTTTGATGGCCTTTTCCTGTGTATTTTTTCTTTTAGATTTTTTTACGTCCTATTTTTTCCTTTGGTTCAGTCGATTTCTACCATAAAGAAGAACAACGCCCGAGTTGGAGAGGGGGACGCTGCAGCGTCGCCGGCGAAGGTGAGGAAGGAAATTGACAGGTGCAGGTGGGGGCATTTTAGTTTTGACCACCACTCAGATTAGACAATTGGTCGAGCTAGGGACGGGGACATTGCGGCTGGCCACAGCATCACCTACGAGGGGCAAGAGCTTGCCATGACATGGCAGGAAACGGGGACGCCACAGCGGCAGAGGCAAGGAAGCAGGTTGACAAGTGCGGGTGGGGCCTTCTAGTTTGGAGGAGATGGAAGTCGGGCAAGATTTGTTTTTTTCTGAAAGATCTATATATGTATTTTCCGAAACCGCACGAGTTGGTCGCGTGCACCCCAGTTAGCAATGCCCTTAAGTAAAAATAGTTATGAAAAATGGCAAGTTCCTTAACATACCTCTAGGAATGTGATCTTGAGCTGATTGGATGGCTTGATTACCACGCTTACAAGTTCTGACCTATATAAAAACAGGAAGAAGGTTCTTTGCATTAGGCATATTCAAATGTAATCCTCTATTCCTACAGTTGCAACCCACTTCTTAACCGTGCAAGCACGCCACATGCATGCGTGCGACATCATCAATATGTCATCTCATGCATGTTGTGTGAAGAATTAGTTAGAGATGGCACTAGTCATTGATTGCATCATGTCATCTCATGCATGTGGTGTGGACAACTCACTGAAAGTGAAAAGATTAAGTGAAGAAGGCATGTGCATCGAACTATTGGTTGAGTGCTTCCTCGACCAATGAAAGAAAGTGAACACCATTAATCAATCGACTTGAGATAAAAAATCATTAAATACTTAAATTTAATTTACTGCCAAAAAGCTCGAACAATTAAATTGCTAACTTAACATAATTTGTGTTTGCGGTACCTTAACAATATTTCATAGCTACATCTAAGCTTTCACGCAGCAAAGCCCAGGGAATAATATAGTTCTTTTACTTTCCTAATTTTCTAACCAAAAATTACACTGTACTCCTAAGATTAACCACTAAAATATAAACATTTCACACATCTGTTAATGCAATATAGGTCTATAGCTGGCAAGTCGGAAGGGCCCTTACTTACCTACCTATCTGGAGATGCGAACCGAGCTGTGTACGCCCTGACCTTGACCTTGTCGCCATAATAGGTCATCGCGGCGCTGAAATCCTAAAATGCAATCGAAAACAAATCTTGAGCTCACCCCAAAATTGCTATGAAAATCTGAAGCAGGGTAGGGAGAAAAGTAGACAAGACCGGTCACCTCGGGCTCCAAGACATCGTCGAAGGACGGCGGCACGCGGATGGAGAAGCCGCTGCCGTAGTACTGCGACCACGACCTCGTGTTTGCGATGCCGACCAGCAACGGGGTAGCCCCTCCGTTCGGAGGGTGAGGCGTCGGTGACTGTGCCACCAAAGGGAGCGCCTCATCTGCGGCAGTAGCGGCAGCGGGGCTCACTGAGGCTGCGGCGGAGGCGGCTACGGAGGTGGTGTAGACAGTGAACTCGCGGCGTGTGGCGTCGCACCGGCAGAGCGGACGCACGTGGATTGGTTTGTGGCATAGCGGTGGTGACTTTGGATAAGGAGGCGAGGGGCGAGGGGGAGGAGGGTGAGTGCCATGGCGCGCCACGCCCATACACTCACGGGAGTCGGAGGTCGGTCTATCCGTGTCAAAAAAGAACGCACGCTTTGCTTAGACCATCTCCACCCGTTGCCATCCAAGGATGGAGCCGGCGTTAAAATCGGTTTGAAAGGGCTTGGTTTTCGAATCGAACCTCGGGGTCGTTCCACAACCACTGCTTTCGGCCCATTATCGACGTAGAATCGGTCCAAATTCGGTCCCGTTTCGACGCTATTTCGACTTTAAAATCAACAAAATCGGCGTCTTTTGGACAAAAATGAACAAAATCGGCGTTCTTTCGGCATAAAATTCAATAACCGGCCAGTGAGGACAGTATCATGAGGTGCTCCTCGTCGGCGACGGCGGTCTCGGCTTCTTCCTCCAACAGGGCCGCAAACGCCTCCTCGTCGTCCGAGTGATGAGGACATCCCTACTAATGCTACACCCACAACTCCGACTGCTATACATACAGGACCAATTACTAGAGCTCGCGCACATCAATTTAATTACCAGGTACTTTCATTTCTTGCAAATCCTTCTAATGTTCATGAACATATGATGCTGCCTAAATTAGATACTTTTGTTTTACTTGTGAATGAAGGACCTGGCATGGACAAGAAGGATGACCATTGGAGCGGGATCAAGCATGGAGAAGAAGGTGCGCGCGCGGGAAAGAACAATGGAGCTTCCAGTGATGATTTTCACACTTTGAAGCCACCATAATATGAGCAAGAAGCCTTGGACGAAATACGCATGATGTCATTTAAACAAATTCGTCCCTAGGCTAATATAGGTGTTACGCCACCTTATTTTTGGGCCAGGCCCATGTAATTTCGAAATACCATATTATAGGCTATTTTTAGAGTCCGTATGTATGGGGAAACTGAGTTAGGGTCGGTTTCGGACCCCTCCTCCAAGGGCCCACGAAATTCCCCTCTATTCCCCCATATATACAGCCCTTAGGGCGTCGTTTTAGGTTTGGGTTTTGTTTAGATTATAAGTTCGCCATAGCTGCAACTTCGCATTCTTCGTTTGTGTTCCACGACCAGACAAAGGCGTCCCAGAACCCCACTTCATCAATAAAGCTTTCCTCTTATATTCGCAATATCCAGATTGCAATCTTAGTTTCTTGCTTGTTCTTCGTTTGCGTGCAGGAAACAGACCCTCGTGGTCAGGTTGATCGTGCTCCGGCGTGGTCAATAACCTCTCGGAGTTGGTTTAGCGATTGCTAAGGCGCAGCGTCATCACACGTTCGTAGTCGGATCGTCAAAGTCTACTCCACCAAAACGATAGCCACCATCTCATCGAAAGACAGGGACAACTTCGCCTCTATCAAGTGGTATCAGATTTCCAGGTTGCTCGGTGAGATTTTATCAGTTTTCGTAGTTTAGATCGCATCTGTTTCTTCATACCTTTAGTCCACGAAAAAGCCAAAAAAAATAGGGTTAGATCATCATATCCGAACCAATCTGAGCCTTTGCATAGTCTTTTCAGTATTTTGCTTTGTTGAATTTGCGGTTACATCGTCGTGTTGAGTTGCTGGTCTTAGTGTCTAGTCCTTTAGAGTTTCGAGTTCTATTCACAGGTTGTCACGCCGCCAACGCATCGTCTTCATAGTCACCATATACCACCACCATCATCACCGCTGCTAGATATCACCACCCACTATCCATTGGTGTCCATATATACCACCACCAATCCGAGTCCAGCTCGTTTTAGATTTCGTTTTGAGATCTTTTTGATTTCGGATTCGCGTTTTGCTACCTGCGTAGGTGTCGGAAAAAAAAAGTCTGGCACGCTTTGCAGAGCAGGTTTTGGCCCAAAAAAATTTCGGCTGAAAATATTTTTCCCTATCTTGATTTTAGGTTCTCCGGAGCATTTTGAGACACTTGCTATCATAGTGATTTTTGTCGAAATTTTTGGTCGTCGCAGCCCCCGGATTGCTCCAGAAAAAAAAATAGTCCAAAAAAATTTCGGGCCCATCTTGCTTATACGACGTGGCAAGAGTTTTGAGACACTCGCCATTGTAGTGATTTTTTGAGCAAAAAAAACAAAAAAAAGAGGCGCCGACAAAAAAATTCAAAGTGTGCTCTTCCCTTGATTACGTGTAGCGTCGTGATTTTGTTGGTGCTTTAGGCTCACGTCTTTAGTACGGATCTAGCCTAGGACCAGCACAGTACCATCGTTGAGCGTTTATTCAACCTTGCATCTCTGAATTGATTATTGCTAACCCTTTTTGCTATCATATTATAAGTCATCCCAGCTCCACATACATCTACGTCGTGTGTTTGACACCACCTGGCAATCGCTCTATCCAAGCTTTGAGAGTTTTGACTACAACGGTTGCCGATCACCGCCTGCTGCTGGGTAAGAACTGGTAAGAATTTGAGATTCGCTTAAAGGATTTGTGACACACCACCACCACCACCACCACCATGTCCCAGTAGTCCGTAGGTTTCATATTCTTGTGTGTTTCCTATTTGCTAACCATGCCAGGATCACACGACAATGAGATCGACTGGGAGAGCATGACCAACAAAGCACTATATGATAAATTTCAGCAAATGATGTCTGACCAGGTACAAGACTTCGTGACCAACTTTGGAGAGGCCATGGAGAAGCTAGATGGTTTGGAGAAGACCTTTGACACCAAGATGGACGCCAAGTTCAATGAGGTGTTTGCCCGTCTACCACCACCAGCTGCAGCTCCTATTCCTTTCGAACGACGAGCACGACGTGTGCCTCTCGGCCAAGCCCAACATACTGGTACTGTTGATACTGCTGCTATTTCTGTGGCTCGTGCTGCTACTGTCGTTGAGCAGGTTGACGATTATGATGGTGATTATGATGATGAGGGAGAGGTTGCTCCCGATCAGCCTCAGGGGCAACCACCACCATACGCACCAGGTCGACCACATGGCTACAACCGTAACGGTAGGGCTGCCCCACCCCCTCAGCTACGGGATCATGACCATCTCCCTAAACTTAAATTGAATATTCCGACGTTTGAGGGTAGATATGTTCCTGATATATATCTTACATGGGAGTTAGAAACAGAACAACGTTTTACATGCTTACAATTTCCTGAGGATAGACGTGTTGTTGCTGCTGTTTGTTCATTCACTAGTTTTGCTTGTGTTTGGTGGTCAGAACATTGTAGAATACACCATGCTAATATTCCGACTACTTGGGCTGCTTTGAAAACTGCTATGCGTAATCGTTGGGTGCCACCTTATTATCAACGTGAATTGCTTCAAAATTTGCAGCGTTTAAGACAAGGGAAAAATTCTGTAGAAGAATATTATCAGGAATTACAAACTGGTATGATTAGATGTGGTATTGTTGAGGAGAATGAAGCTTTGCTTGCACGTTTTATGGGTGGATTAAATAGAGAGATTCAGACTATTCTGGAGTATAAGGAGTATAACACTATCACTCGTTTATTTCATCTTGCTTGCAAAGCTGAACGTGAAGTGCAGGATCGACAGGCAATGGCGAGAACTACTTTTTTTGCAGGTCGCACTTCATCATGGACGCCACGTACCTCATCTACTTCAACACGTCCTGCTGCAACACCACATACTTCAACCTCCAACTCCAACCGCGATACCAGGAAACAGGCTCCTACTCCACCCTCTACGAAGATCACACCTTTTGGGCCTGCACAGAGCTCTTCTTCATCTATTGCATCCACAGGGCAAACACATGAGGTTATATGCCGTCGTTGCAAGGGTGGAGGTCACTTTGCGAGAGAATGCCCTTCCAAGCGTGTCATGATTGTTACTGAGGATGGTGGATATGCGTCTGCTAGTGATTATGATGAGGAGACTTTGGCTCTCATTGCAAGAGAAGAACACGATGGCGACGATGCAGAACCAGAAACACACTACATGGCTGCTGATTACGCTGACAGGTATGAAAGTTTAGTTGCTCAACGTGTTCTTAGTGTGCAGGTTACACAGGCTGAACAAAATCAGAGGCACAACTTATTCCACACAAAGGGAGTTGTGAAGGAGCGTTCTGTTCGTGTCATCATCGATGGAGGGAGTTGCAATAACTTGGCTAGCATGGAGATGGTGGAGAAGCTGTCTCTAACCACCAGACCACATCCTCATCCTTATTACATCCAATGGTTGAACAATAGTGGCAAGGTTAAGGTAACACGTACCGTTCGTGTGCTTTTTAGCATTGCTACATGTTCTGATTATGTGGATTGTGATGTGGTACCCATGCAAGCATGTTCTGTTTTACTTGGTAGACCATGGCAGTTTGATAAAAATTCTGTACACCATGGTAGGACAAATCAGTATACTCTTGTTCATAAGGATCATAATATCACTTTGCTTCCTATGTCTCCCGAACATATTATGAAAGATGACATTGCTAGAGCTAGTAAAGCAAAACAGGAGAAAAATAAGAGTGAAAATCATATTGTAGCACAGGAATTTGAGCAACACCATAAGCATAATAAACCATCATCTACTGTTGCATCTGAAATAAAATTGAAGAGTGGATGTTTACTTGCTACTAAATCTGATATTAATGATTTGGATGTTGCTACATCTGTTTGCTATGCTTTTGGATGCAAAGAGGTATTATGTTCATTCGAGGACATGCCTCCCTCTTTGCCTCCTGCTGTCATTAACATTTCGCAGGAGTTCGCTGACGTCTTTCCAAAAGACGTGCCATCGGGATTACCACCTATTCGCGGGATTGAGCATCAGATTGACTTAATTCCCGGTGCATCCCTACCCAACCGTGCGTCCTACCGTACCAATCCCGAGGAGACAAAGGAGATTATGCGTCAAGTACAGGAGCTGCTTGACAAAGGTTATATACATGAATCCCTTAGTCCTTGTGCTGTTCCTATTATTCTAGTTCCTAAAAAGGATGGTACTTCGCGCATGTGTGTGGATTGTAGAGGCATTAATAATATTACTATTCGTTATCGTCATCCTATTCCTAGACTAGATGATATGCTTGATGAATTAAGTGGCTCTACAATTTTCTCCAAAGTTGATTTGCGTAGTGGATACCATCAAATTCGTATGAAATTGCGAGATGAATGGAAAACAGCATTTAAAACTAAGTTTGGATTATATGAGTGGTTAGTCATGCCTTTTGGGTTAACTAATGCACCTAGCACTTTCATGAGATTAATGAACGATGTTTTACGTGCTTTCATTGGACGATTTGTGGTAGTCTATTTTGATGATATATTGATTTTTAGTAGATCTTTGGAGGAACATTTGGAACATTTACGTGCTGTTTTTACTGCGCTACGTGATGCACGTTTGTTTGGTAACCTTGGGAAGTGCACCTTTTGCACCGACCGAGTATCTTTTCTTGGCTATGTTGTTACTCCACGGGGAATTGAAGTTGATAAAGCCAATGTTGAAGCTATTGAGAGTTGGCCGCAGCCCAAAACGGTCACACAAGTAAGGAGTTTTCTTGGCCTCGCTGGTTTCTATAGGCGTTTTGTGAGAGATTTCAACACCATTGCTGCGCCTCTCAATGAGCTTACAAAGAAGGACGTGCCTTTTTCTTGGGGTACCGCACAGGAAGAAGCCTTCACGGTCTTGAAAGATAAGTTAACACATGCTCCTTTACTCCAACTTCCTGATTTTAATAAGACTTTCGAGCTTGAATTTGATGCTAGTGGAATTGGGTTAGGAGGTGTGTTATTACAAGATGGTAAACCTGTTGCGTACTTTTCTGAAAAATTAAGTGGGCCTAGTCTGAATTATTCTACTTATGATAAGGAATTATATGCTCTTGTTCGGACTTTGGAAACATGGCAACATTATTTATGGCCCAAAGAATTTGTTATACATTCTGATCATGAATCTTTGAAACATATTAAAAGTCAAGCAAAACTGAACCGTAGACATGCTAAATGGGTTGAATTCATTGAGACTTTCCCTTATGTCATTAAACACAAGAAGGGTAAAGACAATGTTATTGCTGATGCTTTGTCTCGTCGTTATACTATGCTTTCACAACTTGACTTTAAAATATTTGGTTTGGAGACCATCAAAGATCAATATGTGCATGATGCTGAATTTAGCGACGTGTTGCAGAATTGTAAAGAAGGGAGAACATGGAACAAGTTCGTTATTAATAATGGATTTGTGTTTCGTGCTAACAAGCTATGCATTCCAGCTAGCTCCGTTCGTCTTTTGTTGTTACAGGAGGCGCACGGAGGAGGATTAATGGGACACTTTGGCGTGAAGAAGACGGAGGACGTACTTGCTACACATTTCTTTTGGCCAAAGATGAGACGGGATGTTGAGCGTTTTGTTGCTCGCTGCACTACATGTCAAAAAGCTAAGTCACGACTCAATCCTCATGGTTTATATATGCCTTTACCTGTACCTAGTGTTCCTTGGGAGGATATATCTATGGACTTTGTTTTAGGTTTACCTCGAACAAAGAAGGGGAGGGATAGCATATTTGTTGTCGTGGATAGATTTTCTAAAATGGCACACTTTATACCATGTCATAAAAGTGATGATGCTGCTCATGTTGCTGATTTGTTCTTTCGTGAAATTATTCGGTTGCATGGTGTGCCAAATACAATTGTTTCCGATCGTGATGCTAAATTTCTTAGCCACTTTTGGAGATGTTTATGGGCTAAGTTGGGGACTAAACTGCTTTTTAGTACTACATGTCACCCCCAAACTGATGGCCAAACTGAAGTAGTCAATAGATCATTGTCTACTATGCTTAGGGCTGTTTTGAAGAATAACCTGAAAATGTGGGAAGAATGCTTGCCTCATATTGAATTTGCTTATAATCGTTCGCTACATTCTACCACTAAGATGTGCCCTTTTGAAGTTGTGTATGGTTTCTTACCTCGTGCACCTATTGATTTGTTGCCTCTTCCGTCTTCGGAGAAGGTTAATTTTGATGCTAAAGAACGTGCTGAATTGATATTAAAGATTCATGAGTTAACTAAGGAAAACATTGAGCGTATGAATGCTAAATACAAACTTGCTGGAGATAAGGGTAGAAAACATGTTGTCTTTGCACCTGGAGATCTTGTTTGGTTACATTTGCGTAAGGATAGGTTTCCTGATTTGCGCAAGTCAAAGCTAATGCCACGTGCTGATGGTCCTTTTAAGGTGTTAGAGAAAGTAAATGATAATGCATATAAACTTGAGCTGCCTGCAGAGTTTGGGGTTAGCCCCACTTTTAACATTGCAGATTTGAAGCCTTATTTGGGTGAGGAAGATGAGCTTCCGTCGAGGACGACGTCAGTTCAAGAAGGGGAGGATGATGAGGACATCCCTACTAATGTTACACCCACCCCGACTGCTATACATACAGGACCAATTACTAGAGCTCGCGCACGTCAATTGAATTACCAGGTACTTTCGTTTCTTGGAAATCCTTCTAATATTCATGAACATATGATGCTGCCTAAATTAGATACTTTTGTTTTACTTATGAATGAAGGACCTATCATGGATAAGAAGGATGACCATTGGAGCGGGATCAAGCATGGAGGAGAAGGTGCGCGCGCGGGGAAGAACATTGGAGCTTCCAGTGATGATTTTCGCACATTGAAGCCACCATAATGGGAGTGGGAAGCTGTGGACGAAATATGCATGATGCCACTTTATAAAATTCGTCCATAGGCTGCGCCACCTTAATTTTGGGCCAGGCCCATGTAATTTCGAAATACCATATTATAGGCTGTTTTTAGAGTCCGTATGTATGGGGAAACTGACTTAGGGTCGGTTTCGGACCCCTCCTCCAAGGGGCCACGAAATTCCCTTCTATTCCCCCATATATACAGCCCTTAGGGCTTCGTTTTAGGTTTGGGTTTTGTTTAGATTACAAGTTCGCCATAGCAGCAACTTCGCGTTCTTCGTTTGTGTTCCGCGACCAGACAAAGGCGTCACAGAACCCCACTTCATCAATAAAGCTTTCCTCTTATATTCGCAATATCCAGATTGCAATCTTAGTTTCTTGCTTGTTCTTCGTTTGCGTGCAGGAAATAGACCCTCGTGGTCAGGTTGATCGTGCTCCGGCGTGGTCAATAACCTCTCAGAGTTGGTTTAGCGATTGCTAAGGCGCGACGTCTCACACGTTCGTAGTCGGATCGTCAAAGTCTACTCCACCAAAAACGATAGCCACCATCTCATCGAAAGACAGGGACAACTTCGCCTATATCAAGACCCCTCCTCCAAGGGCCCACAAAATTCCCCTCTATTCCCCCATATATACAGCCCTTAGGGCGTCGTTTTAGGTTTGGGTTTTGTTTAGATTATAAGTTCGCCATAGCTACAACTTCGCATTCTTCGTTTGTGTTCCACGACCAGACAAAGGCGTCCCAGAACCCCACTTCATCAATAAAGCTTTCCTCTTATATTCGCAATATCCAGATTGCAATCTTAGTTTCTTGCTTGTTCTTCGTTTGCGTGCAGGAAACAGACCCTCGTGGTCAGGTTGATCGTGGTCCGGCGTGGTCAATAACCTCTCGGAGTTGGTTTAGCGATTGCTAAGGCGCAGCGTCATCACACGTTCGTGGTCGGATCGTCAAAGTCTACTCCACCAAAACGATAGCCACCATCTCATCGAAAGACAGGGACAACTTCGCCTCTATCACCGAGTCCATGGCCGAGCAGGCAAAACGTCGAACACCTTGTCGGCATGACGGGCGAGCAGGCGAGCAGACTCCGGCTTCCCAGACGGCATGGCTTGGGCGAGGGGATGGGCGAGGGTCGGGGAAGCGAAATCCGGCGAGGAAGGACGAAGTGGGGTCTTCTAGCGGCGACGCAGGGGCCGTGAACAAGCGAGGGTCGCCGGGGTCGCCGGGGTCGGTAGTGGGGAAGTGGCTCGGCGCTAGGAAAAAGGGACGAGATTCGCCTGACAGTGGTGTCCCACACGCCGATTTGTTACCGCCGGAGCCCCCAAGAGACCCCAGCGCCCTGGGTTCGGCCTGGGTTCGCCGACCCAAAAAAGGCCTCAACCGGCGAAAAACGGCGTCTTGGAGCCGCGACTGGGTTTTTTTTCGCCCGCCGACGATAAAAAAGCGGCTTGGAAGGTCCTTTGGAACCGCGGCTGGAGATGCTCTTACTTTCCACCATCCAACTTGCGGAGCGGCGGAGACGGGGCACTAGCTGCAGCAGAGCGGCGGAGACGATTTTGACCGCGTGGATCTATGCAAAATCTATACCTATATTAGGAAAAAATTATTTTTGCCACTCTAGATTTTACCAATTTTAATTGTGCGATTGTGATATTTTATTTTTACCACTCTTAAACTTAAACAATACGTCACATATACCATTCTGTTAGGTCTCTATGAGTTGACCATTTATCGGAGCTAGTTGACCACACAATGTGCTGTCAATATTTGCAAAAAAGACTAATATTGTGTTTGCTGACGTTTAGGCTACATTGGAAGTGATCCATACCTGTCCTATTACTAATCTACCATTCTTAAAAAGTTGCTCCCCGCTACTTCCTATTCTCTCATCATGCATACTGACCACATCAGCGATGCCATGTCAGCTACCATGTTCCAATTGGTGCTTCTATTTCCAAGTGTAAGCGCACAAAAGCTGAAGTTAGTAATTGCATGTCAAGGCTGTGACTCCATGTCTTCTCCACTATTAGCCATGTGATTCCTTCGTGAAGCCACGTCCCCTTCCTAGGCCCACACCTACCCCACGAGTCGCTTGATTCCTCTTAACTGTCACATCCAGTCCCTTCCCCTACACGAGTCTTCTTCTTCTTCCTTCAGTTACGATCTAGACAACAGAACAAGCGTTGATCCATTAACTTGATCCCTAGACTTCTCCCCTTCCATATATAAACATTGGCTTCATGGCACTACAACATGGAAATCAAGATACGCTTCATAGCTCTACTCCTCTTTCAGCTACCCCCTCTCCTGTCTAGCGTTGTGAGAGTCATAGACAACGCATCGGTCTCATTGTATGGAGTCTCGATCTGGCGTCCAAGCCTAGAAGATGCAGTGTTGATTCCGCCCACACCGTCATCATCCATCATCGTTTTTTTTGTATTCATCCGGAAGCAACCGTACAACCTGCATCCCTCCATGGATATTTCGTATGGTTGGCAGATATTATATTGCTTTTTAGATTATGCAACTGGTGCCTAGACGCTAGAAACATTCAAACCTTTATTTTTCTGATCTCAAGCGATTCTATTTGGAATCATATCAAGTAAGTTTTTCTTGGGCTGCGTTGGCTGGTTCTTTCCTATATTCTTATTGGTTGTGTCAATGTTCTTTCCGTTCAGAGTACATATTGGTTGATAAATTAAATTCTTCTTGCAACTTTCAGTTTTGTCTCCATGCATCACTGAAGTTGACTGTGAGTTCTTTATTATCCCATTGATGATATTTTCTCAGATTTATTCTGATCCTTTTGCCAAATGATAGATGAAACCCTCATGTGTGCAGAAATGTGTGTTGTATCGGGGTGCAACATGGAGGCAAAATATACTTTCTGAACCCAAATCCATGACTTATCACTAATTATATGAAGAACGTACTATTGAAGTGGTGTAATCTGTGTGATGGCATCATCAAGTGAGATATATGCATGGCAAGGAATATGTCGTGTACGTTTACTTACTGCTTTTGATGTGCCAATAAAATAGATGATTGTGTTCCTTATTTCCTGCAGCTCCAAAATGGATTCTTAATTGGTAAGATACATGGATCAATTGGGAAGGATTCTGATATTTATCATATCATTTGACAGCAACAAAACTCATGGATCATTTTTTACATATTCATCTATCCTACGTTCTGTTCACCTTGCTTAGTTTGATTGTAGAGACCTGACATTATGGACTGATCGGAATGTTTCATATGCAGCTCACATATACAAGATGTGGTGTTCACTGTTTTTTCTTCGGTAATTTTCGTATGCATGAGACGACCTCACATGCTAAATCGTCATCCACGCATGTACCTTCTTACAAACTACATTACTGGTTCTACCTAAAATCAGTAATTATTTTGCTTAAATTTAGAATTTATCATCAGGAGAGTGATCGCGTTCGTTCGTAACCAAGAAAAACTCTCATTAGCACTCTTTGGTCAGTTTCAACTTGCAACTATGCCATGTCAAATCCTTATATTGTTTGTATTTATTGGATAGTCACTTTGATTTGTAATTTTTATCCATTACGCTATCTGTGACTATGAATAAACCTTCGATATGTATGCACTGCTACAAAGTTCCTGCACCAGCTTAATGCATACTCTTTGTTGAAACAAAATTACTTCGGAAAATACTAGCTTTTGATTTATGTAATTTTGTTCATACAAAATTCATCCAAAATTAATCTTTAAATTCTCGCAGCAATGCGCGGGGAAATCATCTAGTTAAGCTAACACACCCATCCTCATCGCCCAACACCCACACACCAGCAACAACGCACCCGACCCCATCGTCGTACGGGGCTCTAATAATGGCCGCCACCCGGCCCTTCGAACGCCGCGTCTCCGTCCCGCCAGTCACCGCAGCGTGACACCCCCTCTGGCCTCCTCGACGACCTCTATAGCCTCCTCGACACCCGCCTCCTCAACGCTCGCCACCACCTAGGGTTCCCGCCACCGCCACCCAGGGTTTCGGCCTCCCCGATGCCCCTCCGTTCTCTCCGATGCCAGCCTCCCTGACCCCCGCCTCCAATGGTCGCCGCCAGCTAGGGTTTTGGCCTCCCCGACGTCGTTCGTCACCTAGGTCTCCGGCCCCGACTCCTCCAG
Organism: Hordeum marinum; assembly: GCA_022496015.1. Lineage (NCBI taxonomy): Eukaryota > Viridiplantae > Streptophyta > Magnoliopsida > Poales > Poaceae > Hordeum > Hordeum marinum. The sequence continues at coordinate 148,219,550 of CM039676.1, forward strand.
CGGTTCCTTCTCTAGCCTCCCCTCGCAACGCTCTTCTCCAACCTTCCTTAGGCAACGCCCCCTCCCTACAGGATGGAGGGAGTCGCTACTTCGGCCATGGCGGCAGGAGCGCCAATCCGCTCGTTCCTCTTTTTGATGGGCAAGTGATTCCTGATCGTTCATCAACTTCCTGATGTTTCCTTTGCAGCTTAATTGTGTGACTACTCTTGTGCTTAATTGTGTCACTAGTCTATGTCCAAAGTTGTTGTAATTTGTGATAAGAATTCAGTTGTGTGCATTCAGGCTCTGTTTAGCAGTATGTCCAAAGTTACAACAACTAATTTGTATGTCAGTTCCTACCATTTACAACAACTAACTTACAGCAACTAGCTACTCAACCCATGCAAACCTGCCATTTCATGCAGTATGCCCGAAGTTGCATACTACCAACAGAAAAGGAAAACTATGGGCTTTTTTATGTGATCATAGACTGAAACTAATTTGTATCATACTAATATAGCAATGTAGTTGCAAAGCTTGTGTGTTGCATTGACTCGTGTCAAATTTGTTGATTTTTATGCTATCTATTTTTCAATGTGGTTGCATTGACTCGTGTCAAATTTGTGTCAGTGTAGGTCAAATTTGCCTCCTTATAAGCTGATCGTGACATATGGGGTGCATTCTTACAAGAATTACAAGGGTGGACTATGCACCGTGTCTTCTTGGAGCTGGGATATCCATGTAGAGAGGCAGACTACTTACAATCGGCTTGTGTGTCTCCTGCAAAATAAATATCCTTGGGGAAATGATGAGGGTGTTGTGCTTTCAAAGTGGAATAGTTGTAGAAAATATTTCGATCTAGTTCGCAATGATGAAGATGTGGTGAGGATGTATGATGACAACGAGGAAGAAAAAATTATTAAGGTACTTATCCAGTTCTGTAGGAATGGCGAGGAGGAGGAGTTTGCTCACAACTTGCTTCAACCAATCCCACCTTCTTCTCCAGCAAAGAAAATGTGCAAGCCCATAGTGGAAGACTTAACTCAAAATTCTCACTATGAGTATGAGATACATGAGGAGAACTTGACAAGCCAACATAGATCTAAAGAGGAGAGGATCATGTAGGAATGGATGAGGACAACCAGTACCTTGCTGGCGGTGACCGAGATAATGGAGGAAAGGAAGCCAAAAAATGCTGATCAAGAGGCAACTGAAGATGTTTTTCAAGATGTCGAGGAGGATAACGATGAGCAGGAAGAGCATAATGATGAGCATGAAGAGGATAGTGATGAGGAGGAAGAGGATGACAAAGGGGTTGTTAGTCATGAGGATAGTGACAGAGGAATGGTGCTTGATATTCCAGCAATTAGCTATGACAAGGATAATCCACCTATGACAAAAGGGGCATTATTCCCCTCTATTAAAGAGTTTAGAATTGCACTTGCTCCGCATGCTATTGTCAATGACTTCAGTTACAAAACCGATAAAAGTGATCAAAAAGGATGAGAGTTTCTTGTTCCTACAACCCATCGGAAGGGAAACAACCATGCAAGTGGAAGGTTAGTGGTTCTATCTTATATGATGGCAAAACAGTTCAGGTGAAGAATGAACTCAAGATGCACACATGTACTAGCACACAAAGAGATGGCAAAGTAAAGGTTGTTAAGAAAAAATGGATTGCTGCCAAGGTGACTGATTGGTTGAAGGGTGATCCAAGTATGACTAGCATCGTCTTGCAGAAAAGGTTGTTTGAGAAATACCATGTCGATATTGATTATCAAAGAGTGTTTGCAAGTAGGCGCCTAGCCATGGAGGAGATATTTGGAAGTGGGAAGAAAGTTTTGAGTGCAAGCACAACTGGCAAGCCGGGCTGCTTAGGAAGTGTCCAACACGTGTTGTAGTGATAGACCACAAAGAGAGCAAAGGACAACAACTTTTCACAAGAGCATTTGTGTGTTTTAGAGCTTGCATAGATGGATTCCTCTCAGGATGTAGACCTTACTTGAGAGTTGATGCCACAACCTTGAATGGGAAATGGAAAGGACAGCTTGCAGTTGCTTGTGGTGTTGATGGACACGACTGGTTGTATCCGGTAGCTTATGTTGTCTTCGATTCGGAAACTAAATAAAACTGGTCCTTGGCGATCTCATGATGGAGCGTCTCCGGCAGGCTATAAAAGCTCATGAGGAGCATGAGCAGGCTCGACAGGGACGAATTGATGAGAACAGTCCATGTGACCTTCGATAGCCATCTACTCTGCCAAGGCTCGATAAAGTGTTGGATCTTGTTCACTGTGGGTCGTAGCTCCGCCACGGCGAGCCATGAGTCACTCATGGGGATCCAGTGGTAAGTCATGGGGAATGTCCCGAGTTGACAATTAAGGTGGCCAACAATGCTCTGCCGAGTGATGTGGGAGTATCCCAACGCCACAACCTTGCTCTTGTCAAAATTAATCTTGAGACCTAACATTTGTTGAAAGAGGAGCAAGAGGAATTTCAGGTTCGTTATTTCGCGATCAGGGCCCTTCACCATGATGATGGTGACGTCAACATATTATAGGAGGGAAACACCATTCCCTCCCGCAATGTGTGGGACTATGCCGCGGAGGGTCCCGTGGCTTTGGCCTTGTCCAAGATGGAGGCAAGTGCATCCACCACCATATTAAACAAGAAAGGGGAGAATGGATCGCCCTATAGGACCCCACAGAAGGTGGGGAAGTAGGGACCAATCTCCCCGTTGATGTTCACCACAGTCTGCCCTGAGGAGACCATTTGCATGATCCGGGTAACCCAACGGTCATCAAAGCCCTTCTGGGGTAAAACTTCTCGAAGGAAGGGCCAACTGACCGTGTCATACACTTTGTGGAAATCCGGCTTCAGGAAGACTGCCTTGAGGTGGTTGGCGCGGATCTCATGCAAGACTAGGACCATCTAGGATATACCGACCTTCGATGAAGGCTGGCTAGTCGGGGTGAGTGATGTGATCCGCAAACGGGGTCACCCTATGATAGAGGCGAAGTTGTCCCTGTCTTTCGATGAGATGGTGGCTATCGTTTTTGGTGGAGTAGACTTTGACGATCCGACTACGAACGTGTGAGCCGTCGCGCCTTAGCAATCGCTAAGTAGGGATGTCCTCATCACCCTATTGGTGTACCCCTTTGCCAGGATGTGGGAAATCGCATTGATCACCGTGATCGATCGAAGCTCGCGAATGTTAGAGGCCTCTAGAACCTTGGGGATGAGAGTGATGATCCAGTAGTTGAGGCAGGAAAGATGAATGGATCCACATAAAATTCCTCAAAGAGAACCATCACCTCCTTCTTTATGATAATCCAGAAGGTGTGGAAGAACTTCATCGCGAGGCCATCCGGGCCCGGGGCGGACGAAGGGTCCATGCCTTTGATGGCAGTCCAAACCTCCTCTTCTCAGAACAGAGCCGTGAGAGCCGCATTCTCGGCCATAGACACGCGCAAGCATTCGGGACAGATGTCGTGCGCTAGAGCTAGTCCTCCCCTAGGGGAGGAGGAGAATAGGGCTTTATAGAAGCCATTGACGTGGGACCGGATGTCAGCCAGTTGTTGCAGGAGGTTCTCACCATCCCAAAGGAAGGGGATGGTGCTTCGACGCCTGCGACCGTTAGAAATAACTTGGAAATATGACGTATTGGCATATCCCTGGAGGACCCATTTCCGGGTACCCCGCATCCGCCAATAGGCCTCCTCATCCGTATATGATCGTGAACTGGTCCTCAAGATCATATCGAAGTAGCCACTCATCGGATGAGAGGCCCGTGGAGCCAGTGCGGAGGTCTAGGGCCTGGATGGCGTCAAGGAGGTATTTCTTTCGTTCCCACATATTTTGACCAAGGTTTGCGCCCCAGCCCTTTGTAAACTAGCGCGACAGTTTGGCGCAGAAGTGCCAGGAGACGACTGCCGAAAGAGCATGGTGGAGAGGATACAAGTCTCCATCCATCTATCGCAAACGGCCTTGGCAAAACCATTATGATTAAGCCAGAAGGTCTCGAAACAAAACCACGGGGGTTGTGGGAGGGCGATCGTTCTCGAAGGATAGAAGTAGGGAACATGGTCATATCCGATCCGGGTGATGGCCCGGAGGGAGGCCAGAGGACACCGGATCTCCCACTCAGGCGACACAAGGACGCAGTCCACGACGGAGGGGTAGGACCCGTCTGGCGGTTGGTCCAAGTAAACCTGGCCCCAACCCTATCTAATTCACGGAGACCGAGATCAGTGATGCGGTCGTTAAACATCTACATCCGAGGGAAGTTGATCAAATTGTTACTCTTGTCTTCCTTGGACCGGATCAGATTAAAATCACCCCTGTCACAACTGGAAGTTGGGCTGCCGAGACCTTGTAGCGAAGCTCGTCGATGAAGGCCTCCGACCGACGGTGATTAGCAGGGTTGTATACCACAACAACTTCTCACTTAAACTTCAGGGCTCGTTCGAATAGTTCCATACTCACAAAGAACTCGTCTCGGTCCATACTCCCCACCTCAAAGGTGATGTCCTTTACGCCTAAAAGGATGCCACCCGAGTGTCCAGTGGTCCCACTAGAAGGGAGCCAATGTCGGGCAAACATGTAACTTTGAGAAAGCACGCAAAAAATAGTTGCAATTGCGAAGTATTGAACTTATGTCATCGACAACAACTAATTAACCTGATGCCATTTGAGCTAGCATAAGTTTGTTTCTTGAAAGTTTTCGTCCTGAAATAGTACCATCTCGATTACTTGCGTACAATCACACCAGTTTATATACGTGCAAAATTTGCACATACCCAGAAGCTAGTTGTGAGATGATTTCTACCTACTGGATGATAAAATAACATATGTAGCATATTGATATGAAGTCCACGAGAGGAAATGTGTGCTACATGAGAAAAATGCAAGATCTGACCGATTAAATATACTTCGGCTGAGGAGCGAAGATCCATGGGTGCCACCTAAAACAGATGCTAGATAACCGGCAAAAGAGCCCATGCCTTGTAAAGGGAGAGAAAATAACACACACTCTTAATTCATTAACCATGACTCAAGACCCTAATAGTTCCATTATTTTCACATTGTATCACATTTGTGTTGTCAACGATGGCCTCTCTCTCGCGCTCACACAGTCGCTCGGAATAAGATGAGAAATATGTTGTTTTTCTTTGCAAGGCTTTTCACAGGTGTGCATGTGTGATTATCGATGTTTTATTTCCTCTCAATCTTTTTAGTGGGTGTTTATTTGCAATTATGATCGTCACCGGTACGAAAGAAAAATAGACCAATAAACATGACTCAAGACCCTAATAGTTCCACGTCCTTTATTTTCACACCGTATCACATTTGTGTTGCCAACAGTGGCCTCTCTCTCTCATGCGCATATACTCGCTCGGAATAAGATGAAAAATATGTTTTTTCCTGCATGTTTTCCAGAGGTGTGCATGTGTGGTTATCGATATTTTATTTCCTCTCAATCTTATTTTAGTGGGCGTTTATTTACAATTCGGATCGTCATCGATATGAAAGAAAAATGAACCTTGCACTATAGATTAACTTTGCACCAAAAATAATATTTTAAAATTATTTAAGAGCTACAAATAACATCATATTTAGAGTCTACACAGTTTCTAATGAAATTTTATATATAACATGGTAAAATCGAAGTTACGGCTTAAAAGATATGTATAATTTTGTTTTAGATAAATTAGGACTAATTAACTCAAAAGTCAGGGTTTTTTTATTTTAAAATAAAAGGGAACATTTGTCTGACTTAAAAATGGACGACGAGTTGATTACATGAAATGTTGGGAAGTTTTCTGAGATAATGCCAAAATGATCTGACCGTGTCTTAACCTGTAATGCGGGTTAATTTACAGAAAACTAAGGTTTTTTGTAAAAATGATGTAATGGTGAACTGACGAAAACACTTCGTGCTTTATTAATAAGTATAGATATAGATATAGTAGAGAAAACTGTGTTTTACTAATGATGCGACAATGAACCGACGAAAGCACTTCGTGCTTTATTATTAGGTAGAGATGTTTCATCAAAACTTTCCTTGTATTTAGAAGGCATCATATATGGAGAACGACGTTTGGAGGCCGAGCTCCATGGAGGTCTATATTTTTGAAAAATTGAAAATTCAAATTTTTTGGTTTCAAAAAAATCTGAAAAAAATTATGCAAGGAAGGAAGGATGTTATGTGTACGTGTGTAAATTTTTAGGATGAAATACCTTGAAATACAATCTGCACAAAAAATACAAATTCATGGCCTGAGACGATGAATAGTATCATGTGTTAAAAAGCCTCAGATTTGTCTTTTTTGTACAGGCATCATTCCAACGTATTTTTTTCTGAAAATTTACACACATGTGTGTTACGCCCTCACATATCTCTGTATTTTCTTCAGAATTTTTCGAAATGTAAAAATATGAATTTTCATGAATTTTGAATTTTGCATTTAAAGGCCTCCATGAAGCTCAGCCTGCAAAAGCAATTTCCGACATATATGCAATTATAATATAAATGTTGGTCTACATGCTCACATACATGTCCTTTGTATGGTTGTTATGTGATAGAGGCAAAGTTGTCCCTGTCTTTCGATGAGATGGTGGCTATCGTTTTGGTGGAGTAGACTTTGATGATCCGACTACGAACATGTGATGACGCCACGCCTTAGCAATCGCTAAACCAACTCCGAGAGGTTATTGAGCACGCCGGAGCACGATCAACCTGACCACGAGGGTCTGTTTCCTGCACGCAAATGAAGAACAAGCAAGAAACTAAGATTGCAATCTGGATATTGCGAATATAAGAGGAAAGCTTTATTGATGAAGTGGGGTTCTGTGACGCCTTTGTCTGGTCGTGGAACACAAACGAAGAACGCGAAGTTGCAGCTATGGTGAGGTTTGCATGGGTTGAGTAGCTAGTTGCTGTAAATTAGTTGTTGTAAATGGCAGGAACTGACATACAAATTAGTTGTTGTAACTTTGGACATACTGCTAAACAGAGCCTGAATGCACACAACTGAATTCTTATCACAAATTACAACAACTTTGGACGTAGACTAGTGACACAATTAAGCACAAGAGTAGTCACACAATTAAGCTGCAAAGGAAACATCAGGAAGTTGATGAACGATCAGGAATCACTTGCCCATCAAAAAGAGGAACGAGCGGATTGGCGCTCCTGCCGCCATGGCCGAAGTAGCGACTCCCTCCATCCTGTAGGGAGGGGGCGTTGCCTAAGGAAGGTTGGAGAAGAGCGTTGCGAGGGGAGGCTAGAGAAGGAACCGCTGGAGGAGTCGGGGCCGGAGACCTAGGTGACGAACGACGTCGGGGAGGCCAAAACCCTAGCTGGCGGCGACCATTGGGGGCGGGGGTCAGGGAGGCTGGCATCGGAGAGAACGAAGGGGCATCGGGGAGGCCGAAACCCTGGGTGGCGGTGGCCAGAACCCTAGGTGGTGGCGAGCGTTGAGGAGGCGGGTGTCGAGGAGGCTATAGAGGTCGTCGGGGAGGCCAGAGGGGGCGTCACGCTGCGGTGACCGGCGGGACGGAGACGCGGCGGCCGAAGGGCCGGGTGGCGGCCATTATTAGAGCCTCGTGCGATGATGGGGTCGGGTGCGTTGTCGCTGGTGTGTGGTGGGTGTTGGGCGATGAGGATGGGTGTGTTAGCTTAACTAGATGATTTCCCTGCGCATTGCTGCGAGAATTTAAAGATTTAATTTTGGATGAATTTTTTATGAACAAAATTACATAAATCAAAAGCTAGTATTTTCCGAAGTAATTTTGTTTCAACAAAGAGTATGCATTAAGCTGGTGCAGGAACTTTGTAGCAGTGCATACATATCGAAGGTTTATTCATAGTCACAGATAGCGTAATGGATAAAAATTACAAATCAAAGTGACTATCCAATAAATACAAACAATATAAGGATTTGACATGGCATAGTTGCAAGTTGAAACTGACCAAAGAGTGCTAATGAGAGTTTTTCTTGGTTACGAACGAACGCGATCACTCTCCTGATGATAAATTCTAAATTTAAGCAAAATAATTACTGATTTTAGGTAGAACCAGTAATGTAGTTTGTAAGAAGGTACATGCGTGGATGACGATTTAGCATGTGAGGTCGTCTCATGCATACGAAAATTACCGAAGAAAAAATAGAGAACACCACATCTTGTATATGTGAGCTGCATATGAAACATTCCGATCAGTCCATAATGTCAGGTCTCTACAATCAAACTAAGCAAGGTGAACAGAACGTAGGATAGATGAATATGTAAAAAATGATCCATGAGTTTTGCTGTTGTCAAATGATATGATAAATATCAGAATCCTTCCCAATTGATCCATGTATCTTACCAATTAAGAATCCATTTTGGAGCTGCAGGAAATAAGGAACACAATCATCTATTTTATTGGCACATCAAAAGCAGTAAGTAAACGTACATGACATATTCCTTGCCATGCATATATCTCACTTGATGATGCCATCACACAGATTACACCACTTCAATAGTACGTTCTTCATATAATTAGTGATAAATCATGGATTTGGGTTCAGAAAGTATATTTTGCCTCCATGTTGCACCCCGATACAACACACATTTCTGCACACATGAGGGTTTCATCTATCATTTGTCAAAAGGATCAGAATAAATCTGAGAAAATATCATCAATGGGATAATAAAGAACTCACAGTCAACTTCAGTGGTGCATGGAGACAAAACTGAAAGTTGCAAGAAGAATTTAATTTATCAACCAATATGTACTCTAAACGGAAATAACATTGACACAACCAATAAGAATATAGGAAAGAACCAGCCAACGCAGCCCAAGAAAAACTTACTTGATATGATTCCAAATAGAATCGCTTGAGATCAGAAAAATAAAGGTTTGAATGTTTCTAGCGTCTAGGCACCAGTTGCATAATCTAAAAAGCAATATAATATCTGCCAACCATACGAAATATCCATGGAGGGATGCAGGTTGTACGGTTGCTTCCGGATGAATACAAAAAAAACGATGATGGATGATGACGGTGTGGGCGGAATCAACACTGCATCTTCTAGGCTTGGACGCCAGATCGAGACTCCATACAATGAGACCGATGCGTTGTCTATGACTCTCACAACGCTAGACAGGAGAGGGGGCAGCTGAAAGAGGAGTACAGCTATGAAGCGTATCTTGATTTCCATGTTGTAGTGCCATGAAGCCAATGTTTATATATGGAAGGGGAGAAGTCTAGGGATCAAGTTAATGGATCAACGCTTGTTCTGTTGTCTAGATCGTAACTGAAGGAAGAAGAAGAAGACTCGTGTAGGGGAAGGGACTGGATGTGACAGTTAAGAGGAATCAAGCGACTCGTGGGGTAGGTGTGGGCCTAGGAAGGGGACGTGGCTTCACGAAGGAATCACATGGCTAATAGTGGAGAAGACATGGAGTCACAACCTCGACATGCAATTACTAACTTCAGCTTTTGTGCGCTTACACTTGGAAATAGACGCACCGATTGGGACATGGTAGCTGACATGGTATTGCTGATGTGGTCAGTATGCATGATGAGAGAATAGGAACTAGCGGGGAGCAACTTTTTAAGAATGGTAGATTAGTAATAGGACAGGTATGGATCACTTCCAATGTAGCCTAAACGTCACCAAACACAATATTAGTCTTTTTTGCAAATATTGACAGCACATTGTCTGGTCAACTAGCTCCGATAAACGGTCAACTCACAGAGACCTAACAGAATGGTATATGTGATGTATTGTTTAAGTTTAAGAGTGGTAAAAATAAAATATCGCAATCGCACAATTAAAATTGGTAAAATCTAGAGTGGCAAAAATAATTTTTTCCCAATATAGGTATAGATTTTGCATAGATCCACGCGGTCAAAATCGTCTCCGCCGCTCTGCTGCAGCTAGTGCCCCGTCTCCGCCGCTCCGCAAGTTGGATGGTGGAAAGTAAGAGCATCTCCAGCCGCGGTTCCAAAGGACCTTCCAAGCCGCTTTTTTATCGTCGGCGGGCGAAAAAAACCCAGTCGCGGCTCCAAGACGCCGTTTTTCGTCGGTTGAGGCCTTTTTTGGGTCGGCGAACCCAGGCCGAACCCAGGGCGCTGGGGTCTCTTGGGGGCTCCGGCGGTAACAAATCGGCGTGTGGGACACCACTGTCAGGCGAATCTCGTCCCTTTTTCCTAGCGCCGAGCCACTTCCCCACTACCGACCCCGGCGACCCCGGCGACCCTCGCTTGTTCACGGCCCTGCGTCGCCGCTAGAAGACCCCACTTCGTCCTTCCTCGCCGGATTTCGCTTCCCCGACCCTCGCCCATCCCCTCGCCCAAGCCATGCCGTCTGGGACGCCGGAGTCTGCTCGCCTGCTCGCCCGTCATGCCGACAAGGTGTTCGACGTTTTGCCTGCTCGGCCATGGACTCGGTGATAGAGGCGAAGTTGTCCCTGTCTTTCGATGAGATGGTGGATATCGTTTTGGTGGAGTAGACTTTGACGATCCGACCACGAACGTGTGATGACGTTGCGCCTTAGCAATCGCTAAACCAACTCCGAGAGGTTATTGACCACGCCGGACCACGATCAACCTGACCACGAGGGTCTGTTTCCTGCACGCAAACGAAGAACAAGCAAGAAACTAAGATTGCAATCTGGATATTGCGAATATAAGAGGAAAGCTTTATTGATGAAGTGGGGTTCTAGGACGCCTTTGTCTGGTCGTGGAACACAAACGAAGAACGCGAAGTTGTAGCTATGGCGAACTTATAATCTAAACAAAACTCAAACCTAAAACGACGCCCTAAGGGCTGTATATATGGGGGAATAGAGGGGAATTTCGTGGGCCCTTGGAGGAGGGGTCCGAAACCGACCCTAACTCAGTTTCCCCATACATACGGACTCTAAAAATAGCCTATAATATGGTATTTCGAAATTACATGGGCCTGGCCCAAAAATAAGGTGGCGCAACACCTATATTAGCCTAGGAACGAATTTTATAAAGTGGCATCATGCATATTTCGTCCAAGGCTTCTTGCTCCCATTATGGTGGCTTCAAAGTGCGAAAATCATCACTGGAAGCTCCATGGTTCTTTCCCGCGCGCGCACCTTCTTCTCCATGCTTGATCCCGCTCCAATGGTCATCCTTCTTGTCCATGCCAGGTGCTTCATTCACAAGTAAAACAAAAGTATCTAATTTAGGTAGCATCATATGTTCATGAACATTTGAAGGATTTGCAAGAAACGAAAGTACCTGGTAATTCAATTGATGTGCGCGAGCTCTAGTAATTGGTCATGTATGTATAGCACTCGGAGTTGTGGGTGTAGCATTTGTAGGGATGTCCTCATCATCCTCCCCTTCTTGAACTGAAGTCGTCCTCGACGGAAGCTCGTCTTCCTCACCCAAATAAGGCTTCAAATCTGCAATGTTAAAAGTGGGGCTAACCCCAAACTTTGCAGGTAGCTCAAGTCTATATGCATTATCATTTGTTTTTTCTAACACCTTAAAAGGACCATCAACACGTGGCATTAGCTTTGACTTGCGCAAATCAGGAAATCTATCCTTACGCAAATGTAACCAAACAAGATCTCCAGGTGCAAAGACAACATGTTTTCTACCCTTATCTCCCGCAATTTTGTATTTAGCATTCATACGCTCAATGTTTTCCTTCGTTAACTCATGCATCTTTAATATCAATTCAGCACGTTCTTTAGCATCAAAATTAGCCTTCTCCGAAGATGGAAGAGGCAACAAATCAATAGGTGCACGAGGTAAGAAACCATACACAACTTCAAAAGGGCACATCTTAGTGGTAGAATGTAGCGAACGATTATAAGCAAATTCAATATGAGGCAAGCATTCTTCCCACATTTTCAGGTTATTCTTCAAAACAGCCCTAAGCATAGTAGACAATGATCTATTGACTACTTCAGTTTGGCCATCAGTTTCGGGATGACATGTAGTACTAAAAAGTAGTTTAGTCCCCAACTTAGCCCATAAACATCTCCAAAAATGGCTAAGAAATTTAGCATCACGATCTGAAACAATTGTATTTGGTACACCATGCAATCGAATAATTTCACGAAAGAACAAATCAGCAACATGAGCAGCATCATCACTTTTATGACATGGTATAAAGTGTGCCATTTTGGAAAATCTATCCACGACAACAAATATGCTATCCCTCCCCTTCTTTGTTCGAGGTAAACATAAAACAAAGTCCATAGATATATCCTCCCAAGGAACACTAGGTACAGGCAAAGGCATATATAAACCATGAGGATTGAGTCGTGACTTAGCTTTTTGACATGTAGTGCAGCGAGCAACAAAACGCTCAACATCCCGTCTCATCTTTGGCCAAAAGAAATGTGTAGAAAGTACGTCCTCCGTCTTCTTCACGCCAAAGTGTCCCATTAATCCTCCTCCGTGCGCCTCCTGTAACAACAAAAGACAAATGGAGCTAGCTAGAATGCATAGCTTGTTAGCACGGAACACAAATCCATCCTTAATAACGAACTTGTTCCATGTTCTCCCTTCTTTACAATTATGCAACATGTCTCTAAATTCAGCATCATGCACATATTGATCTTTGATGATCTCCAAACCAAATATTTTAAAGTCAAGTTGTGAAAGTATAGTATAACGACGAGACAAAGCATCAGCAATAACATTTTCTTTACCCTTCTTGTGTTTAATGACATAAGGGAAAGTCTCAATGAATTCAACCCATTTAGCATGTCTACGGTTCAGTTTTGCTTGACTTTTAATATGTTTCAAAGATTCATGATCAGAATGTATAACAAATTCTTTGGGCCATAAATAATGTTGCCATGTTTCCAAAGTCCGAACAAGAGCATATAATTCCTTATCATAAGTAGAATAATTCAGACTAGGCCCACTTAATTTTTCAGAAAAGTACGCAACAGGTTTACCATCTTGTAATAACACACCTCCTAACCCAATTCCACTAGCATCACATTCAAGCTCGAAAGTCTTATTAAAATCAGGAAGTTGGAGTAAAGGAGCATGTGTTAACTTATCTTTCAAGACCGTGAAGGCTTCTTCCTGTGCGGTACCCCAAGAAAAAGGCACGTCCTTCTTTGTAAGCTCATTGAGAGGCGCAGCAATGGTGCTGAAATCTCTCACAAAACGCCTATAGAAACCAGCGAGACCAAGAAAACTCCTTACTTGTGTGACCGTTTTGGGCTGCGGCCAACTCTTAATAGCTTCAATCTTGGCTTTATCAACTTCAATTCCCTGTGGAGTAACAACATAGCCAAGAAAAGTTACTCGATCGGTGCAAAAGGTGCACTTCCCAAGGTTACCAAACAAACGTGCATCACGTAGCGCAGTAAAAACAGCACGTAAATGTTCCAAATGTTCCTCCAAAGATCTACTAAAAATCAATATATCATCAAAATAGACTACCACAAATCGTCCAATGAAAGCACGTAAAACATCGTTCATTAATCTCATGAAAGTGCTAGGTGCATTAGTTAACCCAAAAGGCATGACTAACCACTCATATAATCCAAACTTAGTTTTAAATGTTGTTTTCCATTCAACTCGCAATTTCATACGAATTTGATGGTATCCACTACGCAAATCAACTTTGGAGAAAATTGTAGAGCCACTTAATTCATCAAGCATATCATCTAGTCTAGGAATAGGATGACGATAATGAATAGTAATATTATTAATGCCTCTACAATCCACACACATGCGCGATGTACCATCCTTTTTAGGCACTAGAATAATAGGAACAACACAAGGACTAAGGGATTCACGTATATAACCTTTGTCAAGCAGCTCCTGTACTTGACGCATAATCTCCTTTGTCTCCTCTGGATTGGTACGGTAGGGCGCACGGTTGGGTAGGGATGCATCGGGAATTAAGTCAATCTGATGCTCAATCCCGCGAATAGGCGGTAATCCCGGTGGCACGTCTTGTGGAAAGACGTCAGCGAACTCCTGCAAAATGTTAATGACAGCAGGAGGCAAAGAGGGAGGCATGTCCTCGAATGAAAATAATACCTCTTTGCATACAAAAGCATAGCAAACAGATGTAGCAACATCCAAATCATTAATATCAGATTTAGTAGCAAGTAAACATCCACTCTTCAATTTTATTTCGGATGCAACAGTAGATGATGGTTTATTATGCTTATGGTGTTGCTCAAATTCCTGTGCTACAATCTGATTTTCACTCTTATTTTTCTCCTGTTTTGCTTTACTAGCTCTAGCAATGTTATCTTTCATAATATGTTTGGGACACATAGGAAGCAAAGTGATATTATGATCCTTATGAACAAGAGTATACTGATTTGTCCTACCATGGTGTACAGAATTTTTATCAAACTGCCATGGTCTACCAAGTAAAACAGAACATGCTTGCATGGGTACCACATCACAATCCACATAATCAGAATATGTAGCAATGCTAAAATGCACACGAACAGTACGTGTTACCTTAACCTTGCCACTATTGTTGAACCATTGGATGTAATAAGGATGAGGATGTGGTCTGGTGGTTAGAGATAGCTTCTCCACCATCTCCATGCTAGCCAAGTTATTGCAACTCCCTCCATCGATGATGACGCGAACAGAACGCTCCTTCACAACTCCCTTAATTGATATTAAAGATGCATGAGTTAACGAAGGAAAACATTGAGCGTATGAATGCTAAATACAAAAATTGCTGGAGATAAGGATAGAAAACATGTTGTCTTTGCACCTGGAGATCTTGTTTGGTTACATTTGCGTAAGGATAGATTTCCTGATTTGCGCAAGTCAAAGCTAATGCCACGTGCTGATGGTCCTTTTAAGGTGTTAGAGAAAATAAATGATAACGCATATAAACTTGAGCTGCCTATACAGTTTGGGGTTAGCCCCACTTTTAACATTGCAGATTTGAAGCCTTATTTGGGTGAGGAAGATGAGCTTCCGTCGAGGACGACTTCAGTTCAAGAAGGGGAGGATGATGAGGACATCCCTGCTAATGCTACACCCACAACTCCGAGTGCTATACATACAGGACCAATTACTAGAGCTCGCGCACGTCAGTTGAATTACCAGGTACTTTCGTTTCTTGCAAATCCTTCTAATGTTCATGAACATATGCTGCTGCCTAAATTAGATACTTTTGTTTTACTTATGAATGAAGGACCTATCATGGATAAGAAGGATGACCATGGGAGTGGGATCAAGCATGGAGAAGAAGGTGCGCGTGCGGGAAAGAACAATGGAGCTTCCAGTGATGATTTTTGCACTTTGAAGCCACCATAATGGGAGCAAGAAGCCTTGGACGAAATATGCATCATGCTACTTATAAAATTCGTCCCTAGGCTAATATAGGTGCCGCGCCACCTTATTGTTGGGCTAGGCCCATGTAATTTCGAAATACCATATTATAGGCTGTTTCTAGAGTCCGTATGTATGGGGAAACTGAGATAAGGTCTGTTTCGGACCCCTCCTCCAAGGGGGCACGAAATTCCCCTCTATTCCCCCATATATATAGCCCTTAGGGCGTCGTTTTAGGGTTGGGCTTTGTTTAGATTACAAGTTCGCCATAGCTGCAACTTCGCGTTCTTCGTTTGTGTTCCACGACCAGACAAAGGCGTCACAGAACCCCACTTCATCAATAAAGCTTTCCTCTTATATTCGCAATATTCAGATTGCAATCTTAGTTTCTTGCTTGTTCTTCGTTTGTGTGCAGGAAACAGACCCTCGTGGTCAGGTTGATCGTGCTTCGGCATGGTCAATAACCCCTCGGAGTTGGTTTAGCGATTGCTAAGGCGCGATGTATCACACGTTCGTAGTCGGATCGTCAAAGTCTACTCCACCAAAAACGATAGCCACCATCTCATCGAAAGACAGGGACAACTTCGCCTCTATCATTGTGTGGGACTTCCATCAGCCCACAAAAGGCTGGTATTTACTCTCCCACAGCCCATGAAGCCTCTTGGGTCAAAATACCCCTCCCGGTGGTCTCCCGGTACACTACCGGCACTCCCGGTACATTACCGATTAGCCCGAAACTTTTCCGGCAACCAAAATGGGACTTCCTATATATCAATCTTTACCTCCGGATCATTATGGAGCTCCTCGTGACGTCCGGGATCTCATCCGGGACTCCGAACAACCTTCGGTCACCACCATACATAACTCTATACTACCGAAACGTCACCGAACCTTAAGTGTGCAGACCCTGCAGATTTGAGAACTATGTAGACATGACCGAGACACCTCTACAGTCAATAACCAATAGAGGGACCTGGATGTCCATATTGGGTCCTACATATTCTACGAAGATCTTTATCGGTCGAACCTCTATGTCAAGGATTCAGTTAATCCCGTATGATGTTCCCTTTGTTCTTCGGTATGTTACTTGCCCGAGATTCGATCATCGGTATCTCCATACCTGGTTCAACCTCCTTACCGGTAAGTCTCTTTACTCGTTCCGTAATACAAGATCCCGTGACTAACACTTAGTCACATTGCTTGCAAGGCTTGTTGTGATGTTGTATTACCGAGTGGGCCATGAGATACCTCTCCGTCACACGGAGTAACAAATCCCAGTCTTGATCCATGCCAACCCAACAGACACCCTCGGAGATACCTGTAGAGTACCTTTATAGTCACCCAGTTACGTTGCGACGTTTGATAAGAGACATCATAACATGCACCATATCCAATAGAGCACGACTATTACGTTCGGACATACCATCACACTATGGTGTTCCAGGTGGCGTGTGTTGTGAAACAACTTTCACATTGTCTAAAGTTGTATGCCAAACTCGTAACTCAGATATTCACCTCCACGATCATATCGTTGATATTTTTATCTTCTTGTCACGATGATCTTAAACTTCACTCTGAATTTGCTTGAACTTTTCAAACGATTCAGACTTGTGTTTCATTAAGTAAACATAAACTATATCTCCCCAAATCATCAGTGAAGGTAAGAAAATAACGATATCCACCGCACGCTACAAGACTCATTGGATTGCATACATCAACATGTATCATTTCCAATAAATCACTTACCCGCTCCGTCAAACCAGAAAACGGGGTCCTTAGTCATCTTTGACCAAGAGGCATGGTTCGCATGTCTCAACCGATTCGAAATCGAAAGAGTCCAAAGATCCATCAGCATGGAGTTTGTTCATGCGTTTTATACCAATATGACATTTAGCGGCAGTGTCACAAGTATGTGGTACTATCATTATTAAGTGTGCATCTTTTGGCATCAATGTTATGAACATGTGTATTACTACGATCAAGATTCAACAAACCATTCTCACTGGGTGCATGACCATTGAAGGTATTATTCATGTAAACAGAATAACCATTATTCTCTAACTTAAATGAATAACCGTGTTGCAATAAACACGATCTAATCACGTTCATGCTCAACGCAAAACACCAAATAACACTTATTTAGGTTTGTTACTAATCCCGAAGGTAGAGAGAGTGTGCGATGTCAATCACATCAACCTTGGAAACACTTCCAACACACATCGTCACCTCACCCTTAGCTAGTTCTCCGTTTATTCCGTAGCTTTTATTTCGAGTTACTAACATTTAGCAACCGAACCGGTATCCAATACCCAGGTGCTACTAGGAGTACTAGCAAGGTACACATCAATAACACGTATATCAAATATACTTTTGTTGACATTGCCAGCCTTCTTATCTACCAAGTATCAAGGGTTGTTCCGCTTCAGCGACCGCTCTCCTCATAATCGAAGCACTTAGTCTCAGGTTTGAGTTCAACTTTGGGTTGCTTCACTGGAGCAGCAACTGACTTGCCATCCATGAAGTTTCCCTTCTTGCTCTTCTCGAAACTAGTGGTTTTACTAACCATCAACACTTGACGCTCCTTCTTGATTTCTACCTTCGCGGTGTCAAACATCGCGAACAGCTCAGGGATCATTATTTCTATCCCTGGCGTTTTATAGTTCATCACCAAGTTCTAGTAGCTTAGTGACAGTGACTTGGAGAACTATATCAATCACTGTCTTATCTGGAATATCAACTCCCACTCGATTCAAGTGATTGTAGCACCCAGACAGTCTGAGCACATGCTCAATGATTGAGCTATTCTCCTTCATCTTGTAGGCAAAGAATCTTGTTGGAGATCTCATATCTCGCAACATGGGCACGAGACTGAGATCCTAATTTCAGCTCTTAGAACATCTCATATGTTCTGTGACATTCAAAACGTTTCGGAGCCTCAATTCTAAGCCGTAATGCATGACACACTAAACTATCAAGTAGTCATCAAAACGTGCCTGTCAGATGTTCACAACATCTACAAATGACGCTAGAGGGGTTGGCGCACCGAGCGGTGCATTAAGGACATAAGCCTTCTGTGCAGCAATGAGGACAATCCTCAGATCATGGACCCAGTCCGCAATATTGCTACCAACATCTTTCAACTCTATTTCTCTAGGAACATATAAAAAATCAAGGGAGCTATAGCGCGAGAAAGTAATCTACAACATAATTTGCATAGACACTATTGACTATGTTCATGATACTGAGTTCAATTAATCATATTACTTAAGAACTCCCACTCAAATTGACATCCCTCCAGTCATTCGAGTGATACATGATCCAAATTCATCAACTCAAGTCCGATCATCATGTGAGTTGAGGTGGTTTCAATGGTGAACATCATCATGTTGATCATATCTACTATATGACTCATGTTCGACCTTTCGGTCTCTTGTGTTCCGAGGCCATGTCTGTACATGCTAGGCTCGTCAAGTTTAACCCGAGTGTTCTGCATGTGCAACACTGGCTTGCACCCGTTGTATGTGAACGTAGAGTCTATCACACCCGATCATCATGTGGTGTCTCGACACGAAGAACTTTCGCAACGGTGCACACTCGGAGAGAACACAATTTATCTTGAAATTAAGTGAGGGATCACCTTATAATGCTACCATCGTCCTAAGCAAAACAAGGTGCATAAAAGGATTAACATCACATGCAAATCATAAGTGACATGATATGGCCATGAACTTGTGCTTTTGATCTCCATCATGAAAGCACCGACATGATCTCCATCGTCACTGGCATGACACCATGATCTCCATCATCTTGATCTCCATCAACGTGTCGTCATCGGGGTTGTCGTGCCCAACATGCTTCTACTACTATTGCTACCGTTTAGCGATAAAGTAAAGCATTACATAGCGCTTAATGATTGACACGCATATCATACAATAATTAAAGACAACCCTATGGCTCCTGCCGGTTGCCGTACTCATCGACATGCAAGTCGTGATAATCTATACATCACATGATCATCTCATACATCACATATATCACATCATGTAATTGTCCATATCATATCACAACATACCCTGCAAAAACAAGTTAGACGTCCTCTAATTGTTGTTGCATGTTTTACGTGGCTGCTACGGGTATCTAGCAAGAACAATTCTCATCTATGCAAAAACCACAACGGTGATACACTAGTTGCTTTTCAACCTTCTCAAGGACCGCCTTTGTCGAATCCGATCCAACTAAAGTGAGAGAAACTGGCACCTGCAAGCCATCTATGCAACAAGTTGCGGTCAAGGGAACCGGTCTCTCGTAAGCGTACGAGTAATGTTGGTCCGGGCCGCTTCATCTCACAATACCGCTGAACCAAAATCCGACCAAGGGAGGAAGCAATCTAAGCATCAACGCCCACAAACTCTTTGTGTTCTACTCGAGATCTCGTCTACACATAGACCTAGCTCATGATGCCACTGTTGGGGAACGTTGCATGGGAAACAAAAAATTTCCTACGCACACGCAAGATCTATCCATGGTGATGAGCATCTACGAGAGGGAGAGTGGATCTACATACCCTTGTAGATCGCTAAGCGGGAAGCGTTAAGAAACGTGGTTGGTGTAGTCGAACGTCTTCGCGATCCAAATCGCCGAGCATCCCGCGATCTCATCACGATCCGTCCCGCTATCCAATCATGATCTGTCCTGCGAACTCATCACGATCCGTCCCGCGATCTCATCATGATCCATCCCGCGAACTCATCACGATCCATCCCGCGATCTCATCACGATCCGTCTCTCAATTTCGTCACGATCCGTCTCGCAATCTTGATCACGGTCCTTCCGATCTAGCGCCGAACGTACGGCACCTCCGCGTTCAGCACACGTACAACTTGATGACGATCTCCGCCTTCTTGATCCAGCAAGAGGGAGCGAAGAGGTAGAAGAGTTCTCCGGCAGCGTGACGGCGCTGCGGCGATGGTGGTGGAGCTATTCCGGCAGGGCTTCGCCTTAGCACTGCAGAAAACCGATCTAGAGGAGAAACTATGCACTAGAGGAACGGGTAGCACGTGGCTGAAAATTCTGTGCCAAAACCCTAAAATCCTCTAGTATATATAGGAGGAGATGAGGAGGAGGCTTGGCTGCCAAAAAGCCAGCCCTTGGGTCGGCCAAAGTGGGGAGGAGAGGAGGACTCCTCCTCCAATCCTAGTAGGACTAGGATTCCTCCTTTTTTTGGCCTTTTTCCACCTTTTTCCCTTTGGGCTTTTTCTCCCAGCCGCATGGGCCTTGTGTGGGACTTCCACCAGCCCACAAAAGGCTGGTATTTACTCTCCCACATCCCATCAAGCCTGTTGGGTCGAAATACCCCTCCCGGTGGTCTCCCGGTACACTACCGGCACTCCCGGTACATTATCGATTAGCCCGAAACTTTTTCGGCGACCAAAATGGGACTTCCTATATATCAATCTTTATCTCCGGACCATTCCGGAGATCCTCGTGACGTCCAGGATCTCATCTGGGACTCCGAACAACCTTCGATCACCATGATACATAACTCTATACTACCGAAACGTCACCGAACCTTAAGTGTGCAGACCCTGCGGGTTTGAGAACTATGTAGACATGATCGAGACACTTCTACGGTCAATAAACAATAGAGGGACCTGGATGTCCATATTGGTTCCTACATATTCTATGAAGATCTTTATCGGTCGAACCTCTATGTCAAGGATTCAGTTAATCCCGTATGATGTTCCCTTTGTTCTTCGGTATGTTACTTGCCCGAGATTCGATTGTCCGTATCTCCATACCTAGTTCAACCTTGTTACCGGCAAGTCTCTTTACTCGTTCCGTAATACAAGATCCCGTGACTAACACTTAGTCACATTGCTTGCAAGGCTTGTTGTGATGTTGTATTACCGAGTGGGCCCTGAGATACCTCTCTGTCACACGGAGTAACAAATCCCAGTCTTGATCCATGCCAACCCAACAGACACCCTCGGAGATACCTGTAGAGTACCTTTATAGTCACCCAGTTATGTTGCGACGTTTGATACACACAAGGCACTCCTCCGGTGTTAGTGAGTTGCATGATCTCATGGTCATAGGAACATATACTTGACATGCAAAAAACAGTAGCATTAAACTGACACGATCATATGCTATGTTTGTAGTTTGGGTCTTGTCCATCCCATCATTCTCCTAATGACGTGATCCCGTTATCAAATGACATCTCATGTCAGTGGCTAGGAAACCTTAACCATCTTTGATCAACGAGCTAGTCTATTAGAGGCATACTAGGGACATGGTTTTGTCTATGTATCCACACTGGCATCTAAGTCTCTGATTAATACAATTATAGCATGGATAATAAACGATTATCATGAACAAGGAAATATGATAATAACTAATTTATTATTGCCTTTAGGGCATATTTCCAACATATAGCACACGGTAGGTAAACAAATTATTGTTGGGGGATTGATAGATGAACAAGTAATCATGACGATATCCAGGCAATGATCATTATTTAGGCATCACATCCAAGATAAGTGGACCGGAATGATTCTGCATCTACTTCTATTACTTCACACATCGACTGCTATCCAGCATGCATCTAGTGTATTAAGTTCATGGGAAAACGGAGTAATGCAATAAGAATGGTGACATGATGTAGACAAGATCTATTCATGTGGGAATAGACCCCATCTTTTTATCCTTAATGGAATGATACATGCGTGTCTTGCTGCCCCTTCTGTCACTGGGAAAGAATACCGCAAGATCGAACCCATCACAAAGCACCTCTTCCTATGGCAAGAAAATTTGATCTAGTTGGCCTAACTAAACCAAAGATTCTAAGAAGAAATACAATGCTATAAGTAATCATGCAAATAAGAGATCAAAGAAGAATTAAATCATATTCATGGATAGAAACTGATCGTGAACTCAAAATTCATTGGATCCCAACAAACACACCACAAAAGTCACTACATCAGATAGATCTCCACGAGACCATTGTATTGAGTATCATAGAGAGAGAGAGAGAGAGGAAGCCATCTAGCTATTGCCTATGGACCCGTAGGTCTTTGGAGGACTTCTCACGCATCATCGGAGAGGCACCTATGATGAAGATGAACCCCTCCATGATGGTGCTAGATTGGATCTCAAGGTTCTGGAACTTGCGGCAGCTGGAATTGCGTTTCGTTGACTCCTTTAGGGTTTTACAAATATTTGGGAATTTATAGGCTTCATAGTCAGTTCAGGGGGGTCCCGAGGTGGGCACCCTCCACCAAGCTGCGCCAGGGGCTTCTGACGCACCCTGGTGGAGGGTGGCCACCCTGGGTGATGAGGACATGACTACCTTCGATACGACCAAAAATATTGCATATGTGCATATTTGTGAGGTGATTTCTTATAATAATTATGCAATAATTTATTTATGTTATCCGGAACAAAAATACTTCACCTATTTTTATTTTATGCCTAAATGCAGAATGACCGAACACTTGTATGAACCACGTGTGATGACAAAGGGAGAGAAAATGGTTGAATGCTATTCCAGAGGTCCTCTCACGTTAAAGGAAATAATTAGGTGTTGTTAAAGAAGTTCTATCACGTCACTTTTAGCCCAAGAGAAGATAGAGTCCAAATCTCTCACGTTCTGGACTCAGATTCGGACTGCACAGACACACCTGTCTCAAAACACCAACAACTTTTTCATACGGACTCGGAATTGGGTGATTCTTTTTTTGCTGGAAACTAGATTTCATGTGGGTTCCAGACCAGTTGGAATAACCTTAAAATTCGTGCGGATCGCTAAGATATCGATGAAACAATCTGACGTTGCAGCAGAATCCGAGTCAAACTACAAGTCCAAAAGTGTTGAATCACCTCCACTTGGGCCCATGGGCCTTGTACGACCTAGCGTTGGTTTTAGGGTGTCTTGAAACGTCCTCCCACCTCCTTGGCCGCCACCCCTTGCTCCTATATAAGTAGATCAATCTAGTAGCTTTTCCTTTGGGTTTTGTTTAGTTAAAAGTTAGCCATTGCAACTTCGTGTACTTCGTTTGTGTCCAACGACCAGACCAAGACCACTTTCGGAACCCCACCCTTATCAATACTTCATCTATATTCGCAATATTCAGATTGCATTATAATATTCTTGCTTGTTCTTCAATTGCTTGCAGGAATAGACCTTCGTGGTCAGGTTGATCGTGCTCCGGCGTGGTCAATAACCTCTTGGAGATTGGTTTAGCGATTGCTAAGGCACAACGTCGTGCATGTTTATAGTCGGATCGTCAAAGTCGTCTCCACCAAATCGATAGTTATCATCTCATCGAAAGATCGGGACCCTCGCCTCTATCAAGTGGTATCAGTTTTCAGGTTGCTCGGTGAGAATTTCCAGTTATTCATAGGTTAGATTTATTTTTCTTACCTATTGCCCTAGAGAAAGCCACAAAAAAAAGTTAGATCTATTCATGTTTTCTCCAAGCCAGTCTGAGCCTTTGCAATTTTCTTTTTAGTGCTTGCGTAGTTGAATTATCGGTTGCATCGTCGTGTCGAGTTGCTGGTCCTAGCGTCTAGTCTTTTAGAGTTTTGAGTTCTATTCACAACTTGTCATGCCGGCGTCGCACCATCTTTATCGCTGCTGCCATATACCACCACCACACCACCGTCATCTCTTTCATTGTCACCCACCACCATCCATCAATTTTCACCGCATGCTACCATTGTTTATTGTCATTATCATACTTGAGGTCATACACATCTACGTTTGATCCAATCTGCTTCTTATTTGGTTGAGAGAGAAAAAAGTCAGAGAAAAAAATAGAGAAAAAAGTGAGAAAAAAATTGGTGAGAAAAAAATAGAGAAAAAAAAACAAATTTCGAATCTATTTGACTCAAATCTCGTGTCTGAATTCGGAGTGAAACCTGTTTTGTAAAGTGTTCAGTAAAACAAGCGTATCTTCCTCATACGAACTCGGAATTGAGTGATTCTTTTTGCATACGAAAGCTTGAGTCAGTAGCATTCTTGAGGAAAAATATCAAAATTTGGACGTATTATCTTACATAGGAAAGTTGTAGAGAGAGTTTTGGTATATCCTGCTTGGCGATCATTTATCATCATTGTCTTTACTGCCATTGTGGTCTTCACTTATATCTTGTTGTCCAAAGCTAATTAATATCATCCTTTGCTGCTATTTGTCCTACGACGTGACTCCATTAGTGTTCTAGGCTTGCGTCTCTACTACAGTCTAGCATACGACCAGCACAGTACCGTCGTTGAGCGTTTATTCAACATTGCATCTCTAAATTGATTATTGCTAATCTTTTGCTACCATATGCCTTCCAAGCTCCACATATTTCTACATCGTGTATACATACGTTCACCTGGTAATCGCTTTACCCAATCTTTGGAGATATTGACACCGTCGGTTGCCGGTCGCCACCTGCTGCATGGTAAGAATTTGTAAGACATTGATATTTGCTTTATTGTGAGCGTTTTACCACCACATCACAGTAGTTCATAGGAACAATATACTTGGATCTTTGTTTCTTGTTTCTACTAGTCATGACAGGATCCAGAGTTGTCAGTTCATGGGCTTCTTCGATCGTGGGAGACGTGCGACCACAAAAACCGATACGAGAGATGCAAAGAGATCCAAATGCACATGATCAGGTTAATGTTTCTATACCTCCATTTAATGGCCGATTTAGACCTGCTTTATATATTGAGTGGGAGTTTGAAATAAATGAAATATTTGCTTCCCATAATTTTGCTGCACATAAGAAAGTTAAGGTCGCAGTTGGTTCCTTCACTGGTTATGCTTTAGTTTGGTGGAGCGAATATTGTCGGTTACACAAAGATATTATACCTACTACTTGGGATGATTTGAAACTTGCTATGAGACACACATTCGTTCCTGCTTATTATACTCGTGACAAGCTTAAAGAGTTACAATATTTAAAACAAGGTAGTGACACCGTAATGAAATATTATGATGATTTACAAATGACCTTGTTGCATTCCTCATTAGAAGAAAGTGAAGAAGATTTTATGGATAGATTTTGGGGAGGATTAAACCGTGATATTCAGGAGATACTAATTCATGAAAAGTGTTATTCTATGGATCGTTTGTTTCGTCTTGCTTGCAAAGCTGAACAGGAAATAAATCAACGCGTTTCCCAAAAGGAAATAGAGCGCAAGGTGCTTATTCCAAGAATGGACACAGTTGTTCCTTCAACTACTAGGCGTACTGTGACAACCACATCAATTCTTGTGAGGGCTACATCACCTACACCATGTAACACGTCACCACCGAGAGTGCCTACATCATCTGAGTTGATCATAGAAGGTAATGGCAAAGGTATTGATCTTCCACCTCCACATGAGTATGTTGAATGCCTTGTCAATTCCAATGCACCTTGTGATGAGCTACCCATTACTATGATCACACCACCTATTTTAGAGGACTATGTTCATGATTTTACTTCGTCATGTGATCAAATAACTACAATATCAGCAATTATGAGTGCACCCATTGAATTAACTATTGATGAGCAAGAACCGTGTGAATCAGAAAATCAATCAAATTTGGGTCAAATATGTTTGAAAATAATTCTGTCGGTGTTTAATCATTTTGATATGACCTCCAATCTTGGTGATAATTCTGTGTCAAATGACATGTTGCATGTTCGCTTATTTAAGCATGTTGTAGCATTTAAGTTTGAAACGATTCATGTTTATCTACCAATACTGGGACGGTTTAGTGATGAACATTTTGAATCTTTTGATATGAATAAGGACTTCACTTATATATGCAAACTGAGTTGTAATATTGTCATGTCTTCTACTTCTTGTGATGATTTTTTGGCTTCATATTTCATGACATGTGATGAGCGCCCTTACATATATGTGTCACATGTGTCACAACTAAGAATAATAGAAATGGATGACAAATACATATACAATGTGTACGACTTTTCTC
The DNA here is from genome assembly GCA_022496015.1 of Hordeum marinum. Lineage (NCBI taxonomy): Eukaryota > Viridiplantae > Streptophyta > Magnoliopsida > Poales > Poaceae > Hordeum > Hordeum marinum. The sequence continues at coordinate 148,245,815 of CM039676.1, forward strand.
TTTTGGTAGCCACATTTCAGATTAAGCAACGCCGAGGACGACTTTGTTTTCAAAAAGGGGAGGATGATGAGGACATGACTACCTTGGATACGACCAAAAATATTGCATATGTGCATATTTGTGAGGTGATTTCTTATAATAATTATGCAATAATTTATTTATGTTATCCGGAACAAAAATACTTCACCTATTTTTATTTTATGCCTAAATGCAGAATGACCGAACACTTGTATGAACCACGTGTGATGACAACGGGAGAGAAAATGGTTGAATGCTATTCAAGAGGTCCTCTCACGTTAAAGGAAATAATTAGGTGTTGTTCAAGAAGTTCTATCACGTCACTTTTAGCCCAAGAGAAGATAGAGTCCAAATCTCTCACGTTCTGGACTCAGATTCGGACTACACAGACACACCTGTCTCAAAACACCAACAACTTTTTCATATGGACTCGGAATTGGGTGATTCTTTTTTTCTTCTGGAAACTAGATTTCATGTGCGTTCCAGCCCAGTTGGAATCACCTTAAAATTCGTCCGGATCGCTAAGAGATCGATGAAACAATCTGACGTTGCAGCAGAATCCGAGTCAAACTACAAGTCGAAAGGTGTTGCATCACCTCCACTTGCGCCCATGGGCCTTGTACGACCTAGGGTTGGTTTTAGGGTGTCTTGGAACGTCCTCCCACCTCCTTGGCCGCCACCCCTTGCTCCTATATAAGTAGATCAATCTAGTAGCTTTTCCTTTGGGTTTTGTTTAGTTAAAAGTTAGCCATTGCAACTTCGTGTACTTCGTTTGTGTCCAACGACCAGACCAAGACCACTTTCGGAACCCCACCCTTATCAATACTTCATCTATATTCGCAATATTCAGATTGCATTATCATATTCTTGCAAGTTCTTCGATTGCTTGCAGGAATAGACCTTCGTGGTCAGGTTGATCGTGCTCCGGCGTGGTCAATAACCTCTTGGAGATTGGTTTAGCGATTGCTAGGGCACAACGTCGTGCATGTTTGTAGTCGGATCATCAAAGCCGTCTCCACCAAATCGATAGTTATCATCTCATCGAAAGATCGGGACCCTCGCCTCTATCACTGGGCCCCCCTATCCTGGTGCTCTTTGGCCCATCCTGGCCCTTCTAGTCCATAAAAATTCTCCAAGAATTCCCATAGTGTTTGGGCTCCGTTTGGTATTGATTTTCTATGAAGTAAAAAACAAGCAAAAACAACAACTTGCACTTTGGCACTATGTCATTATGTTAGTCCCAAGAAATGATATAAATTGAATATAAAATGATTGTAAAACATCCAAGATTGATAATATAACAGCATGGAATAAACAAGAATTATAGATAGGTTGGAGACATATCAGCATCCCCAAGCTTAATTCCTACTCGTCCTCAAGTAGGTAAATGATAAAAACAAATGTTTTGATGTGGAATGTTGCCTAACATGTTAATCATATATTATTTTCTTTGTAGCCTGGACATTTGGACTTTTAAATGGTTCAAAGCAATAGTCTAGTTTTGACATAAAAACTTTAATACTCAAGCATATAAACAAGCAACCATGTCTTTAAAAATATCAACGCTAAAGCAAGTTATACCTAGCCCATCATGCTCAATCATTGATCCATTCACAATACGCACTCAAGTGTTAGCTACACCTAATGCTCAAGGATCATAGTGTCTCCTAGTTGGTGCTTTATAAGAGAAGATGGAGACTCAAATTGAAAAAGAAAAATTGCATAAGTAAATAGATAGGTCCTTCGCAAAGGGATGTAGGGATTTGTATAGGTGCCAGAGCTCAAGTGTTTAAATTGATAGAGAAAAAATATTTTGGGTGGCATGCTTTTCCTGTCAACGAAAATGACTGAGAGATTTCAATATCTTTCCACGCTAGATACATCATAGGCGGTTCCCAAACAGAAAATAAAGTTCATTCCTTTTTCCATCATACTTTCACTTTCCATGGCTAGCCGAATCCACGGTTGCCTTCCATACCAACACTTTCCAAGGAATTTATTATTTGACAACATACAATAATTTTCTTCTTCTTCATTTTGGGACCGGGCATCCCTATTACCGATGTACTCTCATGCAATGGCAAGTGAATAAACACTCATCTTGAGAATAACAAATCTAGCATGGAAAAATATCGGTCTCCCCTACTATTTCATGAGCGGTACGAGCACACAAAAAGGAAAAATTATTTTGAAAATTGGAGATGTCACATACAAATTTGTTTGGAACGACATGGAAATACCGTATATAGGTAGGTATGGTGGACTCATATGGCAAAACCGGTTTAAGGATTTTGGATGCACAAGTAGTATTTCTACTTATTTATAAGTGAAGGCTAGCAAGAGATTGAGAAGCATCCAACCAAGAAACGAAAAATCACATAAGCGAGCATTAAGCATAACTAACACTTAATAATGCACCATAAGTAGGATGTAATTTCGTAGCACAACTATTGACTTTCATGCTTGCATAGGGAATCACAAACCTTAACACCAATATTTTTACTAAGCATATTACTCACTAACATAACTCACATATTACTATTGTCATGTCTCAAAACTATCACAAAGAATCAAGTTTAATTTGTCCAATGATCTTCATGAAAGTTTTTATTATATCCCTCTTGAATATCTATCACTTTGGGACTAGTTTCATATACTGCAATTGCTTTTGACAAGCTCACGTGGATATAAGTGAAGAACATGAGCATACAAGTTTCATCTCTCAAAATAATGTAAGTGAAGCATGAGAGCATTTCTTCAAACATGTAAAAGCACCTCGTGCTCAAAAAGGTATAAGTGAAGCATAAGAGCAATTCCTTTGCTTAATAGATTTAAGTGAAGCATAAAGAGCAATTCTAGCAAATCATAGCATAATTTTGGCTCTCTCAAATAGGTGTGTGCAGCAAGGATAAAAGCAAATAAAGCAAAGATACAAGACGTTCCAAGCAAAACCCATGACATGTGACGAATAAAAATATAGTTCCAAGTAAAATACCGATGGTTGTTAGAAGAAAGAGGGGATGCCACTCGGGGCATCCCCAAGCTTAGTTGCTTGTTACTCTTTTGATATTTCCTTGGAGTGTTGTAGCATCCCCAAGCTTAGGCTATTCTTACTCTTTATTCCTTCATCCACCGTGATCTCACCCAAAACTTGAAAACTTCAATCACACAAAACTTGACAAAATTCTCATGAGATCCGTTAGTATAATAAAGCAAAATTGTTGTAAACTCATTCATATTTTATTATTGCATTATATCTACTGTATTCTAACTTTACCATGACTTATACACCCCGATACAAGCCATAGAATTATCAAAACAAGCACACAATGCAACGATAATAGAATCTGTTTCAGATAGAACAATCTGCAGTAATCTGTACTCTAGTCATACTTCTAGAACTATAACAATTCTGAAAAACTACGACAACATAAAGAATTTTATAGAAAGACTGTGTTAAAATTTCAGCTTAATATCATGTTGCGGCAAAAAATGAAAATCCGTACACGGGGAACAAAGTTTCTGTTTCAGATTCAGCATTGTTTCTACTCATCTTATGGATCATCCTAAAGGCATTACTTGGCAGAAACACTAAATAAAACACAAAAAACACAATCATAACAGAATCATAATTGTGCAAACACTCAAAAATAGAAAGGGAAAGATAAAATAAATTTTATTCATTGGTTGCCTCCCAACAAGCTCTTTCTTTATAGCCATTAAGATAGGCTTGAGATTTCAATGATGCCCTCATGAAAGACACGAGTAAAGCACAAAGAGAGCATCGACATGCAACAAACACATTTAATTGTAACATACTTTCTATGCATAGTGATTTTATGAGCAAACAATCTATGGGAGCAAGAATCAACTAGCATAGGATGGCAAAGCAAGCATAACTTCAAAACTTTGAACACATAGGGAGGAAACCTGATATTATTGCAATGCCTAGAAGCATATATTCCTCCCTCTTAATAATTTTCAATAGCATTATGAAGGAATCTCACAATATAACTATCGCATAAACCATTCTTTTCATGATCTACAAGCATAGAAAATTTATCACTCTTCACATAAGCAAACTCCTTTTCTTTCATGGTAGTGGGAGAAAACTCAACAAAATAACTATCATGTGACACTTGATTGTCATAACCAAACTGAATATTAAAATAATGATGACAAGTTTCATTGTTATCATTACCAATTATAGCATATGTGTCATCACCAAAACTTGGGGAACAAAAATATCTTCTTCATCAAACATAGCATCCCCAAGCTTGTGGTTTTGCACAACATTAGCATCATGGATAGTCAGAGAATTCATACTAACAACATGGCAATCATGCTTTTCATTCAAAGAACTATCATGAGTCACCTTATAAATTTCTTCTTTCAACACTTCCTCAAAATTTCCAATTTCATGATTTTCAAACAAAACTTCATGGAGATAATCAAGTGCACTCAACTCATTAGCAATTGGTTCATCATAATTTGGGCATTTGAAAAGATTAGCGAGTGGATGAGGATCCATATCAATAGATTTTTAGCAAGCGAAGATGCAAGCAAATATAAGTCACATGGTAACACAAGCAAAGATAGCAAACAAGCAAAAAGGCAAACGAAAAAGAGGGTGAATAAAACGTTATTTTGTGAAGTGGGGGAGATGAAAACGAGAAGCAAATGGCCAATAATGAAATTGTAAGGAGATGAGATTTGTGATTATGAACCTGGTAGATGAGATCGCTTCCTCCCTGATAATGGCGCCCGAATTCCTTTGACGTGGCCTGAGACTGCGTCGGTATTTCCCCAAAGAGGAAGAGATGATGCAGCACAACGACAATAAGTATTTCCCTCAGTTATGAAACCAAGGTATAAATCTATAAAGGAAGATCATGCACCCACATAAACAGCACCTGCGCACAAATAACAAATACTTGCAAACCGACATGAAAGAGAGGTTGTCAAGCTCTCTACGGTAATAAGATAGACTAGGTAATGATAGTTTTGGCAAATAGATCTCGCAAGAACACAAAATAAAATAGGTAAACAAAAAGTATAGCAAGGTATTTTTGGTTTTTTGGATTAATATATCTGAAAACAAAAGGCCAAAATAGTAGATCGGAGAGCAATATGTTGGAAAAGTAGACCCGGTGGCCGTAGGTTTCACTAGTGGCTTCTGTCATGAGTATAGCACATGGTGGGTAAACAAATTACTGTTGGGAAATTGATAGAATATCAAATAATCATGATGATATCTAGGAAATGATCATTATATAGGCATAACTTCCAAGATAAGTGGACCGAAACGATTCTACATCTACTTCTATTACTCCACACATCGACCGCTATCCAGCATGCATCTAGTGTATTAGGTTCATGGGAAAACGGAGTAATGCAATAAGAATGGTGACATGATGTAGACAAGATCTATTCATGTAGGAATAGACCCCATATTGTTATCCTTAATGGCAACGATACATGCATGTCTTGCTGCCCCTTCCGTCACTGGGAAAGAACACCGCAAGATCGAACCCATCACAAAGCACCTCTTCCCATGGCAAGAAAAATCGATCTAGTTGGACTAACTAAACCAAAGATTCGAAGAAGAAATACGAGGCTATAAGTAATCATGCAAATAAGAGATCAAAGTAGACTCATATCATATTCATGGATAGAAACTGATCATGAACTCAAAATTCATCGGATCCCAACAAACACACTGCAAAAGTCATTACGTCAAATAGATCTCCAAGAGACCATTGTATAGAGAACCACACACACACACACACAGAGAGGAAGCCATCTAGCTACTGCCTACGGACCCGTAGGTCTATGGTGGACTACTCACGCATCATCGGAGAGCTATGATGAAGATGAACCCCTCCGTGATGGTGTTAGATCTCGAGGTTCTGGATTTTGTGGCAACTGGAATTGCGTTTCGTCGACTCCTTCGGGGTTTTCCAAATATTTGAGAATTTATAGGCTTGATAGTCGGTTGAGGGGGGTCCCGAGGTGGGCACCCTCCACCAAGCCGTGCTAGGGCCCTCTGGCACGCCCTGGTGGAGGGTGGCCACCCTGGGCCCTCTCCTGGTGCTCTTTGGCCCATCCTAGTTCTTCTGGTCCATAAAAATTCTCCAAAAAATCCCGTAGCGTTTGGGCTCCGTTTGGTACTGATTTTCTGCGAAGTAAAGAAACAAGCAAAAACAACAACTGACACTTTGGCACTATGTCAATAGATTAGTCCCAATAAATGATTTAAAGTTACTATAAAATGATTCTAAAACATCCAAGGTTGATAATATATCAGCATGGAACAAGCAAAAATTATAGATACGTTGGAGACGTATCAACCACGCACACTCCGGGTCGACGATGCGTCACTCCTCGCCCACTGCGGTGTCATGGTGCTGCCAAACACGCAATTGTCGGTCGAGTGGCACATGAGCTTGGGGGCTCACGGTGGTCCTTGTCCCCTCCGTCCGCATGTCGGCCATGTCATGCGCGATACACGCGTTCCGGGAAGGCTTGCCGTTGGAGGACCGGTCCAAGCCTCGCTATGCCAAACAACCCATTGTGGCCGAAAATCCTGGTGGAGGAACACGCCGCCCTCATCCAACACTATGATGGACGCTACCCGCCTTCGCGGAACAACATCGATGAGAGGTACGACTTCTGGGAAGAGCGTACCTTCCCCGATGTCATGGTCGTGTGCCGTGCGCAACTCGATGTGGAGGAGGGCGAGTGGGTTCCGCCGCCGCGAGCCACGCCTTGACTCATGTTGCGGGTCGCACATGCATCTACAGGAGGCGGCAGTGGGCTAAGTACCAGTTGGGAACTCTGCGTTCCAAAGCCGGAGCCCTTGGCGCTGGGACAAGTTCTGCAGTGCGCGGCGTCAGCCTGCGCATGCCAAAGCCGGAGTCGGGGATTAGCTCTATAGTGCACGGCGCCGGGCTACACAACCCGAGTTCCTACGATGCTCCTCTGCTACTCCCTAAGCCTAAGCCCTTGACGAGATCGCGCGGCCCACTGCTCGTGCCCTAGCCAGAGGTCAGGATGAGCTCGGACAGCCTGCTTCTCGATTCCAAACCTGAGCCGAAGCCACCGTTGCTGGCGGAGTATAGGGGGCAGTGGTCAGCGAGGACAGCGACACAACAGACATGCTTGGGTTCCTCCTGGCATCGCGCGAATCAATAAAGGGGTCACATCGCCACCCTGCTGATCAGGTGGACTCATCGGGCCTATGATAGGTTGTCGTCGTCTCTGTGGTCGACGTCAGCATCGACCTCATGAGTGAGGACGATGATGTCGGCAAGCAGGGGGTGGCTACAAGGGCCGCTCCTCCTCCTTCGGCATCGGCAGCGGCTCCGACGTGGACGACAACGAGCAATAGCTAGGTTCAGGGGTTTATGTATGTACAAATTTTAAACTTTTAATGAAATTTGGTGTTGTTTGAATTTCTAAATTGAATGTTAGTACCTATTCATGTTTGGATGTCCAATTTGTGCCATATTTGCTTGTTTGTGAAAACTCGTGACGCGCATTTCATGAATTAGGTAAAATAATTCGATGTTTTCAATCAAACATAGCCAACTTTTCAAAATTCCTGTATTATAAACATGTTGTAATGCAAATTTAGTATTTTTCCGACAAACTAGTTCACAGAGATGGCTCCATGCAAAAGAAATTCATTTTTGAGCCTTTTTTAGTTTCTTATATTATTTCCTAGTAATTCATGAAAAGTCAACTAAATAGATGGAATATAGCAATGGTACTCCAAAATTTCTGAAACTTGGTCAGTGGTCGTCCAATGTGACCTACTTTTGGTGAAAAATAAAATGGAACAAATTTCAAAACTATTTGAGGCACTTCCTTTACAAAAAAAATTCATTTCTAGGACTCACAAAATGGAAAATTTGCTTTTTATTACCAAATAATTTTAGATTCCTATGGAAATATTGTCCACAATGGTAACACTAGTAGTTGTGCCAAATTTGGACAAATAATCATGGATTATGCCCTGGATGTGACAATTTCCATGTGCACATGTGCACATGCCTTGGAATCGAGACACTTTCATACTAGATAGGTCATTTCATGAAGTTTTTTTAAACATGTTGTACTACAAGTTTAGTATTGTTCCCACAATCTAGTGCACAAAAGGTGGTTCCCATGAAAAACAATTTCATTTTAAGCCTTTTTTCATTTTCTCTATTTATTTTCAAGATGAGGTCAAACTTGAAGTGTTGACCATTGATACAAACAGATTTGGAATTCCTACTTTCTTTGTCACATGTTCATTCACCACCAACATGAGAGCATTTTTTGCAATTTTGAGGACCAAACTACATCACACTTGTAGTTCAAATTTGGGAAATTTCCGAAAACTCATGAAAACTCAACTAAATATATGGAATATAGCAATGGTACTCTGAAATTACTGAAACTTGGTCAGTGGTCATCCAATGTGATCTACTTTTGGTTAAAAATGAAATGAAACATAATTCAAAATTATTTGAGGCACTTCCTTCACAAAAAAGTCATTAGGACTTGAAAATGGAAAATTTGCTTTTTATTACCCCTCCATTCCTATATATAATTCATTTTAGATATTCTACCATTAGAATAATACAAATGTATATAGACATATTTTAGAGTGTAGGTTCACTCATTTTGCTCCGTATGTAGTCCCCTATTGGAATGTCTAAAAATACTTATATTTTGGAACGCAAGGAGTACAAAGTAATTACACATACCTATGTGTCGGGGGGATAACCCCGAGGTAGGCTCAAGTGGACCATAGCCGCTTGAAAATCATTCATAGGCGAACGATGCCCCTGGTTGGCCGGCTCTCTAGTGCCGGCTCCCCGACCCGGACCAGCTTAGGGCAAGGGCCCCTGCGATCTGGCTCCAAGATGGCCTGCTAGCCGGTCGGTCAACGCCTTTCCCACCAGCCTATACGACAAGAGGGCGACGCATCAACGAGGCGTGGCAATAGTGCTTCCAGTACTGCTGACCAGGGCATGTGTGGCGATAGTGAAGCGGGCCATACAACTAACCTCGGTCAACTACGACCAGGCGAGGCGGCATAGTGGCGGAACGCACCCAACCAATCCATGACCCGACCCCGCGTCGCTACAGTGGAGCCGGCCGTACAGTTAACCACGACTGACTGCGACCAGGCGATGCTACATGGCGCAACCCATGTCGCGGCATGACAAGCACGCACCAATGCCGGCAACTGGCCAGCGGACCCCCACTCCCAATGGGATCTTGCATCCGACAGGCCCCGCACGCAACAAGACTTCCCAGTCGGTGGCTCTCCTAGTTGGCCAGAGAGGCCACCAGCCGGGTCCCATCCTCATTATCTCATGCATATTGTAAGTCGGGGGGCTCGCCTATAAACCCCCTGGCACCCCCATGCAATGGGGAGTGTTCTTCATATACACACACACGGAGTTGGAAAGGTGCCTAGCAAGCTCCTTGATACGTCTCCAACGTATCTAAATTTTTTGATTGTTCCATGCTATTATATTATCTGTTTTGTATGTTTTATATGCATTTATATGTTATTTTATATTATTTTTGGGACAAACCTATTAACCTAGTGCCCAGTGCGAGTTTCTGTTTTTTCCTTCTTTTTGAGTATTGCAGAAAAGGAATATCAAACGGAGTCCAAACGGAATAAAATTCTACGATGATTTTTCTTGGACCAGAAGGAACCCACGAGACTTGGAGAAGAGGCCAGAAGATCTACGGGTGGGCTACAAGCCACCTGGGCGCGCCCTAGAAGGGGGGTCACCCCCTTGCTTGTGGCTCCCCCGTAGCTCCTCCAACCCTAATTCTTCGCCTATAAATTCAGGAATATTCCCTCAATACCAAACAGAGCCACGATAATACTTTTCCGCCGCCGCAAGCCTCTATTACCGAGAGATCCAATCTTGGAGCCTTTTTCGCTAATCTGCCGGAGAGGCATTCGATCACGGAGGGCATTTACATCAACTCCATTGCCCTTCCGATGATGCGTGAGTAGTTCACCATAGACCTTCAGGTCCATAGCTAGTAGCTAGATGGCTTCTTCTCTCTCTATGTTCTTCAATACCATGTTCTCCATGATCTTCATGGAGATCTATCTAATGTAGTACTCTTTTGCGGTGTGTTTGTCGAGATCCGATGAATTGTGGGTTTATGATCAGATTATCTATGAATATTATTTGAATCTTCTCTGAATTATTATATGCATAATTTCATATCTTTGCAAGTCTCTTCGAGTTATTGGTTTGGTTTGGCTAACTAGATTGGTAATTCTTGCAATGGGAGAAGTGCTTAGTTTTGGGTTCAATCTTGCGGTGTCCTCACCCAATGACAAAGTAGGGGTAGCAATGCACGTATTTATATTGTTGCCATCAAGGATAAAATGATGGGGTTTTCATCATATTGCTTGAGTTTATTCCTCTACATCATGTCATCTTACTTAATGCGTTACTTTGTACTTCATGAACTTAATACTCTAGATGCAGGCAAGAGTCGGTCAATGTGTGGAGTAATAGTAGTAGATGTAGAATCATGTCGGTCTACTTGACACAGACCTGATGCCTATATGCATAATCATTGCCTTGGATATCGTCATAACTATGCGTTTTTCTATCAATTGCTAAACAGTAATTTGTTCACCTATCGTATTATTTTCCTTAAAGAGAGAAGTCTCTAGTGAAACCTATGCCCCCAGGTCCATTTTCCATATTATATTTTCAGATCTATAATCCAAAAATACCAAAAATACCTTGCTGCAATTTTATTTACTTTTATTTAGTTTTACTTCTAGAAATCTTTTATATCTATCTCTCTATTGGATCTCATCCTTGCAAGTAACCATGAAGGGATTGACAACCCCTTTATAGCGTTGGGTGCAAGTGTTTGATTGTTTGTGTAGGTTCATAAATTGGGGCCTTGCTTGTACCTCCTATTGGATTGATACCTTGGTTCTCAACAATTGAGGGAAATACTTATCTACTTTCCTGCATCACCCTTTCCTCTTCAAGGGAAAACCAACGCAAGCTCAAGAAGTAGCAAGACGGATTTCTGGCGACGTTGCCGGGGAGGATACATAGCAAGTCTACATCAAGCCTACCAAGTACCCATCACAAACTCATCTCTTGCATTTACATTATTTGCCATTTGCCTCTCATTTTCCTGTCCCCCACTTCTAAAATGATTTTCAAAAAAAATAAAAAAGATATGCCCTTTGATTCACCTTTCTTCCATTTGTCTTTTCGTTTGCTTTTTGTTTGCTCGTGTGTTAGATCGCTTAAACTCATGGCTAGCCTTACTACTATCGCTAGTACTCCTAAGAGTGAAGTTCTTAATTTTAAGCAAAGGGAGGGAGAAAACTTAAAAGATGTTTGGTATAGATTTTGCAATGCTCAAAATAGATCTACTCGTAAGCAATCTACTACCATTCTCCTTCGCAATTTTTATGTGCATGTTTCTCCGTGGAATAGATATGTTCTGAATACCATTATGGGGGGATTTCTTGGGAAGCCATGCCTTGGATTATTATAGTGCTATGATAAATTTGGTAGGTTCACCCCCAATCATGGTTAATCAAACAATCTTAACTTTGGAACATTTGATACGAAGGCTTGATATTATTGAAAACAAAGTTGCTACTGTAGAGCTTATTGAAAATTTGGATAAAAATATTCATAATCAAATTACTCAATATGGATCTAAGGTAGGAGTTACTTTAAAAAATCTAAGGGAAAAAGAACCCATAGTTAATGAAAAATTGGATCAAGATTCCTCTAGAATTGGCAAGCTAGAGGACATTATTACCAACTTGGGTTCCGCTTTTGCCTAGGTTAAAACCACTCCAAATTTTCCTCCTTCTAAGATTGACAATTTTGTTTATGTCCCGAAAAATAAGGGTGGATCCTCTAGAAAAGAGGATGAAGATCTTAAGATGATAAGTATTCACCCCAAATGTATCAATAGTGTTAGGGAACCAATTGCCACAAGTGAATCTCTTGACTTCTTGCCTAGGAGCATTATTATTGATAAGATCAAAGAACCACCTAGGGTTTATAGGTGTTCAATCGAGGAGTTGCATACCAAAGATGACAATACCTAGATCTATTGTGTTATGCCTAGCTAGGGGCGTTAAACAACAACGCTTTTTGGGAGGCAACCCAATTTTATTTTTATGTTTTTATTTTTGTTTCTGTTTTTGAGTGTTTTAAACATTATTACCTATTCAGTAATTGAGTTTTGGTGTTTTAATTAGTGTTTGAGTCAAGGACCTATGGGATGGTCTACGGTGATTGTTGATTTGATCTTGCTAAAAAACAGAAACTTTTGCGCTTAGTCCAGGAATTTTATAAATTCACGAGAGCGCCAAATGAGTCTGAAATTTTTACAGAAGACTGATATAAAAATTTCCCATATTTTCCTATTTTTTCAGAATGTTTGGAGTTACATAAGTGTTCGAAGTTTACAGATTGCTATAGACTGTTCTGTTTTTGACAGATTCTGTTTTCTTTGTGTTGTTTGCTTATTGTGATGTATTTATGGGTTGTATCGGGGGGTATGAACCATGGAGAAGTTGGAATACAGAAATATTACACCAATATAAATAAAGAATGAGTTCACAACAGTACCGAAAGTGGTGATTTATTTTTCTTGTACTAACGGATCCCATGAGTTTTCTGTTTAGTTTTGTGTTGTGAAGTTTTCAAGTTTTGGGTAAAGATTTGATGGACTATGGAATAAGGAGTGTCAAGATACTAAGCTTGGGGATGCCCAAGGCACCCCAAATAATATTAAAGAATACCAAATAGCCTAAGCTTGGGGATGCCCTGGAAGGCATCCCCTCTTTCGTCTTCAATCCATCGGTAAATTTACTTGAGGCTATATTTTTATTCACCAAATAATATGTGTTTTGCTTGGAGTGTCTTGTATGATATGAGTCTTTGATTTTTAGTTTTCCACAATCATCCTTGCAGCACACATCTCTTTAGAGAGACACACATTAATCATGAATTTATTAGAATACTCTATGTGCTTCACTTATATCTTTTGAGCTAGGCAATTTTGCTCTAGTGCTTCACTTATATCTTTTTAGAGCACGGTGGTGTTTTATTTTATAGAAATAATTGAACTCTCTTACCTCACTTATATTATTTTTAGAGTCTTTAAACAACATGGTAATTGGTTTAGGTTATGAATTTATTCCTAATATAATGGGCATCCAAGAGGGATATTATAAAAACTTTCATATTAAGTGCATTGAATACCATGAGAAGTTTGATTCCTTGCATAAAGTTTTGAGATATAAAGATGGTGACATTAGAGTCATGCTAGGGAGTAATTGTGGATTGGTAGAAATACTTGTGTTAAAGGTTTGTGATTCTCGTATCATGCACGTATGGTGAACCGTTATGTAACGAAGTTGGAGCATGATTTGTTTATTAATTGTCATCCTTTGTGTGAGGGTCGGGAGTGTGCAATGGTTAAGTCCTACCAACCTCTCCCCTAGGAGCATGCGTCTAATACTTTGCTTAGATAACTAATAGACTTTTGCAATAAGTATGTGAGTTCTTTATGACTAATGTTAAGTCCATGGATTATACACACTCTCACCCTTCCACCTTTACTAGCCTCTCTATTACCGCGCAACTTTCGCCGGAGCATTAAACCCACCATATACCCTTCCTCAAAACAGCCACCATACCTACCTATTATGGCATCTCCATAGCCATTCCGAGATATATTGCCATGCAACTTCCACCGTTTCGTTTATTATGACATGCACCATTATTTTCACATTGCTTTGCATGATCGTAAGATAGCTAGCATGATGTTTTCATGGCTTGTCCGTTTTTTGATGTCATTTGCTATGCTAGATCGTTGCAAATCCCTGTACATTGCCGGAGGCATTCATATAGACTCATATTTTGTTCTAGGTATCGACTTGTAATTCTTGAGTTGTAAGTAAATAAAAGTGTGATGATCATCATTATTAGAGTACTGTCCCATGTGAGGAAAGGATGATGGAAGCTATGATTCTCTCACAAGTTGGGATGAGACTCCGGACTTTGAAAATAATAAAAGAGGCCAATGAAGCCCAAATAAAAAAAGAGGCCAAAGATGCCCACCAAAAATTAAAAAATAATAAAAAATGAGAGAAAAGAGAGAAGGGACAATGCTACTATCTTTTTTTCCACACTTGTGCTTCACAGTAGCACCACGATCTTCATGATAGAGAGTCTCCTATTTTGTCACTTTCATATATACTAGTGAGATTTTTTCATTATATAACTTGGCTTGTATATTCCAATGACGGGCTTCCTCAAATTTTCCTAGGTCTTCTTGAGCAAGCGAGTTGGATGCGCACCCACTTAGTTTCTTTTTTGAGCTTTCATACACTTATAGCTCTAGTGCATCCGTTGCACGGCAATCCCTACTCACTCACATTGATATCTATTAATGGGCATCTCCATAGCCCATTGACATGCCTAGTTGATGTGAGACTATCTTTTCCTCATAACCTCCACGATATTCTATTCCACCTATAGTGCTATATCCATGGCTCACGCTCATGTATTGCATGAATGTTGAAAAGGTTTGAGAACATAAAAGGCGTGAGACAATTGCTTGACTTGTCATCGGGGTTATGCATGATCTAAATACTTGTGTGAGAAAGATGGAGCATAGCCAGACCATATGATTTTCTAGGGTTAACTTTCTTTTGCCATGTTATTTTGAAGAGACACAATTGCTTTGTTAGTATGCTTGAAGTATTATTGTTTTTATGTCAACATTAAGCTTTTGTTTTGAGTCTTATGGATCTGAATATCCATGCCATAATAAATAATATTACATGGATAAATATGTTAGGTAGCATTCCACATCAAAAATTATGTTTTTATCATTTATCTACTCGAGGACGAGCATGAATTAAGCTTGGGGATGCTGATACGTCTCCAATGTATCTATAATTTTTGATTGTTCCATGCTATTATATTATTTGTTTTGGATGTTTTATATGCATTAGTATGCTATTTTATATTATTTTTGGGACTAACCTATTAACATAGTGCCCAGTGCCAGTTTCTGGTTTTCCTTGTTTTCGAGTATTGCTGAAAAGGAATATCAAACGGAGTCCAAACGGAATAAAATTCTATGATTATTTTTCTTGGACCAGAAGGAACCCAGGAAACTTGGAGAAGAGGCCAGAATATCTACCGTGGGGCACAAGCCACCTGGGCGTGCCCTAGGGGGGCACCCCTTGGCTTGTGCCCCCCCCCCCGTAGCTCCTCCAACCCTAATTATTCGCCTATAAATTCAAGAATATCCCCCCAGTACCTAAAAGAGCCATGATAATACTTTTTCGCCGCCACAAGCCTCTGTTCCCGAGAGATCCAATCTTGGATCCTTTTTCGGTAATCTGTCGGAGGGGGATTCGATCACGGAGGGCATCTACATCAACTCCATTGCCCTTGCGATGATGCGTGAGTAGTTCACCACAGACCTTCAGGTCCATATCTAGTAGCTAGATGGCTTATTCTCTCTCTATGTTCTTCAATACCATGTTCTTCATGATCTTCATGGAGATCTATCCGATGTAATACTCTTTTGCAGTGTGTTTGTAGAGATCCGATGGATTGTGGGTTTATGATTAGATTATCTATGAATATTATTTGAATCTTCTTTGAATTCTTATATGCATGATTTCATATCTTTGCAAGTCTCTTCGAGTTATTGGTTTGGTTTGGCCAACTAGATTGGTAATTCTTGCAATGGGAGAAGTGCTTAGTTTTGGGTTCAATGTTGCGGTGTCCTCACCCACTAACAAAGTAGGGGTAGCGAGGCATGTATTTGTATTGTTGCCATCAAGGATAAAAAATGGGGTTTTCATCATATTGCTTGAGTTTATTCCTCTACATCATGTCAGCTTACTTAATGTGTTACTCTGTTCTTGATGAACTTAATACTCTAGATGTAGGTAGGAGTCGGTCGATGTGTGGAGTAATAGTAGTAGATGCAGAATCTTTTCGGTCTAGTTGACATGGACGTGATGCATATATGCATAATAATTGCCTTGGATATCGTCATAACTATGCGTTTTTCTATCAATTGCTCGATAGTAATTTGTTCACCCACCGTATTATTTTTCTTCAAGAGAGAAGCCTCTAGTGAAACCTATGGCCCCTGGGTCTATTTTCCATATTATATTTTCAGATATATAATCCAAAAATACCAAAAATACCTTGCTGCAATTTTATTTACTTTTATTTAGTTTTACTTCTAGCAATATTTTATATCTATCTCTATCAAATCTCATCCTTGCAAGTAACCTTGAAGGGATTGACAACCCCTTTATAGCATTGGGTGCAAGTGTTTGATTGTTTGTGTAGGTGAATAAATTGGGGCCTTGCTTGTACCTCCTACTGTATTGATACCTTGGTTCTCAACAACTGAGGGAAATACTTATCTACTTTGCTGCATCATCCTTTCCTCTTCAAGGGAAAACCAACACAAGCTCAATAAGTAGCATTCATTCTTCTTCCCTTGGCAAACAACTTGTAGATCTTCTCCGTTGTCAACTAGATAAGCATGACTAGGGGTGTTACCTCCCACAGAGGGCCTCTAACCTGGGTACATCGTGTCTCTTGTGTTGCTTGTCCCCAATCTTGTCTCCGGAGCCCATAGACGTCCATTCGGCCAGAACCACGTACGATAAGCCACCCCATGGCATCTGCCGTGAAAAATGATGATAATTGGCGCCGACCATCGGGCCAACACGACGTCGGCTCGAGCCACGCTCCGGACGGGACCGATCACCGACTCTGCCGAGCGCTTTGCATCCAGGCTGATCCGCATGCCTGTGGCACCCATGTCTGCGGAGGCTGCTACGTCACCTAGCCCTGGTTCTGCCTGCTTCGCATGCGTCCCCATCACCTCCTCCGATGAGCCATGCCACGACGACGTCTTGCCTGCCATCGACATCCTCTGCACGATCCTTGGCGGACTGACAACGTGCCAGCCTCCAACGAGTACCCAAGCAATGTGCTTGTCGTCTTTGATCCACTGCTATCCCCCGACAGCGTGACTCCGGGCGACATTGATGACCTTTGCGCGCTCTTCGCGGGATGCGCCTCATCGACGCGCCCGACACCGATGAGTACCCCAATGAGGTGCTCGGCTGCTCCAATCCATTGCCGTTCATGAGTGCAACCTCCTTGTACGACCCGACGGCTCCTGCATCCATGTGGAGGTGATGGCCACCAGCTCCTCCACGAGTTTCGGCCATGCCAGGACGGAGGCGGATGCGACTGCAACGGCGTCTCGTGCCAGGGCGGAGGCGGACGCGACTGCCGCCGCAACTCGTACTCGCACCTTCGACCCCCTCCGCTCCACTCTGTAGGGATTGAGCACCCCTATCACGCCAATGGTCGATCTAGATGCCGTCATGGCCGAGCTAGATGCAGCTCGCCAACAGCTGATCACGGGGGCCACCTCCCTTGTGACCGCCCGGCGCCGGATGGAGTCCAGGCAACGTGAGTACAACTCCTCCTACGGATCACCCCAACTAGAAACAAGCCCAACCAGCGTGGAGAGGTCCGCAACCGCGACTTCGTGGTCGTGGTGATTCTTGACGGCAAACTGCCCAGCTATGATACCCCCGCGGCTAACATGAGGGCTACCAAGATGGCCTATGCCGACCTAGTCTCCATGGAGGGCGAGGAGCGTGCGCAGCAGAAGCGGCACATCCACGACCTCATCACCCCGCCAATGTGTAGCAGGCCCGCCTCGACCCGTCCTATGCCGACTCCGAGTCCCCCCTCCTCCAGGGTGATGATCCACAAGCTACGAGTGGACACCGCCAGGCCCAACATTCTTCCTCCCCCCATGGCTCCGGACACCGAGACGGCCGGAGCCGTGGCAAGCGCTCTCAGCATTATGATGAACAGCTGACTGTGACTAGCCAACAGAAAGAGGCCCCACCACCGTGTCGGGATCGGATGAGCTCGCGTGATTCGGCGGTCCGACCCGAGCTCGCTACCCGGCTCGGGCTTCGCGTCCCTCAGAGTGAGAATGATGCTCAAACCCGCCTCGACCGGCTGGCGGAGTCCCTCCTTCTGGAGGAGGAGGGCCCAATCGTCATGGCCTGCTTCGGACTGCGCATCTACAATGAACCGATCCCGACCGGCTTCACTTTGCCATGTGACACCCCCAAGTACAACAGTACCGCCAAGCTCGTGGACTGGCTGATTGACTACACCACCGCAGTTGGCATCACCTGGGGCAACAAGCGCATAGCGGTCCGCTACGTCCCCCTCATGTTGCTTGGCTCGGCCTGGATGTGGCTCAACAGCCTGCCGACTGCCAGCGTCAACACTTGGGTGGACTTTCAAGAGGCATTCATGCGCAACTTCACTGGCACTTACAAGCGGCCCAGTCGTCCTCGTGAGCTGTCCATGTGCGTTCAAGGGGCAGATGAGTCCCCTTCACGATTACCTCACACACTGGACCGAGCCGCACAACTCCTACGAAGGGGTGCACGAGGTGCAAGCGATTCAGTACTTCTCCGAGGGCTGCCGAGACGGCACCCTACTCAAGCACACGCTCATGTGCTCTGAGCCAACCACCCTGGCAGAGCTCATGGCCAAGGCAGACAAGTACGCCATGGCCGACACCGCGATGCAAATCAAGGTCAACGCGGCCGGCAAGGCCATCCCGCCGCGTGCCGCCCTGTGGCCGGCTGGAGAAAACCGGTAGCAGTAGAACAACAAGCAGAAAACCGACTAGCCAAATCCCCGCTACGGGAGCAGGCAGGTCGTCACCGTAGAGGAAGAGAGC
Source organism: Hordeum marinum (assembly GCA_022496015.1). Lineage (NCBI taxonomy): Eukaryota > Viridiplantae > Streptophyta > Magnoliopsida > Poales > Poaceae > Hordeum > Hordeum marinum. The sequence continues at coordinate 148,264,691 of CM039676.1, forward strand.
CAGCTGGCGAGGCCACCAGCCAGCGGCAGCAAAACGACAAGGCCGCCTGGCAGCCCAAGCTCACCTTTGAGCGGATGCTCGACGCACCCTACAAAATGTAGTCCGGGGCAAACCGGCAACTCACATGCTCCATGACCAGTTCCCTGATCAAGATGGGGCGTACGTCGTCTTCGCCAGCGAAGCCGACGACAAGCATAGCCAGCATCGACGCCGGCACGGGGTGAACGCCACGGTTCCCTCAGTACCCCAGTTCATGCATTGGTCCTAAAGGCTGATCACTTGGATCCGGGCAGACTACCCGGCCGTGATGCCGAACCCGGGCAGCTACACCCTCGTCCTCGACCCCACCATCGCCTTTGAAAGGGTAACCTGCCGATTCTTGCGGATGATGATCGATGGAGGGCGCAACATCAACATCCTCTACCGCGACACACTGCTCGAGCTGGGGATCAAGGAGAAAGACCTGCAGCCGACACAGACAATTTTCCACGGCATCATGCCTGGGCAATCTTGCTCCCCCATCGGCAATATAATAGTTGACATCCTCTTCGGCAACAAGAGCCATTTCCGCCGTGAGCCGCTGTGATTCGTGGTAGTGGACCTCAACAGTCCCTACCACGCATTGCTGGGAAGACCGGTGCTCGCCAAATTCATGGTGATCCCCCATTATGCCTACCTTAAGCTGAAGATGCTAGGTCCCAAGGGCATCATCACCATCGGTGGCGACTACAAGATGTCTATCGAGTGCATGCGTGATAGCAGCCGGCTGGCCAAGTCCCTAGTCATCATAGAGGAAAGGCGCCAGCTCGACCGGCTCATGGCCCATGCCGCAGAGCAGCTGGCCGTGCCGATGGCCCCTCCCAGTCGGCTAACGAAGCGGCATTCTAGCCATCTAAGGACACCAAGCAAGTCCCGCTGGACCCGGCCAGCCCCAAGAAGTGCGTCACCTATAACGCCAACCTCAATAGCAAATAGGAAGGCGAGCTCGCCGACTTCCTCCGTGAGAATCGGGACAGTTTTGCTTGGTCCCCCACAGAGATGCCGGGTGTCCCGAGGAAGTACGCCGAGCACAAACTCCATGTGCGGTCGGACAAAAAGATGATCAAGTAACCACTACTCCATTTCTCCGAGGAGAAGCGATGTACCATAGGTGAAGAGATCACCCGGCTGCTCGCACCCGGCTTCATCATGGAAATTTTCCACCCGGATTGGCCGGCGAACCCGGTCCTGGTGATGAAGAAGAACAAGACATGGAACTTGTGTATCGAGTACACTATCCTGAACTAGGCATGCCCCAAGGACCCTTTCGCCCCTACCACGGGTCAACCAACTGTTCGACTCCACCGCCTGTTGTGATCTGTTGTCCTTCTTGGACGCCTACTCCGGCTACCACCAGATCAAGCTGAACCCGGTAGACCGGCTAAAGACGTCCTTCATCACACCATTTGGGGCCTACTTCTACATCACCATGTTGTCCGGCCTCAAGAACGCCGGTGCAATGTTCCAGCGCTGCATGCAAAAGTGACTCCTGCCCTAGATCAGCAGGAACGTGCATGTCTACATGGATGACATCATCGTCAAAACCAAGAAGCATTTCAGCCTCCTCGATGACCTCAAGAAGACCTTCTCCAACCCGTGCGAGTACAAGGTCCGGCTCAACCCAAAGAAGTGCGTTTTTGGTGTGCCAGCTGGCCATCTCCTGGGCTTCTTCGTCTCTGCTCGCGGGATCGAAGCCAACTCAGAGAAGACCAGGGCCATCGAGCACATGCATAAGCCGGACAAGTTGAACAACATCCAGAAGTTCGCCTGCTGCCTCACCTCACTCAGCCGGTTTGTCAGCCGGCTGGGCGAGAAGACGCTACCCCTCTACCAGCTCATGAAGAAGATCACCAAGTTCGAGTAGACCGAGTAGGCGGATGAGGCGTTACGCAATCTCAAGAGCACCCTTTCCACCGCACCCATCTTGGCTGCGCCGGCTGAGAAGGAACCCATGCTCGCGTACATCGCGGTGACCACATGCATGGTCAGCGTTGTTCTAGTGGTGGAACGACTTGAGGAAGGAAAGCATTGCCGGTTCAGCACCCCTTCTACTACCTGAGTGAGGTCCTCTCCGCGTGCAAGCAGAATTGCCCCCACTACCAGAAAATGTGCTAGGGCGTGTACTTCACCACCAAAAAGCTGAAGCAGTACTTCCAAGAGCACACTATCATCGTGATAAGCACGACTCCGCTCTCGGATATCATGGGCAGTTAGGACGCCACCGTCCGGATTGCCATGTGGGCTATCGCCCTCATTGACCATGACATCCGGTATGAGCCATGCAAGGCCATCAAGTATCACTCGATGGCTATTTTCCTGGTCGACTGGACGGAGACCTAGTTCGTGCCGCCTCCGCCCGACTCCACACATTAGCGCATGCACTTCGACGGCTGGAAGATGCACACCGTCTTGGGAGCCGGCATTGGCCTGTCTTCCCTGAAAGGATACCAGGTGAAATACGCCCTCTAGATCCACTTTGCCGGCTCCTTCAACATAGACGAGTACGAGGCGCTCGTCCATGGACTCCAACTCGCCAAAGAGATTGGCATCCGACGCATCTTGTTGATGAGGACATCCCTACTAATGTTACACCCACCCCGACTGCTATACATACAGGACCAATTACTAGAGCTCGCGCACGTCAATTGAATTACCAGGTACTTTCGTTTCTTGGAAATCCTTCTAATATTCATGAACATATGATGCTGCCTAAATTAGATACTTTTGTTTTACTTATGAATGAAGGACCTATCATGGATAAGAAGGATGACCATTGGAGCGGGATCAAGCATGGAGGAGAAGGTGCGCGCGCGGGGAAGAACAATGGAGCTTCCAGTGATGATTTTCGCACATTGAAGCCACCATAATGGGAGTGGGAAGCTTTGGACGAAATATGCATGATGCCACTTTATAAAATTCGTCCATAGGCTAATATAGGTGTTGCGCCACCTTAATTTTGGGCCAGGCCCATGTAATTTCGAAATACCATATTATAGGCTGTTTTTAGAGTCCGTATGTATGGGGAAACTGACTTAGGGTCGGTTTCGGACCCCTCCTCCAAGGGGCCACGAAATTCCCTTCTATTCCCCCATATATACAGCCCTTAGGGCTTCGTTTTAGGTTTGGGTTTTGTTTAGATTACAAGTTCGCCATAGCAGCAACTTCGCGTTCTTCGTTTGTGTTCCACGACCAGACAAAGGCGTCACAGAACCCCACTTCATCAATAAAACTTTCCTCTTATATTCGCAATATCCAGATTGCAATCTTAGTTTCTTGCTTGTTCTTCGTTTGCGTGCAGGAAATAGACCCTCGTGGTCAGGTTGATCGTGCTCCGGCGTGGTCAATAACCTCTCAGAGTTGGTTTAGCGATTGCTAAGGCGCGACGTCTCACACGTTCGTAGTCGTATCGTGAAAGTCTACTCCACCAAAAACGATAGCCACCATCTCATCGAAAGACAGGGACAACTTCGCCTATATCAAGTGGTATCAGATTTCCAGGTTGCTCGGTGAGATTTTACCAGTTTTCGTAGTTTAGATCGCATCTGTTCTTCATACCTTTAGTCCACGAAAAAGCCAAAAAAAATATTAATTAGGGTTAGATCATCATATCCGAACCAATCTGAGCCTTTGCATAGTCTTTTCAGTATTTTGCTTTGTTGAATTGGCGGTTACATCGTTGTGTCGAGTTGCTGGTCTTAGTGTCTAGTCCTTTAGAGTTTCGAGTTCTTTTCACAGGTTGTCACGCCGCCACCGCATCATCTTCATAGTTGCCATATACCACCACCATCATCGCCGCTGCCATATCTCATCATCCATCATCACTCTCCATTGGTGTCCATATATACCACCACAAATCCTCCACCAATCCAAGTCCAGTTCGTTTTAGGTTTAGTTTCGAGATCCTTTTGATTTCGGATCCGTGTTTTGCTACCTGCGCAGGTGTCGGAAAAAAAAAGAGTCTGGCACGCTTTGCAGAGCACGTTTTGGCCCAAAAAAATTTCGGCTGAAAATATTTTTTCCCTATCTTGATTTTAGGTTCCCCGGAGCGTTTTGAGACACTTGCTATCATAGTGATTTTTGTCGAAATTTTTGGGTCGTCGCAGCCCCCGGATTGCTCCAGAAAAAAAAAAATAGTCCAAAAGAAAAATTCGTGCCCATCTTGCTTATACGACGTGGCAAGAGTTTTGAGACACTCGCCATTGTAGTGAGTTTTTGAAAAAAAAAAAAAAAGAGGCGCAGAAAAAAAAAAAAAGAGGCGCCGAAAAAAAAAACGAAAAAAAAAAATCCGATTGTGCTTTTCCCTTTCTTAGGTGTATCGTCGTGTTTTTGTTGGTGTTTTAGGCTCGCGTCTCTAGCACGGTCTAGCCTAGGACCAGCACAGTACCGTCGTTGAGCGTTTATTCAACCTTGCATCTCTGAATTGATTATTGCTGACCCTTTTTGCTACCATATTATAAGCCATCCCAGCTCCACATACTTCTACGCCGTGTGCTTGACACCACCTGGCAATCGCTCTATTCCAAGCTTTGAGAGTTTTGGCTACAACGGTTGCCGATCACCGCCTGCTACTGGGTAAGAACTGGTAAGAAATTGAGATTCGCTTAAAGGATTTGTGCCACACCACCACCACCGCCACGTCCCAGCAGTCTGTAGGTTTCATATTGTGTGTTTCCTATTTCTGCTAACCATGCCAGGATCACACGATGACGAGATCGACTGGGAGAGCATGACCAACAAAGCGCTCTATGATAAATTTCAGCAAATGATGGCTGAGCAGGTACAGGACTTCGTGAACAACTTTGGAGTTGCCATGGAGAAGCTAGATGGTTTGGAGAAGACATTCGACTCCAAGATGGACGCCAAGTTCAATGAGGTGCTTGCCCGTCTACCTCCACCAGCTGCAGTTCCTATTCCTTTCGAACGACGAGCGCGACGTGTGCCTCTCGGCCACGCCCAACATCCTGGTACTGTTGATACTGCTGCTACTTCGGTGGCTCGTGCGGCTACTGTCGTTGAGCAGGTTGAAGATTATGATGGTGATTTCGATGATGAGGGTGAGGTTGCTCCAGATCCGCCCCATGGGCAACCACCACCATACGCACCAGGTCGACCACATGGCTACAACCGTAACGGTAGGGCTGCACCACCCCCGCAGGTACGGGATCATGACCATCTCCCTAAACTTAAATTGAATATTCCGACGTTTGAGGGTAGATATGTTCCTGATATATATCTTACATGGGAGTTAGAAACAGAACAACGTTTTACATGCTTACAATTTCCAGAGGATCGACGTGTTGCTGCTGCTGTTTGTTCATTCACTAGTTTTGCTTGTGTTTGGTGGTCAGAACATTGTAGAATACACCCTGATAATATCCCAACTACTTGGGCTGCTTTGAAAACTGCTATGCGAAATCGTTGGGTGCCACCTTATTATCAACGTGAATTGCTTCAAAATTTGCAGCGTTTAAGACAAGGAAAAAATTCTGTAGAAGAATATTATCAGGAATTACAAACTGGTATGATTAGATGTGGTATTGTTGAGGAGAATGAAGCTATGCTTGCACGTTTTATGGGTGGATTAAATAGAGAGATTCAGACTATTCTAGAGTATAAGGAGTATAACACTATCACTCGTTTATTTCATCTTGCTTGCAAAGCTGAACGTGAAGTGCAGGATCGACAGGCAATGGCGAGAACTACTAATTTTGCAGGCCGTACTTCATCATGGACGCCACGTACCTCCTCTGCTTCCGCACGTCCTGCTGCAACACCACCTCCTTCAACCTCCAACTCTAATCGCGATACCAGGAAACAGGCTCCTACTGCACCCTCTGCGAAGAGCACACCTTTTGGGCCTGCACAGAGTTCTTCTTCATCTATTGCATCCACAGGGCAAACACATGAGGTTATATGTCGTCGTTGCAAGGGTGGAGGTCACTATGCGAGAGAATGCCCTTCCAAGCGTGTAATGATTGTTACTGAGGATGGTGGATATGCGTCCGCTAGTGATTATGATGAGGAGACTTTGGCACTTATTGCAAGTGACGAACAGGGTGGCGAGGATGCAGAACCAGAAACACAATACATGGCTGCTGATTACGCTGACAGGTATGAAAGTTTAGTTGCTCAACGTGTTCTCAGTGTGCAGGTTACACACGCTGAGCAAAATCAGAGGCACAACTTGTTCCACACAAAGGGAGTTGTGAAAGAGCGTTCTGTTCGCATCATCATCGATGGAGGGAGTTGCAATAACTTGGCTAGCATGGAGATGGTGGAGAAGCTGTCTCTATCCACCAGACCACATCCTCATCCTTATTACATCCAATGGTTCAACAATAGTGGCAAGGTTAAGGTAACACGTACTGTTCGTGTGCATTTTAGCATTGCTACATATTCTGATTATGTGGATTGTGATGTGGTACCCATGCAAGCATGTTCTGTTTTACTTGGTAGACCATGGCAGTTTGATACAAATTCTGTACACCATGGTAGGACAAATCAGTATACTCTTGTTCATAAGGATCATAATATCACTTTGCTTCCTATGTCTCCCGAACATATTATGAAAGATGACATTGCTAGAGCTAGTAAAGCAAAACAGGAGAAAAATAAGAGTGAAAATCAGATTGTAGCACAGGAATTTGAGCAACACCATAAGCATAATAAACCATCATCTACTGTTGCATCTGAAATAAAATTGAAGAGTGGATGTTTACTTGCTACTAAATCTGATATTAATGATTTGGATGTTGGTACATATGTTTGCTATGCTTTTGTATGTAAAGAGGTATTATTTTCATTCGAGGACATGCCTCCCTCTTTGCCTCCTGCTGTCATTAACATTTTGCAGGAGTTCGCTGACGTCTTTCCACAAGACGTGCCACCGGGATTACCGCCTATTCGCGGGATTGAGCATCAGATTGACTTAATTCCCGGTGCATCCCTACCCAACCGTGCGCCCTACCGTACCAATCCAGAGGAGACAAAGGAGATTATGCGTCAAGTACAGGAGCTGCTTGACAAAGGTTATATACGTGAATCCCTTAGTCCTTGTGTTGTTCCTATTATTCTAGTGCCTAAAAAGGATGGTACATCGCGCATGTGTGTGGATTGTAGAGGCATTAATAATATTACTATTCGTTATCGTCATCCTATTCCTAGACTAGATGATATGCTTGATGAATTAAGTGGCTCTACAATTTTCTCCAAAGTTGATTTGCGTAGTGGATACCATCAAATTCGTATGAAATTGGGCGATGAATGGAAAACAGCATTTAAAACTAAGTTTGGATTATATGAGTGGCTCGTCATGCCTTTTGGGTTAACTAATGCACCTAGCACTTTCATGAGATTAATGAACGAGGTTTTACGTGCTTTCATTGGACGATTTGTGGTAGTCTATTTTGATGATATATTGATTTTTAGTAGATCTTTGGAGGAACATTTGGAACATTTACGTGCTGTTTTTACTGCGCTACGTGATGCACGTTTGTTTGGTAACCTTGGGAAGTGCACCTTTTGCACCGACCGAGTATCTTTTCTTGGCTATGTTGTTACTCCACAGGGAATTGAAGTTGATAGAGCCAAGATCGAAGCTATTGAGAGTTGGCCGCAGCCCAAAACGGTCACACAAGTAAGGAGTTTTCTTGGCCTCGCTGGTTTCTATAGGCGTTTTGTGAGAAATTTCAGCACCATTGCTGCGCCTCTCAATGAGCTTACAAAGAAGGACGTGCCTTTTTCTTGGGGTACCGCACAGGAAGAAGCCTTCACGGTCTTGAAAGATAAGTTAACACATGCTCCTTTACTCCAACTTCCTGATTTTAATAAGACTTTCGAGCTTGAATGTGATGCTAGTGGAATTGGGTTAGGAGGTGTGTTACTACAAGATGGTAAACCTGTTGCGTACTTTTCTGAAAAATTAAGTGGGCCTAGTCTGAATTATTCTACTTATGATAAGGAATTATATGCTCTTGTTCGGACTTTGGAAACATGGCAACATTATTTATGGCCCAAAGAATTTGTTATACATTCTGATCATGAATCTTTGAAACATATTAAAAGTCAAGCAAAACTGAACCGTAGACATGCTAAATGGGTTGAATTCATTGAGACTTTCCCTTATGTCATTAAACACAAGAAGGGTAAAGACAATGTTATTGCTGATGCTTTGTCTCGTCGTTATACTATGCTTTCACAACTTGACTTTAAAATATTTGGTTTGGAGACCATCAAAGATCAATATGTGCATGATGCTGAATTTAGAGACGTGTTGCAGAATTGTAAAGAAGGGAGAACATGGAACAAGTTCGTTATTAATAATGGATTTGTGTTTCGCGCTAACAAGCTATGCATTCCAGCTAGCTCCGTTCGTCTTTTGTTGTTACAGGAGGCGCACGGAGGAGGACTAATGGGACACTTTGGCGTGAAGAAGACGGAGGACGTACTTGCTACACATTTCTTTTGGCCAAAGATGAGACGGGATGTTGAGCGTTTTGTTGCTCGCTGCACTACATGTCAAAAAGCTAAGTCACGACTCAATCCTCATGGTTTATATATGCCTTTACCTGTACCTAGTGTTCCTTGGGAGGATATATCTATGGACTTTGTTTTAGGTTTACCTCGAACAAAGAAGGGGAGGGATAGCATATTTGTTGTCGTGGATAGATTTTCTAAAATGGCACACTTTATACCATGTCATAAAAGTGATGATGCTGCTCATGTTGCTGATTTGTTCTTTCGTGAAATTATTCGGTTGCATGGTGTGCCAAATACAATTGTTTCCGATCGTGATGCTAAATTTCTTAGCCACTTTTGGAGATGTTTATGGGCTAAGTTGGGGACTAAACTGCTTTTTAGTACTACATGTCACCCCCAAACTGATGGCCAAACTGAAGTAGTCAATAGATCATTGTCTACTATGCTTAGGGCTGTTTTGAAGAATAACCTGAAAATGTGGGAAGAATGCTTGCCTCATATTGAATTTGCTTATAATCGTTCGCTACATTCTACCACTAAGATGTGCCCTTTTGAAGTTGTGTATGGTTTCTTACCTCGTGCACCTATTGATTTGTTGCCTCTTCCGTCTTCGGAGAAGGTTAATTTTGATGCTAAAGAACGTGCTGAATTGATATTAAAGATTCATGAGTTAACTAAGGAAAACATTGAGCGTATGAATGCTAAATACAAACTTGCTGGAGATAAGGGTAGAAAACATGTTGTCTTTGCACCTGGAGATCTTGTTTGGTTACATTTGCGTAAGGATAGATTTCCTGATTTGCGCAAGTCAAAGCTAATGCCACGTGCTGATGGTCCTTTTAAGGTGTTAGAGAAAGTAAATGATAATGCATATAAACTTGAGCTGCCTGCAGAGTTTGGGGTTAGCCCCACTTTTAACATTGCAGATTTGAAGCCTTATTTGGGTGAGGAAGATGAGCTTCCGTCGAGGACGACGTCAGTTCAAGAAGGGGAGGATGATGAGGACATCCCTACTAATGTTACACCCACCCCGACTGCTATACATACAGGACCAATTACTAGAGCTCGCGCACGTCAATTGAATTACCAGGTACTTTCGTTTCTTGGAAATCCTTCTAATATTCATGAACATATGATGCTGCCTAAATTAGATACTTTTGTTTTACTTATGAATGAAGGACCTATCATGGATAAGAAGGATGACCATTGGAGCGGGATCAAGCATGGAGGAGAAGGTGCGCGCGCGGGGAAGAACAATGGAGCTTCCAGTGATGATTTTCGCACATTGAAGCCACCATAATGGGAGTGGGAAGCTTTGGACGAAATATGCATGATGCCACTTTATAAAATTCGTCCATAGGCTAATATAGGTGCTGCGCCACCTTAATTTTGGGCCAGGCCCATGTAATTTCGAAATACCATATTATAGGCTGTTTTTAGAGTCCGTATGTATGGGGAAACTGACTTAGGGTCGGTTTCGGACCCCTCCTCCAAGGGGCCACGAAATTCCCTTCTATTCCCCCATATATACAGCCCTTAGGGCTTCGTTTTAGGTTTGGGTTTTGTTTAGATTACAAGTTCGCCATAGCAGCAACTTCGCGTTCTTCGTTTGTGTTCCACGACCAGACAAAGGCGTCACAGAACCCCACTTCATCAATAAAGCTTTCCTCTTATATTCGCAATATCCAGATTGCAATCTTAGTTTCTTGCTTGTTCTTCGTTTGCGTGCAGGAAATAGACCCTCGTGGTCAGGTTGATCGTGCTCCGGCGTGGTCAATAACCTCTCAGAGTTGGTTTAGCGATTGCTAAGGCGCGACGTCTCACACGTTCGTAGTCGGATCGTGAAAGTCTACTCCACCAAAAACGATAGCCACCATCTCATCGAAAGACAGGGACAACTTCGCCTATATCACTTGTGCTTTGGCGACTTGGACCTTGTGGTGCAGCAGGTCTCTGGCGAGTGGGATGCCAGGGATGCCAACATGGCGAGCTAGTGCTTCCTCCTCCAGCAGCTCACCGGCTCCTTTGAGGGCAGTGAGTTTCACCACGTCCCCGGGGCGAACAATGAAGCGGCTAACACACTAGCCAGGATTGGCTCCACCTGCCAGGCCATTCCGGCTGTGTCTTTCTGGAGCGCCTGCTCAAGCCGTAAATCAAGCCTTCCCCCGAGTTAGAATCCATCTTCGTACCGGCCGACTCCACCACCGTTGCCCTAGGCCCCGGGGCTCGGTCGGGCACATCGAACCCACCAACCGCTTCGGACCCCGCCTCGCGGATCGACGACCCGACTCCGGGAGACTCCGGCTTCAAACACGCAACCGTATTGACGACGTAGAGCGCGCCCCCAACCATGGTGGCCCTGAGGGCTGCCGGCTTCGGCCCAGGGAGTTCGGGCCCGACTCCAAAAGCGGTTGACCCGGCTCTGACAACCACCGGTTCCCCGATCGAGCCGGACCCTTATTTGGTGTCGGTTCCTGCCTAGGCCCAACCCATCCTCGCGTTCCTCACACGCGGCGAGATCCTGCCCGACGAGGCCGCGATTCGGCAGATACAGTGTCATGCTCCCGCTTACGCCATCATCAACCACGAGCTGGTCTGGCGTAGCATAGCCGGCGTCGTCCAACGCTGCATGGAGGTGGGCAACGGGTATGAAATCCTCAAAGACATCCATCAAGGCGAGTGCGACCACCACGCCGCCTTCAAGACCCTGGTGGCCAAAGCTTTCCGACACAGTTTCTACTGGCTGACGACCTTGGAGGATGCGAAGGCCTTGGTCAAAAAATGTGAGGGATGCCAGCGCTTCAACAACCAGAGCCACCTGCCGGCAGCGGCCCTCCAGACCATTCCCCTCTCTTGGCCTTTTGCCGTGTGGGTGCTCGATATGGTGGGGCCCTTCAAAACTCCCCGAGGTGGAATGACGCACCTCCTGGTAGCCATCAACATGTTCACCAAGTGGATCGAGGCCAGGCCCATCAAGAAGCTGGACGGCCCGACAGTCATTCGGTTCATCAAAGACATCACTGTCCGCTGATAACCCACAATTATAGGAGACCACAACAGTTTTAGAGGGTAGAGTATTCAACCCAAATTTATTGATTCGACACAAGGGAAGCCAAAGAATATTCTCGAGTATTAGCAGCTGAGTTGTCAATTCAACCACACCTAAAAGACTTAATATCTGCAACAAAGTATTCAGTAGCAAAGTAATATGGTAGTAATGGTAACGGTGGCAAAATTATAGTAGCAGTTTTGTAGTGTTTGTAACAGTAGCAACGAAAAATTAACTTAGAAAGATCAATATATGGAAAGCTCATAGGCAATGGATCAGTGATGGATAATTATGTCGGATGGCATTCATCATGCAACAGTTATAACATAGGGTGACACAGAACTAGCTCCAATTCATCAATGTAATGTAGGCATGTATTCCATATATAGTCATACGTGCTTATGGAAAAGAACCTGCATGACATCTTTTATCCTACCCTCCCGTGGCAGCGGGGTCCTATTGGAAACTAAGGGATATTAAGGCCTCCTTTTAATAGAGAACCGGACCAAAGTATTAGCATTTAGTGAATACATGAACTCCTCAAACTACGGTAATCATCGGAAAGAATCCCAGTTCTTGTCACCTTCGGGGATGCGGATCATAACTCGTAATAGGTGTCTACAACTTGCAAGATAGGATCAAGAACACATATATATTCATGAAAACATAATAGGTTCAGATCTGAAATCATGGCACTCGGGCCCTAGTGACAAGCATTAAGCATAGAAAAGTCATAGCAACATCAATCTCAGAACATAGTGGATACTAGGGATCAAACCCTAACAAAACTAACTTGATTACATGATAAATCTCATCCAACCCATCATCGTCCAGCAAGCCTACAATGAGATTACTCACGAACGGTGGAGAGCATCATGGAATTGGTGATGAAGGATGGTTGGTGATGACGAAGGCGTCGATTTCCCCTCTTCGGAGCCTAAAACGGACTCCGGATCTGGTCTACCGAGGAAGAACAGGAGGTGGCGGCGGCTCCGTATCGTGAAACGCAATGAACTCTTCTCCTTAATTTTTTCTCCTCGAATAGGAATATGTAGGAGTGGAAACAAGGTCGGAGGAGCGGCAGGGGGCCCTCAAGCCTGCCTGGCACGCCCTAGGGGGGTGGGCACGCCCACCAGGCTTGTGGCCAAGTGGTACGCCCCCTGTAGTTGATTCTTTCGCCAATATTTTTCATTAATTCTAGAAATAATCTCCGTAAATTTTCAGGTCAATCCGAGAACTTTTATTTCTACACAAAAATAACACCAAGGCAATTCTGCTAAAAACAACGTCAGTCCGGGTTAGTTCCGTTCAAATCATGCAAATTAGAGTCCAAAACAAGGGCAAAAGAGTTTGGAAAAGTAGATACGTTGGAGACGTATCAACTCCCCCAAGCTTTAAACCTTTGCTTGTCCTCAAGCAATTCAATTGATAAACTGAAAGTGATAAAGAAAAACTTTTATAAACTCTGTTTGATCTTGCTATTGTAAATATGTCTAACTTATGTTCAGATTTTCAGCAAAGATTATAGACTAACCACATTCACAATAACATTTAGGTCTCACATGTACTCATATCAATGGCATAATCAACTAGCGAGCAATAATAATAAGTCTCGGATGACAACAATTTTATCAAAACAATCATGATACAATATGACATAATGGTATATCGCTAGCCCTTCCGAGACCGCAAAACATAAATGCAGAGCACCTCTGGGGAACAAGGATTGACTAAACACTGTAATTCATGGTGAGAGAGATCCGGTCATGCTCATACTCAATATCAATTAATAGCAAGGCATACAAATGACGATGGTGATCTCTAACTTGTGCTTTTTATAAGAGGATGATGACTAAACAATAAAGTAAATAGATAGGACCTTCGCAGAGGGAAGCATTGATTTGCAGAGGTGCCAGAGCTCAAGCTTTTAAAACAGAGATAGGTAATGATTTTGGAGCGGTATGCTTTCATTGGTCACATAACGACCAAGAGGTTTTCAATATCTTCCATGCTAGATACATTATAGGCGGTTCCCAAACAAAATGGTAATTTTTTTATCCCCCTCCACCAATCAGTCACACTCCACGGCGGGCCGAATCCACGGGTACCGTCCATACAAACACAGTCCTAGGGGAGTTTTGTTTAATTATAATTTGCTTTTTATTTCGAGCCTGGAACTGCGCATCCCGATTACCAGCCACTTTCTCGTGAATGATAGTGAATCAATGCATATCGTGAGAATAACCCACCTAGCATGGAAGATACTGACAGCCCCAGTCGCCACATGAGCGATTTGGGCATACAAAACAGAATATTTATTTGAAGGTTTAAAGTTTAGCACATGGAAATTTACTCGGAACGGCAGGTAAATACCGCATATAGGTAGATATGGTGGACTCATAGGGAACAACTTTGGGTTTATTGAGATGTATGCACAAGCAGTATTCCCGCTTAGTACAAGTCAAGGCTAGCAAAAGACTGGGGAGCGACCAACTAGAGAGCGACACAGTCATCAACATGCTTTGAGATTAACTAACATTGAATGCAAGCATGAGTAGGATATAATTCACCATGAACATAAATATCGTGGAGGCTATGTTGATTTGTTTCAACTACATGCATGAACATGTGCCAAGTCAAGCCACTCGAATCATTCAGAGGAGGATACCATTCTATCATACTACATCACAACCATTTTAATATGCATGTCGGCACTCAAGACAAACCATTATCCACTCTTAGTCAATTAAGCATGGCATGAATAACTATAATCTCTAATTGTCATTGCAAAACATGTTCAACCCATAAAGTATTGAATTCGTAACGATGAGCTAATCATATTTACAAAAGCAAGATAGGTCGAGTTCATACCAGCTTTTCTCCATCTCAATTTTTCATCAAATATCGTCATTATTTCCTTTCATTTGCAAGACCGAACGGTGTGGATAATAATAATAATGCACGTGCATTGGACTAAGCTGGATTCTGCAAACAATAACTCAAAGGAGAAGACAAGGCAATATGGGCTCTATGTAAGATAAACAATAATGCATATGAGAGCCACTCAACATGTCATCGTGGTTTCTCCTTACGACCCAAAGAAAACAAAGGAAAATTATTTACACGGGAAAGCTCTCAACAAGCAAAAAGAAGAACGAGAAATATTTTTGGGTTTTCTTTTTAATGCTACAACTAAGCAACTAGGAAATAAAGCTAGAACTATTTTTTTGTATTTTCCTCAAAGTTAATTAAACATGCAAGAAGAAATCAAAACAAGAAATAAACTACCATGGATAGTACAATGAAAAAGTATGAACACCGACAACCGAAACAAGTGTGTGATCATGAATGTAATGTCGCTAAGAAATACGTACTCCCCCCAAGCTTAGGCTTTTGGCCTAAGTTGGTCTAGAGCCACAGCTAGCCTGGATAATATCCGAAGTCAAAGTTGGGGTTGTATCTGGCTGCGGCGGCTAGCGCCTGAACTACTACAGCATGAAGGCGAGCGGTTTCTGCATTTCGCTCGTACTCGTTTGCCTCCTCTCTGGTTATAAAAGATCTCTGCTTTTCCTGGAAGTTAAAGAAGGCAGGAGCAGGAAGGCTAACATGGACAACACGTTGCTTGTCAAAAATTAGTCGGTACTAGAGGGATTGTTCGTTTCTTTCAAGAAATTGATAGCACACCAAAGCCTCATAATCAAGAAAAGCAAGGGGTAACTCAACATCATTCTCTCTTATGGGTACCCCAAGATACTTAGCTACACGGGTGCATAAATTCCACCAAAGAAATCTCAATCCTTAGCATTATGATGTAACCTCCTGGCAATAATAGCCCCCAAGTTATATCGTCTATCTACCATTACAACACTCTTAAGAATACTCAGATCAGGCACGCAAAGGTGACTATGCTCATGTTTACCGTTAATACATCTACCTATGAAGATAGCAAAATAATGTATAGTCAGAAAGTGAATGCTCCCCAAGGTAGCTTGTGTAATGATTCTAGTTTCTCCCATTGTGATGCTAGCAAGGAAATCATTATATTCACTTTTATGAGGATCTCTACGACTACCCCACTATGGAATTTTGCATGCATCATTAAAATCTTCTAGGTCCATGGCATAGATCTTATCATAAAGATTAAATAGAACATAATGAGAATTACGCCTAGATGAAAATTTAAACCTCCGCACGAAAGAATCAATGAGTTGATAACATTGCTTGCATCGATCTGCAATGAAATCCTCAAGGCCAACATTCCCTATGTATGCATAAAACTCTTCCTTAAATCCGGCGTTGTCCATGAGTTGATCCGACGGCCATTCACAAGTCAGTACTCGAGCTTCCCTTGGTGGTTCAAAATCAGGCTCACGTAACGCGAGTCTCGGGGCTTTCTTGCTCGAGGAATCACCTTGGTACATTCTCCTCAACATCTTTTCTTTCTCTGAAAAATTTCTGAAATTTTTAGTGAACTAAAATAAAGGTGAACAAAACTCAACAAAACTCATAGCAACAACTCCCTAAAGTGCCTAGAGACTATATCATGCATCAAAACTACTTGGGACCATACAAATTTGACATGCAAGCTCAAAAACACAGTCACCACAACAGCAAAAATCTGCAATATATAAGGCACTAGAACAAAAACCAATTGGACCATTGGAGGACTCACATACCGATGAGCAATCCCCTGAAACAGTTTTGCGAATGGAGCTTTGAGCAAGGAGATCGAAAATGGCAGCAAGATGAGGTAGAACACGGGTTTGAACACCTGGGATTTTTTCTGGAGGAAGATGAAGTGAAAGGGTGCTAGAATAAGTGGAGGAGGGCCACGTGGGACCCACAAGCCACCAGGGCGTGCCCAGGGGGGTGGGCGCGCCCTGCAGGCTTGTGGCCCACTGGTGCAGCCCCCTGATGCATACTTAGTGCCAAAAATTCTTAAATATTCCAGAAAAAATCATACTCCAATTTCATGACATTTGCATAACTTTTATTTTCAGGTTACTTTTTTATTGCACGGGAAACTCAGAAAACGGAAAAATAATAGCATTTTTACTTAATTTCATCTAGGTAACAGAAAGTAAAAGTTAGGTACACGGAGTTGTGCCTCCTAAATTCATCCATCTCATGCCCGTCAAAAGGAATCCATCAATAAGGTTGATCACGTCTTATTAACAAACTTCTTTCGAATAACATGAAACCGAAGAATTTTCGAATAACACTAAGTATTCATATTTCTTCTTGACAGTAGGAGGAGGGAACTCAAAGTCTCCAATAATAATCGTTGGAATTTGTTCAGTAGAGTTGATACTATGAACTTGTGGGGACCCCGACTCATAAGTCGTGATCACCGAATGCACGTGTATAGTGATCTCAGAGATCAATGCTCACTGAACACACATAAGCCGAATAAGAAGAGTCTTACATCCACATTTAGCGTCTTACACAAATAAATACCATGAAGGCCCAGTCTTACATAGATAGGGCCACGAGGGCCAAACACTTAAATAGAACAAGCAGCAGAAATCTTGATCGAAAGCGTGAACCCATGCCATCTGCCTTAAACCTACAGGCATTTTGATTAGGAAGCGTCCTAGTTCGCATGATCGTCACCAACGAACTCTTCAACATACTCCTGTTATTCCATGCCTGGCCAATTAAATAACCAGTGGCAAGCCAATGAGTACTTTGAATGTACTCACAAGCAACCCAAGTTGTGGAACAAGGTAATGATGATGCATGATATAGCACTAAGTAGGTAATTTGCGGAAAGCTAATTTTTAATGCAATGACATGATCAAGTAACTAGGTAAGCATGCATTAACATTTGGCAGATATCCATATGAACAAGTTGTAGATATCATCATAAGAAGGGGTTGAACATATCATGTCCCATCATTATGCTAAGTCAGCAGACTTAGTCAATCGTCAGGCTAAGTCATCGGACTTAGCTCAGGTAACCTCTTTGTCACCAACACACACACTCACACCAAGTTTGCGAAAACATCCGGACATAGTTTAAGAAGGACCTCCAACTGTCCATGAACGCAAACACGGCTATTCGAATAGTTTTACACTCTGCAGAGGTTGCACACTTTACCCACAAGACTCGAGGAACTTCCGTGTCATCCACGACTCGCGGTATATAACATACCCGAGGTAAGCACCCAAACATCGCCTTTCCCATGGTGATACTAAACAAAGAGTCCACTCGTTGGTGCCATCCCTCATGATATACATCACATGTATCATCCATGAGGGAACGCAATGGTGTGCCCGGTGCCTGTAAAGACAGCACATGGCCTTCCACTTCCGGGACGACCCCGTATCGAGAGTGACCCCGCCACTCCCGCCACTAGTAATGTGGGGCCAGTACCCACCACAATAATCAACAAAGCCCCGTCCCTTAAGGGGTATCATGGTTGCACATGTATAGTTGGGACGGTCAGCAGACCTTAAATCTAATGCGTTTTCGAAAACACACACTCACTTGCTCCGGTACACCACTTCTTTCTTAAGTGGTCACCTAACTTATCATCATCTCCCTCGGGCATTAGTTGCACCCGACGGGGTTTTCGAAAAGTCTTTGAAATCATTTCTTCCTTCCCATCACTATGCATAAATCCCATCCCACATGTGTATCATCTATTAGCATCCTATCTACACCCACCCGCATAACCCTCATAAGGTGGTAGGGTCATGCACGATGCAAGTGTCAATGGTAAAAGTGTCGGAAGCATCCCACCAAAGGGCGGGGGGAGCACCCCATCATGGTAAATCATTAAATCAACAAGTGCTATATGTCATGCATGAAAAAGTTTCTTAACATGGTCAAAGGGCTGCTTGCCTGGCTCAACAAAGTCTTCAGGATCTTCAAAGTCTTCGGGTCCAACTCCCTCGTCAATAGCGCAATCTATCGTCGCAAATAAAACCGATAAAAATAAGCATCACACAAAACAGAGCACACAAAGCTAAATTTAAAATGCTACCCTACTTTGATAAATACTAGAAGCTATACTAAATATATTTTTCTAGGGTTTTGAAGTTAAAAAGGTTTTCAAAAATATTTAAAACAGGGGCTGATAATGCCAAATAGGGGTTTTAAATTGATACAGTACAAAAAAGGTTTTCAAATATTTTTATAAGTGGCACTAATAAATTCTATGGAATATTTCAAGATTTTAGGTGAAAGAATATTGGGCATTGGATTTATTTTCTGTCCTGTGGAATTTTTGGAAGGCAGAGGAAAAAGAAAAAGAGAAAAAGGCACTATGCCTCTCGGGCCAAAAGCACCCAGCCGAGCTGACCCAAAAGGGGAACCGACCCAAGGTGAGACGCCGCGCGCGGCAGGTTTAGTTTTAAACCTGCTCGCGGGCCCATCTTGGGAGCAAGAGAGGAGGGGGGGTGAGGGGATGACAGGTGGGCCCCACCTGTCATCCCTCACCTCGCGATAGGGAGTAGGGGATGCTCAACAGAGGGGTTGCGGTTGACGGCGAGGCCTGCCAAGGGCATGCGCGTGCTCAGGGGAGCGCCGCCTGTCGTGTGGGACTGGAGGGGGTCGCCGGGGCTGAGGGAGTTGCCGGCGAGAGGGAAACCCACACGGTGGCAAGGGTTTGGCTCGGGGTCTAGCTCCCGAGCACAAGGACGAGGGGGTTGGGCACTGGGGAGCTGCTGAGGGGAGGATAGAGCGAGGGGAGAGTAGCGGGAGCTCGGGGAGGGCTTTATATAGGCGGGCGCCGATGCACCGTGGGCGCGGTGCGCCGGTGAGGACGGGTGTGTCGCCATGGGCCACGGAGGCACCACGGGCCGTGTCTGCGGTGGTTGTGGACATAGTCCGCGTCCTCGGGCAGGAGAAGGGTGGCTAGGGAGGGTCTAGGAGCACGCGCGTGCAAGCTCAACCATTGGAGCTCCTGGCCAGTGTCGTGCGTGGGCCGAGGGGGGTAGCAGAGGAGGAGGGAGGAGGGGCCAACCACCTGGCGCCTTGCGGACGTCGAGAGGCGGCCAGGGGACATGCTCCCGCATCCCTAGGTAGTCGGGGGGCCTCGGGATGCCCCTGCTACAGTGCGGTGGCGCATTGTAGCGCGCTCCAGAGCGCCCAAATGTCCGGCATAGCTGTTGCCTGCGCGCTCTAGGCTGTCCCCGTTTGTCTAGTAGCTCCTAGGGGTTCCTGGGATGCTCTAGGAGCTAGGGGAAGCTAGCGGGGCTAGGAAAGAAAAGAAATGGGGGGAGGAAGCCCCTGATATGGTAAAACAGAGGGTGAAATGGGGGTTTTACCCCACCCACTCTTGAGCTGAGGCCACGCAAGATTTACTCGGGGTAGTTGGTAACCCTGAGAGGCTGTGGTAAAAAAATTATGGCAAGCGGAAAAGTGAAAGGGGTGAAAACAGTGACTTTAGTATTTCACCAGAAAGTGTTTGATGGGTGTTTGGGCAAGAAAAGTTTACTCACTTACTGAGTTATTCAACAGGGTCAAATTTTAGGTGAAAATAGGCATGATTACCAAGTTTGAGCTCAAGTGGGCAAAGTTGACAATGGAAACTTTGTGAACCCTAGAAACTAACAAAATCAGGTTTCTGTAGATCTAGTTATGCTAAGATTTTACCCTTGATGCACCACTTAGTGTAGCATCATTATTTGGTGATTAGAGCATGTCCACAAAGTTTGGGGTCAAGGGGAGAAACTTCACAAAGTAAAGTTCTTCAAATTTGAATCTGGACAGGGAGGGTTTTGGGATGGTTTGATGAACCAAATCAATTTGGATTGAGATGAAACTTTGCAAGATCATCGCCCATGATAGTGTTGACTTTCTGGAATTTTCCTGGAATTTATTGAGAATAGTTCTCATTGATATATTTCAAAAGCTTGATTTGAACAGAAAGGGTTTTGAGGGGTTTTGCCCATGATTTGAACATGCCCATGTGTTTAAACTCATATATATGGAAAATATATGTTCACTAAGTTTCCCTAAATTTTCTAAAATATTTTGAAAGCATTTAAATAATTTTTCCCTATGAAAAACCATTTCTGATCTTTAAGAAAAATCCTTTAAATAAAATATTAAAATAATCTTTAAAAATTATATTTGGTGGTTTTGGGAAGTCATAAATATAGTAGGTTTGAAATAAAGCCTTAGGGGAGAAAGAATCCACCCAATTTGAGAACTTGCAGTGCAAACCTCAATTCAGGGGTTTTTGAAGACCTAATTTGGATAAATCCTTTTTGGTCAAAATAAAATTGGATAAAAATAGTTTTGGGCACTATTCACATGGCATGATCATTGGGAAGAGGTTTGGGTCAAGGAAGATGAATATGAAGAGGGATAGAATCCAAGAGTGCCAGACACAACAATCAACAAGCAAGCAAGCATCACTCAAACAAGCACTAGCACTGGAAAAAAAGTGTACCGTTTGCTCATTACCATTAATATGAAAAGTGACATTGCCCTTGTTGCAGTCAATAACAGCCCCTGCAGTATTCAAAAAGGGTCTACCAAGGATGATCGACATACTGTCGTCCTCGGGAATATCAAGAATAACAAAGTCTGTTAAGATAGTAGCATTTGCAACTACGACGGGTACATCTTCACAAATACCAATAGGTAGAGCAGTTGATCAGCCATTTGCAAAGAGATTTCAGTAGGTGCCAACTTATTCAATCAAGTCTACGGTACAAAGAGAAAGGCATAACACTAATACCAGCTCCGAGATCACATAATTTCCTTTAATAGAGCATGGTATAGTCGGTACTCCGGGATCTCCTAGTTTCTTATGGATTCCACCTTTAAAAGTATAATTAGCAAGCATGGTGGAAATCTCAGCTTCTGGTATCTTTGTTTTATTTGTCACAATATCTTTCATATACTTAGCATAAGGAGACATTTTCAAAATATCAGTCAAGCGCATACGTAAAAAGACCGGTCTAAGCATTTCAGCAAAGCGCTCAAAATCCTCATCATCCTTTTTCTTGGATGGTTTGGTAAGAAAGGGCATGGGTTTCTAAACCCATGGTTCTCTTTCTCTACCATGTTTCCTAGCAATGAAGTCTCTTTTATCATATCTGTTATTCTTAGGTTGTGGGTTATCAAGATCATCAGCAGGTTCAATCTCCACATCATTATCATTGCTAGGTTGAGCATCAGCATGAACATTATTATTAATGTTATCACTAGGCTCATGTTCATCCCCAGATTGTGTCTTAGCATCAGAAATAGAAATATCATTTGGATTCTTAGATGTATCTATAACAAGTTCACTAGCAGCATGCAAAGTACTATCATCATTCTTTTTCTTACTCTTATTGGAACAAATAGGTACATCAGTATTAACTCTCTGAGAATCTTGCTCAATTATTTTAGGATGGCCCTCAGGATACAAAGGTTCCCAAGTCATTCTACCACCTCTAGTCACAACTTTAACAGAATCATCATTGTCTTTACTATTCATCTCATTAAGCAAATCATTTTGAGCCTTAAGTACTTGTTCTACTTGAGTGGTTACCATGGAAGCATGTTTACTAATAAGCTTAAGATCATTGACAGTTCTACTCAAATAGTCACCCAAGCGATCAAGTATATAAGCATTATGTTTCAATTATCTGCTAACATAGGCATTGAAAGTTTCTTGCTTCACAATGAAATTACCAAATTCATCCAAGCATTAGCTAGCAGTCTTATTATAAGGAATGTCTCCTTCATCAAATCTACTAAGAGAATTTACCTCTACTACCTGTGTCGGGTTATCAAGACCATGTATTTCTTTAATAGGTGGTAGATTCTTAACATCTTTAGCTTTAATACCCTTTTCTTTCATAGATTTCTTTGCCTCTTGCATATCTTCAGGACTGAGGAATAGAATACCTCTTTTCTTCGTAGTTGGCTTTGGAGGTGGTTCGGGAATGGTCAAATCATTATAATTGCTCAATATATTATTCAATAGTAATTCAGCTTGTTCAATAGTTCGTTCCCTGAAAACAAAACCAACACAACTATCTAGGTGGTCCCTAGAAGCATCGGTTAGTCCATTATAAAAGATATCAAGTATTTCATTTTTCCTGAGAGGATGATTAGGCAAAGCATTGAGTAATTGGAGAAGCCTCCCCCAAGCTTGTGAGAGACTCTCTTCTTCAATTTGAACAAAGTTAAATATTTCCTGTAAGACAACTTGTTTCATATGGGCAGGGAAATATTTTTCAGAGAAGTAATAAATCATATCCTGGGGACTACGCACACAACCAGGAGCAAGAGAATTAAACCATATCTTAGCATCACCCTTTAACGAGAAAGGAAACAACTTAAGAATATAGTAATAGTGAATTTTTTTCCTCGTGAGTAAATAGGGTGGCTATATCATTTAATTTAGTAAGATGTGCCACAACAGTTTCAGATTCATAACCATGGAAAGGATCAGATTCAACCAAGGTAATTAACTCAGGATCGACAGAGAATTCATAATCCTTATCAGTAACAAAGATAGGTGAAGTAGCAAACTTAGGATCATATTGCATTCTAGCATTCAAAGATTTTTCCTTCCACTTGCGAAGCAATTTCTTAAGATCATCTCTATCCTTACAAGCGAGAAAGTCCCTAGCTACCTTTCCTTCCATAACATCACCCTCAGGTATATCAGGCAATTCATATCTAGGAGATCTAGGTCTAGCAGGTGTATCATAGTGTTAAGTTTCAATAATTTCATCAGATTCAGAAATATTATGAGGTTCAGCATTGGCTCTAGCAATTTGTTCATCAAGAAATTCACCCAGTGGCATAGTATCATCAAGCAAAGTATCATCATAAGCATCATGCATAGTAGAAGTAGCATCATCAATTACTTGCGACATATCAAAATTACTAGCAGGTGGTGGTGTCGCAAATTTACTCATAACAGAAGGTGAATCAAGTGCAGAGCTAGATGACAGTTCCTTACCTATCCTCGTAGTTGAGGGGTAGATCTTGGTTTTTTGATCTTTAATATTCCTCATAGTGATCAACAAATATATATCCCAAGTGACTCAGAGAATAGAGCTATGCTCCTCGGCAACGGCGCCAGAAAAAGGTCTTGAAAACCCACAAGTATAAGGGATCGCAACACTTTTCGAGGGTAGAGTATTCAAGCCAAATTTATTGATTCGACACAAGGGAAGCCAAAGAATATTCTCGAGTATTAGCAGCTGAGTTGTCAATTCAACCACACGTGAAAGACTTAATATCTATAGCAAAGTATTGAGTAGCAAAGTAATATGGTAGTAACGGTAACGGTGGCAAAGTGATAGTAGTAGTTTTGTAGTGTTTGTGATAGTAGCAACGGAAAAGTAACTTAGCAAAGATCAATATATGGAAAGATCGTTGGCAATAGATTAGTGATGGATAATTATGTCGGATGGCATTCATCATGCAATAGTTATAACATAGGGTGACACAGAACTAGCTCCAATTCATCAATGTAATGTAGGCATGTATTCCATATATAGTCATACGTGCTTATGGAAAAGAACTTGCATGACATCTTTTGTCCTACCCTCCCGTGGCAGCAGGGTCCTATTGGAAACTAAGGGATATTAAGGCCTCCTTTTAATAGAGAACCGGACCAAAGCATTAGCATTTAGTAATACATGAACTCCTCAAACTACGGTAATCACCGGAAAGAATCCCAGTTATTGTCACCCTGGGGGATGCGGATCATAACTCGTAATAGGTGTCTACAACTTGCAAGATAGGATCAAGAACACATATATATTCATGAAAAAAATAGGTTCAGATCTGAAATCATGGCACTCGGGCCCTAGTGACAAGCATTAAGCATAGCAAAGTCATAGCAACATCAATCTCAGAACATAGTGGATACTAGGGATCAAACCCTAACAAAACTAACTCGATTACATGATAAATCTCATCCAACCCATCACCGTCCAGCAAGCCTATGATGATATTACTCATGAAGGTGGAGAGCATCATGGAATTGGTGATGATGGATGGTAGGTGATGACGAAGGCGTCGATTTCCCCTCTTCGGAGCCCAAAACGGGCTCCAGATCTGGTCTCTCGAGGAAGAACAGGAGGTGGCGGTGGCTCCGTATTGTGAAACGCGATGAACTCTTCTCCTTGATTTTTTTCTCCCCGAATAGGAATATATAGGAGTGGAAACGATGTCGGAGGAGCAATAGGGGGCCCACAAGCTTGCCTGACGCGCCCTAGGGGGGTGGACGTGCCCACCAGACTTGTGGCCAGGTGGTGGCCCCCCTACAGTTGATTTCTTTCGCCAATATTTTTCATTAATTCCAGAAATAATCTCCGTAAATTTTCAGGTCAATCGAGAACTTTTATTTCTGCACAAAAATAACACCAAGGCAATTCTGCTGAAAACATCATCAGTCCTGGTTAGTTCCATTCAAATCATGCAAATTAGAGTCCAAAACAAGGGCAAAAGAGTTTGGAGAAGTTTATACATTGGAGACGTATCATCTCCTACGGTGTTCATCACAACATCATCACCGACCTAGGCATGAACTTTGCCAAGGGCGCATTGGCGCGTTTCTACGACACAAAGGGCATCCAGCTCGACCCTGCGTCGGTGGCCCACCTCCAGCCGAACGACCAGGTAGAACGGGCAAACGACCTGATCTTGACCGGCCTCAAACCCCGGCTCATCGAGCCGTTGGTGCGATCAGCCGACTGCTTGATCGACAAGTTGCCGGTAGTCCTGTGGAGCCTTCAGACCACACGCAACCGGTTAACTGGCTTCACCTTGTTCTTCCTCGTGTATGGGTTCGAGGCGACCATCCCCATGGACGTGGAATTCTGCTCGCCTCGCGTCACCTTGTACACGGAGGCGGATGCAAAGGAATCAAGAGAAGACGACGTTGACTTGCTCGAGGAAGCATGTGAGCTGGCTTTGAGCCGGTCTGCCATCTATCAATAGAAGCCGCATCACTACCATAGCAAGAGGATCCGTCCCCTTGCTTTTTGCGAGGGGGAGTTGGTGCTCCGGCAGGTCCAGGGAACCACTAGCTAACACAAGTTGTCCTCCCCATGGGAAGGACCATTCATCGTCAGCATGGTGTTGCACAACAACGTGTACTACCTAATAGACACGCAGAAGTCACAAAAGCACAAGAGGGACGCCTCCCTCGAGGAAACAGAGCGCCTGTGGAACGCGACGCTCCTCCACCCGTTTTACTGCTAAGGAACCAATGTATGTATGTATCCCCCACCTTTTGGCTCAATGAATGCAAGCAGGTGCCCTCAAGTGGTCGCTGGGGGCCACCTTTCTATCACCTCTTCGCGTTCCTTCTCTCTTCGCATTAGCGCCCAGGTCTGACTCCCCGAACTTGGGGGATCGTCGGCTAGCCCGGGCCCCCTCCTTCCACGCAGGTTAATTAACATGGGACGCGCAAGGCCCTCCCTCTCTGCCCAGCTACAGACCGGCTCCTAGCTGTCTAGCTGGCAAGAGTCTGGGGGCTAAAGCCACTCCCACACGAACAAACTCTAGTGAAGGATCAACCAGCTCGGGCTAGGCGGCTCGAAAGCAAAATTGCCGGCCGACCTCTGTCGCCTTCGTCCTAGCCTAAGTCCTATGACCCAAGTACCACGCCACCTCCCCTAAAGAAGACGTCCCGTCCCAGCCACAGACCAGCTCCAGGCTGCCCGACTAGCAGGGCCGAAACTACAGGGGGAGAGTCTTGAGAAAGAAGGGAACCAAGGAGCAAAGGCAACAGACGAAGGGATATGCACAAAAAATGGTGTAACAACAACATGAATTTGTTCATAGAAGATAAAGGTACACGACTTCACTACACAAATCTACACCCCCTCCGTGCCGTCAGGGGCCAGCGCACATTGATCCTCCGGGACCTCCACATCGCCTGTGGTCCGCTCCGAGACGTACTCATCACACGGAGCAAAGGATGCAAGGTCGCTGGCTCGCATGGCCAACGAGTCGGCAATCGCAGTCAGCTCCGCATCCGTACCAGCGTGCGGGGTAGCTAGAAGCCCTAGGTCCAGGTCCGGGTGCTAGGACTTCACGATGCGAAGTGCCAACCCCGCGTCGGCTCCTGCAGCCGAAGCCCTCCAGGCATCAATCCGCGCCCGTCTGGCTTCCAGCCACCGTGCTAGCCGACTCATTGTGTGGCGCTGCACCACTGTCGGCCAAAGGGCCCAAACCAGTGCCACATCGATGCTTTGGAGCCACTACACGGCCCGCAACACCATGCTCAGACGGACCTCAACTACGATATTCAGCTCACCCACTGTCCAAGCAGCGAGCATCGTGATGTGCACGCCTTGCACGCGCTCCTCCTCCCGGCGAGCCTTCACAGCCACCTGTGCAGCCTCCTGCGTCTCAGGGAAGAGCCCTGGGGGAGGAAGGAAAGAGAAAGACACAAATAAGACCAAAAGGCAACCTGGTAGCATGAGGAAGGACCAGGCAAGGAAAACTCATAGGCAAGAAGCTGGTCCAGCGCATGCGCCTCCTCTTGCATCTTCTGCTCCTTCACCGACCAGTTGCAGGCACGGCGGTCATACTCCTCCTTCACGAGACGCGCCTCCTCAACTGCCCTCTCCAGCAAGTTGTCCTTGGCTTTCCTCTCGATGGTTCACCGCCTGGCGGTCCAGCTCCTCGCGGTGGGCCACCTCCAGCCCATTCTTCTCCGCCAGCAGTCGGCTTGTCTCCTCGCAGAGCCGGCCACACTCCACGGAGAAAAGGTCGTGCTGGTGACTGGCTCACGCCGGCCGGTGCCGGGCGTCAACTGACTCGCCAGCAAAATCTTCGCAAATATAAAGACATAACCCATCAAGAAACCATGACCAAAAGCAGCAAGAGAGAAGGGAATCGACCCGCCTACAGCACAACCGACACGAATCTCGAGGGATACACCCAATGGGTGTGTTGGCGTGCCCCATTGGAAAACTGAAGACACACATACCACACGCCTGCCGTAGGTCCACCTCCATGGCGGCCAACCGGCTCTCGGCGTCTCTGTACCGGCCTAGCAGGACGTTGTATGCGATCACCCGGTGGTCATGGAGAGCTTGCGAATAAATGAAGAACAAGAAGCCAACAGTTAGACTCGACCAGGCTGCCTCACAGCCGACCCTAGTCTTAGGGGCTACACCCAGTGGTTGCACTTGTGCGCTCCCACTGGAAAACCTCAAGCAAAAGGGAAGAAGAGAAAGTAGCAAAGGGCTAAACGCTTACCGCCATGTACTGCTCAAGGTGAATTAGTCGGCCCTAGGACTCCTGGACGGCCTCCTACGCCTTCGCCTGGCAATCGGCGAATTCAGCGCCAACCGCATTCACTGTGGCCTCGAGAAGACCAGGAGTGTGGCTGTTGGTGGCGTCCCTAGCCACCTCCCAAGTCTCCTACTACTGGGGCTTGGAGCCAGAAATGGCATCGGCCGTAGCCGGTCCTCACGCGGTCACCACAAGGGGGTTGGCTTCGTTCTGCCGTGCGCTCTCGGACCCAGCGACATCGGTCCTGATTGGCTCAGCCATCGAGCCAGCCGCAGGGGGGCCCTTCGGGACAGTGTCAGCCGCTTCTGGCGCGCCACCATCCTTCGCTCCACCCATGGTGACCCCTTCAGGGCAGTGTCTGCCGCTTCATGCACGGCTTTGGACATCCTCTCCAGACAAGGCGACGGGGGCATCTGCCCATCTCCCCACGTCGACCAACCGGACGCTTCGAAAGTTGCATGAGTCACCACACCCGCCTTCCCCTTGGAGGCGTCTTCCCATGAACGACGCTGCTTCGTCGCCAACGCCTTCTCGGCCGTCTCCAAATCGCGCCACCCGGCTCGCTCCCTCTCCTCCGACACCGTCACACCTCCACCCATGAGCTCGTCCGCCGCGATCGCCTTGCCTAGGCCACGCGCGGCACAGCATCACGTGGAGGTGATGAGGAAGGGCTGGGAAGGGCGAGTCATCTAAAAATAAATCAGAACAGAAAAGGGCTAGAGGCCACTTACCCAACACTCATGGGAACCGCCCGCCTGGCGGGGCCCATAGGGTCGACCCGTGACTTCTTCACGCCACCTCCACGACTGCCTCCCGGCTTCCCATTGGCCACGCGCTTCGCGACCGGTCCCGAGCTCGACATTTTCTTGCCATGCGCGTGCTTGTTGATGTTCGTCTCGCTTTGCTTTAGCTTTTGCCCAACTCATCAGAGTCGCTTCCTTGGCATGGTGACGTTGTCTTCTGGATCCTTCGGGTCCTCCAGGTCAACTACATAGCGTGATGAGGACATCCCTACTAATGTTACACCCACCCCGACTGCTATACATACAGGACCAATTACTAGAGCTCGCGCACGTCAATTGAATTACCAGGTACTTTCGTTTCTTGGAAATCCTTCTAATATTCATGAACATATGATGCTGCCTAAATTGGATACTTTTGTTTTACTTATGAATGAAGGACCTAGCATGGATAAGAAGGATGACCATTGGAGCGGGATCAAGCATGGAGGAGAAGGTGCGCGCGCGGGGAAGAACAATGGAGCTTCCAGTGATGATTTTCGCACATTGAAGCCACCATAATGGGAGCGGGAAGCCTTGGACGAAATATGCATGATGCCACTTTATAAAAGTCGTCCATAGGCTAATATAGGTGCTGCGCCACCTTATTTTTGGGCCAGGCCCATGTAATTTCGAAATACCATATTATAGGCTGTTTTTAGAGTCCGTATATATGGGGAAGCTGACTTAGGGTCGGTTTCGGACCACTCCTCCAAGGGGCCACGAAATTCCCTTCTATTCCCCCATATATACAGCCCTTAGGGCTTCGTTTTAGGGTTGGGTTTTGTTTAGATTACAAGTTTGCCATAGCAGCAACTTCGCGTTCTTCGTTTGTGTTCCACGACCAGACAAAGGCGTCACAGAACCCCACTTCATCAATAAAGTTTTCCTCTTATATTCGCAATATCCAGATTGCAATCTTAGTTTCTTGCTTGTTCTTCGTTTGCGTGCAGGAAATAGACCCTCGTGGTCAGGTTGATCGTGCTCCGGCGTGGTCAATAACCTCTCAGAGTTGGTTTAGCGATTGCTAAGGCGCGACGGCTCACACGTTCGTAGTCGGATCGTCAAAGTCTACTCCACCAAAAACGATAGCCACCATCTCATCGAAAGACAGGGACAACTTCGCCTCTATCAAGTGGTATCAGATTTCCAGGTTGCTCGGTGAGATTTTACCAGTTTTCGTAGTTTAGATCACATCTGTTCTTCATACCTTTAGTCCACGAAAAAGCCACAAAAAAAATTAGGGTTAGATCATCATATCCGAACCAATCTGAGCCTTTGCATAGTCTTTTCAGTATTTGGCTTTGTTGAATTGGCGGTTACATCGTCGTGTCGAGTTGCTGGTCTTAGTGTCTAGTCCTTTAGAGTTTCGAGTTCTTTTCACAGGTTGTCACGCCGCCACCGCATCGTCTTCATAGTTGCCATATACCACCACCATCATCGCCGCTGCCATATCTCATCATCCATCATCACTATCCATCGGTGTCCATATATACCACCACAAATCCTCCACCAATCCAAGTCCAGTTCGTTTTAGGTTTAGTTTCGAGATCCTTTTGATTTCGGATCCGTGTTTTGCTACCTGCGCAGGTGTCGGAAAAAAAAAGTCTGGCACGCTTTGCAGAGCACGTTTTGGCCCAAAAAAATTTCGGCCGAAAATATTTTTTCCCTATCTTGATTTTAGGTTCCCCGGAGCGTTTTGAGACACTTGCTATCATAGTGATTTTTGTCGAAATTTTTGGTCGTCGCAGCCCCCGGATTGCTCCAGAAAAAAAATAGTCCAAAAAAAAAATTCGTGCCCATCTTGCTTATACGACGTGGCAAGAGTTTTGAGACACTCGCCATTGTAGTGACTTTTTGAAAAAAAAAGAGGCGCCGAAAAATAATAATTCCGAGTGTGCTTTTCCCTTGCTTACGTGTATCGTCGTGCTTTTGTTGGTGTTTTAGGCTCGCGTCTCTAGCACGGTCTAGCCTAGGACCAGCACAGTACCGTCGTTGAGCGTTTATTCAACCTTGCATCTCTGAATTGATTATTGCTGACCCCTTTTGCTACCATATTATAAGCCATCCCAGCTCCACATACTTCTACGCCGTGTGCTTGACACCACCTGGCAATCGCTCTATCCAAGCTTTGAGAGTTTTGGCTACAACGGTTGCCGATCACCGCCTGCTACTGGGTAAGAACTAGTAAGAAATTGAGATTCGCTTAAAGGATTTGTGCCACACCACCACCACCACCACGTCCCAGTAGTCTGTAGGTTTCATATTGTGTGTTTCCTATTTCTGCTAACCATGCCAGGATCACACGATGACGAGATCGACTGGGAGAGCATGACCAACAAAGCGCTCTATGATAAATTTCAGCAAATGATGGCTGAGCAGGTACAGGACTTCGTGAACAACTTTGGAGTGGCCATGGAGAAGCTAGATGGTTTGGAGAAGACATTCGACACCAAGATGGACGCTAAGTTCAATGAGGTGCTTGCCCGTCTACCTCCACCAGCTGCAGTTCCTATTCCTTTCGAACGACGAGCGCGACGTGTGCCTCTCGGCCACGCCCAACATCCTGGTACTGTTGATACTGCTGCTACTTCAGTGGCTCGTGCGGCTACTGTCGTTGAGCAGGTTGAAGATTATGATGGTGATTTCGATGATGAGGGAGAGGTTGCTCCAGATCCGCCCCAGGGGCAACCACCACCATACGCACCAGGTCGACCACATGGCTACAACTGTAACGGTAGGGCTGCACCACCCCCGCAGGTACGGGATCATGACCATCTCCCTAAACTTAAATTGAATATTCCGACGTTTGAGGGTAGATATGTTCCTGATATATATCTTACATGGGAGTTAGAAACAGAACAACGTTTTACATGCTTACAATTTCCAGAGGATCGACGTGTTGCTGCTGCTGTTTGTTCATTCACTAGTTTTGCTTGTGTTTGGTGGTCAGAACATTGTAGAATACACCCTGATAATATTCCAACTACTTGGGCTGCTTTGAAAACTGCTATGCGAAATCGTTGGGTGCCACCTTATTATCAACGTGAATTGCTTCAAAATTTGCAGCGTTTAAGACAAGGAAAAAATTCTGTAGAAGAATATTATCAGGAATTACAAACTGGTATGATTAGATGTGGTATTGTTGAGGAGAATGAAGCTATGCTTGCACGTTTTATGGGTGGATTAAATAGAGAGATTCAGACTATTCTAGAGTATAAGGAGTATAACACTATCACTCGTTTATTTCATCTTGCTTGCAAAGCTGAACGTGAAGTGCAGGATCGACAGGCAATGGCGAGAACTACTAATTTTGCAGGCCGTACTTCATCATGGACGCCACGTACCTCCTCTACTTCCGCACGTCCTGCTGCAACACCACCTCCTTCAACCTCCAACTCTAATCGCGATACCAGGAAACAGGCTCCTACTGCACCCTCTGCGAAGAGCACACCTTCTGGGCCTGCACAGAGTTCTTCTTCATCTATTGCATCCACAGGGCAAACACATGAGGTTATATGTCGTCGTTGCAAGGGTGGAGGTCACTATGCGAGAGAATGCCCTTCCAAGCGTGTAATGATTGTTACTGAGGATGGCGGATATGCGTCCGCTAGTGATTATGATGAGGAGACTTTGGCACTTATTGCAAGTGACGAACAGGGTGGCGAGGATGCAGAACCAGAAACACAATACATGGCTGCTGATTACGCTGACAGGTATGAAAGTTTAGTTGCTCAACGTGTTCTCAGTGTGCAGGTTACACACGCTGAGCAAAATCAGAGGCACAACTTGTTCCACACAAAGGGAGTTGTGAAAGAGCGTTCTGTTTGCATCATCATCGATGGAGGGAGTTGCAATAACTTGGCTAGCATGGAGATGGTGGAGAAGCTGTCTCTAACCACCAGACCACATCCTCATCCTTATTACATCCAATGGTTCAACAATAGTGGCAAGGTTAAGGTAACACGTACTGTTCGTGTGCATTTTAGCATTGCTACATATTCTGATTATGTGGATTGTGATGTGGTACCCATGCAAGCATGTTCTGTTTTACTTGGTAGACCATGGCAGTTTGATAAAAATTCTGTACACCATGGTAGGACAAATCAGTATACTCTTGTTCATAAGGATCATAATATCACTTTGCTTCTTATGTCTCCCGAACATATTATTAAAGATGACATTGCTAGAGCTAGTAAAGCAAAACAGGAGAAAAATAAGAGTGAAAATCAGATTGTAGCACAGGAATTTGAGCAACACCATAAGCATAATAAACCATCATCTACTGTTGCATCCGAAATAAAATTGAAGAGTGGATGTTTACTTGCTACTAAATCTGATATTAATGATTTGGATGTTGCTACATATGTTTGCTATGCTTTTGTATGTAAAGAGGTATTATTTTCATTCGGGGACATGCCTCCCTCTTTGCCTCCTGCTGTCATTAACATTTTGCAGGAGTTCGCTGATGTCTTTCCACAAGACGTGCCACCGGGATTACCGCCTATTCGCGGGATTGAGCATCAGATTGACTTAATTCCCGGTGCATCCCTACCCAACCGTGCGCCCTACCGTACCAATCCAGAGGAGACAAAGGAGATTATGCGTCAAGTACAGGAGCTGCTTGACAAAGGTTATATACGTGAATCCCTTAGTCCTTGTGCTGTTCCTATTATTCTAGTGCCTAAAAAGGATGGTACATCGCGCATGTGTGTGGATTGTAGAGGCATTAATAATATTACTATTCGTTATCGTCATCCTATTCCTAGACTAGATGATATGCTTGATGAATTAAGTGGCTCTACAATTTTCTCCAAAGTTGATTTGCGTAGTGGATACCATCAAATTCGTATGAAATTGGGCGATGAATGGAAAACAGCATTTAAAACTAAGTTTGGATTATATGAGTGGCTAGTCATGCCTTTTGGGTTAACTAATGCACCTAGCACTTTCATGAGATTAATGAACGAGGTTTTACGTGCTTTCATTGGACGATTTGTGGTAGTCTATTTTGATGATATATTGATTTTTAGTAGATCTTTGGAGGAACATTTGGAACATTTACGTGCTGTTTTTACTGCGCTACGTGATGCACGTTTGTTTGGTAACCTTGGGAAGTGCACCTTTTGCACCGACCGAGTATCTTTTCTTGGCTATGTTGTTACTCCACAGGGAATTGAAGTTGATACAGCCAAGATTGAAGCTATTGAGAGTTGGCCGCAGCCCAAAACGGTCACACAAGTAAGGAGTTTTCTTGGCCTCGCTGGTTTCTATAGGCGTTTTGTGAGAGATTTCAGCACCATTGCTGCGCCTCTCAATGAGCTTACAAAGAAGGACGTGCCTTTTTCTTGGGGTACCGCACAGGAAGAAGCCTTCACGGTCTTGAAAGATAAGTTAACACATGCTCCTTTACTCCAACTTCCTGATTTTAATAAGACTTTCGAGCTTGAATGTGATGCTAGTGGAATTGGGTTAGGAGGTGTGTTACTACAAGATGGTAAACCTGTTGCGTACTTTTCTGAAAAATTAAGTGGGCCTAGTCTGAATTATTCTACTTATGATAAGGAATTATATGCTCTTGTTCGGACTTTGGAAACATGGCAACATTATTTATGGCCCAAAGAATTTGTTATACATTCTGATCATGAATCTTTGAAACATATTAAAAGTCAAGCAAAACTAAACCGTAGACATGCTAAACGGGTTGAATTCATTGAGACTTTCCCTTATGTCATTAAACACAAGAAGGGTAAAGACAATGTTATTGCTGATGCTTTGTCTCGTCGTTATACTATGCTTTCACAACTTGACTTTAAAATATTTGGTTTGGAGACCATCAAAGATCAATATGTGCATGATGCTGAATTTAGAGACGTGTTGCAGAATTGTAAAGAAGGGAGAACATGGAACAAGTTCGTTATTAATAATGGATTTGTGTTTCGTGCTAACAAGCTATGCATTCCAGCTAGCTCCGTTCGTCTTTTGTTGTTACAGGAGGCGCACGGAGGAGGATTAATGGTACACTTTGGCGTGAAGAAGACGGAGGACGTACTTGCTACACATTTCTTTTGGCCAAAGATGAGACGGGATGTTGAGCGTTTTGTTGCTCGCTGCACTACATGTCAAAAAGCTAAGTCACGACTCAATCCTCACGGTTTATATATGCCTTTACCTGTACCTAGTGTTCCTTGGGAGGATATATCTATGGATTTTGTTTTAGGTTTACCTCGAACAAAGAAGGGGAGGGATAGCATATTT
The DNA here is from genome assembly GCA_022496015.1 of Hordeum marinum. Lineage (NCBI taxonomy): Eukaryota > Viridiplantae > Streptophyta > Magnoliopsida > Poales > Poaceae > Hordeum > Hordeum marinum. The sequence goes on from CM039676.1 coordinate 148,299,516, forward strand.
GTTGTCGTGGATAGATTTTCTAAAATGGCACACTTTATACCATGTCATAAAAGTGATGATGCTGCTCATGTTGCTGATTTGTTCTTTCGTGAAATTATTCGGTTGCATGGTGTGCCAAATACAATTGTTTCCGATCGTGATGCTAAATTTCTTAGCCACTTTTGGAGATGTTTATGGGCTAAGTTGGGGACTAAACTGCTTTTTAGTACTACATGTCACCCCCAAACTGATGGCCAAACTGAAGTAGTCAATAGATCATTGTCTACTATGCTTAGGGCTGTTTTGAAGAATAACCTGAAAATGTGGGAAGAATGCTTGCCTCATATTGAATTTGCTTATAATCATTCGCTACATTCTACCACTAAGATGTGCCCTTTTGAAGTTGTGTATGGTTTCTTACCTCGTGCACCTATTGATTTGTTGCCTCTTCCGTCTTCGGAGAAGGTTAATTTTGATGCTAAAGAACGTGCTGAATTGATATTAAAGATTCATGAGTTAACTAAGGAAAACATCGAGCGTATGAATGCTAAATACAAACTTGCTGGAGATAAGGGTAGAAAACATGTTGTCTTTGCACCTGGAGATCTTGTTTGGTTACATTTGCGTAAGGATAGATTTCCTGATTTGTGCAAGTCAAAGCTAATGCCACGTGCTGATGGTCCTTTTAAGGTGTTAGAGAAAATAAATGATAATGCGTATAAACTTGAGCTGCCTGCAGAGTTTGGGGTTAGCCCCGCTTTTAACATTGCAGATTTGAAGCCTTATTTGGGTGAGGAAGATGAGCTTCCGTCGAGGACGACGTCAGTTCAAGAAGGGGAGGATGATGAGGACATCCCTACTAATGTTACACCCACCCCGACTGCTATACATACAGGACCAATTACTAGAGCTCGCGCACGTCAATTGAATTACCAGGTACTTTCGTTTCTTGGAAATCCTTCTAATATTCATGAACATATGATGCTGCCTAAATTGGATACTTTTGTTTTACTTATGAATGAAGGACCTAGCATGGATAAGAAGGATGACCATTGGAGCGGGATCAAGCATGGAGGAGAAGGTGCGCGTGCGGGGAAGAACAATGGAGCTTCCAGTGATGATTTTCGCACATTGAAGCCACCATAATGGGAGCGGGAAGCCTTGGACGAAATATGCATGATGCCACTTTATAAAAGTCGTCCATAGGCTAATATAGGTGCTGCGCCACCTTATTTTTGGGCCAGGCCCATGTAATTTCGAAATACCATATTATAGGCTGTTTTTAGAGTCCGTATATATGAGGAAACTGACTTAGGGTCGGTTTCGGACCCCTCCTCCAAGGGGCCACGAAATTCCCTTCTATTCCCCTATATATACAGCCCTTAGGGCTTCGTTTTAGAGTTGGGTTTTGTTTAGATTACAAGTTTGCCATAGCAGCAACTTCGCGTTCTTCGTTTGTGTTCCACGACCAAACAAAGGCGTCACAGAACCCCACTTCATCAATAAAGTTTTCCTCTTATATTCGCAATATCCAGATTGCAATCTTAGTTTCTTGCTTGTTCTTCGTTTGCGTGCAGGAAATAGACCCTCGTGGTCAGGTTGATCGTGCTCCGGCGTGGTCAATAACCTCTCAGAGTTGGTTTAGCGATTGCTAAGGCGCGACGGCTCACACGTTCGTAGTCGGATCGTCAAAGTCTACTCCACCAAAAACGATAGCCACCATCTCATCGAAAGATAGGGACAACTTCGCCTCTATCATAGCGCGCCCCTTCAAGATTAGCATCGTCGCCATCCGTCCAGTCATGCAAAGAAAGCGTAGATGGGAATTCACCAACGGACTCGGACTGCCTGGCGGTCGTCCCGTTGGCTCCCGGGTCGCCTGCTTGGGCCACCTCCTCTGGCTCCATGTCATCCACATCCTCCACCTCCTCGGTGTTGGACTCCTCCACGTCGTCAGCAGGCTCCCCGTATACCTGCAGCAGGGGAAACAACTGTAGCCGAGATGGGCCGGCGGTTAGTCAAGGGAAAAAACCACCAAGGACCACGAGGCTGGGCAACACTCACCATCGGAGCCGGCTTTGTCCGGCTATAGGGGGTCTTGCCCCATTGCCACCCCTCCTCTAGCAGATTGTCCTTTAATGTCTCGCGACGGCAATCGGCTTGAGCCTCTTCGTGGAGACCCGACACTGGTCGTGTTGCCGACCCATCCGACGGATGATGCGCAGGCGGCACTGTAGCGTCGCCACCCAGCGCTCCACCATGGGGATGATGAGGTTGATGGCTTTGAGCTCCCCCTGTCCGGTTAGCTTGACGAGCCGACCGCATATCGGGTTAAAGATCTGGACCGACTGCCGTGGGTTCATCCCCTAGTTTAGCTGCTCATGACGTGGCCGGTTGATGAAGGGCGACAGGTTTATGAAGTCTTGCTCTGCCTTCGCATTCTTGACGTAGAAGAACCCCTTCTGCCTGTTCTTCACAGAGTCCTGCAGCGGGAGCCGAGGAAAGACGACTCCCTTCCAATTGTAAACGAGGGCCGCCTCACAGGCGGTCATGCTCCTTTCCTCTGTTGCTTTGGGAAGAAAAGCCGACACCACAGATCTAGGCGTGTCGAGATCTTGAGGCACCCCTCGCATAGGGCAACGAAGGCGGTCATCTGCAGTATGGCATAGACGTCGAGGTGGTGTGGTTGCAGCCTGAAGTGGGTCAAGAACCTGAGGAAGAAGGTGCTCGCCGGCAACCCGAATCCACGGGCGAAATGCTCAGCGAAGACCACCACTTCTGTAACGCCCAAGATGAGATCCTATCCTTATTTTGGCTTGGGGGCCTCGACAAGGATATAAGCGCATCTCATCATTTCACAAGAATGGATATCGTTACAAGTACATGTACAAAAGAGATGAGTATATGGAATTAGCTTACACTCGCCACAAACTACATCAAGATCACATCAATACAACAACATATTCAATCATCATACATAAGAGCAGGCTCCAACTACGGACGAAACCAAACGATAAAATGGCACCCATCCTTGCTATCCCAGGCTGTCAGCCTGGAACCCATCCTAGATCGATGATGAAGAAGAACTCCAAATCAAACAAGCATCACACTCACATCAAATCATCGCACTACCTATACCTGCAACTGTTGTTGTAGTAATCTGTGAGCCACAGGGACTCAGCAATCTCATTTCCAAGGGTATCAAGACTAGCAAAGCTTAATGGGTGAAGCATGGATAAGTGGTGAGGCTGCAACAAGCCCAAATCATTTATTTGAGTGGCTAACTTATGAGAACAATAATAAGTTGGGTGGTCCACGAATAACGAAAGTGAACTAGTAATGATCACTAAGTGATCCTGAACACCTACTTACGAGTCAAACATAACCCCACCATGTTCTCACTCGGTTCAGAACTCACGAGACGAGACAATCACGGTTACCCACATGGTTGGTGTGTTTTATTTGAGTTTACTTGAAGTTCACTATGACCGGGTGTTAAACAAAGTTGCCAAGTTACCACATAACCATGGGCTCGGCTTCTCAAAAAGATTTAACCCTGCAGGGGTGCTCCAACTCATCCATCACAAACTAACCACAAGCTGCATTAGAATTACTCAATCGCGGGATAACCCATAGTATTCGTGGAATCCCGATGGAAAATCTCAACCTCGAGATAGCCCGAAGTGTCCTCAAAATCCCGAGCACAAGACATTCAAGAAAGGTAAAACAAATCCAGCAAGGCCGCCCGACAAGCCAGATCCCGATAGGAGCCGCGCGTATCTCGTTCTCAGGGCACTACCAGATGGGAAAGCCTACGAGTAAAACCAAACCTCGAGTTGCCCTGCGGTGGCCCCACAATTTCCCCGTTTTGGATGTTGTATGAGGAGCACTGGCCCAGGTTGTTGATTAATTATCTGCGGATGCCGGCGGGCCCTGATGCAATTTTATTAGTTATTAGGCAAATGGTAAAACCAATTGGGCCTTGCCGGAAGATTATTATCCCAAAACAAAAATCAAGGGTGTCCCCATAACAACCCCGAGCATGTTAGGAGCGCTCAATATGGAACATAACACCAATACACAAGTAACTAGGGTGGTAAAAGTGGAACAAAACACCAAACAAATCGCCAGGCCTTTGATATAGGCGAAGTTGTCCCTGTCTTTCGATGAGATGGTGGCTATCGTTTTTGGTGGAGTAGACTTTGACGATCCGACTACGAACGTGTGAGACGTCGCGCCTTAGCAATCGCTAAACCAACTCTGAGAGGTTATTGACCACGCCGGAGCACGATCAACCTGACCACGAGGGTCTATTTCCTGCACGCAAACGAAGAACAAGCAAGAAACTAAGATTGCAATCTGGATATTGCGAATATAAGAGGAAAGCTTTATTGATGAAGTGGGGTTCTGTGACGCCTTTGTCTGGTCGTGGAACACAAACGAAGAACGCGAAGTTGCTGCTATGGCGAACTTGTAATCTAAACAAAACCCAAACCTAAAACGAAGCCCTAAGGGCTGTATATATGGGGGAATAGAAGGGAATTTCGTGGCCCCTTGGAGGAGGGGTCCGAAACCGACCCTAAGTCAGTTTCCCCATACATACGGACTCTAAAAACAGCCTATAATATGGTATTTCGAAATTACATGGGCCTGGCCCAAAATTAAGGTGGCGCAGCACCTATATTAGCCTATGGACGAATTTTATAAAGTGGCATCATGCATATTTCGTCCAAAGCTTCCCACTCCCATTATGGTGGCTTCAATGTGCGGAAATCATCACTGGAAGCTCCAATGTTCTTCCCCGCGCGCGCACCTTCTCCTCCATGCTTGATCCCGCTCCAATGGTCATCCTTCTTATCCATGATAGGTCCTTCATTCATAAGTAAAACAAAAGTATCTAATTTAGGCAGCATCATATGTTCATGAATATTAGAAGGATTTCCAAGAAACGAAAGTACCTGGTAATTCAATTGACGTGCGCGAGCTCTAGTAATTGGTCCTGTATGTATAGCAGTCGGGGTGGGTGTAACATTAGTAGGGATGTCCTCATCACAAATCGCCAGGCCTTCCACCTTTTACCAAGTATATAGGTGCATTAAATTAAATAACAATAATAGTGTGATATCTCAAAAGATCCATGTGGTCTCATGGAAGCAATTGCACCTGCAGCTAGAAACACTATAACAAGGGCTGAGCAAGCGGTAACATAGCCAAACAAAGGTTTGCTGGGATGTGGAGGGGTTAGAGGCTTATCATGGCAATGTTGGGAGGCTTGACATACAAGTAGTAGGTAGCGAGACATAACGATAGAAGCGAGACAACTAGCATAACAATTATAGTAGTGGTATCCAGGGAAATGGTCATCTTGCCCGAGACCCCCCTTGGAAGAAGAACGATTCGCGAGAGATAGGTAGAGAGATTCTTGCTTGTAAGGATAGAAATGATGTCAAGAAACTACTATGCAAGTATAAAGAAAAGACTTTGAATGCTAAAATGAAATGTGATCCTAAGTTTGCTACTTCACCTATCTTTGTTATCGATAAGGATTATGAATTTTTTGTTGACCCAGAGTTAATTACTTAGGTTGGATCCGATCCTTTTCATGGCTATGAAACTAAAACTGTGGTAGCACACCTTACTAAGCTGAATGATATAGCCACCCTATTTAATCATGACGAGAAGATTCGCTACTATTATATTCTCAAATTATTTCCGTTCTCACTAAAGGGGGATCCTAAGATATGGTACAATACTCTTACTCCTGGTTGCGTGCGTAGTCCCCAGGATATGATTTACTACTTCTCTGAAAAATATTTTCCCGATCATAAGAAACAAGCTGCCTTACAGGAAATATTTAACCTTGTGCAAATCGAAGAAGAGAGTCTCCCACAAGTTTTTTTTGGGGGGGGGGCTTCTCCAATTGCTTAATGCTTTGCCTGATCACCCTCTTAAAAAATTGAAATACTTGATGTCTTGTATAATGGACAAACTGATGCTTCTAGGGACTTCCTAGATAGTTGTGCTGGTTGTGTTTTCAAGGAATTAATTGTTGAACAAGCCGAGGAACTATTGAATAAAATATTGAAGAATTATGATGATTGGACTCTCCCTGAACCACCAACTGAAACCACTCCGAAGAAGAGGGGTATCTTATTTCTCAGTCTTGAAGATATGCAAGAGGCAAAGAAATGTATGAAGAAAAAGGTATTAAAGCTGAGGATGTTAAGAATTTACCACCTATTGAAGAGATTCATGGACTCAACACACCACCACTTCCGCAGGTGGGAGAGGTAAATTCTTCATTAAAGTTTGATGAAGGTGATATCCCTTACAATAAACATCCTAGTTGATAGAGGCGAAGTTGTCCCTGTCTTTCGATGAGATGGTGGCTATCGTTTTTGGTGGAGTAGACTTTGACGATCCGACTACGAACGTGTGAGCCGTCGCGCCTTAGCAATCGCTAAACCAACTCTGAGAGGTTATTGACCACGCCGGAGCACGATCAACCTGACCACGAGGGTCTATTTCCTGCACGCAAACGAAGAACAAGCAAGAAACTAAGATTGCAATCTGGATATTGCGAATATAAGAGGAAAACTTTATTGATGAAGTGGGGTTCTGTGACGTCTTTGTCTGGTCGTGGAACACAAACGAAGAACGCGAAGTTGCTGCTATGGCAAACTTGTAATCTCAACAAAACCCAACCCTAAAACGAAGCCCTAAGGGCTGTATATATGGGGGAATAGAAGGGAATTTCGTGGCCCCTTGGAGGAGGGGTCCGAAACCGACCCTAAGTCAGTTTCCCCATATATACGGAATCTAAAAACAGCCTATAATATGGTATTTCGAAATTACATGGGCCTGGCCCAAAAATAAGGTGGCGCAGCACCTATATTAGCCTATGGACGACTTTTATAAAGTGGCATCATGCATATTTCGTCCAAGGCTTCCCGCTCCCATTATGGTGGCTTCAATGTGCGAAAATCATCACTGGAAGCTCCATTGTATTTCCCCGCACGCGCACCTTCTCCTCCATGCTTGATCCCGCTCCAATGGTCATCCTTCTTATCCATGCTAGGTCCTTCATTCATAAGTAAAACAAAAGTATCCAATTTAGGCAGCATCATATGTTCATGAATATTAGAAGGATTTCGAAGAAACGAAAGTACCTGGTAATTCAATTGACGTGCGCGAGCTCTAGTAATTGGTCCTGTATGTATAACAGTCGGGGTGGGTGTAACATTAGTAGGGATGTCCTCATCATCCTCCCCTTCTTGAACTGACGTCGTCCTCGACGGAAACTCATCTTCCTCACCCAAATAAGGCTTCAAATCTGCAATGTTAAAAGTGGGGCTAACCCCAAACTCTACAGGCAGCTCAAGTTTATATGCATTATCATTTATTTTCTCTAACACCTTAAAAGGACCATCAGCACGTGGCATTAGCTTTGACTTGCGCAAATCAGGAAATCTATCCTTAGGCAAATGTAACCAAACAAGATCTCCAGGTGCAAAGACAACATGTTTTCTACCCTTATCTCCAGCAAGTTTATATTTAGCATTCATACGCTCAATGTTTTCCTTAGTTAACTCATGAATCTTTAATATCAATTCAGCACGTTCTTTAGCATCAAAATTAACCTTCTCCGAAGACGGAAGAGGCAACAAATCAATAGGTGCACGAGGTAAGAAACCATACACAACTTCAAAAGGGCACATCTTAGTGGTAGAATGTAGCGAACGATTATAAGCAAATTCAATATGAGGCAAGCATTCTTCCCACATTTTCAGGTTATTCTTCAAAACAGCCCTAAGCATAGTAGACAATGATCTATTGACTACTTCAGTTTGGCCATCAGTTTGGGGGTGACATGTAGTACTAAAAAGCAGTTTAGTCCCCAACTTAGCCCATAAACATCTCCAAAAGTGGCTAAGAAATTTAGCATCACGATCGGAAACAATTGTATTTGGCACACCATGCAACCGAATAATTTCACGAAAGTACAAATCAGCAACATGAGCAGCATCATCACTTTTATGACATGGTATAAAGTGTGCCATTTTAGAAAATCTATCCACGACAACAAATATGCTATCCCTCCCCTTCTTTGTTCGAGGTAAACCTAAAACAAAGTCCATAGATATATCCTCCCAAGGAACACTAGGTACAGGTAAAGGCATATATAAACCATGAGGATTGAGTCGTGACTTAGCTTTTTGACATGTAGTGCAGCGAGCAACAAAACGCTCAACATCCCGTCTCATCTTTGGCCAAAAGAAATGTGTAGCAAGTACGTCCTCCGTCTTCTTCACACCAAAGTGTCCCATTAATCCTCCTCCGTGCGCCTCCTGTAACAACAAAAGACGAACGGAGCTAGCTGGAATGCATATCTTGTTAGCACGAAACACAAATCCATTATTAATAACGAACTTGTTCCATGTTCTCCCTTCTTTACAATTCTGCAACACGTCTCTAAATTCAGCATCATGCACATATTGATCTTTGATGGTCTCCAAACCAAATATTTTAAAGTCAAGTTGTGAAAGCATAGTATAACGACGAGACAAAGCATCAGCAATAACATTATCTTTACCCTTCTTGTGTTTAATGACATAAGGGAAAGTCTCAATGAATTCAACCCATTTAGCATGTCTACGGTTCAGTTTTGCTTGACTTTTAATATGTTTCAAAGATTCATGATCAGAATGTATAACAAATTCTTTGGGCCATAAATAATGTTGCCATGTTTCCAAAGTCCGAACAAGAGCATATAATTCCTTATCATAAGTAGAATAATTCAGACTAGGCCCACTTAATTTTTCAGAAAAGTACGCAACAGGTTTACCATCTTGTAGTAACACACCTCCTAACCCAATTCCACTAGCATCACATTCAAGCTCGAAAGTCTTATTAAAATCAGGAAGTTGGAGTAAAGGAGCATGTGTTAACTTATCTTTCAAGACCGTGAAGGCTTCTTCCTGTGCGGTACCCGAAGAAAAAGGCACGTCCTTCTTTGTAAGCTCATTGAGAGGCGCAGCAATGGTGCTGAAATCTCTCACAAAACGCCTATAGAAACCAGCGAGGCCAAGAAAACTCCTTACTTGGGTGACCGTTTTGGGCTGCGGCCAACTCTCAATAGCTTCAATCTTGGCTGTATCAACTTCAATTCCCTGTGGAGTAACAACATAGCCAAGAAAAGATACTCGGTCGGTGCAAAAGGTGCACTTCCCAAGGTTACCAAACAAACGTGCATCACGTAGCGCAGTAAAAACAGCACGTAAATGTTCCAAATGTTCCTCCAAAGATCTACTAAAAATCAATATATCATCAAAATAGACTACCACAAATCGTCCAATGAAAGCACGTAAAACCTCGTTCATTAATCTCATGAAAGTGCTAGGTGCATTAGTTAACCCAAAAGGCATGACTAGCCACTCATATAATCCAAACTTAGTTTTAAATGCTGTTTTCCATTCATCGCCCAATTTCATACGAATTTGATGGTATCCACTACGCAAATCAACTTTGGAGAAAATTGTAGAGCCACTTAATTCATCAAGCATATCATCTAGTCTAGGAATAGGATGACGATAACGAATAGTAATATTATTAATGCCTCTACAATCCACACACATGCGCGATGTACCATCCTTTTTAGGCACTAGAATAATAGGAACAGCACAAGGACTAAGGGATTCACGTATATAACCTTTGTCAAGCAGCTCCTGTACTTGACGCATAATCTCCTTTGTCTCCTCTGGATTGGTACGGTAGGGCGCACGGTTGGGTAGGGATGCACCGGGAATTAAGTCAATCTGATGCTCAATCCCGCGAATAGGCGGTAATCCCGATGGCACGTCTTGTGGAAAGACATCAGCGAACTCCTGCAAAATGTTAATGACAGCAGGAGGCAAAGAGGGAGGCATGTCCTCGAATGAAAATAATACCTCTTTACATACAAAAGCATAGCAAACATATGTAGCAACATCCAAATCATTAATATCAGATTTAGTAGCAACTAACATCCACTCTTCAATTTTATTTCGGACGCAACAGTAGATGATGGTTTATTATGCTTATGGTGTTGCTCAAATTCCTGTGCTACAATCTGATTTTCACTCTTATTTTTCTCCTGTTTTGCTTTACTAGCTCTAGCAATGTCATCTTTCATAATATGTTCGGGAGACATAGGAAGCAAAGTGATATTATGATCCTTATGAACAAGAGTATACTGATTTGTCCTACCATGGTGTACAGAATTTTTATCAAACTGCCATGGTCTACCAAGTAAAACAGAACATGCTTGCATGGGTACCACATCACAATCCACATAATCAGAATATGTAGCAATGCTAAAATGCACACGAACAGTACGTGTTACCTTAACCTTGCCACTATTGTTGAACCATTGGATGTAATAAGGATGAGGATGTGGTCTGGTGGTTAGAGACAGCTTCTCCACCATCTCCATGCTAGCCAAGTTATTGCAACTCCCTCCATCGATGATGATGCGAACAGAACGCTCTTTCACAACTCCCTTTGTGTGGAACAAGTTGTGCCTCTGATTTTGCTCAGCGTGTGTAACCTGCACACTGAGAACACGTTGAGCAACTAAACTTTCATACCTGTCAGCGTAATCAGCAGCCATGTATTGTGTTTCTGGTTCTGCATCCTTGCCACCCTGTTCGTCACTGGCAATAAGTGCCAAAGTCTCCTCATCATAATCACTAGCGGACGCATATCCACCATCCTCAGTAACAATCATTACACGCTTGGAAGGGCATTCTCTCGCATAGTGACCTCCACCCTTGCAACGACGACATATAACCTCATGTGTTTGCCCTGTGGATGCAATAGATGAAGAAGAACTCTGTGCAGGCCCAGAAGGTGCGCTCTTCGCAGAGGGTGCAGTAGGAGCATGTTTCCTGGTATTGCGATTAGAGTTGGAGGTTGAAGGAGGTGGTGTTGCAGCAGGACGTGCGGAAGTAGAGGAGGTACGTGGCGTCCATGATGAAGTACGGCCTGCAAAATTAGTAGTTCTCGCCATTGCCTGTCGATCCTGCACTTCACGTTCAGCTTTGCAAGCAAGATGAAATAAACGAGTGATAGTGTTATACTCCTTATACTCTAGAATAGTCTGAATCTCTCTATTTAATCCACCCATAAAACATGCAAGCATAGCTTCATTCTCCTCAACAATACCACATCTAATCATACCAGTTTGTAATGCCTGATAATATTCTTCTACAGAATTTTTTCCTTGTCTTAAACGCTGCAAATTTTGAAGCAATTCACGTTGATAATAAGGTGGTACCCAACGATTTCGCATAGCAGTTTTCAAAGCAGCCCAAGTAGTTGGAATATTATCAGGGTGTATTCTACAATGTTCTGACCACCAAACACAAGCAAAACTAGTGAATGAACAAACAGCAGCAGCAACACGTCGATCCTCTGGAAATTGTAAGCATGTAAAACGTTGTTCTGTTTCTAACTCCCATGTAAGATATATATCAGGAACATATCTACCCTCAAACGTCGGAATATTCAATTTAAGTTTAGGGAGATGGTCATGATCCCGTACCTGCGGGGGTGGTGCAGCCCTACCGTTACGGTTGTAGCCATGTGGTCGACCTGGTGCGTATGGTGGGGGTTGCCCCTGGGGCGGATCTGGAGCAACCTCTCCCTCATCATCGAAATCACCATCATAATCTTCAACCTGCTCAACGACAGTAGCCGCACGAGCCACCGAAGTAGCAGCAGTATCAACAGTACCAGGATGTTGGGCGTGGCCGAGAGGCACACGTCGCGCTCGTCGTTCGAAAGGAATAGGAACTGCAGCTGGTGGAGGTAGACGGGCAAGCACCTCATTGAACTTGGCGTCCATCTTGGCGTCGAATGTCTTCTCCAAACCATCTAGCTTCTCCATGGCCACTCCAAAGTTGTTCACGAAGTCCTGTACCTGCTCAGCCATCATTTGCTGAAATTTATCATAGAGCGCTTTGTTGGTCATGCTCTCCCAGTCGATCTCGTCATCGTGTGATCCTGGCATGGTTAGCAGAAATAGGAAACACACAATATGAAACCTACAGACTACTGGGACGTGGTGGTGGTGGTGGTGTGGCACAAATCCTTTAAGCGAATCTCAATTTCTTACCAGTTCTTACCCAGTAGCAGGCGGTGATCGGCAACCGTTGTAGCCAAAACTCTCAAAGCTTGGATAGAGCGATTGCCAGGTGGTGTCAAGCACACGGCGTAGAAGTATGTGGAGCTGGGATGGCTTATAATATGGTAGCAAAAAGGGTCAGCATTAATCAATTCAGAGATGCAAGGTTGAATAAACGCTCAACGACGGTACTGTGCTGGTCCTAGGCTAGACCGTGCTAGAGACGCGAGCCTAAAACACCAACAAAAGCACGACGATACACGTAAGCAAGGGAAAAGCACACTCGGATTTTTTTTTTTCGTTTTTTTTTCGGCGCCTCTTTTTTTTTTCAAAAACTCACTACAATGGCGAGTGTCACAAAACTCTTGCCACGTCGTATAAGCAAGATGGGCACGAATTTTTCTTTTGGACTATTTTTTTTCTGGAGCAATCCGGGGGCTGCGACGACCCAAAAATTTCGACAAAAATCACTATGATAGCACGTGTCTCAAAACGCTCCGGGGAACCTAAAATCAAGATAGGGAAAAAATATTTTCGGCCGAAATTTTTTTGGGCCAAAACGTGCCAGACTCTTTTTTTTTCGACACCTGCGCAGGTAGCAAAACACGGATCCGAAATCAAAAGGATCTCGAAACTAAACCTAAAATGAACTGGACTTGGATTGGTGGAGGATTTGTGGTGGTATATATGGACACCAATGGATAGTGATGATGGATGATGAGATATGGCAGCGGCGATGATGGTGGTGGTATATGGCAACTATGAAGATGATGCGGTGGCGGCGTGACAACCTGTGAAAAGAACTCGAAACTCTAAAGGACTAGACACTAAGACCAGCAACTCGACACAACGATGTAACCACCAATTCAACAAAGCAAAATACTGAAAAGACTATGCAAAGGCTCAGATTGGTTCGGATATGATGATCTAACCCTAATTTTTTTTGGCTTTTTCGTGGACTAAAGGTATGAAGAATAGATGCGATCTAAACTACGAAAACTGGTAAAATCTCACCGAGCAACCTGGAAATCTGATACCACTTGATAGAGGCGAAGTTGTCCCTGTCTTTCGATGAGATGGTGGCTATCGTTTTTGGTGGAGTAGACTTTGACGATCCGACTACGAACGTGTGAGCCGTCGCGCCTTAGCAATCGCTAAACCAACTCTGAGAGGTTATTGACCACGCCGGAGCACGATCAACCTGACCACGAGGGTCTATTTCCTGCACGCAAACAAAGAACAAGCAAGAAACTAAGATTGCAATCTGGATATTGCGAATATAAGAGGAAAACTTTATTGATGAAGTGGGGTTCTGTGACGTCTTTGTCTGGTCGTGGAACATAAACGAAGAACGCGAAGTTGCTGCTATGGCAAACTTGTAATCTAAACAAAACCCAACCCTAAAACGAAGCCCTAAGGGCTGTATATATGGGGGAATAGAAGGGAATTTCGTGGCCCCTTGGAGGAGGGGTCCGAAACCGACCCTAAGTCAGTTTCCCCATATATACGGAATCTAAAAACAGCCTATAATATGGTATTTCGAAATTACATGGGCCTGGCCCAAAAATAAGGTGGCGCAGCACCTATATTAGCCTATGGACGAATTTTATAAAGTGGCATCATGCATATTTCGTCCAAGGCTTCCCGCTCCCATTATGGTGGCTTCAATGTGCGAAAATCATCATTGGAAGCTCCATTGTTCTTCCCCGCACGCGCACCTTCTCCTCCATGCTTGATCCCGCTCCAATGGTCATCCTTCTTATCCATGCTAGGTCCTTCATTCATAAGTAAAACAAAAGTATCCAATTTAGGCAGCATCATATGTTCATGAATATTAGAAGGATTTCCAAGAAACGAAAGTACCTGGTAATTCAATTGACGTGCGCGAGCTCTAGTAATTGGTCCTGTATGTATAGCAGTCGGGGTGGGTGTAACATTAGTAGGGATGTCCTCATCACTAGTCAATGCTTATATGAGTTTGACAGCTACATTATGAAACAAGAGCACTTGAATGCAAATGTTCTAAAACACTTGAAATATAATTCTGATATGATTGCTCGCTTGAGTGACTTGTTACTTAGAATTAGTAATGATGTTAGAGGTGTAGGAAAACATGCCTCTATGGTTCGAAATCAGTTAGAACAAGTTGCTAAATCTCAAAGAGAATTTCTTTATGAAATGAATAAAAATATGAATGATCATGATATTAGAGTAGTGACTAGAGGAGGTAGAATGACCTAAGAACCTTTTTATCCCGAGGATCATTCTAAAACAATTTAACAAGACTCTCAAGGAATTAACGCTGATACACCTAGTCCTTCTAAGAGGAAAAAGAAAAAGAAAAATGATAGGACTTTGCATGCTTCTAGTGAACTTGAGATACAAAAACCTCCTGATGATAATAACGGTGTTTCTATTTCTGATGCTGAAACTCAATCTAGTAATGTACATCTACCTATTGATAATGATAATGATAATGATGTTCATAAGGACACACAACCTAGTAATGAGGAAGAACGAGATAATGATGAGGAAGAACGAGATAATGATGTGGAAACAGAACCTGGTGCTGATCTTGATTACCCACAACCTAAAAAAATAAACATTATGATAAAAAAGACTTTGCGGCTAGACACATATGGTAATGAAAGAGAACCATGGGTTCAAAAACCCATGCCTTTCCCACCTAAACCATCTAAGGAAAGGGTTGATGAAGAATTTGAACGCTTTGCTGAAATGATTAGGCCAGTCTTTTTGCCTACCCGCTTAACTGATATTTTAAAGATGCCTCCTTATGCTAAGTACATGAAAGACATCATCACTAATAAATGAAACATACCTAAAGTTGAAATATCCACATGCTTGCTAATTATCGTTTTAAAGATGGAGTACCTAAGAAACTTGGAGATCCTGGAATACCAACTATACCTTGCTCCATTAAAATAAATTAGGTCAAAACTGTTTTGTGTGATTTAGGAGCTGGTGTTAGTGTTATGCCTTTATCTTTATGTAAAAGACTTGATTTGAATAAACTCACACCTACTGAAATATCATTGAAATGGCTGACAAATCAACTGCCATACCTATCGGTATTTGTTAGGATGTGCCCGTTGTTGTTGTTGCAAATGTTACTATCTTAATAAACTTTGTTATTCTTGAGATGCTCGAGGAAGACAACATGTCCATTATCCTTGGTAGACCATTTCTGAATACTACAGGGGCTGTTATTGATTGCAATAAAAGAAGGTCACTTTTCATATCAATGGTAATGAACATATGGTACACTTTTCGAAGAAACAGTTCCAAGCGAATGGTGTGAATGTTATTGAAAATTCCCCGACACTCATTATTGGAAGTTTTCAATTAACTCTACCTATTGTCAAAAAGAGATATGATATTATTATGATTGGGGATATACCTATGCCCATTGAGGTAACCTAGTGTTTTATGAAAGTTCTTCAGTTTCATGCTAATAGAAAGTGGTTGTTAATAAGACTTGATCAACCTTATTAATGAATCATTTTAGAGAGGTATGAAGTTGATGAATTTAGTAGACACAACCCTCTGTATCTACTTTTGTTTTCTGTTTTTCTTAGTTAAATAAAATAAAATGCCATGGTTATGCACTTTCCTGTTTTCCCCGTGTAATAAAAAAACAACCCAAAAATAAAAGTTCTCAGAATGCCCTAAAAATTTAACATGAATGTTTTCTGATTATTTATGAATTTCTGGGACAAATAACACAAGAGGGGGGGGGGTTGCACCTGGCGGACATCCTCCACCACGGCGTGGTAGAGGGTGGGCCCCAGATGGGTCCCCTCACTTATCCCTTTAGCCCATGTGATAGAGGCGAAGTTGTTCCTGTCTTTCGATGAGATGGTGGCTATCGTTTTTGGTGGAGTAGACTTTGACGATCCGACTACGAACGTGTGATGACGTCGCGCCTTAGCAATCGCTAAACCAACTCCGAGAGGTTATTGACCACGCTAGAGCACGATCAACCTGACCACGAGGGTCTGTTTCCTGCACGCAAACGAAGAACAAGCAAGAAACTAAGATTGCAATCTGGATATTGCGAATATAAGAGGAAAGCTTTCTTGATGAAGTGGAGTTCTGTGACGCCTTTGTCTGGTCATGGAACACAAACGAAGAACGCGAAGTTCTAGCTATGGCGAACTTGTAATCTAAACAAAACCCAAACCTAAAACAACGCCCTAAGGGCTGTATATATGGGGGAATAGAGGGGAATTTCGTGGCCCCTTGGAGGAGGGGTCCGAAACCGACCCTACCTCAGTTTCCCCATACATACGGACTCTAAAACCAGCCTATAATATGGTATTTCGAAATTACATGGGCCTGGCCCAAAACTAAGGTGGCACGGCAACTATATTAGCCTATGGACGAATTTTATAAAGTGGCATCATGCATATTTCGTCCAAGGCTTCTTGCTCCCATTATGGTGGCTTCAAAGTGCGAAAATCATCACTGGAAGCTCCATTGTTCTTTCCCGCGCGCGCACCTTCTTCTCCATGCTTGATCCTGCTCCCATGGTCATCCTTCTTATCCATGCCAGGTCCTTCATTCATAAGTAAAACAAAAGTATCTAATTTAGGCAGCATCATATGTTCATGAACATTAGAAGGATTTGCAAGAAACGAAAGTACCTGGTAATTCAATTGACGTGCGCGAGCTCTAGTAATTGGTCCTGTATGTATAGCAACCGGAGTTGTGGGTCTAGCATTAGCAGGGATGTCCTCATCATCCTCCCCTTCTTGAACTGAAGTCATCCTCGATGGAAGCTCATCTTCCTCACCCAAATAAGGCTTCAAATCTGCACTGTTAAAAGTGGGGCTAACCCCAAACTGTACAGGCAACTCAAGTATATATGCATTATCATTTATTTTCTCTAACACCTTAAAAGGACCATCAGCACGTGGCATTAGCTTTGACTTGCGCAAATCAGGAAATCTATGCTTACGCAAATGTATCCAAACAAGATCTCTAGGTGCAAAGACAGCATGTTTTCTACCCTTATCTCCAGCAATTTTGTATTTAGCATTCATACGCTCAATGTTTTCCTTAGTTAACTCATGAATCTTTAATATCAATTCAGCACGTTCTTTAGCATCAAAATTAACCGTCTCCGAAGATGGAAGAGGCAAGAATTCAATAGGTGCACGAGGTAAGAAACCATACACAACTTCAAAAGGGCACATCTTAGTGG
The DNA here is from genome assembly GCA_022496015.1 of Hordeum marinum. Classification (NCBI taxonomy): domain Eukaryota; kingdom Viridiplantae; phylum Streptophyta; class Magnoliopsida; order Poales; family Poaceae; genus Hordeum; species Hordeum marinum. The sequence continues at coordinate 148,316,882 of CM039676.1, forward strand.
TAGAATGTAGCGAACGATTATAAGCAAATTCAATATGAGGCAAGCATTCTTCCCACATTTTCAGGTTATTCTTCAAAACAGCCCTAAGCATAGTAGACAATGATCTATTGACTACTTCAGTTTGGCCATCAGTTTGGGGATGACATGTAGTACTAAAAAGTAGTTTAGTCCCCAACTTAGCCCATAAACATCTCCAAAAGTGGCTAAGAAATTTAGCATCACGGTCTGAAACAATTGTATTTGGCACACCATGCAACCGAATAATTTCACGAAAGAACAAATCAGAAACATGAGCAGCAGCATCACTTTTATGACATGGTATAAAGTGTGCCATTTTGGAAAATCTATCCACGACAACAAATATGCTATCCCTCCCCTTCTTAGTTCGAGGTAAACCTAAAACAAAGTCCATAGATATATCCTCCCAAGGAACACTAGGTACAGGCAAAGGCATATATAAACCATGATGATTGAGTCGTGACTTAGCTTTTTGACATGTAGTGCAGCGAGCAACAAAACGCTCAACATCTCGTCTCATCTTTGGCCAAAAGAAATGTGTAGAAAGTACGTCCTCCGTTTTCTTCACGCCAAAGTGTCCCATTAATCCTCCTCCGTGTGCCTCCTGTAACAACAAAAGACGAACGGAGCTAGCTGGAATGCATAGCTTGTTAGCACGGAACACAAATCCATCATTAATAACGAACTTGTTCCATGTTCTCCCTTCTTTACAATGATGCAACACATCTCTAAATTCAGCATCATGCACATATTGATCTTTGATGGTCTCCAAACCAATTTTTTAAAGTCAAGTTGTGAAAGCATAGTATAACGACGAGACAAAGCATCAGCAATAACATTTTCTTTACCCTTCTTGTGTTTAATGACATAAGGGAAAGTCTCAATGAATTCAACCCATTTAGCATGTCTACGGTTCAGTTTTGCTTGACTTTTAATATGTTTCAAAGATTCATGATCACAATGCATAACAAATTCCTTGGGCCATAAATAATGTTGCCATGTTTCCAAAGTCCGAACAAGAGCATATAATTCCTTATCATAAGTAGAATAATTCAGACTAGGCCCACTCAGTTTTTCAGAAAAGTACGCAATAGGTTTACCATCTTGTAATAACACACCTCCTAACCCAATTCCACTAGCATCACATTCAAGCTCGAAAGTCTTATTAAAATCAGGAAGTTGGAGTAAAGGAGCATGTGTTAACTTATCTTTCAAAACCTTGAAGGCTTCTTCCTGTGCGGTACCCCAAGAAAAAGGCACGTCCTTCTTTGTAAGCTCATTGAGAGGCGCAGCAATGGTGCTGAAATCTCTCACAAAACGCCTATAGAAACCACCGAGGCCAAGAAAACTCCTCACTTGTGTGACCATTTTGGGTTGCGGCCAACTCTCAATGGCTTCAATCTTGGCTTTATCAACTTCAATACCCTGTGGAGTAACAACATAGCCAAGAAAAGATACTCGATCGGTGCAAAAGGTGCATCACGTAGAGCAATAAAAACAACACGTAGATGTTCCAAATGTTCCTCCAAAGATCTACTAAAAATCAATATATCATCAAAATAGACTACCACAAATCGTCCAATGAAAGCACGTAAAACTTCGTTCATTAATCTCATGAAAGTGCTAGGCGCATTAGTTAACCCAAAAGGCATGACTAACCACTCACATAATCCAAACTTAGTTTTAAATGTTGTTTTCCATTCATCTCCCAATTTCATACGAATTTGATGGTACCCACTATGCAAATCAACTTTGGAGAAAATTGTAGAACCACTTAATTCATCAAGCATATCATCTAGTCTAGGAATAGGATGACGATAACGAATAGTAATATTATTAATGCCTCTACAATCCACACACATGCGCGATGTACCATCCTTTTTAGGCACTAGAATAATAGGAACAGCACAAGGACTAAGGGATTCACGTATATAACCTTTGTCAAGCAGCTCCTGTACTTGACGCATAATCTCCTTTGTCTCCTCCGGATTGGTACGGTATGGCGCACGGTTGGGTAGGGATGCACCGGGAATTAAGCCAATCTGATGCTTAATCCCACGAATAGGTGGTAATCCCGGTGGCACGTCTTGTGGGAAGACGTCAGCGAACTCCTGCAAAATGTTAATGACCGCAGGAGGCAAAGAGGGAGGCATGTCCTCGAATGAAAATAGTACCTCTTTGCATACAAAAGCATAGCAAACAGATGTAGCAACATCCAAATCATTAATATCAGATTTAGTAGCAAGTAAACATCCACACTTCAATTTTATTTCGGATGCAACAGTAGATGATGGTTTATGATGCTTATGGTGTTGCTCAAATTCCTGTGCTACAATCTGTTTTTCACTCTTATTTTTTTCCTGTTTTGCTTTACTAGCTCTAGCAATGTCATCTTTCATAATATGTTCCGGAGACATAGGAAGCAAAGTGATATTTTGATCCTTATGAACAAGAGTATACTGATTTGTCCTACCATGGTGTACAGAATTTTTATCAAACTGCCATGGCCTACCAAGTAAAACAGAACATGCTTGCATGGGTACTGATAGAGGCGAAGTTGTCCCTGTCTTTCGATGAGATGGTGGCTATCGTTTTTGGTGGAGTAGACTTTGACGATCCGACTACGAACGTGTGAGCCGTCGCGCCTTAGCAATCGCTAAACCAACTCTGAGAGGTTATTGACCACGCCGGAGCACGATCAACCTGACCACGAGGGTCTATTTCCTGCACGCAAACGAAGAACAAGCAAGAAGCAAGAAACAAGCAAGAAACTTTATTGATGAAGTGGGGTTCTGTGACGCCTTTGTCTGGTCGTGGAACACAAACGAAGAACGCGAAGTTGCTGCTATGGCAAACTTGTAATCTAAACAAAACCCAACCCTAAAACGAAGCCCTAAGGGCTGTATATATGGGGGAATAGAAGGGAATTTCGTGGCCCCTTGGAGGAGGGGTCCGAAACCGACCCTAAGTCAGTTTGCCCATATATACGGACTCTAAAAACAGCCTATAATATGGTATTTCGAAATTACATGGGCCTGGCCCAAAAATAAGGTGGCGCAGCACCTATATTAGCCTATGGACGAATTTTATAAAGTGGCATCATGCATATTTCGTCCAAGGCTTCCCGCTCCCATTATGGTGGCTTCAATGTGCGAAAATCATCACTGGAAGCTCCATTGTTCTTCCCCGCACGCGCACCTTCTCCTCCATGCTTGATCCCGCTCCAATGGTCATCCTTCTTATCCATGCTAGGTCCTTCATTCATAAGTAAAACAAAAGTATCCAATTTAGGCAGCATCATATGTTCATGAATATTAGAAGGATTTCCAAGAAACGAAAGTACCTGGTAATTCAATTGACGTGCGCGAGATCTAGTAATTGGTCCTGTATGTATAGCAGTCGGGGTGGGTGTAACATTAGTAGGGATGTCCTCATCAGGTACCACATCACAATCCACATAATCAGAATATGTAGCAATGCTAAAATGCACACGAACAGTACGTGTTACCTTAACCTTAGCACTATTGTTGAACCATTGGATGTAATAAGGATGAGGATGTGGTCTGGTAGTTAGAGACAGCTTCTCCACCATCTCCATGCTAGCCAAGTTATTGCAACTCCCTCCATCGATGATGACGCGAACAGAACGCTCCTTCACAACTCCCTTTGTGTGGAACAAGTTGTGCCTCTGATTTTGCTCAGCCTGTGTAACCTGCACACTGAGAACACTTTGAGCAACTAAAATTTCATATCTATCAACGTAATCAGCAGCCATGTAGTGTGTCTCTGGTTCTGCATCCTCGCCACCCTGTTCTTCACTTGCAATGAGAGCCAAAGTCTCCTCATCATAATCACTAGCGGACGCATATCCACCATCCTCAGTAACAATCATGACACGTTTGGAAGGGCATTCTCTCGCAAAGTGACCTCCACCCTTGCAACGACGGCATATAACCTCATGTGTTTGCCCTGTGGATGCAATAGATGAAGAAGAGCTCTGTGCAGGCCCAGAAGGTGTGCTCTTCGCAGAGGGTGGATTAGGAGCCTGTTTCCTGGTATCGCGGTTGGAGTTGGAGGTGGGAGTAGGTGGCGTTGCAGCAGGACGTGCGGAAGTAGAGGAGGTACGTGGCGTCTATGATGAGGTGCGACCTGCAAAAAAAGGAGTTCTCGCCATTGCCTGTCGATCCTTCACTTCACGTTCAGCTTTGCAAGCAAGATGAAATAAACGAGTGATAGTGTTATACTCCTTATACTCTAGAATAGTCTGAATCTCTCTATTTAATCCACCCATAAAACGTGCAAGCATAGCTTCATTCTCCTCAACAATACCACATCTAATCATGCCAGTTTGTAATTCCTGATAATATTCTTCTACGAATTTTTTTCCTTGTCTTAAACGCTGCAAATTTTGAAGCAATTCACGTTGATAATAAGGTGGCACCCAATGATTACGCATAGCAGTTTTCAAAGCAGCCCAAGTAGTTGGAATATTCGCATGGTGTATTCTACAATGTTCTGACCACCAAACACAAGCAAAGCTAGTGAAAGAACAAACAGCAGCTGCAACACGTCTATCCTCAGGAATCTGTAAGCATGTAAAACGTTGTTCTATTTCTAACTCCCATGTAAGATATATATCAGGAACATATCTACCCTCAAACGTCGGAATGTTTAATTCAAGTTTAGGGAGATGGTCATGATCCCGTACCTGACGGGCGGGTGCAACCCTACCGTTACGGTTGTAGCCATGTGGTCGACCTGGTGCGTATCGTGGTGGTTGCCCCTGAGGCTGATCTGGAGCAACCTCTCCCTCATCATCGTAATCACCATCATAATCGTCAACCTGATCAATGACAGTAGCAGCAGGAGCCACAGAAGTAGTAGCAGTATCAACAGTACCAGTATGCTGGCCTTGGCCGAGAGGCACACGTCGCGCTCATCGTTCGAAAGGGATAGGAGCTGCAGCTGGTGGTGTTAGACGGGCAAGCACCTCATTGAACTTGGCGTCCATCTTGGTCTCGAATGTCTTCTCCAAACCATCGAGCTTCTCCATGGCTTCTCCAAAGTTGGTCACGAAATCTTGTACCTGGTCAGCCATCATTTGCTGAAATTTATCATAGAGCGCTTTGTTGGTCATGCTCTCCCAGTCGCTCCCGTCGTCGTGTGATCCTGACATGGTTAGCAGAAATAGGAAACACACAAGAATATGAAAGCTACAGACTAGTGGGACGTGGTGGTGATGGTGGTGGTGTGTCACAAATCCTTTAAGCGAATCTCAAATTCTTACCAGTTCTTACCCAGCAGCAGGCGGTAATCGGCAACCGTTGTAGTCAAAACTCTCAAAGCTTGGATAGAGCGATTGCCAGGTGGTGTCAAACACACGACGTAGATGTATGTGGAGCTGGGATGGCTTATAGTATAGTAGCAAAAAGGGTTAGCAATAATCAATTCAGAGATGCAAGGTTGAATAAACGCTCAACGACGGTACTGTGCTGGTCCTAGGCTAGACCGTACTAGAGACGCGAGCCTAAAACACCAACAAAATCACGACGCTACACGTAATCAAGGGAAAAGCACACGCTAAAAAAAAAATTGCGCTCTTTTTTTTGCTCAAAAAATCACTACAATGGCGAGTGTCTCAAAACTCTTCCCACGTCGTATAAGCAAGATGGGCACGAAATTTGTTGGACTATTTTTTTTCTTTTTCTGGAGCAATTCGGGGGCTGCGACGACCAAAAATTTCGACAAAAATCACTATGATGGCAAGTGTCCCAAAACGCTCCGAAGAACCTAAAACCAAGATAGGGAAAAATATTTTCAGCCGATTTTTTTGGGCCAAAACGTGCTCTGCAAAGCGTGTCAGACTCTTTTTTTCAGACACCTACGCAGGTAGCAAAACACGAATCCGAAATCAAAAGGATCTCGAAACTAAACCTAAAACGAGCTGGACTCGGATTGGTGGAGGATTTGTGGTGGTATATATGGACACCAATGGATAGTGATGATGGATGGTGATATATGGCAGCAATGATGATGGTGGTGGTATATGTTAACTATGAAGACGATGCGGTGGCGGCGTGACAACCTATGAAAAGAACTCGAAACTCTAAAGGACTAGACACTAAGACCAGCAACTCGACACGAGGATGTAACCGCAAATTCAACAAAGCAAGATACTGAAAAGACTATGCAAAGGCTCAGATTGGTTTGGATATGATGATCTAACCCTAAATTTTTTTTGTGGCTTTTTCGTGGACTGAAGGTATGAAGAACAGATGCGATCTAAACTACGAAAACTAGTAAAATCTCACTGAGCAACCTGGAAATCTGATACCACTTGATAGAGGCGAAGTTGTCCATGTCTTTCGATGAGATGGTGGCTATCGTTTTTGGTGGAGTAAACTTTGATGATCCGACTACGAACGAGTGATGATGTCGCGCCTTAGCAATCGCTAAACCAACTCCGAGAGGTTATTGACCACGCCGGAGCACGATCAACCTGACCACGAGGGTCTGTTTCCTGCACGCAAACGAAGAATAAGCAAGAAACTAAGATTGCAATCTGGATATTGCGAATATAAGAGGAAAGCTTTATTGATGAAGTGGGGTTCTGTGACGCCTTTGTGTGGTCGTTGAACACAAACGAAGAACGCGAAGTTCCAGCTATGGCGAACTTGTAATCTAAACAAAACCCAAACCTAAAACGACGCCCTAAGGGCTGTATATATGGGGGAATAGAGGGGAATTTCGTGGCCCTTGGAGGAGGGGTCCGAAACCGACCCTAACTCAGTTTCCCCATACATACGGACTCTAAAAACAGCCTATAATATGGTATTTTGAAATTACATGGGCCTGGCCCAAAAATAAGGTGGCGCAACACCTATATTAGCCTATGGACGAATTTTATAAAGTGGCATCATGCATATTTTGTCCAAGGCTTCTTGCTCCCATTATGGTGGCTTCAAAGTGCGAAAATCATCACTGGAAGCTCCATTGTTCTTTCCCACGTGCGCACCTTTTGCTCCATGCTTGATCCCGCTCCCATGGTCATCCTTCTTATCCATGCCAGGTCCTTCATTCATAAGTAAAACAAAAGTATCTAATTTAGGCAGCATCATATGTTCATGAACATTACAAGGATTTGCAAGAAACAAAAGTACCTGGTAATTCAATTGACGTGCGCGAGCTCTAGTAATTGGTCCTGTTTGTATAGCAGCCAAAGTTGTGGGTGTTGCATTAGCAGGGATGTCCTCATCACCATGTCATCTCTTACCTCTAGAAAAAATTCACCATTGCTCTCTCCCTCGTGTTCTTGCTCAAGAACCCATGGATTTCGATCTCTTTGCTCAAAGCTCTATTTTCAAAATTGTTTTAGGGGATTGCTACTTGGTATGTAACTCCCCCATTGCTCCAATTCATTTTTGATTTAGTGGTTTATTTTCAGAATAATTACCTACTCTTGGTACTGCTGTAGATGAGCTTGCATGCTGAATTTTAGAGTTCTGCGTAGTTTGAATGCTTGATATGGCCTCTATGCATCCCTAGGAGCAATTTGTACCAATCTTATTTAGTTTTGTTAACAAATTTTTGTGGACTAAATTTTTTCAGAAATATTTTGTAGAAAATAAGATGAATTTCTTTAGGAAGTAATCCTCCAAGAAGAATGCTAAGGGAGTTATTGGGGAGTCATCTGATAGTGACCTACACATTTCGAGGAAGGTAGAAGTGCGGTCGTGCAAATGGACACATATTCCCTTTATGGAGGAAGTCGCTTTCTATCAAAAAAATCTCAATTTATTGACAATGCTGGGCTGACCAACTTCCTCGTAGATAAGTGTGACCAGTATCACATCCTCACAAATTCCTTTGTGCAAAGTTTTAATTTCTCGAGTAGGAATAACCCTCGTGAGGTGTAGTTTAATTTATATGCTGAAAACTAGATTTTTTTTCAGAACTAGTACTATTTTTGTAGCATTTTTGAAAACAGGTGTCTGAGTTGAAAAAATATCAAAACTAGTACCCTGTCGGCCGGTTGTGGGCCGACCGGACGCCCGTCAGCCTAAACGGCCCGAAACAGGCCACTCGGCCATAGCCAGGCCGACGCGCCGGGCAGTCGGCCCGCTCCTGGCCGAGGCCCCCCTGTCGGCCTCCTGCCAGCCGAAAGGTGACAGGATAAGGCCCCGTCGGCCACCTCTCCTTCTTCCTCCTCCACCTTTCATTTTAGCCTAGTTTAGGACGAAATCCCCCCCTTTGATCTCCCATTCCGTCCACTCATTTTCCGTTTCAATCCGATGAAACGATAGATCTTGTGTTTCTCCTCCGCCCTACGGTTTTATTTTTCGCAATTGTGTATTGGTTTGTTCGTGTGGAGGAGAAAATGGTGTGGTGGTGGAGGTTTCAATGGTGAGAAGGTGGAGTGGTGGAGAGGAAGAAGAAGGTGGAGAGGAAGGAGTGCACTCACGCGTCGAAGGTATAATTTTTTGCTGTTATTTTCATTTTTTTTGTTATTTTTGTAATGTACGTACAATTAGTTTATGTTATTTTTAGTAGCGTAGTTATTTTAGGTTACTTGTGTTAGTGTAGTGATTTTAGTGTAGTCATATTAGTGTAGTTTTAGTAAGTGTAGTCATATTAGTATCGGCTTTTAGTTTATGTTTTAGTAGTGTAGGTTTAGTTAGTTTAGTCATAGTAGTGTCGGTTATTTTTCGTGTCCCTCATTTTAGTGTAGGTTTTTTTAGGTACATTATAGTGTAGGTTTTATTTTAGTGTCGATATATTCGTTGTGAATAATGAGAAGCTGGCATTATCTGACAGGTTAAAATGTCTGAATCCGTAAATCTGACTGTGTATTACGGCCCTGGTACTATTCGATATAATGAGTTGGAGGTTGATCTTAGCGAGTTTAAAAGAGGCGAGGTAACACTTTCACACCCAGATAGACTGGACATTAGGCAGTTGAAGCACTGGTTGACTACTAGTTTTGGCCTCGATCCTGAAGTTTGTTCCGTCAGTATTCATGCCTTGTGGACCAAATCCTGTAAAAATGTGAAGTGGGATTTGATTCTGATAGATAGGATCCAACATTGGTTGTCTCTGTTAAGTCGTTGCAGAGACCGAAGAATCCATCCGTATGCCCTAGTGCAACCAGTGGCGAAGGAGGAGAATATCGTACCACCCAACGTGGGGTAAACAGGCCAGAGTAGTCAAGTGGCTAATGAGATTTATGTATCCGGGTCACAGCCACCGGATGTGAATGCTACCCAAGCCGACAATGAGTCAAATTATGTTAGTGGTCATGCTGCTGGTCAGAGTATTCAACCAGTAGTATTAGCTGCCTCTGGTGTTGCTAATGGGGATGAGGAAGGCGAGGAAATGCAGAGGGTGATGGAGGAAGAGGACGAGGACGGGATTGCAGAGGAACTTGATTTTGAAAATTCTGAGGATGAGGAGGAGGTACCAATTCCTGCTGCATGGGAGCAGGACATATCCACCGGCTTTACTGTCAAAGATGGCCATGAGACTCCATGGCAATATAATCTGAACCAAGTCCAGATCGGGGCTATGTTTGACACAAAGAAGAAAATGAAGTATGCGGTGATAAAGTGGGCTATGTCTACCCAGAGGGTTTTCCGGACATTCATATCTAGTCCAACGAAATATATCGTCAAGTGTGTTGAATCAGGTTGTCCTGCGAAGGTGCACGCCCACGTGCCAAAGTATCACATCCACTGGGTTGTGACAAATGTTGTACCGCATAATTGTGTTAGGAAAAACATGTTGGCTCGTCATCCAAACCTTACTTCAACTCTCATAGCGCAACTCATGTATACTGAGATAGTGACGAAGAAAGATATGGAAGCAAAGCAAATCCAGACAACAGTGAAGGTCAGTTGGAAGTATGACATTCCATATGGGACGGCTTGGAGAGCTAAGCAGTAGGCTATGGAGGAGAGGTTTGGGACGTTCTTCGACTCCTATGATAATGTTGTGCGTCTCCTTGACATACTGAAGGAGAGGAATCCCGGCACTTATGTTAACATTCAACACACAAGGTTGGAAAGCATACCGGATTACAAGGTGTTGAAACGAGTATTCTTCTCTTTCGGTATGTGCATCGAAGCTTTCAGGCATTGTCCTCTTGTGATGTTTGTGGATGGTACATTCCTGACTGGTCAGTACAAAGGGCAAATCCTGACTGCTATTGATGTGGACGGGAACAACCAAATCATCCCACTAGCCATGGCATTTGTGGAGAGTGAGAACTTTCTGAGCTGGGTATGGTTCTTCCGTCAAATTAAAATTGCGATCGTGAAGGACCAATCAAATGTGTGTCTCATTCATGACAGACATCCCGGTATATTGAAGGCCGTGAAGACACTGAGTAATCCAACTGTTGACGAGCCAACACCTTGGAAGGACTTGCAAAGCCGGTGGTGCATGCGCCATCTGGGTGCTAATTTTTTCTCACGGTTCAAGAACAAACGGTTGATGAACTTGTTCAAGAAGTTATGCAAGCAGAACCAGCGGCACAAATACGATTTTATTTGGTCGAAACTAGATGAGTTCACTAAGAAGCAGGTCGTTGCTAGGAAGAAAATGGAAAAAGACCAGGTTAAATTAACAGCACTCATTATGGAGATGGAGGGGCTAGTTGGTCTTTGTGACTTGCCAGCAATTGACCCTCCTAATACGAAGAGAAAGAAGGGCAGGGCAATAAAGATTTTTTCTGAGTGGATAGAGAAAGAGCCTCCAATGAATTGGTCTTTGCTGCATGACACCCATGGAGCTAGGTATGGCCACATGACAACCAATCTTGCAGAGATCTATAACTTTGTTCTCAGAGGGAATAGAGCATTGCCACTGACAGCTATTGTGGAGGGTGTATTCCATGGCACTGTGAGGTATTTCAGAGAAAGGCATGAGTTAGCAAGGAAGCATATTGCAGATAATCAGAACACTCCTTACTGCAGCCGTGTCATGGAGTACATGGCTGAGAAGATAAAGAAAGCAAAAAAGCACACCGTCACACTCATAGGTAATCAGGAAAGGAGGTATGAGGTTCAGCTTCCTACTGATGGTTTTGGTTCTGCAAATGAGGTGAAGACGCATGAGGTTACAATCGGAGTAGAATTTCATCCAACTTGTGAGTGTACATGCAACAAGCCTCAGTTGTTGCACCTGCCTTGCTCACATGTGTTGGCTACCTGTGGTCAGATTCAGTTGGACGCTATCTCCTTCGTGTCTCCGTACTATTCAAAGGAGGCAGTACTCAATGTCTGGATAGGTGAGATGACAGGGTTTAGAGTCGTCGACAATTTCAACAAGGTAAACGATGGTGATAGAGTATACATCCCGGATACTACGGCGCACTAGCAGGGGCAGGCATAAGGTAAAGCGCATATGAAACGATATGGACCGATCTGAAGCTGGTGGAGCAACCAGACAATGTTTTCTCTGCGTGGCTTATGGGCATAGGATGAAATATTGCCCCGACCTGAAGAAAGACAGTGCTTCCACATCGACGACTGCAGCAACAGTTGCAAGAGGTGGTCCTGGTAGTCGTGGTGGACGAGGCTCTTGAGGCCGAAGGGGCGGACGAGGAATAAATAACTCTGAAGCTGCATAATATGTCGGACTATGTTTCTATTTGTAATAAGTCGGACTACTTTTTTATTTGTAATATGTGTGCACTATGTTTTTATGTGTAAGCAGCAAGCACTATGTTTTAATGCCTCTCGAATACTCAGTTTTTATTTTTAGTAACCATCTATGTTTTATTTTGTAATATGTTTGTACTATGTTCTCACTGCAGATATGACTTCGTATCCGATGCTTAATGTTAATATCGATAGAGGGCACCGAGGCGCACTTATGGAATCGGGCACGAACTTAAACGTGTTGATCACTCGCACCCCAAAGTCTAACTGGATGATACACCCTACATGGGTTGATAGGTATGTGTCGGTACAATCACTTAGTACGTTCAACATCGTTTTGATAGAATCTAATTGTAAGCTACATTCTGTTCATTTTGTAGGCTGAATTGGGCTGGACTTCTACCCTTGGCACGACTGGTTGAGGGTACATTGGATGAGTGGGTTGATCACCCGGACTTGGATGACATGGGTGAACCAATGCAGCTATGCAAGAGGCCAGTATCACGCTTCTCTTACGACAGGTCACTCCTTAGCTGCTTAGTAGATAGACGGAGACCAGAGATACATACGTTCCACTTTCCCTGGGAAGAGATGGCTCCTACCTTACAGGACGTGTCTTACTTGTTAGGATTACCACTCGCCGGTGCTGCCATATGACCTTTAGAGGTGGAAACTGGTTGGCTAGCATCTATGCATGCCCATTTTCTGGCTGCGGTGCCAACTACTGTTACCCTAGACAACGATCGGCACGAGCCTCTTTTCAAGTGGTTGAGCTAGTTTCAGATTGTTGCCTTAGGATATCCCACTTATCAGTTGTCAGAGGCACAAATTGACAGGTCCCTAGAGGCATATATTATGTGGTTGTTTGGGAAGACTATGTTCACAGAGAACCACGTGACCACTGTAGATGCAAGACTGATCGTCATTGCACGAGAGATAGCTGAGGCACGTTCCCTTGAGGACATTGTGTAGAGGAGTTTTGGTTCTGCCATGTTAGCAACTATGTATAGAGGCCTTTGCAAAGATTGCTAGTTGAGGTCTAGAAAATCTGGTCTGCTCGGATGTCCACTTCTGTTGCAGCTTTGGTCTTATGAGAGATTCCCTATTGGTCGACCCTACGTGAGCGTTGACAAACCTTTTGGTAATGAGGACATGGCTGGACATTACGTGCCTTCTATCGGTGACTTGCCTACTATGGTATCTGTTTGGGCATGAAGAGAGGTATTTTCATTATTAACAATATGAATGGTAATGCTTATTTCTCGCTATTCAATATTATGTACTAATATTAGTTGTCATGCACAGAGACAGTTTACGCCTAGCCAGGTGAGGGGCTGCTACCCCTCCTTCACGGCACAGTTTGATAGTCTATATGAGGATCAGGTTATATGGGAACCATACACCCATAAGGCTATTTCAGATAGGTACCCAGGTGGGATTTCTGGATACTGCACTAGAGATCAGCATTACTGGATGACCAAGGCCAAGTTGGTCTTCGATGTGACAGTTGAGGAGATGGCTATTAATAGGGTGATGAGACAGTTCGGTCTGTTCCAAGAGCCTGACATTCCGGTTATTTCACGATTACCAGATCACGTGCACAAGTAAGTAATACTACTTTGGTTCTCATCTCTGCATTAATAGGTTATTGAGACTATTCGGTCTACTTATAGCTAATCATGTAACGTGCATTTCAATCTCAGGTACAGTCGCAGCGGAGGAAACAAGTCCCATACTTCTTGGGTTCGCGATATCAGACCTTACCTCGAGGAATGGAATACTGCCCCGACAAATATATGGGATGAAGTTCGTGTCTTTCACTGGGACAGGTACGGGTTGTATCTGAAGCGTTACAGACAGAGCACGAGGATCTACTTGGTTCCATCATCTGCTTCGGAACATATCCCAGTTCCTCTCGCTAGCGATTTGTTCCCAACTTCCTCACTTGTGGGAACCAGACACCACGCGGTATGTCCTCAGTTGTTCTCCACATGCTACATTTTCCGTATACATGAACATGTACAATTGGTTAACTTTATGCGTACAGGGTGAACTGTCAACTCAGGCGCTAGATGAGGTTACCGCTTTGGTTGACCGCTTTGAGAGAGGAGAAAATATCCCATGGCGAGATGCAGTATCAAGGTTGAAGAGTCTTCAGGCGAAGATATGCGGGATCGTCGCAGCTGTTACATGTAGGCGATCTTCCGATGTTGTTGACACTCGAGCAGCACATCGTCCGCCACGCCCCTCTCTGCAGCGTTCAGAACCTCGGCCTTCACAGCCAGGGAGCTCCTCCTGGCAGCAGGAACCACCTTCACAGCCAGGGGGCTACTCCTGGCAACATGCACCTTCTTCATAGCCAGGGAGCTCCACCTGGCAGCTGGCACCTCCTTCACAGCCAGGGAGCTCCTCCTAGCAGCAGGCACCTTCTTCATGCCAAGGGCTCCTCCTGGCAACAGGCACCTCCTTCACAGCCAGGGGGCTCCTCCTGGCAGCAGGCACCTCCTTCACAGCCCGGGGGCTATTTCTACCAGCAGCCACCTCCTTCACATCCTGGGGGCTATTTCTACCAGCAGGCACCTCCTTCACAGCCCGCGGACTCTTCTTGGCTTCAGCAGACGGACCTAGGTAACTTAACTTTGTACATTCCTTTACAAAATTTAGTCTCGTAAGTCATTCCTTACATGTTTTATTTCACCAGCAGGAGGCAACCAGTCGCAGCCGTTTATGACTTCAGTTCAGTCACCTCTATTTACTGGTCCTGGTTCGTACATACCTGGTGACGGCGAGGACGATGATCGTGCTGCATGCACCTATGGTATTTCGGAGACAGTTCTTGCGACTCCACCATCACCATCGACGTAGGAGACACAGACACTGATGAAAAAGGTGTTCTATGGTCGTGGTCATCGTGACACTCGTCCACCGCCTCAGCGCTTATCGCCTTCCGGTCCACGTCCGAGGAAGCCGAAGATTCGTCCCAAGCCCCAGGAGTGATATTATCATCTACGTACGGGACATGACTATCTATTTATGTATGAGACATATGTAGCCTTTATGTATCGGACATATTCATGTATTTGTCATATTTAGCCTCTATGTATCGGACATATTTAGCCTCTATGTATTTGACATATTTAGCCTCTATGTATTTGACATATTTATGTTTGAGACTTATTTGGTTTGGAGAGAGAATAATAGTAACGCAAACCAAATCCATCGACATCAATTGCACGTTACAACTGGATTAAACGTTACAACTTAATTAAACCGCACTACATAGAACAACACTACAGAACATAGTACTACATGAAAAACGTATTACATGAATGCATCATCGTCATCCTCCGTCGATGCAGATCTCTTCCCTTTTGTCGTTGCAGAACTATTCCCCTTCAACGATGCGCTGGTCTTCACCTTGGTACTCGGCATGAAGACGTCGTCTTCATCCTCCGTCGCTGCAGAAGTATTCCCTTTCGTCGATGTAGAACTCTTGCCCTCTGTCGATGTAGAATTCTTGCCCTTCGATGCAGAACTCTTCACCTTGCTGCTCGGCATGAAGAGGTCGTCCTCGTCCTCACTTTCTGCTGACCATAAACCTGAATTATTAATAGCAATCCCGAAATAAGAATCACCCTTGTGCAGTTGCTTCTGCCATCTGGCGTGCAACCTTAGAAGTTCTTTCCGTATCTCCTCAAAAGTCCTGGGAGGCCACCCAGCCCTAGCTAATTGGTGAGACAACTCATTCATTATGAAGTCACTACTAATGAGTTCCTCCCATGGTACTACTCTATCATTCATCTTGAAATTGGCAGCTAGACGAAGAAGACGGTCGGACATACCCTTGTGAAAACTACGATCAAAAGGATATTGAGGATGAGGAGGATGAGACATCTCCACGAAAGAATGGCGAGAGCGGAAGGAAGGATGCGGGAGCGACAGGGAAAGGAAGGGCCTGCTCACCCTCCTTACTACGAATGTGGTTATATAGGCGGGGGACAAAGTGGTGAGAGATAAAGGCGGGAAAGACAATGGCGGGAACGAATGGCAAGGAGAGAAAGTGGCGGGAATCAAAGTGGCGGGAGAAAATGGAAGTGGCGGGAATCAAAGTGGCGGGAGAGACTGGCGGGAGAGGAAGTGGCGGGAGAGGAACTTGCGGGAGAGAAAGTGGCGGGAGAGAATCAATGCACTTGCACAAGAGGCAAGTATCACGCTTCTCACTGAAATTAAGATACAATATGCTGAAATTAAGATACATCTTGCTGAAATTAAGATACAACTTGCTGAAATTGAGTTACTGCAATCTAAATCTACTGAGTCCATCATGGATATTTTCCTTTTCCATCTCCAGCTTCTTCTGCTGCCTGGGCTGCACGAGCCCTTACTTTCTTTCTCTGCCTCTCAGCTTCACGGGCCTCCTCTCGCTGTCGGTAGACCTCCGCCAGTCGAAGTTGGTTTTCTTGTTTTTTCTTCTTCATCTCAGCAAGAAAAGCCCTCTACTCCACACAGTGCTCTCTCCAAGCTCTATCCTGCTCTGCTTTCTCCTCTGCTGCCGCCTTCTCGCGGCGCTCCTCCAAGTCCAAACTTGCCCATGCACGATGACTTCTTTCACGAATCTCAGTCACCACCCAGTCCGGCATTTTCGTGTCTATCCAGCGATAGTACTGGCACAGGGGCGGAGGAGGCTACAAAAGAAACATAAATATGAAAAACAAATAAACAACAATACGAACAACGTGTTTCATCTGTGTGACTAAAACATACCGGAGGCGTGATGTACGGTGAAGGACCAACGGGTGGATCTTCCTCATAATTAGCGCACATGAAAAACTTCATGCCCAACCAATCTGAAAAATCCGTCACCTCCTTCACCTTGCAGAGATCCCCGCACCAATAACAAACTGCTTCCACCCCCTGAGGCAACTTCGCACTCTTCCATTTGCTAGGCCTAATGCTTTGATCCGAAGAAGGCAAACTCATAATGACTACCGCGCTGGTTTTTACGAGTGTTGGTGGCCGATGGAGGAAGGCGGATACAATGCCTCATTTTATAGGCATATGACAACCGTAATGGCGGGAAATCGGGCGGCAGAGACTGGCGGGACAGATAATGGCGGGAAGGAAATTGGTGGCAGAGATTGGTGGGACAAAGGTGGCGCCACAGTATGGCGGCAAATAAAAACGGGAATAGTACGGCTTGCTGAAATTAAGATACATCTTGTTGAAATTAAGATACAACCTACTGAAATTAAGATACAACTTGCTGAAATTGAGTTACAAGAATATAAATCTACTTAGTCCAACGTGGATATTTTCCTTCTCCATCTCCAGCTTCTTCTGTTGCCTGGGCTGCACGAGACCTTTCTTTCTTTCTCACTGTGGCAGATAGCTGAAAACAATAGCTAGCTCCTATTCATGCTGTTTGAATGTTATGAGCACCAAAATGTTGACTTCGATAGATGATGCCAGCAGAAAATTTCCAAAACCTTCCTTCTTCAACACCATTCGATCACCCAAGCCAATGAAGTAGGAACAAGGAATGCTCACAAATATATCATCATCTCTGAATCCAAAGTAATTCCAAGAAGTAAAGAACTAGTCCTAGGAATACCCACAAATTCCATCAAACTCCTCACAACCATGGTAGGAATAACCTGACAAAAACAAGCAAGTTATATGATCCATCCTATGAACCAGCAAAGAACAAACAAATAATAAAAACCAGATACCAAAGCTTACCATATGTTGGGAAATAACGTTCATGCGATCCATCCTATGAACAAAAGGAGTACACAGTATGTAGTTGTCATCAAAGAGCTGCCGCGACATGACATACATTTGCTCATAATTCAGAGTGACACCACGACTATAAAAACAGCTGTCAACAAGTTCCCTCTGAGTTTCACTCAGATTCTCAAGAGCTACAAAAAAATGATTTCACTAACTAAGATGAACCGCAAAACGTATAAGCTGAATCAAACCTAAAAATCAGTCAAACAAATATCTTACCAACATGGGGTAAAGCAAACAACATAACACCATCCCGGTGGAATTCGACACTAATATAAGTTCCATAGTGCTCAAGCATAACAGTCATCATGTCACTGTGGCACAGACCATAATCATTCACGAGTTCCTCCCACGAAGGACCATGCAATTTACTTCTCATCCTACCATGTGTGAACATAACATGGTATAAGTTACCCTTAGTGTTGTGCAGAGCAAGATCAATATCCGTGTCACCTCTCCGAATAGCTAAAGCTCTGCACTCCTCAATGTACCGAGCAAGATGTGATCTAACACTGCAAGGAACATACTACAACAAGAATGGAAGCAAGGATCATAACCTTATAAACAAAGGCATTCGAATATGCCACAGTCAGATAATCAAGACATAGAATCTTACAACACGTCTGGAACATCGACGATCCAGCACCACAGTAAATACAGACGCACCAGAATCAATGGCATCACAAGGGCCACCTGGAGCTCGGCAAAATGGGCATGCCATTACCTGCAGACAGGTGGTGGCAAATAAGAACTAAATCCACTACCGACTTGAGAGTTCTCATTCGATTGAGTTGGAAGCCAATTTTTTTTACCGTAGGCCGGTGAAGAGCGCCCTGATCTATTGTTTACGCGGGTAAAATAAGAAAATGGGTGGTCCAACGAAGAGATCGGCGAGGCGGTGGAAGCACTTGAGAGCAATGGGAGTGAGATGTGAAGAGGGGCAGGCTACTAGACGGGCGAGGGTGAAATGACTGGTCAAAGGAGGAAGAAAGGAGGGATGGGCCTTCAAGGGGCCCATCGGCCTCTCACTGGCCGACAGGTCTCTGGTCGGCCCGGTGGTGGCCGACAGGTCCCTGCTCGGCCTGATACTGGCCGACAGGGTATTAGTTTTGATATTTTTCAACTCAAACACCTGTTTTCAAAATTGATACAAAATTAGTACTAGTTCTGAAAAAATTTCTGAAAACTACAAGATACCATTCACCGACTTTTGTGACATATGTATGATTCCTTCTGATGGGGCATTAAGAGAGCCTAGACCAACAGAGTTTGAGGACTTTCCCCTCACTTTAACAGTGGGTGATGAAAGAGGTGTGTGGGAAACCAATGCCACTAGTGTTTAACTGCTAAGGAAAAGGTCGGTACACTCAGTGCTCCAGACCTTGCCATTTTGCGACGTGCATTACATGATGATCACACTTTTAGCCTATCGTTGCATGACACCTACAACTTAACAAGAGTAATGTCAACATACATGGTGGCATTTACGCTAGTCGTTTAGCGAATCCTTTAGGAGTTTAGATATGCTCTCATGATTATCTTTTGCCCAAGGTTTATCTAGACTACAGGTCGTTACGGGATCACCACTTTATTGATGAGGCTGACCTCTTTCATAATATTCGCTATAATCTTGTATTTAGCGTCATAACCCGTGATGTTATTCCGTTGACTACACCTGCTTTGTTTGATTCTGTTGTGTACAGAATTATGCCAGATGATATCATTGCCTACCGGAACAACTAGGCCGCAACAGAGGAGGATCCCCACGAGTGGGATGCTCAGGTACCTCCGCCACCGCACTTCAACAAGGGACCAGACGACTATTACGGATAGTGATTACCAAGCTAGGCCAAAAGCCTAATCTTGGGGGATTACGTATTTCCATCGACCTTACATTCATGTTCACACTTTTCATTTCAGTTGTCGGTGTCCACACTCTTACATTGTATTATCCGTGCTAGATTTGTTCTTCTCATTTTCTTCTTGCGTGTTTGAAAAACTTTGAGAAAATCCAAAGATACTTCTTGCTTCTTTTCGTTTTTTCTTTTCAGTTTAGTTAGTTGTAGTATTAAAAGAAAACCCAAAGAGATTTCTCATTTCCTCTTTTGCTTGTTGGGAGTCCTCCAGTGTAAATAGTTTTTCTCGTTTTTGTTTTTCCTTCTCTTATTTTCTTCTCCATGAAAAACTAAAAACTCCAAAAATATTTTACTGTGTTTCTCTGAAATTCTCTTTCTTCTTTCGAGTCATACCAAGGAGAAGACCACGATGAAAATGTTGAGTGGTGCTCATATGCATTTTGTTAATCTAACATCGAGCCCATATTACTTTGTCTTTTCCTCTTGAATAAAATGTTTGCATATTCCATCTTATTCCACGACACTCTTGCACTATTATTATTTTCATATCATTCAGTTGTGCAAGTGAAAGGCATTAATGATGATATTTGATGAATTGACCGTGGCAGAGAAAAGCAGGTATGAACTCAACTTGTTCTTGTTTTTGTAAATATGTTTAACCTAGTATCCATGATTCAGCACATTATGATTGAACATGTTTGCAATGACAATTAGAGATTATATTGGTTCATGCCATGCTCAAGTAGCTAGGAGTGGATAATGATTTATCTTGGATGTCAACATGCATTAAAGTGGTTGTGATGTAGTATGATGATATGGTATCCTCCTCTGAATGTTTCAAGTGGCTTGACTTGGTACATGTTCACACATGTAGTTGAATCGAAACCAACACAACCTTCATTATATTTATGTTCATGGTGTCCATATCCTACTTATGATAACATTCAATGTTTATTATTCGTAATGCATGTTTATGACCATATTCGCTCTCTAGTTGGACGCTTCTCAACCTATTTGTTAGCCTTCACCTGCACTAAGTGGGAATTCTGCTTTTCCATCAAAAACCCTTAAACCAAATTTATTCCATACGAGTCCACCATATCTACCTATATGCGGTATTACCCTGTCGTTCCAAGTAAATTTGCATGTGCCACCTCTAAAATTTCAAATGAACATCTTTTTTCTATGCGTGGACCGCTCATGGAGCGACAGGGGGTGGTTAGTATCTTTCATGTTTAGCGGGATACTCTCATGACGAGTGTTTATTCACACGTCCTTGCACGGGAAGGGCGGTAATAGGGATTCCTAGTCCCAAAATCAAAATAAATGCAAATAATTAAACAAAACTCCCCGAGGAATGTTGTTGGCTTGGACGGTACCCATGGATTCGGCTCGCCGTGGAGTGTGTTTGTTGGTGGAGGATAAGTAAACATTTATTTTTACCACTTGGGAACTATTGCTAATTTGTTTAACATGGAAGATATTGATAGCTCTTGGTCGTAACATTGACAGGAAGGGTGTACCTCTCAAAATTATACTTATCTCTTATTTAATCCTTGAGCTCTGGCACCTATACAAATCCCCGCTTCCCTTTGCAAAGGGACTATCTATTTATTTTAATGTTGAGTCATCACCTTATAAAATAAGCGCCAGATCTAAAAGCACTATTATCATCCTCATGCATTGTGTATAGTGAATGTTGGATGCATCATGACTGGATCTTTTCTACCATGAATTACAATATTTAATCACTGCTTGAACTTTGGAGGTGATCTGCATTTATGTTTTGCAGCCTCGGAAAGGGCTAGATGAGGGAGTCCTGGATTAAGGGGTCCTCGGGGGGCCAACCTATTTCTTATGGGCCGGACTGTATGGGCCGCTTACCGAATATTGGATCGATCAAAGGCCATGTCTCCAGGAAGGAAGCTTCGGGAATCGTGGCTTGTCCTCCACGTTTGATGTAGTGCATAGGCATGTTTATCCCTTGGACATGTAACCGACCATGTGTAAACCCTAGGTACCCTCGGCATCTATATAAGCTAAGGGGTTTTAGTTTGTAGAGAGAGGACAACTCATCTAGGGTTTAGCTATTCGATCTCGAGGTAGATCAACTCTGTAACTCACATATCATCAATACAATCAAGCAGGACGTAGGGTATTACCTCCATAGGAGGGCCCAAACTTGGGTAAACATCGTCTCCTTCGTCTCTTGTTACCATCGACTCTAGTCTCACAGCTCGGGATCCCCTACCCTAGATCCACCGGTTTTGACACGGACATTGGTGCTTTCATTAAGAGTTGCACTATGATCGCCCAAGGAATCGATGGCTCGCCTCGTCATCAAAAAAGAGGCCCGCAACACGGACACTTTCGTCCCCAGACAGATCTTCACCTTCGGCAATGTCGTGCTACATACCGACCCGGCCGGGCCATCTAGGCCATGTCAGGAGTTTCGCCCCTGATCAAGAGGTCAGATTCGGGAACCTCGAGTTCTCCATAGACTCCTGGGGCAACCTGTCACTAACTGGGCTCGGAGTCTCACCTGCCACGGCCAAAGACTCTGCAACTTTAACCTCGGATTCCACTTTCGATCACACCCGCGGGATTAGATCCGCCGATGACTTGACCCTTAGTCCGGATCCGGCCATAGAGCCCAATGTCTGGATATTTGTTCTTGCTGAGCACTCCACTCACCTAGACGCGTCGGAGGTCAACTCCAAAGGCTCCGGGTAGGTTGACCCGATCAAGCTCTCGACACTCAACGAGGCTCTAGATCGGATCTCGTCGATGAAGATTACCGACGATCCAGCCCCGATCCATGCTCATATCGGTTATAGGGCGGGTCAGGATGGATTTTTTGTCCCACCCACCACCCACTTGGTAGCCACAGTCGAAGATATAACCAACATGCTGGACTATGCCTCCGAGGAGGCAGAATACGTGGATGAGGAGGATTGCGCTCCCACCCCCATTAACATCGGGCCATGGGCCGCCACCTCCACATACGACCTCTACATCATAGACACTCCTGCCACTAATGGCGAGAGTACGCCTAATAACGACGACGACAAGTCGGGCGAAGCACTGTCAAGGCGCCGGAAGCCGCATAAACGGTCAAAAGGCAAAAAGGGGAGGAAAGCTGCCATTGGCACCGGGGACGGAGATACCCCGAAAGACCTTGGCAATCCTGATATTCCCGAAAACCCGCTAGAGGGTCAGGAGAGGCTTGAAGACCAGCGCAACCCCGATGACTTCAACTATTTTGAGGACGACAACTACCTCCGTCCTATCGATGAGGAGGACATCCCGGAAGCCGATGACCTCGACATCCCTGATAATCTTGAAGATCAGGAACAGTTCAGGCAATAGCTCATAGCCACGGCCCGCAACCTGAAGGCAAAAGAACGACAACTTAAAGCCAAACAAGACGACCTCAATGATCGATGGACGAGAGTCCTCTCAGTTGAGAAAGGATACGGTACCGGTCTGTCAGACCAACCTAAGAGCTATCCACACAGAAGGTTGCTACCACAATTCGGTGATGAGCTCACTAATACTCCATCTCCCAAACATACCCCATATGATAAGCCAGACCGACCTCCTCGACGACGAGACGGGACGGCTAACAACACCGGTTATAGGCCGGTGATGCCCCGACAACAGGGAAAGGAGCCGCTAGACCCCGATGATAGGTTCGACCTACGACACGACCTGAACTATAGAGCAGGTCATACGAGATCCATCTACGGATCCAGAGGGTACTCACCTGATAGACGGGATGGGTACAAGCCTTGTGTAACGCCCAAGATGCGATCCTATCCTTATTTTGACTTGAGGGCCTTGACAGGGATAGAAGCGCATCTCGTCGTTTTGCAAGAATGGATATCATTACAAGTACATGTATAGAAGAGACGAGTATATGGAATTGCCTTACACTCGCCACAAGCTACCTCAATATCACATCAATACAACAACATAGTCAAACATCATACAGAAGAGCAGGGTCCGACTACGGACGAAAACAAACGATAAAATGACATCCATCCTTGCTATCCCAGGCTGTCGCCTGGAACCCATCCTAGATTGATGATGTAGAATAAGTAGAACTCCAATCAAACAAGCATCACGCTCACGTCAAATCATCGCATTACCTGTACCTGTAACTGATATCCATTCTTGCAAAACAATGAGATGCGCTTCTCTCCCTGTCGAGGCCCTTGAGCCAAAATAAGGATAGGATTGCATCTTGGGCGGTACACCCTGCCTCGACCGCAAGAATAGAGGTCGGGAACGCAACCAGGCTAGAACAGACGCCGAATACCGGTGCGACAAAGCTCGGGTTAGAGGCGCCGCCCACCCACTTGTTTCACAGACGAGGTGATGCAGCATCAGTTCCTAGAGGGGTTTAAACCCGTGAACATAGAGAAGTACGATGGGACAACTGACCGAGCTGTATGGATTTAGGACTTCCTCCTCCACATACACATGGCGCGAGGAGACGATCTCCACGCCATCAAATATCTCCCCCTAAAACTGACGGGGCGAGCTTGGCACTGGTTAAACAGACTCCCTAAAAATCCATTGGATGCTGGGTAGACCTAGAGGACGCATTCTGATCTAACTTCCAGGGCACCTATGTCTAGCCGCCGGATTCCTCCGACCTAAGCAATGTCATTCAAAAGCCCGGAGAGTCTGCGCGGCAATTTTGGAATCGGTTATTGACCAAGAGAAACCATATTGTTGATTGCCTCGACGCCGAGGCAATTAGTTCCTTCCGACACAATATTCAGGATGGATGGTTGGCCCGCCAGCTCGATCAGGATAAACCTCGGACCATGTCCACCCTTACATCACTCATGACCCACTTTTGTGCGGGTGAGAATAACTGGCTAGCAAGATGCAGCCACAACTCCGAAGATCCCGGAACCTCCGAAATTCGGGACGGCAACGGGAAACCAAAGCGCAACAAGAACAAGCGCCGACACAACAATAGTGATGCCAATGACACGGCCGTTAACGCCGGCTTCCTTAATGCCCAACCTAGGAAGCGGAAGAAGCCTCCTAAAGGCAATCGTGACGAACCCACCCTGCTTGAGAAGATCAGGGAAAGGGCTTGCCAAATCCATGGCACTCAAGAAAAGTCCACCAACCACACGCATCGTAACTGTTGGGTGTTTAAACAGACCGACAAACTCACACCCGAGGATCAAGGCAAGATCTCTTGCAACGAGGATGAGGATGAGCCTCGAGGTCCGATGGTTGGTGGACAGAAGAAATTCCCTCTAGAGGTCAAAACAGTAAACATGATATACGCCACCCATATACCCAAGAAGGAGAGGAAGCGCGCCCTTTGAGAGGTCTACACCGTGGAGCTAGTAGCTCTGAAGTATAACCCATGGTTGGCATACCCGATCACCTTTGATCACCGTGATCACCCGACCAGTATCCGTCATGGGGGTTCGACCGCCCTCGTCCTAGACCCCATTATAGACGGGTATCACCTCACAAAATTCGTAATGGATGGAGGAAGCAGTCTTAACCTGATTTACTCAGACACGAGAAAAAGATGGGTATAGATCCGTCAAGGACCAAACCTAGCAACACTACCTTCGAAGAAGTGATTCCAAGCATCGAGGCCAGGTGCATGGGCACCGTCAGCCTAGAAGTAGTGTTTGGCTCGCCTGACAACTTTCGAAGCGAAAACTTGATCTTCGACATTGTACCCTTCTGCATCGGCTATCATGCCCTGCTCGGCCGAACATCGTTCGCTTGCTTAACGCCATACCACACTACGCATACCTCAAGCCCAAGATGCCCGGCCCCAAGGGGGTCATTACAGCCAATGGCAACATAGAGTTATCTCTCTGGACTGAGGAACATGCGTTGGTCCTGGCGGCCGAGTTCAATTGGAACGATGATCGGCAAACTCCAAAATCTGTCGTAAAGGCACGCAATGTTGGGAAGCGAGCATGACATCACCCTGAACTCTCAGAACCTCCCTCTCCCCTTAAATAGGGACTTGGCCCCATCGCACAACCCTAGTGATGAGGACATCCCTACTAATGTTACACCCACCCCGACTGCTATACATACAGGACCAATTACTAGAGCTCGCGCACGTCAATTGAATTACCAGGTACTTTCGTTTCTTGGAAATCCTTCTAATATTCATGAACATATGATGCTGCCTAAATTGGATACTTTTGTTTTACTTATGAATGAAGGACCTAGCATGGATAAGAAGGATGACCATTGGAGCGGGATCAAGCATGGAGGAGAAGGTGCGCGCGCGGGGAAGAACAATGGAGCTTCCAGTGATGATTTTCGCACATTGAAGCCACCATAATGGGAGCGGGAAGCCTTGGACGAAATATGCATGATGCCACTTTATAAAATTCGTCCATAGGCTAATATAGGTGTTGCGCCACCTTTTTTTTGGGCCAGCCCATGTAATTTCGAAATACCATATTATAGGCTGTTTTTAGAGTCCGTATATATGGGGAAACTGACTTAGGGTCGGTTTCGGACCCCTCCTCCAAGGGGCCACGAAATTCCTTTCTATTCCCCCTATATATACAGCCCTTAGGGCTTCGTTTTAGGGTTGGGTTTTGTTTAGCTTACAAGTTTGCCATAGCAGCAACTTCGCGTTCTTCGTTTGTGTTCCACGACCAGACAAAGGCATCACAGAACCCCACTTCATCAATAAAGTTTTCCTCTTATATTCGCAATATCCAGATTGCAATCTTAGTTTCTTGCTTGTTCTTCGTTTGCGTGCAGGAAATAGACCCTCGTGGTCAGGTTGATCGTGCTCCGGCGTGGTCAATAACCTCTCAGAGTTGGTTTAGCGATTGCTAAGGCGCGACGGCTCACACGTTCGTAGTCGGATCGTCAAAGTCTACTCCACCAAAAACGATAGCCACCATCTCATCGAAAGACAGGGACAACTTCGCCTTTATCAAGTGGTATCAGATTTCCAGGTTGCTCGGTGAGATTTTACCAGTTTTCGTAGTTTAGATCGCATCTGTTCTTCATACCTTTAGTCCACGAAAAAGCCACAAAAAAAATTAGGGTTAGATCATCATATCCGAACCAATCTGAGCCTTTGCATAGTCTTTTCAGTATTTTGCTTTGTTGAATTGGCGGTTACATTGTCGTGTCGAGTTGCTGGTCTTAGTGTCTAGTCCTTTAGAGTTTCGAGTTCTTTTCACAGGTTGTCACGCCGCCACCGCATCGTCTTCATAGTTGCCATATACCACCACCATCATCGCCGCTGCCATATCTCATCATCCATCATCACTATCCATTGGTGTCCATATATACCACCACAAATCCTCCACCAATCCAAGTCCAGTTCGTTTTAGGTTTAGTTTCCAGATCCTTTTGATTTCGGATCCGTGTTTTGCTACCTGCGCAGGTGTCGGAAAAAAAAAGAGTCTGGCACGCTTTGCAGAGCACGTTTTGGCCCAAAAAAAATTCGGCCGAAAATATTTTTTCCCTATCTGGATTTTAGGTTCCCCGGAGCGTTTTGAGACACTTGCTATCATAGTGATTTTTGTCGAAATTTTTGGTCGTCGCAGCCCCCGGATTGCTCCAAAAAAAAATAGTCCAAAAAAAATTCGTGCCCATCTTGCTTATACGACGTGGCAAGAGTTTTGAGACACTCGCCATTGTAGTGACTTTTTGAAAAAAAAAGAGGCGCCGAAAAAAAAACCGAAAAATAATAATTTCCGAGTGTGCTTTTCCCTTGCTTACGTGTATCGTCGTGCTTTTGTTGGTGTTTTAGGCTCGCGTCTCTAGCACGGTCTAGCCTAGGACCAGCACAGTACCGTCGTTGAGCGTTTATTCAACCTTGCATCTCTGAATTGATTATTGCTGACCCTTTTTGCTACCATATTATAAGCCATCCCAGCTCCACATACTTCTACGCCGTGTGCTTGACACCACCTGGCAATCGCTCTATCCAAGCTTTGAGAGTTTTGGCTACAACGGTTGCCGATCACCGCCTGCTACTGGGTAAGAACTGGTAAGAAATTGAGATTCGCTTAAAGGATTCGGCTCGCCTTGCACGGGAAGGGCGGTAATAGGGATTCCTAGTCCCAAAATCAAAATAAATGCAAATAATTAAACAAAACTCCCCGAGGAATGTTGTTGGCTTGGACGGTACCCATGGATTCGGCTCGCCGTGGAGTGTGTTTGTTGGTGGAGGGTGAGTAAACATTTATTTTTACCACTTGGGAACTGTTGCTAATTTGTTTAACATGGAAGATATTGATAGCTCTTGGTCGTAACATTGACAGGAAGGGTGTACCTCTCAAAATTATACTTATCTCTTATTTAATCCTTGAGCTCTGGCACCTATACAAATCCCCGCTTCCCATTGCAAAGGGACTATCTATTTATTTTAATGTTGAGTCATCACCTTATAAAATAAGCGCCAGATCTAAAAGCACTATTATCATCCTCATGCATTGTGTATAGTGAATGCTGGATGCATCATGACTGGATCTTTTCTACCATGAATTACAATATTTAATCACTGCTTGAACTTTGGAGGTGATCTGCATTTATGTTTTGCAGCCTCAGAAAGGGCTAGATGAGGGAGTCCTGGATTAAGGGGTCCTCGGGGGGCCAACCTATTTCTTATGGGCCGGACTGTATGGGCCGCTTACCGAATATTGGATCGATCAAAGGCCATGTCTCTAGGAAGGAAGCTTCGGGAATCGTGGCTTGTCCTCCACGTTTGATGTAGTGCATAGGCATGTTTATCCCTTGGACATGTAACCGACCATGTGTAAACCCTAGGTACCCTCGGCATCTATATAAGCTAAGGGGTTTTAGTTTGTAGAGAGAGGACAACTCATCTAGGGTTTAGCTATTCGATCTCGAGGTAGATCAACTCTGTAACTCACATATCATCAATACAATCAAGCAGGACGTAGGGTATTACCTCCATAGGAGGGCCCAAACTTGGGTAAACATCGTCTCCTTCGTCTCTTGTTACCATCGACTCTAGTCTCACAGCTCGGGATCCCCTACCCTAGATCCACCGGTTTTGACACGGACATTGGTGCTTTCATTAAGAGTTGCACTATGATCGCCCAAGGAATCGATGGCTCGCCTCGTCATCAAAAAAGAGGCCCGCAACACGGACACTTTCGTCCCCAGACAGATCTTCACCTTCGGCAATGTCGTGCTACATACCGACCCGGCCGGGCCATCTAGGCCATGTCAGGAGTTTCGCCCCTGATCAAGAGGTCAGATTCGGGAACCTCGAGTTCTCCATAGACTCCTGGGGCAACCTGTCACTAACTGGGCTCGGAGTCTCACCTGCCACGGCCAAAGACTCTGCAACTTTAACCTCGGATTCCACTTTCGATCACACCCGCAGGATTAGATCCGCCGATGACTTGACCCTTAGTCCGGATCCGGCCATAGCGCCCAATGTCTGGATATTTGTTCTTGCTGAGCACTCCACTCACCTAGACGCGTCGGAGGTCAACTCCAAAGGCTCCGGGTAGGTTGACCCGATCAAGCTCTCGACACTCAACGAGGCTCTAGATCGGATCTCGTCGATGAAGATTACCGACGATCCAGCCCCGATCCATGCTCATATCGGTTATAGGGTGGGTCAGGATGGATTTTTTGTCCCACCCACCACCCACTTGGTAGCCACAGTCGAAGATATAACCGACATGCTGGACTATGCCTCCGAGGAGGCAGAATACATGGATGAGGAGGATTGCGCTCCCACCCCCATTAACACCGGGCCATGGGCCGCCACCTCCACATACGACCTCTACATCATAGACACTCCTGCCACTAATGGCGAGAGTACGCCTAATAACGATGACGACAAGTCGGGCGAAGCACTGTCAAGGCGCCGGAAGCCGCATAAACGGTCAAAAGGCAAAAAGGGGAGGAAAGCTGCCATTGGCACCGGGGACGGAGATACCCAGAAAGACCTTGGCAATCCTGATATCCCCGAAAACCCGCTAGAGGGTCAGGAGAGGCTTGAAGACCAGCGCAACCCCGATGACTTCAACTATTTTGAGGACGAGAACTACCTCCGTCCTATCGATGAGGAGGACATCTCGGAAGCCGATGACCTCGACATCCCTGATAATCTTGAAGATCAGGAACAGTTCAGGCAATAGCTCAAGCCACGGCCCGCAACCTGAAGGCAAAAGAACGACAACTTAAAGCCAAACAAGACGACCTCAATGATCGATGGACGAGAGTCCTCTCAGTTGAGAAAGGATACGGTACCGGTCTGTCAGACCAACCTAAGAGCTATCCACACAGAAGGTTGCTACCACAATTCGGTGATGAGCTCACTAATACTCCATCTCCCAAACATACCCCATATGATAAGCCAGACCGACCTCCTCGACGACGAGACGGGACGGCTAACAACACCGGTTATAGGCCGGTGATGCCCCGGCAATAGGGAAAGGAGCCGCTAGACCCCGATGATAGGTTCGACCTACGACACGACCTGAACTATAGAGCAGGTCATACGAGATCCATCTACGGATCCAGAGGGTACTCACCTGATAGACGGGATGGGTACAAGCCTTGTGTAACGCCCAAGATGCGATCCTATCCTTATTTTGACTTGAGGGCCTTGACAGGGATAGAAGCGCATCTATTCGTTTTGCAAGAATGGATATCATTACAAGTACATGAATAGAAGAGATGAGTATATGGAATTGCCTTACACTCGCCACAAGCTACCTCAATATCACATCAATACAACAACATAGTCAAACATCATACAGAAGAGCAGGGTCCGACTACGGACGAAAACAAACGATAAAATGACATCCATCCTTGCTATCCCAGGCTGTCGCCTGGAACCCATCCTAGATTGATGATGTAGAAGAAGTAGAACTCCAATAAAACAAGCATCACGCTCACGTCAAATCATCGCATTACCTGTACCTGTAACTGATATCCATTCTTGCAAAACAATGAGATGCGCTTCTATCCCTGTCGAGGCCCTTGAGCCAAAATAAGGATAGGATTGCATCTTGGGCGGTACACCCTGCCTCGACCGCAAGAATAGAGGTCGGGAACGCAACCAGGCTAGAACAGACGCCGAATACCGGTGCGACAAAGCTCGGGTTAGAGGCGCCGCCCACCCACTTGTTTCACAGACGAGGTGATGCAGCATCAGTTCCTAGAGGGGTTTAAACCCGTGAACATAGAGCAGTACGATGGGACAACTGACCGAGCTGTATGGATTTAGGACTTCCTCCTCCACATACACATGGCGCGAGGAGACGATCTCCACGCCATCAAATATCTCCCCCTAAAACTGACGGGGCGAGCTTGGCACTGGTTAAACAGACTCCCCAAAAATTCCATTGGATGTTGGGTAGACCTAGAGGACGCATTCTGATCTAACTTCCAGGGCACCTATGTTTAGCCGCCGGATTCCTCCGACCTAAGCAACGTCATTCAAAAGCCCGGAGAGTCTGCGCGGCAATTCTGGAATCGGTTATTGACCAAGAGAAACCATAATGTTGATTGCCTTGACGCCGAGGCAATTACTTCCTTCCGACACAATATTCAGGATGGATGGTTGGCCCGCCAGCTCAATCAGGATAAACCTCGGACCATGTCCACCCTTACATCACTCATGACCCACTTTTGTGCGGTGAGAATAACTGGCTAGCACGGTCTAGCCTAGGACCAGCACAGTACCGTCGTTGAGCGTTTATTCAACCTTGCATCTCTGAATTGATTATTGCTGACCCTTTTTGCTATCATATTATAAGCCATCCCAGCTCCACATACTTCTACGCCGTGTGCTTGACACCACCTGGCAATCGCTCTATCCAAGCTTTGAGAGTTTTGGCTACAACGGTTGCCGATCACCGCCTGCTACTGGGTAAGAACTGGTAAGAAATTGAGATTCGCTTAAAGGATTTGTGCCACACCACCACCACCACCACGTCCCAGTAGTCTGTAGGTTTCATATTGTGTGTTTCCTATTTCTGCTAACCATGCCAGGATCACACGATGACGAGATCGACTGGGAGAGCATGACCAACAAAGCGCTCTATGATAAATTTCAGCAAATGATGGCTGAGCAGGTACCTCCTCTACTTCTGCACGTCCTGCTGCAACACCACCTCCTTCAACCTCCAACTCTAATCGCGATACCAGGAAACAGGCTCCTACTGCACCCTCTGCGAAGAGCACACCTTCTGGGCCTGCACAGAGTTCTTCTTCATCTATTGCATCCACAGGGCAAACACATGAGGTTATATGCCGTCGTTGCAAGGGTGGAGGTCACTATGCGAGAGAATGCCCTTCCAAGCGTGTCATGATTGTTACTGAGGATGGTGGATATGCGTCTGCTAGTGATTATGATGAGGAGACTTTGGCTCTCATTGCAAGTGAAGAACACGATGGCGACGATGCAGAACCAGAAACACACTACATGGCTGCTGATTACGCTGACAGGTATGAAAGTTTAGTTGCTCAACGTGTTCTCAGTGTGCAGGTTACACACGCTGAGCAAAATCAGAGGCACAATTTGTTCCACACAAAGGGAGTTGTGAAAGAGCGTTCTGTTCGCATCATCATCGATGGAGGGAGTTGCAATAACTTGGCTAGCATGGAGATGGTGGAGAAGCTGTCTCTAACCACCAGACCACATCCTCATCCTTATTACATCCAATGGTTCAACAATAGTGGCAAGGTTAAGGTAACACGTACTGTTCGTGTGCATTTTAGCATTGCTACATATTCTGATTATGTGGATTGTGATGTGGTACCCATGCAAGCATGTTCTGTTTTACTTGGTAGACCATGGCAGTTTGATAAAAATTCTGTACACCATGGTAGGACAAATCAGTATACTCTTGTTCATAAGGATCATAATATCACTTTGCTTCCTATGTCTCCCGAACATATTATGAAAGATGACATTGCTAGAGCTAGTAAAGCAAAACAGGAGAAAAATAAGAGTGAAAATCAGATTGTAGCACAGGAATTTGAGCAACACCATAAGCATAATAAACCATCATCTACTGTTGCATCCGAAATAAAATTGAAGAGTGGATGTTTACTTGCTACTAAATCTGATATTAATGATTTGGATGTTGCTACATATGTTTGCTATGCTTTTGTATGTAAACAGGTATTATTTTCATTCGGGGACATGCCTCCCTCTTTGCCTCCTGCTGTCATTAACATTTTGCAGGAGTTCGCTGATGTCTTTCCACAAGACGTGCCATCGGGATTACCGCCTATTCGCGGGATTGAGCATCAGATTGACTTAATTCCCGGTGCATCCCTACCCAACCGTGCGCCCTACCATACCAATCCAGAGGAGACAAAGGAGATTATGCGTCAAGTACAGGAGCTGCTTGACAAAGGTTATATACGTGAATCCCTTAGTCCTTGTGCTGTTCCTATTATTCTAGTGCCTAAAAAGGATGGTACATCGCGCATGTGTGTGGATTGTAGAGGCATTAATAATATTACTATTCGTTATCGTCATCCTATTCCTAGACTAGATGATATGCTTGATGAATTAAGTGGCTCTACAATTTTCTCCAAAGTTGATTTGCGTAGTGGATACCATCAAATTCGTATGAAATTGGGCGATGAATGGAAAACAGCATTTAAAACTAAGTTTGGATTATATGAGTGGCTAGTCATGCCTTTTGGGTTAACTAATGCACCTAGCACTTTCATGAGATTAATGAACGAGGTTTTACGTGCTTTCATTGGACGATTTGTGGTAGTCTATTTTGATGATATATTGATTTTTAGTAGATCTTTGGAGGAACATTTGGAACATTTACGTGTTGTTTTTACTGCGCTACGTGATGCACGTTTGTTTGGTAACCTTGGGAAGTGCACCTTTTGCACCGACCGAGTATCTTTTCTTGGCTATGTTGTTACTCCACAGGGAATTGAAGTTGATAAAGCCAAGATTGAAGCTATTGAGTGTTGGCCGCAGCCCAAAACGGTCACACAAGTAAGGAGTTTTCTTGGCCTCGCTGGTTTCTATAGGCGTTTTGTGAGAGATTTCAGCACCATTGCTGCGCCTCTCAATGAGCTTACAAAGAAGCACGTGCCTTTTTCTTGGGGTACCGCACAGGAAGAAGCCTTCACGGTCTTGAAAGATAAGTTAACACATGCTCCTTTACTCCAACTTCCTGATTTTAATAAGACTTTTGAGCTTGAATGTGATGCTAGTGGAATTGGGTTAGGAGGTGTGTTATTACAAGATGGTAAACCTGTTGCATACTTTTCTGAAAAATTAAGTGGGCCTACTCTGAATTATTCTACTTATGATAAGGAATTATATGCTCTTGTTCGGACTTTGGAAACATGGCAACATTATTTATGGCCCAAAGAATTTGTTATACATTCTGATCATGAATCTTTGAAACATATTAAAAGTCAAGCAAAACTGAACCGTAGACATGCTAATTGGGTTGAATTCATTGAGACTTTCCCTTATGTCATTAAACACAAGAAGGCTAAAGAAAATGTTATTGCTGATGCTTTGTCTTGTCGTTATACTACGCTTTCACAACTTGACTTTAAAATATTTGGTTTGGAGACCATCAAAGATCAATATGTGCATGATGCTGAATTTAGAGACGTGTTGCAGAATTGTAAAGAAGGGAGAACATGGAACAAGTTCGTTATTAATGATGGATTTGTGTTCCGTGCTAACAAGCTATGCATTCCAGCTAGCTCCGTTCGTCTTTTGTTGTTACAGGAGGCGCACGGAGGAGGATTAATGGGACACTTTGGCGTGAAGAAGACGGAGGACGTACGTTCTACACATTTCTTTTGGCCAAAGATGAGATGGGATGTTGAGCGTTTTGTTGCTCGCTGCATTACATGTCAAAAAGCTAAGTCACGACTCAATCCTCATGGTTGATATATGCCTTTACCTGTACCTAGTGTTCCTTGGGAGGATATATCTATGGACTTTGTTTTAGGTTTACCTCGAACAAAGAAGGGGAGGGATAGCATATTTGTTGTCGTGGATAGATTTTCTAAAATGGCACACTTTATACCATGTCATAAAAGTGATGCTGCTGCTCATGTTGCTGATTTGTTCTTTCGTGAAATTATTCGGTTGCATGGTGTGCCAAATACAATTGTTTCCGATCGTGATGCTAAATTTCTTAGCCACTTTTGGAGATGTTTATGGGCTAAGTTGGGGACTAAACTGCTTTTTAGTACTACATGTCACCCCCAAACTGATGGCCAAACTGAAGTAGTCAATAGATCATTGTCTACTATGCTTAGGGCTGTTTTGAAGAATAACCTGAAAATGTGGGAAGAATGCTTGCCTCATATTGAATTTGCTTATAATCGTTCCCTACATTCTACCACTAAGATGTGCCCTTTTGAAGTTGTGTATGGTTTCTTACCTCGTGCACCTATTGATTTGTTGCCTCTTCCGTCTTCGGAGAAGGTTAATTTTGATGCTAAAGAACGTGCTGAATTGATATTAAAGATTCATGAGTTAACTAAGGAAAACATTGAGCGTATGAATGCTAAATACAAACTTGCTGGAGATAAGGGTAGAAAACATGTTGTCTTTGCACATGGAGATCTTGTTTGGTTACATTTGCGTAAGGATAGATTTCCTGATTTGCGTAAGTCAAAGCTAATGCCACGTGCTGATGGACCTTTTAAGGTGTTAGAGAAAATAAATGATAATGCATATAAACTTGAGTTGCCTGCAGAGTTTGGGGTTAGCCCCACTTTTAACATTGCAGATTTGAAGCCTTATTTGGGTGAGGAAGATGAGCTTCCGTCGAGGACGACTTCAGTTCAAGAAGGGGAGGATGATGAGGACATCCCTACTAATGCTACACCCACAACTCCGATTGCTATACATACAGGACCAATTACTAGAGCTCGCGCACATCAATTGAATTACCAGGTACTTTCGTTTCTTGCAAATCCTTCTAATGTTCATGAACATATGATGCGGCTTAAATTAGATACTTTTGTTTTACTTGTGAATGAAGGACCTGGCATGGACAAGAAGGATGACCATTGGAGCGGGATCAAGCATGGAGAAGAAGGTGCGCGCGCGGGAAAGAACAATGGAGCTTCCAGTGATGATTTTCGCACTTTGAAGCCACCATAATGGGAGCAAGAAGCCTTGGACGAAATATGCATGATGCCACTTTATAAAATTCGTCCCTAGGCTAATATAGGTGTTGCGCCACCTTATTTGTGGGTCAGGCCCATGTAATTTCGAAATACCATATTATAGGCTATTTTTAGAGTCCGTATGTATGGGGAAACTGAGTTAGGGTCGGTTTCGGACCCCTCCTCCAAGGGGCCACGAAATTCCCCTCTATTCCCCCATATATACAGCCCTTAGGGCGTCGTTTTAGGTTTGGGTTTTTTTTAGATTATAAGTTCGCCATAGCTGCAACGTCGCGTTCTTCGTTTGTGTTCCACGACCAGACAAAGGCGTCACAGAACCCACTTCATCAATAAAGCTTTCCTCTTATATTCGCAATATCCAGATTGCAATCTCAGTTTCTTGCTTGTTCTTCGTTTGCGTGCAGGAAACAGACCCTCGTGGTCAGGTTGATCGTGCTCCGTTGTGGTCAATAACCTCTCGGAGTTGGTTTAGCGATTGCTAAGGCGCGGCGTCATCACACGTTTGTAGTCGGATCGTCAAAGTCTACTCCACCAAAATGATAGCCACCATCTCATCGAAAGACAGGGACAACTTCGCCTCTATCAACAACTTTGCACTTAAAATTCCATGGGCGGCGGTGGGGAAAAAAGGGTAAGGGTTCGGCTAAACCAAACTACTACCATCAAAATGTCTTTGGACACAATTCAGGTACCATCAATGGGCCTGCCAAAGGCGTAAACTCATCCACACTTCGACGACTTCTCAAGACCTTGTTTGCAAGATCTGCTTGCCGAACAGTACCACCCATTGAGGTGCACCACTCCCTAGGAGACGCGGGAATAGACAAGCGGCAGGGCACATCGAGGACGTAAGGTCACCGATTGAAGACCCCAGGTACAACCACACCTGTAAAAATTCTTTTTTCAAAATACTTGTAAATAGTTGCTTCGGCAATCCGAGCAGTAAGAGTTGTTGAGAAAAATACAACATCATTATACGTGTCTGTCTCGTTGTCCTTTTGGCACATATTTTAGTTTCTCCCTCTTCTCACGAAATTGTTTGGTATATGACGATGCAACCGACTAATAGACAGGGGGCTCGAGTTTAAAAAAATCGCCTTATGCACAATTGATTATGCATTCGGCGTCTTGGAATTCGGTTTATATGCATGGGTCAATAGTTGGGTTGCCCGGCTCGTGTGCTTGCCCCTTTACGTTCTGCTTGTTCGGCTAAAAGGGCAAAGGAAGAACCCCTGCGTTTGTGTTTTCGGCTAGTCTGGTCAAGCACCTCAGGGGAGAAATCCGAAAACTGTCTGTTATAGTATGCGAGAACCGGTCTGTGAATCCAAGCTTAAAGTGTTATACTCAAATCCTCGTCAAAGGATATTCTGTGTATACGAGGGGTTTGTTCTTCATACAAACCATGTGATATTGGCTCTGGTCGTGGTTCTTTCGAACATCACAAACATCGGGGGCTAGTCATCAGCCCCGCACAGTCCTTTCGTGCCCCTACGGCTAAGTGAAAGAAATAAAGCATTATGGTCTGATTGCCTGGTTCACCGCACTCCACCGCCTTCAGGTTCCGATAGCTCGACTAAGGGACATAGTGCATTGGTAGAGAGACCCCATGTAGTATCTACATGGGGGCATAAGCCGACGACTCGCAGCTTTCAGTTTCAACAGCCATGGAGGAGTTTTAAGGAACGCAAAACATTGGAAGAATCATAAATTTTAACCTTAAAACGTTAAAATGTCTTTGGAGACATTACAATCTACTCATACATGGTTTCTTTCGAACACTGTGACTCTATCGCCCGAGCACCCTGCATTACTCCGGAGAAGTACAGCTTGGGCCTCCTATGTTCCTTTCCAGGAGGCGAGGGGCTGTGGCTATCTTCATCAGATCAAGCCCTGGCAAATGCACCTTGGCCTTTACAAAGGCCATCCGAGCTCCCTCGATGCAGGAGGAGCGCCTCAGTGCGTCAAGACGGGGCGAGGCGTCGATCAGCTTCTGCACTAGGCCGAAGTAGCTGCCTGGTAGTGGCTTGTTGGGCCATAGCCATATGTAGAGATCCTTCATGGACGGCTCCGCCATCCGGTGTAGCTCCATCAGCTGCTTGAGCTGCTTAATAAGGAGAGGAGAGCGCTCGGGGGCTTCAAACTGTGCCCAGAATAGACGAGCTTCATCTCCTTCTTCCCGTGAAGCATAGAGCTGATCGCGTCCGCTACGCTCTTCTGGAGGTCAGAGCACGCGCCTGAGGAACACCACACCTTGGTAGGAAACTCGAACTTTCTATCCCCGAAGACACACTGCAAAAAGGGCGGCTTACCATCCGTGATAACCTTCGCTTGGCGGACTTTCTCCTCAAAGAACCGCCTATCCACCCGCTACTTTTGGAGATCGGTTTTCCGGGTGGATAGTTCGGTAGCGTGCTCCTTGCTTTTGTACTCAAGGTCCTCGCACTTCCCGCTGAAGTCTTTGATCTCCTGTTGGATCTCCTCCACCTGAGCCTCATGCTTGTCGCTGGTGGCTCTTAGGGCGGAAAGTGCGATAGCCGCTTGTGCGGCCACCGCCCTATCAACCGCCGCCTCATCCTTTGCATGCCGCAACTCGGCCTTGAGCTTCTCGTATCCTTTGCCTAGGCTGTGTGAGCATCAACAATATGAATAACTTCATTGACAGTATTACGACAGAAGTTTCCGGGTATTGACTTAAGCTTAACTTGTGCCTCGTCGAATCTCTTGTTGAGAGCATCAAGCTCGTTTTTGGAGCTTTTGAGCTTCCGATTCAGCTCGTCTAGCTCGGCAGCATTCATAGCCGCCGCCAACGACAAAGCCTGTAACAAGCAAATCCTTGTCAGGTCACATGGGTTCAAAACTACCGAACCATCGTCTATCCGATCCTATGTCCGGTCCTCTTAAGTGCTGCTAGAATGTCCCGAACATATAGTTTCATATATAGTTCGGACAATGATCCATGATTTACCCCTAGCTGAGTTTTTTCAAACTTACCTAGGGCTTGTGGGCTGCCATGTATATAATAATCACACAAAGAAATTAATATTCTATAAATAGAGCGCCACGTGGCTCACCTGAAAGCCCGCCAGGATACCCTTGAAGGCCTCCTTCAGCCCGTTGTCGACGGACTGAATGCTCTGCAATACCGCACCCATAAGGGTGCGGTGCTCCTTGGAGACGGAGGCGCTCGATAGAGCCTCCCCCATGACCGGCCACCCATTGGTCAGTGGTGTCGGTGGTGACCGGACAACCTAATCACCAACCGGGGATGGAACGGGTGCCTCCGCAGGCATGGTGCGCTCCTGTGATATCCTCGGAGGGGATTGAACGTCCGCTTGTCCGGTCTCCTTAGTATCCGGGCGGGGTTCTGCCCCCGGTGTTCCGAGGCATTAGCCTCGACCATGATATCGTCTCCCCCACCGCTGGTCCCCAGCTCCATAGGAGCATGCTGGGACGACACCTCTGCGGTGTCCTTCGCGACGCCCGGAGGAGTGGGATGCGATGCATTCCCGCTCTCCGCTAGCTCGGCGGGTGGGGTCTCCCCGTACGAAACCTGGTAGGTCGGGAGGATGCGTGGTGGGCTGCAAAATCAATAAGTGCTCGCATGTTAGTAACCCTTAGACTTATCAATGACAACCGAGGAAGTCTTCGGATCCTAACCTTCGAGCTAGGGGCTTAACCCTTAGGCTCCTTTGTGGAACCCTCTCGAAGTCATCTGACTCGATATCCGAGTCCGAACTATCGTCGGACAGGGTTACCTGTGTCCGACGCGCTTTCTTCTAGGAAGGAGGAGGTACTTCCTCCGTGGTGTCCGATGACGCTGCCCTCTTTCTTGACAGGGGGCATCGCCCTCCCCCTTGTCCTCATCCTCATGATCCTCTTGATTCGAGGAGGCATGGGTTTCCTCGGACGCAGCCTCTGGCTGGTCCCTGATGCGAAGGCCTTCTCGACCTATTTTCTTCTTCTTTTCCTTCTTTGTAGGCGCCTCGTAAGGCGCCTCGACGAGAATCTCTGCTAACAACATGGACCTGATGTCTTCGGGCTGAGGCGCCGGGGAGTCGATGCCCGTGGCTTTGCTCATCCATTTCTGCAGAAGTGATCGGAAGGAGGTTTTAGATTTTCTTTAGGGAAGATAGAGCCGATCAAACAAAGCTACGATGTACCTTGGAAGAAGGCTTGTCGGCATGTAGACCCCGCTCCTCCTCCTCGGTTGGCCAATCCTTCCGCGCCTTGAAAAGTGCCTTCCATAGCTTCTCTCGAGTAGTGCGGAAGAGGTGACGAATCGTGGGCTCATCGTCGAGCTGCCGAGCCCATAGGGGAGTATCCCGGCGTTCGCAGGGGAGGATGCGCCGCCGGAGCATAACCTGGACCACGTTGGTCAACACGATGTCGTTTTCGATCATGGAGCCGATGCGCTTCTGTAGGCTGCCCACCTCCTTGCTCAACCCCAAATCGAGGCCCTTTCGGAGCCACGAGGTCAATCTGGTGGGGGACCATATCTGAATTCGGCTGGGGCAGCTCGAGCTTCCTCCCTTGGCTCAGTGTTGTAAAACTACTCTTTCTGCCATATTTTGATAGTGTCGATGAAGGAGCTGGATGGCCATCCGATGCGGGGGAGTTTGCTGATGACAGCCCCACAACAGTCTATGTGTTCTCCTGTGACACACTTCGGCTTGACGTTAAACACCTTGAGCCAAAGTCCAAAGTGTGGCTCGACCCGCAAGAAGGCCTCACACACGAGGATAAAGGCCCATATGTGCATGAAGGAGTTTGGCGAGAGATCGTGGAAGTCGAGGCCGTAGAAGAACATGAGCCCCCTGACGAAGAGGTGGAGCAGGAAGCTCAGTCCCCAGATGGAGTGGGGAAGGAAGACCACCCTTTCGCCTGGCTTGGGAGTGGGGATCACCTGGACCGTCTCCGGTGCACGGTGGAAGATGTTTGCGGGGAGGTAGCCGACATCCTTGAGGTCCCGGATGTCCCGGTCGGTGAGCGTGGAAGCCCCCCACTTGTCGTTGGAGCCGGAGCCTGCCATGGGTAAGCTCGGAGGGGGTGTGGTGGAAAACCTAGATCTATGCTCTAGAGGCTCAGAAGAACGGGGAAGCAAAGGAGGAGAATGTGAAGCGTGGTTAGGCCTTGGTGTTTTCTAAACCTTTTATGAGGCTTATCGCTGTTTGGCCTCCCCTTGCTGCGCCGTCAATCCCTCTGCTTCCCGAGACGTGCATGCCGTTGCACGTGCATGATTAAACATATCCCTATAAAACGGGGCACGATCTGTGCATTGATGGATCATGCTGATGAAAACGGCCTCGAACCGCGAATCAAATTTTTGAAACTCATTTATTGGTCATGGTGGTCCGTGACCTTTCGTTAGAAAGGTCTTCAGGGGACACCGTTTTACTCCTTGATGCTTGGCCTTCAGGGCCGGCCTATTCATGGTGTTCGGACGCGCCTCTCATCGGAAAACTACATGTCATCGAAGGCCAAACTAAACTTGACGGGAAGAACTCACCTTGCAAGCCGAAGACTCTGATTGTACGAAGCAACTAAAGCTAATACCCTTGGCGTTGGAGGCAAGTTCGAGGGCTACTGAGGGAGTCCTAGATTAAAGGGTCTTGAAGGGGCCGACGTGTTTCTTATGGGCCGGACTATATGGGCCGCTTACCGAATATTGGATCAATCGAAGGCCCTGTCTCCAAGAAGGAAGCTTCGGGAATCGTGGCTTGTCCTCCACGTTTGATGTAGCGCATAGGCATGTTTATCCCTTTGGCGTGTAACCGACCATGTGTAAACCCTAGGTACCCTCGGCGTCTATATAAGCCAAGGGGTTCTAGGTTGTGGAGAGAGGACAACTCATCTAGGGTTTAGCTATTCGATCTCAAGGTAGATCAACTCTGTAACCCACATACCATCAATACAATCAAGCAGGACGTAGGGTATTACTTCCATAGGAGGGCCCAAACCTGGGTAAACATCGTCTCCTGTTACCATCGATTCTAGTCTCACAACTCGGCACCCCCTACCCAAGATCCACCAGTTTTGATACCGACACTAGAGAGATACCACTATTGTCATATTATATCATGATTGTTTTGATAAATTTTTGCACTTGAGATATCTTATTATTGCTCGCTAGTTGCTTGTGTCATTGATATGAGTTAATATAGTCTTTGAGAGTTATTGTTGACATGGTTAGTCATGATATTTGCTGAAAACCTGGGTGCTACTTAAGCATATGTATGTTAAGAAGAACAAAAGAGTTCGCAAAAGCTTTTATTTCTCACTTTCAGTTTGTCAACTGAATTGCTTGAGGACAAGCAAGGGTTTAAGCTTGGGTGAGTTAATACGTGTGCAACGTATCTACTTTTTCAAACACTTTGGATCTTGTTTTGGACTCCAATTTGCATGATTTGAATGAAACTAACCTGGACTGACGCTGTTTTCAGCAGAACTACCATGGTGTTGTTTTTGTGCACAAATAAAAGTTCTTGGAATGGAATGAAACTTTTTGGAGATTTATTTTGGAATATATGAGGAATTATGGAGCGAGAAGCCACCTGAGAGGGGCCCCAGGGTGCCCACCCTCTACCAGGGTGCGCCAGGCCCCCCTAGCGTGGCCTGGTGGAGGGTGAACACCTCATGGCCCCCCGACCCTAATTCCAATGCTATAAATTTATCAATCTCCGGACAAAAACGAGAGAGAAAGAATTATTGCATTTCATATTATGGAGCCGCCGCCACCTCCTGATCTGCATCGGGAGGCTAGATCTGGAGCCCGTTTGGGGCTCCGGAGAGGGGAATCTTCGGTCTTCGCCATCATCAACCCTTCTCTGTCGCCAATTCCATGATGCTTCACACCAGGAGTGAGTAATTCCTTTGTAGGCTTGCTGGTCGGTGAGGAATTGGATGAGACTCATCATGTAATCGAGTTAGTTTTGCTAGGGCTTGATTCCTAATATCCACTTTGTTCTAAGATTAATGTTGCTATGACTTTGCCATGCTTAATGCTTGTCACTAGGGCCCAAGTGCCATGATTTCAGATCTGAACCATTTATGTTATCATCATTATATATATGTTTTTATCCGATCTTGCCTAGTCATATGCACCTATTACGTGTTATGATCCTCCAACCCCATAGTGACAATATTTGGGATACTTCACGGTGATGACCGCAGTTTGAGGAGTTCATGTATTTACTAAGTGTTAATGCTTTATTCCGGTTCTCTATTAAATGGTGGCCTTAATATCCCTTAGTTTCAATATGGACCCCACTGCCATGGGAGGGTAGGACAAAAGATGTCATGCAAGTTCTTTTCCATAAGCACGTATGACTATATATGGAATACATGTCTACATTACATTGACAAACTGGAGCTAGTTCTGTGTCGCCCTAGGTTATGAGTGTTATATGATGAATATCATCCAACGAATACACCAATCCAGTGCCTACGATCTTTCCACTTATTGCTCTTGCTAAGTTACTATTACTGCTGTTACTATTGCACTTGCTACAAAACTATTGCTTCTACTGTTACCGCTGCTGTAACTGTTACCACTACTATCAAACTATCATACGACTGTGCTCCTAATCACTTTGCTGCAGATATTTATCTCCAGGTGTAGTTTAATTGACAACTCACTGCTAATACTATCAAATATTCTTTGGCTCACCTTGTGTCGAATCTATAAATTTGGGTTCAATACTCTACCCTCGAAAATGGTTGCAATCCCCTATACTTGTGGGTTATCATCTATGCATAACAAACGTGAACTAGTAATGATCACTGAGTGATCCTGAACACCTACTTACAAGTCAAACCCCCGCCGTGTTGTCGCTCGGTTCAGAACTCAAGAGACAATCATGGTTTCTCACACGGTTGGTGTATTTTATTTGAGTTTACTTCAAATTCGTTATGACCAAGTGTTAAACAACATTTTCCAAGTTGCCACATAACTGCGGGCACGGCTTCTCGAAAAGATTTAAACCTCTAGGTGTGCTCCAACTCATCCATCACAAACTAACCACAAGCTGCATTGGAATTCCTCAACCGCAGGATAACCCATAGTATTCGCAGAACCCCGATGGAAAATATCAACCTTGAGATAGCCCGAGGTGTCCTCAAAATCTCGTGCACAAGACATTCGAGAAAGGTAGAACAAATCTAGCAAGGCCGCCCAGACCCCGATAGGAGCCGCAAGTATCTCGTTCTCAAGGCACTACCAGGTGGGAAAGCCTACGAGTAAAGCCAAACCTCGAGTTGCCCCACGGTGGCCCCACAGTCTACCCGTTTTGGACCAACACTCATGAGGAGCACTGGCCCGGGTTGTTGATTAATCCATGGGTGCCGGCGGATCCCTAAGCAATTTTATTAGTTATTAGGCAAATGGTAAAACCAATGTTGGGCCTTGCCGGAAGATTTTTATCCCAAAACAAAAATCAAGGGGGTCCCCATAACAACCCCGAGCATGTTAGAACTGCTCAATATGGAACATAACACTGTTACACAAGTAACTAGGGTGGCAAAAGTGGAATAGGTGCATTAAATTAAATAACACTGGTACACTGAGCAAAAGGCCAAGCCTTCCATCTTTTGCCAAGTATATAGGTGCATTAAATTAAATAACAATAATATTGCAATATCTAAAAAAATCCATGTCGTCACATGGAAGCAATTGCACCTGTAGTTAGAAACGCTATAAGAAGGGCTAAGCAAGCGGTAACATAGGCAATCAAAGGTTTGCTGGGATGTGGAGGGGTTAGAGGTTTTTGATGGCAATATTGGGAGGCTTGACATACAAGTTGATAGAGGCGAAGTTATCCCTGTCTTTCGATGAGATGGTGGCTATCGTTTTGGTGGAGTAGACTTTGACGATCCGACTACGAACGTGTGATGACGCCGCGCCTTAGCAATCGCTAAACCAACTCCGAGAGGTTATTGACCACGCTGGAGCACGATCAACCTGACCACGAGGGTCTGTTTCCTGCACGCAAACGAAGAACAAGCAAGAAACTAAGATTGCAATCTAGATATTGCGAATATAAGAGGAAAGCTTTATTGATGAAGTGGGGTTCTGTGACGCCTTTGTCTGGTCGTGGAACACAAACGAAGAACGCGAAGTTGCAGCTATGGCGAACTTATAATCTAAACAAAACCCAAACCTAAAACGACGCCCTAAGGGCTGTATATATGGGGGAATAGAAGGGAATTTCGTGGCCCCTTGGAGGAGGGGTCCGAAACCAACCCTAACTCAGTTTCCCCATACATACGGACTCTAAAAATAGCCTATAATATGGTATTTTGAAATTACATGGGCCTGGCCCAAAAATAAGGTG
Source organism: Hordeum marinum (assembly GCA_022496015.1). Lineage (NCBI taxonomy): Eukaryota > Viridiplantae > Streptophyta > Magnoliopsida > Poales > Poaceae > Hordeum > Hordeum marinum. Next base: position 148,361,699 of record CM039676.1, read on the forward strand.
GCGCAACATCTATATTAGCCTAGGGACGAATTTTATAAAGTGGCATCATGCATATTTCGTCCAAGGCTTCCCGCTCCCATTATGGTGGCTTCAAAGTGCGAAAATCATCACTGGAAGCTCCATTGTTCTTTCTCGCACGCGCACCTTCTTCTCCATGCTTGATCCCGCTCCAGTGGTCATCCTTCTTGTCCATGCCAGGTCCTTCATTCACAAGTAAAACAAAAGTATCTAATTTAGGCAGCATCATATGTTCATGAACATTAGAAGGATTTGCAAGAAACTAAAGTACCTGGTAATTCAATTGATGTGCGCGAGCTCTAGTAATTGGTCCAGTATGTATAGCAGTCGGAGTTGTGTGTGTAGCATTAGTAGGGATGTCCTCATCATCCTCCCCTTCTTGAACTGAAGTCGCCCTCGACGGAAGCTCATCTTCCTCACCCAAATAAGGCTTCAAATCTGCAATGTTAAAAGTGGGGCTAACCCAAGTTTATATGCATTATCATTTATTTTTTCTAACACCTTAAAAGGACCATCAGCACGTGGCATTAGCTTTGACTTGCGCAAATCAGGAAATCTATCCTTACGCAAATGTAACCAAACAAGATCTCCAGGTGCAAAGACAACATGTTTTCTACCCTTATCTCCCGCAATTTTGTATTTAGCATTCATATGCTCAATGTTTCCCTTCGTTAACTCATGCATCTTTAATATCAATTCAGCACGTTCTTTAGCATCAAAATTAACCTTCTCCGAAGATGGAAGAGGCAACAAATCAATAGGTGCACGAGGTAAGAAACCATACACAACTTCGAAAGGGCACATCTTAGTGGTAGAATGTAGCGAACGATTATAAGCAAATTCAACATGAGGCAAGTAATCTTCCCACATTTTCAGGTTATTCTTCAAAACAGCCCTAAGCATAGTAGACAATGATCTATTGACTATTTCAGTTTGGCCATCAGTTTGGGGATGACATGTAGTACTAAAAAGTAGTTTAGTCCCCAACTTAGCCCATAAACATCTCCAAAAATGGCTAAGAAATTTAGCATCACGATCTGAAACAATTGTATTTGGTACACCATGCAATCGAATAATTTCACGAAAGAACAAATCAGCAACATGAGCAGCAGCATCACTTTTATTACATGGTATAAAGTGTGTCATTTTGGAAAATCTATACACAACAACAAATATGCTATCCCTCCCCTTGTTTGTTCGAGGTAAACCTAAAACAAAGTCCATAGATATATCCTCCCAAGGAACACTAGGTACAGGCAAAGGCATATATAAACCATGAGGATTGAGTCGTGACTTAGCTTTTTGACATGTAGTGCAGCGAGCAACAAAACGCTCAACATCCCGTCTCATCTTTGGCCAAAAGAAATGTGTAGAAAGTACGTCCTCCGTCTTCTTCACGCCAAAGTGTCCCATTAATCCTCCTCCGTGCGCCTCCTGTAACAACAAAAGACGAATGGAGCTAGCTGGAATGCATAGCTTGTTAGCACGGAACACAAATCCATCATTAATAACGAACTTGTTCCATGTTCTCCCTTCTTTACAATTCTGCAACACGTCTCTAAATTCAGCATCATGCACATATTGATCTTTGATGGTCTCCAAACCAAATATTTTAAAGTCAAGTTGTGAAAGCATAGTATAACGACGAGACAAAGCATCAGCAATAACATTTTCTTTACCCTTCTTGTGTTTAATGACATAAGGGAAAGTCTCAATGAATTCAACCCATTTAGCATGTCTACGGTTCAGTTTTGCTTGACTTTTAATATGTTTCAAAGATTCATGATCGGAATGTATAACAAATTCTTTGGGCCATAAATAATGTTGCCATGTTTCCAAAGTCCGAACAAGAGCATATAATTCCTTATCATAAGTAGAATAATTCAGACTAGGCCCACTTAATTTTTCAGAAAAGTACGCAACAGGTTTACCATCTTGTAATAACACACCTCCTAACCCAATTCCACTAGCATCACATTCAAGCTCAAAAGTCTTATTAAAATCAGGAAGTTGGAGTAAAGGAGCATGTGTTAACTTATCTTTCAAGACCGTGAAGGCTTCTTCCTGTGCGGTACCCCAAGAAAAAGGCACGTCCTTCTTTGTAAGCTCATTGAGAGGCGCAGCAATGGTGCTGAAATCTCTCACAAAACGCCTATAGAAACCAGCGAGGCCAAGAAAACTCCTTACTTGTGTGACCGTTTTGGGCTGCGGCCAACTCTCAATAGCTTCAATCTTGGCTTTATCAACTTCAATTCCCTGTGGAGTAACAACATAGCCAAGAAAAGATACTCGGTCGGTGCAAAAGGTGCACTTCCCAAGGTTACCAAGCAAACGTGCATCACGTAGCGCAGTAAAAACAGCACGTAAATGTTCCAAATGTCCCTCCAAAGATCTACTAAAAATCAATATATCATCAAAATAGACTACCACAAATCGTCCAATGAAAGCACGTAAAACCTCGTTCATTAATCTCATGAAAGTGCTAGGTGCATTAATTAACCCAAAATTCATGACTAGCCACTCATATAATCCAAACTTAGTTTTAAATGCTATTTCCATTCAACTCTCAATTTCATACGAATTTGATGGTATCCACTACGCAAATCAACTTTGGAGAAAATTGTAGAGCCACTTAATTCATCAAGCATATCATCTAGTCTAGGAGTAGGATGACAATAACGAATAGTAATATTATTAATGCCTCTACAATCCACACACATGCGCGATGTACCATCCTTTTTAGGCACTAGAATAATAGGAACAGCACAAGGACTAAGGGATTCACGTATATAACCTTTGTCAAGCAGCTCCTGTACTTGACGCATGATCTCCTTTGTCTCCTCTGGATTGGTACGGTAGGGCACACGGTTGGGTAGGGATGCACCGGGAATTAAGTCAATCTGATGCTCAATCCCGCGAATAGGCGGTAATCCCGGTGGCACGTCTTGTGGAAAGACGTCAACGAACTCCTGCAAAGTGTTAATGACAGCAGGAGGCAAAGAGGGAGGCATGTCCTCGAATGAAAATAATACCTCTTTGCATACAAAAGCATAACAAACAGATGTAGCAACATCCAAATCATTAATATCAGAATTGGTAGCAAGTAAACATCCAATCTTCAATTTTATTTCGGATGCAACAGTAGATGATGGTTTATTATGCTTATGGTGTTGCTCAAATTCCTGTGCTACAATCTGATTTTCACTCTTATTTTTCTCCTGTTTTGCTTTACTAGCTCTAGCAATGTCATCCTTCATAATATGTTCGGGAGACATAGGAAGCAAAGTGATATTATGATCCTTATGAACAAGAGTATACTGATTTGTCCTACCATGGTGTACAGAATTTTTATCAAAATGCCATGGTCTACCAAGTAAAATAGAACATGCTTGCATGGGTACCACATCACAATCCACATAATCAGAATATGTAGCAATGCTAAAATGCACACGAATAGTACGTGTTGATGAGGACATCCCTACTAATGTTACACCCACCCCGACTGCTATACATACAGGACCAATTACTAGAGCTCGCGCACGTCAATTGAATTACCAGGTACTTTCGTTTCTTGGAAATCCTTCTAATATTCATGAACATATGATGCTGCCTAAATTAGATACTTTTGTTTTACTTATGAATGAAGGACCTATCATGGATAAGAAGGATGACCATTGGAGCGGGATCAAGCATGGAGGAGAAGGTGCGCGCGCGGGGAAGAACAATGGAGCTTCCAGTGATGATTTTCGCACATTGAAGCCACCATAATGGGAGTGGGAAGCTTTGGACGAAATATGCATGATGCCACTTTATAAAATTCGTCCATAGGCTAATATAGGTGCTGCGCCACCTTAATTTTGGGCCAGGCCCATGTAATTTCGAAATACCATATTATAGGCTGTTTTTAGAGTCCGTATGTATGGGGAAACTGACTTAGGGTCGGTTTCGGACCCCTCCTCCAAGGGGCCACGAAATTCCCTTCTATTCCCCCATATATACAGCCCTTAGGGCTTCGTTTTAGGTTTGGGTTTTGTTTAGATTACAAGTTCGCCATAGCAGCAACTTCGCGTTCTTCGTTTGTGTTCCACGACCAGACAAAGGCGTCACAGAACCCCACTTCATCAATAAAGCTTTCCTCTTATATTCGCAATATCCAGATTGCAATCTTAGTTTCTTGCTTGTTCTTCGTTTGCGTGCAGGAAATAGACCCTCGTGGTCAGGTTGATCGTGCTCCGGCGTGGTCAATAACCTCTCAGAGTTGGTTTAGCGATTGCTAAGGCGCGACGTCTCACACGTTCGTAGTCGGATCGTGAAAGTCTACTCCACCAAAAACGATAGCCACCATCTCATCGAAAGACAGGGACAACTTCGCCTATATCCAATTTTTTTGGGCCAAAACTACGAAAACTGGTAAAATCTCACCGAGCAACCTGGAAATCTGATACCACTTGATATAGGCGAAGTTGTCCCTGTCTTTCGATGAGATGGTGGCTATCGTTTTTGGTGGAGTAGACTTTCACGATCCGACTACGAACGTGTGAGACGTCGAGCCTTAGCAATCGCTAAACCAACTCTGAGAGGTTATTGACCACGCCGGAGCACGATCAACCTGACCACGAGGGTCTATTTCCTGCACGCAAACGAAGAACAAGCAAGAAACTAAGATTGCAATCTGGATATTGCGAATATAAGAGGAAAGCTTTATTGATGAAGTGGGGTTCTGTGACGCCTTTGTCTGGTCGTGGAACACAAACGAAGAACGCGAAGTTGCTGCTATGGCGAACTTGTAATCTAAACAAAACCCAAACCTAAAACGAAGCCCTAAGGGCTGTATATATGGGGGAATAGAAGGGAATTTCGTGGCCCCTTGGAGGAGGGGTCCGAAACCGACCCTAAGTCAGTTTCCCCATACATACGGACTCTAAAAACAGCCTATAATATGGTATTTCGAAATTACATGGGCCTGGCCCAAAATTAAGGTGGCGCAGCACCTATATTAGCCTATGGACGAATTTTATAAAGTGGCATCATGCATATTTCGTCCAAAGCTTCCCACTCCCATTATGGTGGCTTCAATGTGCGAAAATCATCACTGGAAGCTCCATTGTTCTTCCCCGCGCGCGCACCTTCTCCTCCATGCTTGATCCCGCTCCAATGGTCATCCTTCTTATCCATGATAGGTCCTTCATTCATAAGTAAAACAAAAGTATCTAATTTAGGCAGCATCATATGTTCATGAATATTAGAAGGATTTCCAAGAAACGAAAGTACCTGGTAATTCAATTGACGTGCGCGAGCTCTAGTAATTGGTCCTGTATGTATAGCAGTCGGGGTGGGTGTAACATTAGTAGGGATGTCCTCATCACGTGTTACCTTAACCTTGCCACTATTGTTGAACCATTGGATGTAATAAGGATGAGGATGTGGTCTGGTGGTTAGAGACAGCTTCTCCACCATCTCCATGCTAGCCAAGTTATTGCAACTCCCTCCATCGATGATGATGCGAATAGAACGCTCCTTTACAACTCCCTTTGTGTGGAACAAGTTGTGCCTCTGATTTTGTTCAGCATGTGTAACCTGCACACCGAGAACACGTTGAGCAACTAAACTTTCATACCTGTCAGCGTAATCAGCAGCCATGTAGTGTGTCTCTGGTTCTGCATCCTCACCACCCTGTTCTTCACTTGCAATAAGAGCCAAAGTCTCCTCATCATAATCACTAGCGGACGCATATCCACCATCCTCAGTAACAATCATTACATGCTTGGAAGGGCATTCTCTCGCAAAGTGACCTCCACCCTTGCAACGACGGCATATAACCTCATGTGTTTGCCCTGTGGATGCAATAGATGAAGAAGAGCTCTCTGCAGGCCCAGAAAGTGTGCTCTTCGCAGAGGGTGGAGTAGGAGCCTGTTTTCTGGTATCGCGGTTGGAGTTGGAGGTGGGAGTAGGTGGCGTTGCAGCAGGACGTGCGGAAGTAGAGGAGGTACGTGGCGTCCATGATGAAGTGCGACCTGTAGAAAAAGGAGTTCTCGCCATTGCCTGTCGATCCTGGACTTCACGTTCAGCTTTGCAAGCAAGATGAAATAAACGAGTGATAGTGTTATACTCCTTATACTCTAGAATAGTCTGAATCTCTCTATTTAATCCACCCATAAAACGTGCAAGCATAGCTTCATTCTCCTCAACAATACCACATCTAATCATGCCAGTTTGTAATTCCTGATAATATTCTTCTACAGAATTTTTTCCTTGTCTTAAACGCTGCAAATTTTGAAGCAATTCACGTTGATAATAAGGTGGCACCCAACGATTACGCATACCAGTTTTCAAAGCAGCCCAAGTAGTTGGAATATTCGCATGGTGTATTCTACAATGTTCTGACCACCAAACACAAGCAAAGCTAGTGAATGAACCAACAGCAGCAGCAACACGTCTATCCTCAGGAAATTGTAAGCATGTAAAACGTTGTTCTGTTTCTAACTCCCATGTAAGATATATATCAGGAACATATCTACCCTCAAACGTCGGAATATTCAATTTAAGTTTAGGGAGATGGTCATGATCCCGTACCTGAGGGGGTGGGGCAGCCCTACCGTTACGGTTGTAGCCATGTGGTCGACCGGGTGCGTATCGTGGTGGTTGCCCCTGAGGCTGATCTGGAGCAACCTCTCCCTCATCATCATAATGATAGAGGCGAAGTTGTCCCTGTCTTTCGATGAGATGGTGGCTATCGTTTTTGGTGGAGTAGACTTTCACGATCCGACTACGAACGTGTGAGACGTCGCGCCTTAGCAATCGCTAAACCAACTCTGAGAGGTTATTGACCACGCCGGAGCACGATCAACCTGACCACGAGGGTCTATTTCCTGCACGCAAACGAAGAACAAGCAAGAAACTAAGATTGCAATCTGGATATTGCGAATATAAGAGGAAAGCTTTATTGATGAAGTGGGGTTCTGTGACGCCTTTGTCTGGTCGTGGAACACAAACGAAGAACGCGAAGTTGCTGCTATGGCGAACTTGTAATCTAAACAAAACCCAAACCTAAAACGAAGCCCTAAGGGCTGTATATATGGGGGAATAGAAGGGAATTTCGTGGCCCCTTGGAGGAGGGGTCCGAAACTGACCCTAAGTCAGTTTCCCCATACATACGGACTCTAAAAACAGCCTATAATATGGTATTTCGAAATTACATGGGCCTGGCCCAAAATTAAGGTGGCGCAGCACCTATATTAGCCTATGGACGAATTTTATAAAGTGGCATCATGCATATTTCGTCCAAAGCTTCCCACTCCCATTATGGTGGCTTCAATGTGCGAAAATCATCACTGGAAGCTCCAATGTTCTTCCCCGCGCGCGCACCTTCTCCTCCATGCTTGATCCCGCTCCAATGGTCATCCTTCTTATCCATGATAGGTCCTTCATTCATAAGTAAAACAAAAGTATCTAATTTAGGCAGCATCATATGTTCATGAATATTAGAAGGATTTCCAAGAAACGAAAGTACCTGGTAATTCAATTGACGTGCGCGAGCTCTAGTAATTGGTCCTGTATGTATAGCAGTCGGGGTGGGTGTAACATTAGTAGGGATGTCCTCATCACATAATCACCATCATAATCGTCAACCTGCTCAATGATAGTAGCAGCAGGAGCCACAGAAATAGCAACATTATCAACAGTACCATTATGCTGGCCTTGGCCGAGAGGCACACATCACGTTCGTCGTTCGAAAGGGATAGGAGCTGCGGCTGGTGGTGATAGACGGGCAAGCACCTCATTGAACTTGGTGTCCATCTTGGTGTCGAATGTCTTCTCCAAACCATCGAGCTTCTCCATGGCTTCTCCAAAGTTGGTCACAAAATCTTGTACCTGGTCAGCCGTCATTTGCTGAAATTTATCATAGAGCGCTTTGTTGGTCATGCTCTCCTAGTCGCTCCCGTCGTCGTGCGATCCTGACATGGTTAGCAGAAATAGGAAACACACAAGAATATGAAACCTACAAATTACTGGGACGTGGTGGTGATGGTGGTGGTGTGTCACAAATCCTTTAAGCGAATCTCAAATTCTTACCAGTTCTTACCCAGCAGCAGGCGATGATCGGCAACCGTTGTAGTCAAACTCTCAAAGCTTGGATAGAGCGATTGCCAGGTGGTGTCAAACACACGACGTAGATGTATGTGGAGCTGGGATGGCTTATAGTATGGTAGCAAAAAGGATTAGCAATAATCAATTCAGAGATGCAAGGTTGAATAAACGCTCAACAACGGTACTGTGCTGGTCCTAGGCTAGACTGTACTAGAGACGCGAGCCTAAAACACCAACAAAATCACGACGCTACACGTAATCAAGGGAAAAGCACACTCTGATTTATTTATTTTTTGGTTTTTTTGGTGCCTCTTTTTTTGCGCTTTTTTTTGCTCAAAAAAATCACTATAATGGCGAGTGTCTCAAAACTCTTCCCACGTCGTATAAGCAAGATGGGCACGAAATTTGTTGGACTATTTTTTTCTTTTTCTGCAGCAATTCGGGGGCTGCGACGACCAAAAATTTCGACCAAAATCACTATGATGTTAAGTGTCCCAAAACGCTCCGAAGAACCTAAAACCAAGATAGGGAAAAAATATTTTCAGCCGAATTTTTTTGGGCCAAAACGTGCTTTGCAAAGCGTGCCAGACTCTTTTTTTTCGACACCTACGCAGGTAGCAAAACACGAATCCGAAATCAAAAGGATCTCGAAACTAAACCTAAAACGAGCTGGACTCGGATTGGTGGAGGATTTGTGGTGGTATATATGGACACCAATGGATAGTGATGATGGATGGTGATATATGGCAGCGGTGATGATGGTGGTGGTATATGGCCACTATGAAGACGATGCGGTGGCAGCGTGACAACCTGTGAAAAGAACTCGAAACACTAAAGGACTAGACACTAAGACCAGCAACTCGACACGATGATGCAACCGCAAATTCAACAAAGCAAAATACTGAAAAGACTATGCAAAGGCTCAGATGGGTTCGGATATGATGATCTAACACTAATCTTTTTTTGTGGCTTTTTCGTGGACTAAAGGTATGAAGAACAGATGCGATCTAAACTACGAAAACTGGTAAAATCTCACCGAGCAACCTGGAAATCTGATACCACTTGATAGAGGCGAAGTTGTCCCTGTCTTTCGATGAGATGGTGGCTATCGTTTTTGGTGGAGTAGACTTTGACGATCCGACTATGAACGTGTGATGACGTCGCGCCTTAGCAATCGCTAAACCAACTCCGAGAGGTTATTGACCACGCCGGAGCACGATCAACCTGACCACGAGGGTCTGTTTCCTGCATGCAAACAAAGAAGCAAGAAACTAAGATTGCAATCTGGATATTGCAAATATAAGAGGAAAGCTTTATTGATGAAGTGGGGTTCTGTGACGCCTTTGTCTGGTCGTGGAACACGAACGAAGAACGCGAAGTTGCAACTATGGAGAACTTGTAATCTAAACAAAACCCAAACCTAAAACGACGCCCTAAGGGCTGTATATATGGGGGAATAGAGTGGAATTTCGTGGCCCCTTGGAGGAGGGGTCCGAAACAGACCTTATCTCAGTTTCCCCATACATACAGACTCTAGAAACAGCCTATAATATGGTATTTCGAAATTACATGGGCCTGGCCCAACAATAAGGTGGCGCATCACCTATATTAGCCTAGGGACGAATTTTGTAAGTAGCATCATGCATATTTCGTCCAAGGCTTCTTGCTCCCATTATGGTGGCTTCAAAGTGCGAAAATCATCACTGGAAGCTCCATTGTTCTTTCCCGCGCGCGCACCTTCTTCTCCATGCTTGATCCCGCTCCCATGGTCATCCTTCTTATCCATGCTAGGTCCTTCATTCATAAGTAAAACAAAAGTATCTAATTTAGGCAGCATCATATGTTCATGAACATTAGAAGGATTTGCAAGAAACGAAAGTACCTGGTAATTCAATTGACGTGCGCGAGCTCTAGTAATTGGTCCTGTATGTATAGCACTCGGAGTTGTGGGTGTAGCATTAGCAGGGATATCCTCATCAAGGCTCCTCAGGCGCGTTGCTCAGGAGCCCCCTTGACGCTCAAGCAGCGCTCTATGTTGGCAGTCCCGCACATTCCTCGACCACCGTTGGGCGTCCGGATCACCAGGACGATACCAAGGGGCAAGGCCTCAACCACCATTGGGGCGTCCGGATCACCAGGATGAGACCAAGGGGCGAGTTGCTATATGACCAGTAAGGCTCCAGAGGCGCGTTGCTCAGGAGCCCCCTTTGACGCTCAAGCGGCCCCCATACCTTCTTGCCGATTCCTGCCCCATGAGGCGTGAGCCTCCACAGGCTCCAAGACAGTGCGCCGGGCTGCGGCGGAGCCCCCAAGCGAGGATGAGGCGACACACGCCTACCAGCCCCCTCGAGGGCGCCACATGAGGACTAGGGCGCCAAGGCCTTGGCGAGGTGCGTGCACCGTGCCCCATAGCCTCCGCTCCCAGGGTGCAAGGGGGAGAGGCTGGCAAGTGCTCAACCCAAAGAAAGAAATTTTAAGATAGAAAACTCCAAGGAGAAAAATCCTTGACCCTTTTTCTTAAAACATGGTTGAAAAGCCCCGAGTTTCATTCCAAAAAAGTTGGCAAATTCGAACACAAGAAAACCAAAGAACAACCGCGTTCGGCTCCTAGGCTAATCTTCATCTTCGTTGTCCACCAGCGCGGAGCATGTGGCTTCCACTTGGGCGTGGGCAAGAACCCCTCTAGGCCTCAAGGGACTCCGGGTGTATACAACCCACTCATTATTACGTGAGTGTGTCACGGGTAGAACTTGCGGAGGTGCTGGATGTTCCAGGCATTCTGGATGGGGACCCCGTCCTGGGTCTCCAAGGGATGGTGCCAGGCCTGGAGACGCGTACCAGCCTGAACGGGCCCTCCCACATGGGCGAGAGCTTGTGTAAGCCCTCCCTAGAGGGACCCGCCTCAGGACGAGGTCTCCAGCTTCGAGGGTCCTGGAGCGGATGTTGCGGCAATGGTAACGCCGCATCGCCTGCCGGTACCTTGCAGCTCGGAGCGAGGCTTGACAATGAGCCTCCCCCGCAAGCACGAAGTCTGTCCCCCGCGAGGCATCCTGACGCTCCTCATCGAATGCCAAGACCCGTGAGGATCGGTGCTTGACCTCGTGTGGGAGTATGACTTTAGCTCCATAGACGAGAAAGAACGGGGTCTCGCCGGTGGGCTTAGTTGCAGTGGTGCGGATGGACCAAAACACGGACTGAAGCCTGTCGAGCCAGCCCCTGCCGCAAGCCTCAAGCTTCTTCTTGAAGCTCAGTGCCTTGAGGCCACGCAGGACCTCCGCGTTGGCGTACTCGGCCTGACCGTTGCTTTGTGGGTGCGCTATAGAAGCGTAGCATATCTGCGTTCCAAGGTTAGTGCAATATGTCCTAAAAAGGTTGCTCGTGAACTGCGAACCGTTGTCGTTGATGATGCGGTTGGGGATGCCGAAGCGGCTCAGAGGCCCTTGATGAACTTGACGGCTGAGTCGGCTGGGATGGTGCGGACGTGCTCCACCGTCGCCCACTGGGTGAACATGTCAATGGCGATGTAGAGGTAGCGCTACCCTTCGGCCGGTCGCGGGAAGGGCCCCAGTATATCCAGCCCCCAAAACGTGAAGGGCTAGGGGAGCAGGATGGTCTGGAGGCCATGCACCGACTAGTGAATCTGCTTGGCATGGAACTGGCAGCCTCACAGGACCGGACTAGCTCGGTGGCATTGTTGATCTCCATAGGCAAGTAGAAGCCACTGCGGAACGCCTTCCCCACTAGGGTGCGTGACGAGGAGTGGTGATGAGGACATCCCTGCTAATGCTACACCCACAACTCCGACTGCTATACATACAGGATCAATTACTAGAGCTCGCGCACGTCAATTGAATTACCAGGTACTTTCGTTTCTTGCAAATCCTTCTAATGTTCATGAACATATGATGCTGCCTAAATTAGATACTTTTGTTTTACTTATGAATGAAGGACCTAGCATGGATAAGAAGGATGACCATGGGAGCGGGATCAAGCATGGAGAAGAAGGTGCGCGCGCGAGAAAGAACAATGGAGCTTCCAGTGATGATTTTTGCACTTTGAAGCCACCATAATGGGAGCAAGAAGCCTTGGACGAAATATGCATGATGCTACTTACAAAATTCGTCCCTAGGCTAATATAGGTGTTGTGCCACCTTATTGTTGGGCCAGGCCCATGTAATTTCGAAATACCATATTATAGGTTGTTTCAAGAGTCCGTATGTATGGGGAAACTGAGATAAGGTCGGTTCCGGACCCCTCCTCCAAGGGGCCACGAAATTCCCCTCTATTCCCCCATATATACAGACCTTAGGGCGTCGTTTTAGGGTTGGGTTTTGTTTAGATTACAAGTTCGCCATAGCAGCAACTTCGCGTTCTTCGTTTGTGTTCCACGACCAGACAAAGGCGTCACAGAACCCCACTTCATCAATAAAGCTTTCCTCTTATATTCGCAATATCCAGATTGCAATCTTAGTTCTTGCTTGTTCTTCGTTTGCGTGCAGGAAACAGACCCTCGTGGTCAGGTTGATAGTGCTCCGGCGTGGTCAATAACCTCTCGGAGTTGGTTTAGCGATTGCTAAGGCGCGACATCATCACACGTTCGTAGTTGGATCGTCAAAGTCTACTCCACCAAAAACGATAGCCACCATCTCATCGAAAGACAGGGACAACTTCGCCTCTATCAAGTGGTGCCCGCAGTCTCCCCCATGGATGTCCGCCAGCAACTCGTGCCCCTGTCCTCCGGACATGCATCAACACGACATCGTTAGGACGTTTGCGGTACAGCTCGCCGCCCCTCAGACAATACGATGTGGCCTGACGTGCTGATATAGGCGAAGTTGTCCCTGTCTTTCGATGAGATGATGGCTATCGTTTTTGGTGGAGTAGACTTTGACGATCCGACTACGAACGTGTGAGACGTCGCGCCTTAGCAATCGCTAAACCAACTCTGAGAGGTTATTGACCACGCCGGAGCACGATCAACCTGACCACGAGGGTCTATTTCCTGCACGCAAACGAAGAACAAGCAAGAAACTAAGATTGCAATCTGGATATTGCGAATATAAGAGGAAAGCTTTATTGATGAAGTGGGGTTCAGTGACGCCTTTGTCTGGTCGTGAAACACAAACGAAGAACGCGAAGTTGCTGCTATGGCGAACTTGTAATCTAAACAAAACCCAAACCTAAAACGAAGCCCTAAGGGCTGTATATATGGGGGAATAGAAGGGAATTTCGTGGCCCCTTGGAGGAGGGGTCCGAAACCGACCCTAAGTCAGTTTCCCCATACATACGGACTCTAAAAACAGCCTATAATATGGTATTTCGAAATTACATGGGCCTGGCCCAAAATTAAGGTGGCGCAGCACCTATATTAGCCTATGGACGAATTTTATAAAGTGGCATCATGCATATTTCGTCCAAAGCTTCCCACTCCCATTATGGTGGCTTCAATGTGCGAAAATCATCACTGGAAGCTCCAATGTTCTTCCCCGCGCGCGCACCTTCTCCTCCATGCTTGATCCCGCTCCAATGGTCATCCTTCTTATCCATGATAGGTCCTTCATTCATAAGTAAAACAAAAGTATCTAATTTAGGCAGCATCATATGTTCATGAATATTAGAAGGATTTCCAAGAAACGAAAGTACCTGGTAATTCAATTGACGTGCGCGAGCTCTAGTAATTGGTCCTGTATGTATAGCAGTCGGGGTGGGTGTAACATTAGTAGGGATGTCCTCATCATCCTCCCCTTCTTGAACTGACGTCGTCCTCGACGGAAGCTCATCTTCCTCACCCAAATAAGGCTTCAAATCTGCAATGTTAAAAGTGGGGCTAACCCCAAACTCTGCAGGCAGCTCAAGTTTATATGCATTATCATTTACTTTCTCTAACACCTTAAAAGGACCATCAGCACGTGGCATTAGCTTTGACTTGCGCAAATCAGGAAATCTATCCTTACGCAAATGTAACCAAACAAGATCTCCAGGTGCAAAGACAACATGTTTTCTACCCTTATCTCCAGCAAGTTTGTATTTAGCATTCATACGCTCAATGTTTTCCTTAGTTAACTCATGAATCTTTAATATCAATTCAGCACGTTCTTTAGCATCAAAATTAACCTTCTCCGAAGACGGAAGAGGCAACAAATCAATAGGTGCACGAGGTAAGAAACCATACACAACTTCAAAACGGCACATCTTAGTGGTAGAATGTAGCGAACGATTATAAGCAAATTCAATATGAGGCAAGCATTCTTCCCACATTTTCAGGTTATTCTTCAAAACAGCCCTAAGCATAGTAGACAATGATCTATTGACTACTTCAGTTTGGCCATCAGTTTGGGGGTGACATGTAGTACTAAAAAGCAGTTTAGTCCCCAACTTAGCCCATAAACATCTCCAAAAGTGGCTAAGAAATTTAGCATCACGATCGGAAACAATTGTATTTGGCACACCATGCAACCGAATAATTTCACGAAAGAACAAATCAGCAACATGAGCAGCATCATCACTTTTATGACATGGTATAAAGTGTGCCATTTTAGAAAATCTATCCACGACAACAAATATGCTATCCCTCCCCTTCTTTGTTCGAGGTAAATCTAAAACAAAGTCCATAGATATATCCTCCCAAGGAACACTAGGTACAGGTAAAGGCATATATAAACCATGAGGATTGAGTCGTGACTTAGCTTTTTGACATGTAGTGCAGCGAGCAACAAAACGCTCAACATCCCGTCTCATCTTTGGCCAAAAGAAATGTGTAGCAAGTACGTCCTCCGTCTTCTTCACGCCAAAGTGTCCCATTAATCCTCCTCCGTGCGCCTCCTGTAACAACAAAAGACGAACGGAGCTAGCTGGAATGCATAGCTTGTTAGCACGAAACACAAATCCATTATTAATAACGAACTTGTTCCATGTTCTCCCTTCTTTACAATTCTGCAACACATCTCTAAATTCAGCATCATGCACATATTGATCTTTGATGGTCTCCAAACCAAATATTTTAAAGTCAAGTTGTGAAAGCATAGTATAACGACGAGACAAAGCATCAGCAATAACATTGTCTTTACCCTTCTTGTGTTTAATGACATAAGGGAAAGTCTCAATGAATTCAACCCATTTAGCATGTCTACGGTTCAGTTTTGCTTGACTTTTAATATGTTTCAAAGATTCATGATCAGAATGTATAACAAATTCTTTGGGCCATAAATAATGTTGCCATGTTTCCAAAGTCCGAACAAGAGCATATAATTCCTTATCATAAGTAGAATAATTCAGACTAGGCCCACTTAATTTTTCAGAAAAGTACGCAACAGGTTTACCATCTTGTAGTAACACACCTCCTAACCCAATTCCACTAGCATCACATTCAAGCTCGAAAGTCTTATTAAAATCAGGAAGTTGGAGTAAAGGAGCATGTGTTAACTTATCTTTCAAGACCGTGAAGGCTTCTTCCTGTGCGGTACCCCAAGAAAAAGGCACGTCCTTCTTTGTAAGCTCATTGAGAGGCGCAGCAATGGTGCTGAAATTTCTCACAAAACGCCTATAGAAACCAGCGAGGCCAAGAAAACTTGATAGAGGCGAAGTTGTCCCTGTCTTTCGATGAGATGGTGGCTATCGTTTTTGGTGGAGTAGACTTTGACGATCCGACTAACAACGTGTGAGACGTCGCGCCTTAGCAATCGCTAAACCAACTCTGAGAGGTTATTGACCACGCCGGAGCACGATCAACCTGACCACGAGGGTCTATTTCCTGCACGCAAACGAAGAACAAGCAAGAAACTAAGATTGCAATCTGGATATTGCGAATATAAGAGGAAAGCTTTATTGATGAAGTGGGGTTCAGTGACGCCTTTGTCTGGTCGTGGAACACAAACGAAGAACGCGAAGTTGCTGCTATGGCGAACTTGTAATCTAAACAAAACCCAAACCTAAAACGAAGCCCTAAGGGCTGTATATATGGGGGAATAGAAGGGAATTTCGTGGCCCCTTGGAGGAGGGGTCCGAAACCGACCCTAAGTCAGTTTCCCCATACATACGGACTCTAAAAACAGCCTATAATATGGTATTTCGAAATTGCATGGGCCTGGCCCAAAATTAAGGTGGCGCAGCACCTATATTAGCCTATGGACGAATTTTATAAAGTGGCATCATGCATATTTCGTCCAAAGCTTCCCACTCCCATTATGGTGGCTTCAATGTGCGAAAATCATCACTGGAAGCTCCAATGTTCTTCCCCGCGCGCGCACCTTCTCCTCCATGCTTGATCCCGCTCCAATGGTCATCCTTCTTATCCATGATAGGTCCTTCATTCATAAGTAAAACAAAAGTATCTAATTTAGGCAGCATCATATGTTCATGAATATTAGAAGGATTTCCAAGAAACGAAAGTACCTGGTAATTCAATTGACGTGCGCGAGCTCTAGTAATTGGTCCTGTATGTATAGCAGTCGGGGTGGGTGTAACATTAGTAGGGATGTCCTCATCATCCTCCCCTTCTTGAACTGACGTCGTCCTCGACGGAAGCTCTCTTCCTCACCCAAATAAGGCTTCAAATCTGCAATGTTAAAAGTGGGGCTAACCCCAAACTCTGCAGGCAGCTCAAGTTTATATGCATTATCATTTACTTTCTCTAACACCTTAAAAGGACCATCAGCACGTGGCATTAGCTTTGACCTGCGCAAATCAGGAAATCTATCCTTACGCAAATGTAACCAAACAAGATCTCCAGGTGCAAAGACAACATGTTTTCTACCCTTATCTCCAGCAAGTTTGTATTTAGCATTCATACGCTCAATGTTTTCCTTAGTTAACTCATGAATCTTTAATATCAATTCAGCACGTTCTTTAGCATCAAAATTAACCTTCTCCGAAGACGGAAGAGGCAACAAATCAATAGGTGCACGAGGTAAGAAACCATACACAACTTCAAAACGGCACATCTTAGTGGTAGAATGTAGCGAACGATTATAAGCAAATTCAATATGAGGCAAGCATTCTTCCCACATTTTCAGGTTATTCTTCAAAACAGCCCTAAGCATAGTAGACAATGATCTATTGACTACTTCAGTTTGGCCATCAGTTTGGGGGTGACATGTAGTACTAAAAAGCAGTTTAGTCCCCAACTTAGCCCATAAACATCTCCAAAAGTGGCTAAGAAATTTAGCATCACGATCGGAAACAATTGTATTTGGCACACCATGCAACCGAATAATTTCACGAAAGAACAAATCAGCAACATGAGCAGCATCATCACTTTTATGACATGGTATAAAGTGTGCCATTTTAGAAAATCTATCCACGACAACAAATATGCTATCCCTCCCCTTCTTTGTTCGAGGTAAACCTAAAACAAAGTCCATAGATATATCCTCCCAAGGAACACTAGGTACAGGTAAAGGCATATATAAACCATGAGGATTGAGTCGTGACTTAGCTTTTTGACATGTAGTGCAGCGAGCAACAAAACGCTCAACATCCCGTCTCATCTTTGGCCAAAAGAAATGTGTAGCAAGTACGTCCTCCGTCTTCTTCACGCCAAAGTGTCCCATTAATCCTCCTCCGTGCGCCTCCTGTAACAACAAAAGACGAACGGAGCTAGCTGGAATGCATAGCTTGTTAGCACGAAACACAAATCCATTATTAATAACGAACTTGTTCCATGTTCTCCCTTCTTTACAATTCTGCAACACATCTCTAAATTCAGCATCATGCACATATTGATCTTTGATGGTCTCCAAACCAAATATTTTAAAGTCAAGTTGTGAAAGCATAGTATAACGACGAGACAAAGCATCAGCAATAACATTGTCTTTACCCTTCTTGTGTTTAATGACATAAGGGAAAGTCTCAATGAATTCAACCCATTTAGCATGTCTACGGTTCAGTTTTGCTTGACTTTTAATATGTTTCAAAGATTCATGATCAGAATGTATAACAAATTCTTTGGGCCATAAATAATGTTGCCATGTTTCCAAAGTCCGAACAAGAGCATATAATTCCTTATCATAAGTAGAATAATTCAGACTAGGCCCACTTAATTTTTCAGAAAAGTACGCAACAGGTTTACCATCTTGTAGTAACACACCTCCTAACCCAATTCCACTAGCATCACATTCAAGCTCGAAAGTCTTATTAAAATCAGGAAGTTGGAGTAAAGGAGCATGTGTTAACTTATCTTTCAAGACCGTGAAGGCTTCTTCCTGTGCGGTACCCCAAGAAAAAGGCACGTCCTTCTTTGTAAGCTCATTGAGAGGCGCAGCAATGGTGCTGAAATTTCTCACAAAACGCCTATAGAAACCAGCGAGGCCAAGAAAACTTGATAGAGGCGAAGTTGTCCCTGTCTTTCGATGAGATGGTGGCTATCGTTTTTGGTGGAGTAGACTTTGACGATCCGACTAACAACGTGTGAGACGTCGCGCCTTAGCAATCGCTAAACCAACTCTGAGAGGTTATTGACCACGCCGGAGCACGATCAACCTGACCACGAGGGTCTATTTCCTGCACGCAAACGAAGAACAAGCAAGAAACTAAGATTGCAATCTGGATATTGCGAATATAAGAGGAAAGCTTTATTGATGAAGTGGGGTTCAGTGACGCCTTTGTCTGGTCGTGGAACACAAACGAAGAACGCGAAGTTGCTGCTATGGCGAACTTGTAATCTAAACAAAACCCAAACCTAAAACGAAGCCCTAAGGGCTGTATATATGGGGGAATAGAAGGGAATTTCGTGGCCCCTTGGAGGAGGGGTCCGAAACCGACCCTAAGTCAGTTTCCCCATACATACGGACTCTAAAAACAGCCTATAATATGGTATTTCGAAATTACATGGGCCTGGCCCAAAATTAAGGTGGCGCAGCACCTATATTAGCCTATGGACGAATTTTATAAAGTGGCATCATGCATATTTCGTCCAAAGCTTCCCACTCCCATTATGGTGGCTTCAATGTGCGAAAATCATCACTGGAAGCTCCAATGTTCTTCCCCGCGCGCGCACCTTCTCCTCCATGCTTGATCCCGCTCCAATGGTCATCCTTCTTATCCATGATAGGTCCTTCATTCATAAGTAAAACAAAAGTATCTAATTTAGGCAGCATCATATGTTCATGAATATTAGAAGGATTTCCAAGAAACGAAAGTACCTGGTAATTCAATTGACGTGCGCGAGCTCTAGTAATTGGTCCTGTATGTATAGCAGTCGGGGTGGGTGTAACATTAGTAGGGATGTCCTCATCATCCTCCCCTTCTTGAACTGACGTCGTCCTCGACGGAAGCTCTCTTCCTCACCCAAATAAGGCTTCAAATCTGCAATGTTAAAAGTGGGGCTAACCCCAAACTCTGCAGGCAGCTCAAGTTTATATGCATTATCATTTACTTTCTCTAACACCTTAAAAGGACCATCAGCACGTGGCATTAGCTTTGACTTGCGCAAATCAGGAAATCTATCCTTACGCAAATGTAACCAAACAAGATCTCCAGGTGCAAAGACAACATGTTTTCTACCCTTATCTCCAGCAAGTTTGTATTTAGCATTCATACGCTCAATGTTTTCCTTAGTTAACTCATGAATCTTTAATATCAATTCAGCACGTTCTTTAGCATCAAAATTAACCTTCTCCGAAGACGGAAGAGGCAACAAATCAATAGGTGCACGAGGTAAGAAACCATACACAACTTCAAAACGGCACATCTTAGTGGTAGAATGTAGCGAACGATTATAAGCAAATTCAATATGAGGCAAGCATTCTTCCCACATTTTCAGGTTATTCTTCAAAACAGCCCTAAGCATAGTAGACAATGATCTATTGACTACTTCAGTTTGGCCATCAGTTTGGGGGTGACATGTAGTACTAAAAAGCAGTTTAGTCCCCAACTTAGCCCATAAACATCTCCAAAAGTGGCTAAGAAATTTAGCATCACGATCGGAAACAATTGTATTTGGCACACCATGCAACCGAATAATTTCACGAAAGAACAAATCAGCAACATGAGCAGCATCATCACTTTTATGACATGGTATAAAGTGTGCCATTTTAGAAAATCTATCCACGACAACAAATATGCTATCCCTCCCCTTCTTTGTTCGAGGTAAACCTAAAACAAAGTCCATAGATATATCCTCCCAAGGAACACTAGGTACAGGTAAAGGCATATATAAACCATGAGGATTGAGTCGTGACTTAGCTTTTTGACATGTAGTGCAGCGAGCAACAAAACGCTCAACATCCCGTCTCATCTTTGGCCAAAAGAAATGTGTAGCAAGTACGTCCTCCGTCTTCTTCACGCCAAAGTGTCCCATTAATCCTCCTCCGTGCGCCTCCTGTAACAACAAAAGACGAACGGAGCTAGCTGGAATGCATAGCTTGTTAGCACGAAACACAAATCCATTATTAATAACGAACTTGTTCCATGTTCTCCCTTCTTTACAATTCTGCAACACATCTCTAAATTCAGCATCATGCACATATTGATCTTTGATGGTCTCCAAACCAAATATTTTAAAGTCAAGTTGTGAAAGCATAGTATAACGACGAGACAAAGCATCAGCAATAACATTGTCTTTACCCTTCTTGTGTTTAATGACATAAGGGAAAGTCTCAATGAATTCAACCCATTTAGCATGTCTACGGTTCAGTTTTGCTTGACTTTTAATATGTTTCAAAGATTCATGATCAGAATGTATAACAAATTCTTTGGGCCATAAATAATGTTGCCATGTTTCCAAAGTCCGAACAAGAGCATATAATTCCTTATCATAAGTAGAATAATTCAGACTAGGCCCACTTAATTTTTCAGAAAAGTACGCAACAGGTTTACCATCTTGTAGTAACACACCTCCTAACCCAATTCCACTAGCATCACATTCAAGCTCGAAAGTCTTATTAAAATCAGGAAGTTGGAGTAAAGGAGCATGTGTTAACTTATCTTTCAAGACCGTGAAGGCTTCTTCCTGTGCGGTACCCCAAGAAAAAGGCACGTCCTTCTTTGTAAGCTCATTGAGAGGCGCAGCAATGGTGCTGAAATTTCTCACAAAACGCCTATAGAAACCAGCGAGGCCAAGAAAACTTGATAGAGGCGAAGTTGTCCCTGTCTTTCGATGAGATGGTGGCTATCGTTTTTGGTGGAGTAGACTTTGACGATCCGACTAACAACGTGTGAGACGTCGCGCCTTAGCAATCGCTAAACCAACTCTGAGAGGTTATTGACCACGCCGGAGCACGATCAACCTGACCACGAGGGTCTATTTCCTGCACGCAAACGAAGAACAAGCAAGAAACTAAGATTGCAATCTGGATATTGCGAATATAAGAGGAAAGCTTTATTGATGAAGTGGGGTTCAGTGACGCCTTTGTCTGGTCGTGGAACACAAACGAAGAACGCGAAGTTGCTGCTATGGCGAACTTGTAATCTAAACAAAACCCAAACCTAAAACGAAGCCCTAAGGGCTGTATATATGGGGGAATAGAAGGGAATTTCGTGGCCCCTTGGAGGAGGGGTCCGAAACCGACCCTAAGTCAGTTTCCCCATACATACGGACTCTAAAAACAGCCTATAATATGGTATTTCGAAATTACATGGGCCTGGCCCAAAATTAAGGTGGCGCAGCACCTATATTAGCCTATGGACGAATTTTATAAAGTGGCATCATGCATATTTCGTCCAAAGCTTCCCACTCCCATTATGGTGGCTTCAATGTGCGAAAATCATCACTGGAAGCTCCAATGTTCTTCCCCGCGCGCGCACCTTCTCCTCCATGCTTGATCCCGCTCCAATGGTCATCCTTCTTATCCATGATAGGTCCTTCATTCATAAGTAAAACAAAAGTATCTAATTTAGGCAGCATCATATGTTCATGAATATTAGAAGGATTTCCAAGAAACGAAAGTACCTGGTAATTCAATTGACGTGCGCGAGCTCTAGTAATTGGTCCTGTATGTATAGCAGTCGGGGTGGGTGTAACATTAGTAGGGATGTCCTCATCATCCTCCCCTTCTTGAACTGACGTCGTCCTCGACGGAAGCTCATCTTCCTCACCCAAATAAGGCTTCAAATCTGCAATGTTAAAAGTGGGGCTAACCCCAAACTCTGCAGGCAGCTCAAGTTTATATGCATTATCATTTACTTTCTCTAACACCTTAAAAGGACCATCAGCACGTGGCATTAGCTTTGACTTGCGCAAATCAGGAAATCTATCCTTACGCAAATGTAACCAAACAAGATCTCCAGGTGCAAAGACAACATGTTTTCTACCCTTATCTCCAGCAAGTTTGTATTTAGCATTCATACGCTCAATGTTTTCCTTAGTTAACTCATGAATCTTTAATATCAATTCAGCACGTTCTTTAGCATCAAAATTAACCTTCTCCGAAGACGGAAGAGGCAACAAATCAATAGGTGCACGAGGTAAGAAACCATACACAACTTCAAAACGGCACATCTTAGTGGTAGAATGTAGCGAACGATTATAAGCAAATTCAATATGAGGCAAGCATTCTTCCCACATTTTCAGGTTATTCTTCAAAACAGCCCTAAGCATAGTAGACAATGATCTATTGACTACTTCAGTTTGGCCATCAGTTTGGGGGTGACATGTAGTACTAAAAAGCAGTTTAGTCCCCAACTTAGCCCATAAACATCTCCAAAAGTGGCTAAGAAATTTAGAAACACGATCGGAAACAATTGTATTTGGCACACCATGCAACCGAATAATTTCACGAAAGAACAAATCAGCAACATGAGCAGCATCATCACTTTTATGACATGGTATAAAGTGTGCCATTTTAGAAAATCTATCCACGACAACAAATATGCTATCCTTCCCCTTCTTTGTTCGAGGTAAACCTAAAACAAAGTCCATAGATATATCCTCCCAAGGAACACTAGGTACAGGTAAAGGCATATATAAACCATGAGGATTGAGTCGTGACTTAGCTTTTTGACATGTAGTGCAGCGAGCAACAAAACGCTCAACATCCCGTCTCATCTTTGGCCAAAAGAAATGTGTAGCAAGTACGTCCTCCGTCTTCTTCACGCCAAAGTGTCCCATTAATCCTCCTCCGTGCGCCTCCTGTAACAACAAAAGACGAACGGAGCTAGCTGGAATGCATAGCTTGTTAGCACGAAACACAAATCCATTATTAATAACGAACTTGTTCCATGTTCTCCCTTCTTTACAATTCTGCAACACGTCTCTAAATTCAGCATCATGCACATATTGATCTTTGATGGTCTCCAAACCAAATATTTTAAAGTGAAGTTGTGAAAGCATAGTATAACGACGAGACAAAGCATCAGCAATAACATTGTCTTTACCCTTCTTGTGTTTAATGACATAAGGGAAAGTCTCAATGAATTCAACCCATTTAGCATGTCTACGGTTCAGTTTTGCTTGACTTTTAATATGTTTCAAAGATTCATGATCAGAATGTATAACAAATTCTTTGGGCCATAAATAATGTTGCCATGTTTCCAAAGTCCGAACAAGAGCATATAATTCCTTATCATAAGTAGAATAATTCAGACTAGGCCCACTTAATTTTTCAGAAAAGTACGCAATAGGTTTACCATCTTGTAGTAACACACCTCCTAACCCAATTCCACTAGCATCACATTCAAGCTCGAAAGTCTTATTAAAATCAGGAAGTTGGAGTAAAGGAGCATGTGTTAACTTATCTTTCAAGACCGTGAAGGCTTCTTCCTGTGCGGTACCCCAAGAAAAAGGCACGTCCTTCTTTGTAAGCTCATTGAGAGGCGCAGCAATGGTGCTGAAATTTCTCACAAAACGCCTATAGAAACCAGCGAGGCCAAGAAAACTTGATAGAGGCGAAGTTGTCCCTGTCTTTCGATGAGATGGTGGCTATCGTTTTTGGTGGAGTAGACTTTGACGATCCGACTAACAACGTGTGAGACGTCGCGCCTTAGCAATCGCTAAACCAACTCTGAGAGGTTATTGACCACGCCGGAGCACGATCAACCTGACCACGAGGGTCTATTTCCTGCACGCAAACGAAGAACAAGCAAGAAACTAAGATTGCAATCTGGATATTGCGAATATAAGAGGAAAGCTTTATTGATGAAGTGGGGTTCAGTGACGCCTTTGTCTGGTCGTGGAACACAAACGAAGAACGCGAAGTTGCTGCTATGGCGAACTTGTAATCTAAACAAAACCCAAACCTAAAACGAAGCCCTAAGGGCTGTATATATGGGGGAATAGAAGGGAATTTCGTGGCCCCTTGGAGGAGGGGTCCGAAACCGACCCTAAGTCAGTTTCCCCATACATACGGACTCTAAAAACAGCCTATAATATGGTATTTCGAAATTACATGGGCCTGGCCCAAAATTAAGGTGGCACAACACCCATATTAGCCTATGGACGAATTTTATAAAGTGGCATCATGCATATTTCGTCCAAAGCTTCCCACTCCCATTATGGTGGCTTCAATGTGCGAAAATCATCACTGGAAGCTCCAATGTTCTTCCCCGCGCGCGCACCTTCTCCTCCATGCTTGATCCCGCTCCAATGGTCATCCTTCTTATCCATGATAGGTCCTTCATTCATAAGTAAAACAAAAGTATCTAATTTAGGCAGCATCATATGTTCATGAATATTAGAAGGATTTCCAAGAAACGAAAGTACCTGGTAATTCAATTGACGTGCGCGAGCTCTAGTAATTGGTCCTGTATGTATAGCAGTCGGGGTGGGTGTAACATTAGTAGGGATGTCCTCATCATCCTCCCCTTCTTGAACTGACGTCGTCCTCGACGGAAGCTCATCTTCCTCACCCAAATAAGGCTTCAAATCTGCAATGTTAAAAGTGGGGCTAACCCCAAACTCTGCAGGCAGCTCAAGTTTATATGCATTATCATTTACTTTCTCTAACACCTTAAAAGGACCATCAGCACGTGGCATTAGCTTTGACTTGCGCAAATCAGGAAATCTATCCTTACGCAAATGTAACCAAACAAGATCTCCAGGTGCAAAGACAACATGTTTTCTACCCTTATCTCCAGCAAGTTTGTATTTAGCATTCATACGCTCAATGTTTTCCTTAGTTAACTCATGAATCTTTAATATCAATTCAGCACGTTCTTTAGCATCAAAATTAACCTTCTCCGAAGACGGAAGAGGCAACAAATCAATAGGTGCACGAGGTAAGAAACCATACACAACTTCAAAACGGCACATCTTAGTGGTAGAATGTAGCGAACGATTATAAGCAAATTCAATATGAGGCAAGCATTCTTCCCACATTTTCAGGTTATTCTTCAAAACAGCCCTAAGCATAGTAGACAATGATCTATTGACTACTTCAGTTTGGCCATCAGTTTGGGGGTGACATGTAGTACTAAAAAGCAGTTTAGTCCCCAACTTAGCCCATAAACATCTCCAAAAGTGGCTAAGAAATTTAGCATCACGATCGGAAACAATTGTATTTGGCACACCATGCAACCGAATAATTTCACGAAAGAACAAATCAGCAACATGAGCAGCATCATCACTTTTATGACATGGTATAAAGTGTGCCATTTTAGAAAATCTATCCACGACAACAAATATGCTATCCCTCCCCTTCTTTGTTCGAGGTAAACCTAAAACAAAGTCCATAGATATATCCTCCCAAGGAACACTAGGTACAGGTAAAGGCATATATAAACCATGAGGATTGAGTCGTGACTTCGCTTTTTGACATGTAGTGCAGCGAGCAACAAAACGCTCAACATCCCGTCTCATCTTTGGCCAAAAGAAATGTGTAGCAAGTACGTCCTCCGTCTTCTTCACGCCAAAGTGTCCCATTAATCCTCCTCCGTGCGCCTCCTGTAACAACAAAAGACGAACGGAGCTAGCTGGAATGCATAGCTTGTTAGCACGAAACACAAATCCATTATTAATAACGAACTTGTTCCATGTTCTCCCTTCTTTACAATTCTGCAACACGTCTCTAAATTCAGCATCATGCACATATTGATCTTTGATGGTCTCCAAACCAAATATTTTAAAGTCAAGTTGTGAAAGCATAGTATAACGACGAGACAAAGCATCAGCAATAACATTGTCTTTACCCTTCTTGTGTTTAATGACATAAGGGAAAGTCTCAATGAATTCAACCCATTTAGCATGTCTACGGTTCAGTTTTGCTTGACTTTTAATATGTTTCAAAGATTCATGATCAGAATGTATAACAAATTCTTTGGGCCATAAATAATGTTGCCATGTTTCCAAAGTCCGAACAAGAGCATATAATTCCTTATCATAAGTAGAATAATTCAGACTAGGCCCACTTAATTTTTCAGAAAAGTACGCAACAGGTTTACCATCTTGTAGTAACACACCTCCTAACCCAATTCCACTAGCATCACATTCAAGCTCGAAAGTCTTATTAAAATCAGGAAGTTGGAGTAAAGGAGCATGTGTTAACTTATCTTTCAAGACCGTGAAGGCTTCTTCCTGTGCGGTACCCCAAGAAAAAGGCACGTCCTTCTTTGTAAGCTCATTGAGAGGCGCAGCAATGGTGCTGAAATTTCTCACAAAACGCCTATAGAAACCAGCGAGGCCAAGAAAACTTGATAGAGGTGAAGTTGTCCCTGTCTTTCGATGAGATGGTGGCTATCATTTTTGGTGGAGTAGACTTTGACGATCCGACTACGAACGTGTGAGACGTCGCGCCTTAGCAATCGCTAAACCAACTCTGAGAGGTTATTGACCACGCCGGAGCACGATCAACCTGACCACGAGGGTCTATTTCCTGCACGCAAACGAAGAACAAGCAAGAAACTAAGATTGCAATCTGGATATTGCGAATATAAGAGGAAAGCTTTATTGATGAAGTGGGGTTCAGTGACGCCTTTGTCTGGTCGTGGAACACAAACGAAGAACGCGAAGTTGCTGCTATGGCGAACTTGTAATCTAAACAAAACCCAAACCTAAAACGAAGCCCTAAGGGCTGTATATATGGGGGAATAGAAGGGAATTTCGTGGCCCCTTGGAGGAGGGGTCCGAAACCGACCCTAAGTCAGTTTCCCCATACATACGGACTCTAAAAACAGCCTATAATATGGTATTTCGAAATTACATGGGCCTGGCCCAAAATTAAGGTGGCGCAGCACCTATATTAGCCTATGGACGAATTTTATAAAGTGGCATCATGCATATTTCGTCCAAAGCTTCCCACTCCCATTATGGTGGCTTCAATGTGCGAAAATCATCACTGGAAGCTCCAATGTTCTTCCCCGCGCACGCACCTTCTCCTCCATGCTTGATCCCGCTCCAATGGTCATCCTTCTTATCCATGATAGGTCCTTCATTCATAAGTAAAACAAAAGTATCTAATTTAGGCAGCATCATATGTTCATGAATATTAGAAGGATTTCCAAGAAACGAAAGTACCTGGTAATTCAATTGACGTGCGCGAGCTCTAGTAATTGGTCCTGTATGTATAGCAGTCGGGGTGGGTGTAACATTAGTAGGGATGTCCTCATCAAAACTCCTTACTTGTGTGACCGTTTTGGGCTGCGGCCAACTCTCAATAGCTTCGATCTTGGCTGTATCAACTTCAATTCCCTGTGGAGTAACAACATAGCCAAGAAAAGATACTCGGTCGGTGCAAAAGGTGCACTTCCCAAGGTTACCAAACAAACGTGCATCACGTAGCGCAGTAAAAACAACACGTAAATGTTCCAAATGTTCCTCCAAAGATCTACTAAAAATCAATATATCATCAAAATAGACTACCACAAATCGTCCAATGAAAGCACGTAAAACCTCGTTCATTAATCTCATGAAAGTGCTAGGTGCATTAGTTAACCCAAAAGGCATGACTAGCCACTCATATAATCCAAACTTAGTTTTAAATGCTGTTTTCCATTCATCGCCCAATTTCATACGAATTTGATGGTATCCACTACGCAAATCAACTTTGGAGAAAATTGTAGAGCCACTTAATTCATCAAGCATATCATCTAGTCTAGGAATAGGATGACGATAACGAATAGTAATATTATTAATGCCTCTACAATCCACACACATGCGCGATGTACCATCCTTTTTAGGCACTAGAATAATAGGAACAGCACAAGGACTAAGGGATTCACGTATATAACCTTTGTCAAGCAGCTCCTGTACTTGACGCATAATCTCCTTTGTCTCCTCTGGATTGGTACGGTAGGGCGCACGGTTGGGTAGGGATGCACCGGGAATTAAGTCAATCTGATGCTCAATCCCGCGAATAGGCGGTAATCCCGGTGGCACGTCTTGTGGAAAGACGTCAGCGAACTCCTGCAAAATGTTAATGACAGCAGGAGGCAAAGAGGGAGGCATGTCCTCGAATGAAAATAATACCTCTTTACATACAAAAGCATAGCAAACATATGTAGCAACATCCAAATCATTAATATCAGATTTAGTAGCAAGTAAACATCCACTCTTCAATTTTATTTCAGATGCAACAGTAGATGATGGTTTATTATGCTTATGGTGTTGCTCAAATTCCTGTGCTACAATCTGATTTTCACTCTTATTTTTCTCCTGTTTTGCTTTACTAGCTCTAGCAATGTCATCTTTCATAATATGTTCGGGAGACATAGGAAGCAAGGTGATATTATGATCCTTATGAACAAGAGTATACTGATTTGTCCTACCATGGTGTACAGAATTTTTATCAAACTGCCATGGTCTACCAAGTAAAACAGAACATGCTTGCATGGGTACCACATCACAATCCACATAATCAGAATATGTAGCAATGCTAAAATGCACACGAACAGTACGTGTTACCTTAACCTTGCCACTATTGTTGAACCATTGGATGTAATAAGGATGAGGATGTGGTCTGGTGGTTAGAGACAGCTTCTCCACCATCTCCATGCTAGCCAAGTTATTGCAACTCCCTCCATCGATGATGATGCGAACAGAACGCTCTTTCACAACTCCCTTTGTGTGGAACAAGTTGTGCCTCTGATTTTGCTCAGCGTGTGTAACCTGCACACTGAGAACACGTTGAGCAACTAAACTTTCATACCTGTCAGCGTAATCAGCAGCCATGTATTGTGTTTCTGGTTCTGCATCCTTGCCACCCTGTTCGTCACTTGCAATAAGTGCCAAAGTCTCCTCATCATAATCACTAGCGGACGCATATCCACCATCCTCAGTAACAATCATTACACGCTTGGAAGGGCATTCTCTCGCATAGTGACCTCCACCCTTGCAACGACGACATATAACCTCATGTGTTTGCCCTGTGGATGCAATAGATGAAGAAGAACTCTGTGCAGGCCCAAAAGGTGTGCTCTTCGCAGAGGGTGCAGTAGGAGCCTGTTTCCTGGTATCGCGATTAGAGTTGGAGGTTGAAGGAGGTGGTGTTGCAGCAGGACGTGCGGAAGCAGAGGAGGTACGTGGCGTCCATGATGAAGTACGACCTGCAAAATTAGTAGTTCTCGCCATTGCCTGTCGATCCTGCACTTCACGTTCAGCTTTGCAAGCAAGATGAAATAAACGAGTGATAGTGTTATACTCCTTATACTCTAGAATAGTCTGAATCTCTCTATTTAATCCACCCATAAAACGTGCAAGCATAGCTTCATTCTCCTCAACAATACCACATCTAATCATACCAGTTTGTAATTCCTGATAATATTCTTCTACAGAATTTTTTCCTTGTCTTAAACGCTGCAAATTTTGAAGCAATTCACGTTGATAATAAGGTGGCACCCAACGATTTCGCATAGCAGTTTTCAAAGCAGCCCAAGTAGTTGGGATATTATCAGGGTGTATTCTACAATGTTCTGACCACGAAACACAAGCAAAACTAGTGAATGAACAAACAGCAGCAGCAACACGTCGATCCTCTGGAAATTGTAAGCATGTAAAACGTTGTTCTGTTTCTAACTCCCATGTAAGATATATATCAGGAACATATCTACCCTCAAACGTCGGAATATTCAATTTAAGTTTAGGGAGATGGTCATGATCCCGTACCTGCGGGGGTGGTGCAGCCCTACCGTTACGGTTGTAGCCATGTGGTCGACCTGGTGCGTATGGTGGTGGTTGCCCATGGGGCGGATCTGGAGCAACCTCTCCCTCATCATCGAAATCACCATCATAATCTTCAACCTGCTCAACGACAGTAGCCGCACGAGCCACCGAAGTAGCAGCAGTATCAACAGTACCAGGATGTTGGGCGTGGCCGAGAGGCACACGTCGCGCTCGTCGTTCGAAAGGAATAGGAACTGCAGCTGGTGGAGGTAGACGGGCAAGCACCTCATTGAACTTGGCGTCCATCTTGGAGTCGAATGTCTTCTCCAAACCATCTAGCTTCTCCATGGCAACTCCAAAGTTGTTCACGAAGTCCTGTACCTGCTCAGCCATCATTTGCTGAAATTTATCATAGAGCGCTTTGTTGGTCATGCTCTCCCAGTCGATCTCGTCATCGTGTGATCCTGGCATGGTTAGCAGAAATAGGAAACACACAATATGAAACCTACAAACTGCTGGGACGTGGCGGTGGTGGTGGTGTGGCACAAATCCTTTAAGCGAATCTCAATTTCTTACCAGTTCTTACCCAGTAGCAGGCGGTGATCGGCAACCGTTGTAGCCAAAACTCTCAAAGCTTGGATAGAGCGATTGCCAGGTGGTGTCAAGCACACGGCGTAGAAGTATGTGGAGCTGGGATCTGCGCAGGTAGCAAAACACGGATCCGAAATCAAAAGGATCTCGAAACTAAACCTAAAACGAACTGGACTTGGATTGGTGGAGGATTTGTGGTGGTATATATGGACACCAATGGAGAGTGATGATGGATGATGAGATATGGCAGCGGCGATGATGGTGGTGGTATATGGCAACTATGAAGATGATGCGGTGGCGGCGTGACAACCTGTGAAAAGAACTCGAAACTCTAAAGGACTAGACACTAAGACCAGCAACTCGACACAACGATGTAACCGCCAATTCAACAAAGCAAAATACTGAAAAGACTATGCAAAGGCTCAGATTGGTTCGGATATGATGATCTAACCCTAATTTTTTTTTGGCTTTTTCGTGGACTAAAGGTATGAAGAACAGATGCGATCTAAACTACGAAAACTGGTAAAATCTCACCGAGCAACCTGGAAATCTGATACCACTTGATATAGGCAAAGTTGTCCCTGTCTTTCGATGAGATGGTGGCTATCGTTTTTGGTGGAGTAGACTTTGACGATCCGACTACGAACGTGTGAGACGTCGCGCCTTAGCAATCGCTAAACCAACTCTGAGAGGTTATTGACCACGCCGGAGCACGATCAACCTGACCACGAGGGTCTATTTCCTGCACGCAAACGAAGAACAAGCAAGAAACTAAGATTGCAATCTGGATATTGCGAATATAAGAGGAAAGCTTTATTTATGAAGTGGGGTTCTGTGACGCCTTTGTCTGGTCGTGGAACACAAATGAAGAACGCGAAGTTGCTGCTATGGCGAACTTGTAATCTAAACAAAACCCAAACCTAAAACGAAGCCCTAAGGGCTGTATATATGGGGGAATAGAAGGGAATTTCGTGGCCCCTTGGAGGAGGGGTCCGAAACCGACCCTAAGTCAGTTTCCCCATACATACGGACTCTAAAAACAGCCTATAATATGGTATTTCGGAATTACATGGGCCTGGCCCAAAATTAAGGTGGCGTAGCACCTATATTAGCCTATGGACGAATTTTATAAAGTGGCATCATGCATATTTCGTCCAAAGCTTCCCACTCCCATTATGGTGGCTTCAATGTGCGAAAATCATCACTGGAAGCTCCAATGTTCTTCCCCGCGCGCGCACCTTCTCCTCCATGCTTGATCCCGCTCCAATGGTCATCCTTCTTATCCATGATAGGTCCTTCATTCATAAGTAAAACAAAAGTATCTAATTTAGGCAGCATCATATGTTCATGAATATTAGAAGGATTTCCAAGAAACGAAAGTACCTGGTAATTCAATTGACGTGCGCGAGCTCTAGTAATTGGTCCTGTATGTATAGCAGTCGGGGTGGGTGTAACATTAGTAGGGATGTCCTCATCACGTGCCACGCGCTCTGTGTCTTCCTCCTTTTCTGGTAGCGTGCCATCGAGCAGGTACGTCAAGAACTCCTATGTCTAGTCATCGGCCTGGGCTCCAACGCCACGAGCAGCCGAGCTCCCAAGGATGGGCCGCAAGCTAGAACCCCCGAGGGCGGAGTTGGGGGCAACACCTCACCCTACGGCGCATAGTCCACGGTCGAGGGTGTTGCGGACGGCTTGAAGAGCCGTTCTTCGAAGACGCCTGGCTACCAAGGCTCGCGACGCGACACCCTCTTGGTGATGTCGTCGGCTTCCTTGTTCACGCCAAGCAGGATGTGCTGCAATTCCAAACCCTGAAAACGCTTTTCAATCTTACGTACCTCTTTGAAGTACGCCTCCATGTGCTTGTCCTTCGGCGTATACTCCTTGTCGGAGAAGTTGACGAGGAGCTGGGAGTCGCCCTTGATGGTGAGGCGCTGGACTCCCAAGCCCGCCATGGCCTTGAGGCCAACAATCAGGCCCTCATATTCCATGATGTTGCTGGAGACCTTCTCACCATGCTGGAAGCAAAGCTGCACGGTGTAGTAGAGCTTGTCCCCGGTTGGGGAGATGAGCACAACTCCGCCCCTGCTCCCCTATGCGCGAAGGCCCCGTTGAAGTGCATGGTCCAACCATAGAACACCTTGTTGCTAGGGATCAGGGACTCACCCTCATCAAGCCCTCGGTTAGGGCATCCGTCCACTCAGCCACAAAGTCCGCCAGGGCTGCTCCTTTGATGACCCTGGTCGTGCTGAACTCTAACTCGAAGGACTTCCTCTCGATGTTCCACTTCGCGACTCTCCGCACAGCATTAGGGTTGCCAACACTTTCTCCAAAGGATATGCAGAGATGACCTTGATGGGGTGGGCCTAAAAGTAATGGCGCAATTTCCTTGAAGCGACGAGAAGCGCAAGCAGGAGCTTTTGCTGCATAGGGTAACCTGAGCGCATGTCCCACAAGACGGTGCTGACGTAGTACACCGGGTGCTCGACGAGGGAGAAGTCTTCCGCACCGCATCGCTCCACAGCAGGGTCATGAGGTCCTGTTGCCTCGGGGGTCGCCGGGTTGACTGAGGCCTTAGGAGCGCCTCCCTCGAGAGGGGAGGGCTTTGTGACGTCTTGTGAGCCCTCTTGCTTCGCGACTGGGGGTCCGCCTGTGCCCGAGGGTGTCGCGCGTGTAGGCATGCTCTACCCTGACTGCCATGAGCGCAACACTGACAGAGTGCGGGGTGACGACCAGGTACAACAATAGGGGCTCCCGTTGGCGGGGCGCCACCATCACTGGTGGGTTCGTGAGGTAGCGCTTGAGTTCCTCGAACGCCCCACTTGCCTCCGGAGTCCACTCGAAGGGGCCCTTCCTCTTCATGAGATTCAAGAACGGCAGTGCACGCTCGCCAAGCTTGGAGATGAAGCTCCCCAAGGAGGTCATGCAGCCTGCCAACTTCTGCATTTCCTTGAGGGTCTGAGGCGGACTCATCTTGCTTATAGCCTTGATTTTCTCCAGGTTGGCCTCGATCCCCTGGTACGATACTAGGAAACCGAGTAGTTTACCCGTTGAGACCCCGAAGACACACTTCTTGGGGTTCAGCCTCAGGCTCACCCACCGCATGCTGGCGAATGTCTCCCCTAGGTCCTCGATCAGGGTCTTGGCTTCTCATTACTTGACCATGATGTCGTCGACGTAGGCCTCAGCCTTCCTTCCGATCTGCTGCCCTAGGGTGATGTGCATCAACCGCTGGAAGGTTGCGCCTGCGTTCTGTAACCCGAAGGGCATGCACATGTAGCATAACACACTGCACAAGGTGATGAAGTCCGTCTTCTCGACGTCCTCCACCACCATCTTGATCTGATGGTAGCCTGAGAAGGCGTCCAAGAAGCATAGGAGGTCACACTTGGTGGTGGAGTCTATGATCTGGTCAATGCACGACAGCGGGAACGGGTCTTGGGGGCAAGCCTTGTTGAGGTTCATGAAGTCGACACACATGCGCTCCTTCCCACCCTTCTTCGAGACGACCCTGGGTTGGCCAGCCACTCCGGGTATTGCACCTTGCTACCTCTTGAGCTTGCGTTGGTTTTCCCTTGAAGAGGAGAGGGTTATGCAGCAAAGTAGATAAGTATTTTCCTAAGTTGTTGATAACCAAGGTATCAATCCAGTAGGAGGAACAATCAAGTCACCAAAGGATGCACAAAATAATTAAACTCTTACACCCAACAATATAAAGGGGTTGTCAATCCCTTCATGGTTATTTGCAAGGGTTGGATCTGATAGAGATAGATGTAAGAAAGAACGGAAAGTAAAAGGTAAATAAATTGCAGCAAAGTATTTTTGGTATTTTTGGTTTATAGATCTGAAAGTATATTATCGAAAGTACACCCGTGGGCAATAGGTTTCACTAGAGGCTTCTCTCTTGAAGGCAAATATCATGGTGGGTAAACAAATTACTGTCAAGCAATTGATAGAATAGCGAATAATCATGTAGTTATCCAAGGCAATGATCATGCATATAGGCATCACGTCCGTATCAAGTAGACCAAAACAATTCTGCACCTAGTACTATTACTCCACACATCGACCGACTCCTGCCTGCATCTAGAGTATTAAGTTCATGAAGAACAGAGTAGCGCATTAAGAAAGTTGACATGATGTAGAGGGATAAACTCAAACAATATGATGAAAACCCCATCTTTTTACCCTTGATGGCAACAATACAATACATGCCTCTCTACCCTACTATGTCACTAGGTGAGGACACCGCAAGATTGAACCCAAAACCAAGCACTTCTCCCATTGCAACAATTACCAATCTAGTTGGCCAAACCAAACCAATAACTCGAAGAGACTTACAAGGATATGAAATCATGCAAATAAGAATTCAGAGTAGATTCAAGTAAGATTCATGGACAATCTGAACATAAACTCACAATTCATCGGATCTTGACAAACACACCACAAAACAGGGTTACATCGGATAGATCTCCATGAAGATCATGGAGAACATGGTACTGAAGATCAAAGAGAGAGAAGAAGCCATCTAGATACTAGCTATGGACCCGTAAGTCTGTGGTGGACTACTCATGCATCATCGGAGGGGCAATGGAGTTGGTGTAGATGCCCTCCGTGATCTAAACCCCCTCCGACAGATTACCGGAAAAGGCTCCAAGATTGGATCTCTCGAGAACGGAGGCTTCTGGCAGCGGAAAAGTATTTGCGTGGCTCGTTCTGATGTTGGGGCAATATTTGGGTATTTATTGGCCAAATATTAGGGCTAGGAGACCTGCTGGAGACGACAAGCCTGTTAGGCCCGACCGAGGGGGGAGGGCGCCTAGCAGGCTTGTGGCTCCCTGGCAAGTTTCCTGCCGTGCACTCCAAGCCTGGTTGATTTGATTCCTTCCAAAAAAATTCCTTCCGAAGGTTTTATTCCGTTTGGACTCCGTTTAATATTCCATATCTGAAAAACTCAAAAACAAGTAAACAACAGAAACTGGCACTAGGCTCTAGATTAATAGGTTAGTCCCATGATAATATAAAATAGCATATAAATGCATATAAAAGATCCAAAACAAATAATATAATAGCATGCCATCATCAAAAATTATAGATACGTTGGAAACGTATCAACATCCCCAAGCTTAACTCCTGCTCATCCTCGAGTAGGTAAGTGATAAAAACAGAATTTTTAATGTGGAGTGCTACCTAACACATTTATCCATGTAGTATTCTCTATTGTGGCATGAATATTCAGATCCGTAAGACTCAAAACAAAAGCTTAGTATTGATATAATAACAATAACGTTTCAAGCATAGTAGCAAAGCAATTGTATCTCTTGAAAATATAATGGCAAAAGAAAATTATCCCTACAGTATCATATGGTCTGGCTATGCTCCATCTTCCCCACACAAAGTATTTATATCATGCACAACCCCAATGAAAAGTCAAGCAATTGTTTTCACACCTTTATTTTCTCAAATATTTTCAAATCTCACGCAATACATGAGCGTGAGCCATGGATATAGCACTATAGGTGGAATAGAATATGGTGGAGGTTGTCAAGGAAAGGGAGAAGATAGTCTCACATCAACTACGCGTAGCAATGGGCTATGGAGATGCCCATTAATAGATATCAATGTGAGTGAATGGAGATTGCCATGCAACGGATGCACTAGAGCTATAAGTGTATGAAATCTCAAAAAGGAACTAAGTGGACGTGCATCATGATGAAAAATTCCACTAGTTATATGAAAGTTACAAAATAGGAGACTCTCTATCATCATGATCATGGTGCTACTTTGAAGCACAAGTGTGGAAAAAGGTACTAGCAATGTCCCTTCTCTATTTTCTATCAATTTTTTCTTCTTTTTTTGGTGGGCATCTAAGGCCTCTTTTATTTTTTTATTTGGGCTTCGCTGGCCTCTTTTTTTCGTAAAGTCCAGACTCTCATCCCTACTTGTAAGGGAATCATAGCTTCCATCATCCTTTCCTCACATGGGAGATGCTCTAATAATGATAATCATCACACTTTTATTTACTTACAACTCAAAAGAAAATTACAACTCGATACCTATGACAAAATATGACTCTATATGTGATAACCCACAAGCATAGGGGATCACAACAGTTTTCGAGGGTAGAGTATTCAACCCAAATTTATTGATTTGACACAAGGGGAACCAAAGAATATTCTTGAGTATTAGCAGCTGAGTTGTCAATTTAACTACACCCGAAAGACTTAATATCTGTAGCAAAGTATTCAGTAGCAAAGTAATATGGAAGTAACGGTAACAGTGGCAAAGTGATAGTAGCAGTTTGTAGTGATTGTAACAGTAGCAACAGAAAAGTAACTTAGCAAAGATCAATATGTGAAAAGCTCGTAGGCATAATTATGTCGGATGCCATTCATCATGCAAGTATCCTGACTAAATACTAGGTTGTAAAGTAGCCTCCTATCCTTTTTTTCTAATAAAATCATGTGCTAACATACTATTATAGTCTAAATACTTCTTGGGTAGCAACAATTCCTCTTCCTCGTAAAGCCTAATGGGTATCTCAAAATATTTGGCTAAGCGAGATGCATAGATACCTCCAAATATGGGACCCTTTGAACGGTTTAAATTCAACCGTTGGGCCACGATGGCGCCCAGACTAAAAGTTCTACCAGTAAGTAAAGCATGATGGAAAATAGCAAGGTCGGGAGCAGTAAGGCTTCCACTCTCGCCTCGACCAAGGAGACATCTACCCACAAATAAATAATAATAGCGTAAAATAGGAAAATATACACTAGCTGCTCTGGCCTTCGACACCCCTCTCTGTTCCCCCATAGTGATTGCGGCAATAAAATCCTCCATGTCTCTAGGACATGGTTCACTAATGCTGCCCTCAAAAGGTATTTTGCAAACATTGCAAAAATCATAAAGTGACATTTCCTTAGGCACATCATATAAATGAAATTCTACCATGGGAGGATTTTTACTAGGATAAAAGTGAAAATTTTGCACAAAAGTATTAG
Organism: Hordeum marinum; assembly: GCA_022496015.1. Lineage (NCBI taxonomy): Eukaryota > Viridiplantae > Streptophyta > Magnoliopsida > Poales > Poaceae > Hordeum > Hordeum marinum. The sequence continues at coordinate 148,399,358 of CM039676.1, forward strand.
TGAGTAAGAGGTATTGGTCACACTTATCATGGAGGAAGTCGGCGATGCCTGCATTCTCTGCTAAATAATAGAAATCTTCATAAATTCCCGTCGCTCTCAAGAATGCTTTACTTGGCCATTCACATGGACGAACCTCCGCGGTACGAGGGATATTGTATTTAGGCTCCTCACTTTCTTTTTCTTTAAAACCCTGGCTTGAAGAGCCTCTTAACAATCTCCTCACCATCTCTTTTGCTGAAAATTAATTTTGAAATTTTTAGTGACTCTAAATAAAACTGAACAAAACTCAACAAAACTCATATCAACTACTCCCACAAGTGCCTAAAAGCTATATCACGCATCAAAACTACTTAGGACCATAAAAATTTGACATGCAAGCTCAAAAACAAGGTCACCACAACATTTTTTTGCAATATATAAGGCACTAGAACAAAAAACTAATTGGACTATTGAAGGATCACATACCAATGAGCAATCCCCTAAAATAGTTTTGCAAATGGAGCTTTGAGCAAGGAGATCGAAAATGGCAGCAAGATGAGCTAAAACACGAGTTTGGGCAATGGTGGGATTTTTTCTGGAGGAAGACGAAGTGGATGGGTGCTGGAATAAGTGAAGGGGCCCCATGTTGGACCCACATCACCAGGGCGCGTCCTGCAAGCTTGTGGCCCACTGGTGCAGCCCCCTGATGCATACTCAGTGCCAAAAATTCTTAAATATTCCAGAAAAAATCATACTAATTTTTTAGGGCATTCTGGGGACTTCTATTTTCAGGTCATTTTTATAATGCACGGATAAAACAGAAAACAGGAAAATAATAGGATTTTACTAGAATGAAACTAAGGATCAGAGAATAAAAGTTGGGTACAGAAGGTAGCGCTTTCTAAATTCATCCATCTCACATTCATAAAAATGAATCCATCAATAAGGTTGATGAAGTCTTATTGACAAACTTTTTTCGAATGACACGAAACCGGAGAATTTTCGAACAACACTAGGTTACCTCAATGGGGATGTGCATGTCACCAACAATAAGTATATCATATTTCTTCTTGACAGTAGGAAGAGGGAATTCAAAGCCTCCGATAATAATCGTGGAAACCTTTTCAATGGAGTTGACACTATGAACTTCATGTTGTTTCTTCGGAAAATGCACCGTATGGTCATTACCATTAACATGAAAAGTGACATTGCCCTTGTTGCAACCAATAACAGCCCTTGCAGTATTCAAAAAGGTTCTACCAAGGATGATCGACATATTGTCGTCCTCGGGAATATCAAGGACAACAAAGTTCGTTAAGATAGTAACGTTCGCAACTACAACATGTACATCTTCACAAGTACCGATGGGTAAAAAAGTTGATTTATCAGCCATTTGCAAGGAGATTTCAGTAGGTGTCAACTTATTCATATCAAGTTTATGATATAAAGAGAAAGGCATAACACTAACACCAACTCCAAGGTCACATAAAGCAGTTTATGGTATAGTAGGTACTCCGGGGTCTCCTAGTTTCTTTGGTACTCCACCCTTAAAGGTATAATTAGAAAGCATGGTGGAATCTTAGCTTTCAGTATTTTTCTTTTATTTGTCACAATATCTTTCATATACTTATCATAAGGAGACATTTTCAGAATATCAGTCAAACGCATACGTAAAAAGACAGGTCTAAGCATTTCAACAAAGCGCTCAAAATCTTCATCATCCTTTTTCTTGGATGGCTTAGGGGGAAAGGGCTTGGGTTTTTGAACCCATGGTTCTCTTTCTCTACCATGTTTCCTAGCAACAAAGTCTCTTTTATCATATCTCTTATTCTTAGGTTGTGGGTTATCAAGATCAACACCAGGTTCAATCTCCACATCATTATCATTACTAGGTTGAGCATCAACATGAACATCATCATTAATATTATCACTAAGAACATGTTCATCACTAGATTGTGTCTCAGCATCAAAAACAGAAAGATAATTTTGGTTCTCAGGTGTATCTATAACAGGTTCATTAGCAGCATGCAAAGTACTATCGTCATTCCTTTTCCTACTCCTACTGGAACGAATAGGTGCATCAATATTAACTCTCTGAGAATCTTGCTCAATTCTCTTAGGGTGGCCCTCGGGATGCAAAGGTTCTTGAGTCATTCTACCACCTATAATCACAACTTTAATAGAATGATCATTGTTCTTACTATTCATCTCGTTAAGTAAATCATTCTGCACCTTTAGTACTTGTTCTACTTGAGTAGTTACCATAAGCTTAAGATCATTGACAGTTCTACTCAAATAATCACCCAAGCGATCAAGCATATAAGCATTCTGTTTCAATTTTCGACTAACATAAGCATTAAAATTTTCTTGCTTGACTACAAAGTTATCAAATTCATCCAAGCATTGGCTAGCAGGCTTATTATAAGGAATATCTCCTTCATCAAATCTACGAAGAGAATTTACCTCTACTTCCTAAGTCGGGTTATCAAGACCATGTATTTCTTCAATAGGTGGTAGATTCTTAAAATCTTCAGCTTTAATACCCTTTTCTTTCATAGATTTCTTTGCCTCTTGCATATCTTCAGGACAGAGAAATAGAATACCTCTTTTCTTCGGCGTTGGCTTTAGAGGTGGCTCGGGAATAGTCCAATCATTATCATTGCTCAATATATTGTTCAATAGCAGCTCAGCTTGTTTAATAGTTCGTTCCCTAAAAACATAACCAGCACAACTATCTAGGTGGTCCCTAGAAGCATCAGTTAGTTGATTATAAAAGATATCAAGTATTTTGTTTTTGTTGAGAGGATGATCAGGCAAAGCATTAATTAACTGGAGAAGCCTCCCCCAAGCTTGTGGGAGACTCTCTTCTTCAATTTGTACAAAGTTAAATATTTCCTGCAAGGCAACTTGTTTCTTATGGGCAGGAAAATATTTTTAAGAAGTAATAAATGATATCATGGGGACTACGTACGCAAGCAGGAGCAAGAGAATTAAACCATATCTTAGCATCATCCTTTAATTAGAAAGGAAACAACTTAAGAATATAATAATAGCGATTTTTCCTCATGAATAAATAGGGTGGCTATATCATTCGATTTGGTAAGATGTGTCACAACAGTTTTAGATTCATAACCATGGAAAGGATTAAATTCAACCAAAGTAATTAACCCAGGATCGATAGAGAATTCATAATCCTTATCAGTAACAAAGATAGGTGAAGTTGCAAACTTAGGATCATATTGCATTCTAGCATTCAAAGCTTTTTCCTTCCTGATAGAGGCGAAGTTGTTCCTGTCTTTCGATGAGATGGTGGCTATCGTTTTGGTGGAGTAGACTTTGACGATCCGACTACGAACGTGTGATGACGCTGCGCCTTAACAATCGCTAAACCAACTATGAGACGTTATTGACCACGCCGGAGCACGATCAACCTGACCACGAGGGTCTGTTTCCTGCACGCAAACGAAGAACAAGCAAGAAACTAAGATTGCAATCTAGATATTGCGAATATAAGAGGAAAGCTTTATTGATGAAGTGGGGTTCTGTGACGCCTTTGTCTGGTCGTGGAACACAAACGAAGAACGCGAAGTTGCAGCTATGGCGAACTTATAATCTAAACAAAACCCAAGGGAAAAGCTACTAGATTGATCTACTTATATAGGAGCAAGGGGTGGCAGCCAAGGAGGTGGGAGTATATTTGTTCCGGATAACATAAATAAATTATTGCATAATTCTTATAAGAAATCACCACACAAATATGCATGTATGCAACATTTTTGGTCATATCCAAGGTAGTCATGTCCTCATCATCCTCCCCTTTTTGAAAACAAAGCCGTCCTCGGCGTTGCTTAATCTGAAATGTGGCTACCAAAAGAGAAAAGGCATACACATTGTATATGTATATGTCATCCATTTTTATTGTTCTCAGTTGTGACACATGTGACATATATATACAAGGGCACTCATCACATGTCATGAAATATAAAGCCAAAAGATTATGACAAGAAGTAGAAGGCATCACAATATTGCAACTCAGTTTCCACATATAAGTGAAGTCCTTATTCATATCAAAGATTCATGATGTTCATCATTAAAGCATCCCAATATTGGTAAATAAACGTGAATCGTTTCAAATTTAGATGCTACAACATGCTTAAATAAGCAAACATGCAACATGTCATTTGACACAGAATTATCACCAAGATTGGAGGTCATATCAAAATGATTAAACACCGGCAGAATTATTTTCAAACATATTTGACCCAAATAAGATTTATTTACTGATTCACACGGTTCTTGCTCATCAATAGTTAATTCAATGGGTGCACTCACAATTGTTGATATTGTAGTTATTTGATCACATGAGGAAGTATAATCATGAACATAGTCCTCTAAAATAGGTGGTGTGATCAAAGTAATGGGTAGCTCATCATAGGGTACAGTGGAATTGACAAGGCATTCATCATACTCATGTGGAGGTGGAAGATCAATACCTTTGGCATTACCTCTTATGATCAACTCAGATGATGTAGGCACTCTCGGTGGTGACGTGTTACATGGAGGTGATGTAGCCCTCACAAGATTTGATGTGGTTGTCACAGTATGCCTAGTAGTTGAAGGAACAACGGTATCAACTCTTGGAATGTGCACCTTGTGCTCTATTTCCTTTTGGGCAACACGTTGATTTATTTCCTGTTCAGCTTTGCATGCAAGACGAAACAAACGATCCATAGAATAACACTTTTCATGAATTAGTATCTCCTGAATATCAAGGTTTAATCCTCCCCAAAATCTATCCATAAAATCTTCTTCACTTTCTTCTAATGAGGAATGCAACAAGGTCATTTGTAAATCATCATAATATTTCATTACGGTGTCACTACCTTGTTTCAAATATTGTAACTTTTAAGCTTGTCACGAGTATAATAAGCAGGAACGAACGTGTGTCTGATGGCAAGTTTTAAATCATCCCAAGTAATAGGTATAATATCTTTGTGTAACCGACAATATTCGCTCCACCAAACTAAAGCATAACCAGTGAAAGAACCAACTGCGACCTTAACTTTCTTATGTGCAGCAAAATTATGGGAAGCAAATATTTCATTTATTTCAAACTCCCACTCGATATATAAAGCAGGTCTAAATCGGCCATTAAATGGAGGTATAGAAACATTAACCTGATCATGTGCATTTGGATCTCTTTGCATCTCTCGTATCGGTTTTGGTGGTGACACGTCTCCCACGATCGAAGAAGCCCATGAACTGACAACTCTGGATCCTGTCATGACTAGTAGAAACAAGAAACAAAGATCCAAGTATATTGTTCCTATGAACTACTGGGATGTGGTGGTAAAACGCTCACAATAAAGCAAATATCAATGTCTTACAAATTCTTACCATGCAGCAGGTGGCGACCGGCAACCGACGGTGTCAATATCTCCAAATATTGGGTAAAGCGATTACCAGGTGGACGTATGTATACACGATGTAGAAATATGTGGAGCTTGGAAGGCTTAATATATGATAGCAAAAGATTAGCAATAATCAATTCAGAGATGCAAGGTTGAATAAACGCTCAACGATGGTACCGTGCTGGTCCTAGGCTAGACCCGTACTAGAGACGCGAGCCTAAAGCACCAACAAAAATCACGACGCGACACGTAATTAAGGGAAGAGCACACTTTGATTTTTTTTTCGATTTTTTTTCGACGCCTCTTTTTTTTTGCTCAAAAAAATCACTACAATAGCGAGTGTCTCAAACATCTTGCCACGTCGTATAAGCAAGATGGGCATGAAATTTTTTGGACTATTTTTTTTGGAGCAATCCGGGGGCTGCGACGACCAAAAATTTCGACAAAAATCACTATGATAGCAAGTGTCTCAAAACGCTCCGGAGAACCTAAAATCAAGATAGGGAAAAAATATTTTCGGTCGAATTTTTTTGGGCCAAAACATGCTCTACAAAGCGTGCCACTCTTTTTTTTCGACACCTACGCAGGTAGCAAAACGCGAATCCGAAATCAAAAAGATCTCGAAACTAAATCTAAAACGAGCTGGACTTGGATTGGTGGTGGTATATACCAATGGATAGTGGGTGGTGATATCTGGCAGCGGTGATGATGGTGGTGGTATATGGCGACTATGAAGACGATGCGTTGGCGACGTGACAACCTGTGAATAGAACTCGAAACTCTAAAGGACTAGACACTAAGACCAGCAACTCGACACGATGATGTAACCGCAAGTTCAACAAAGCAAAATACTGAAAAGACTATGCAAAGGCTCAGAATGGTTTGGATATGATGATCTAACCCTAATTTTTTTTGGCTTTTTCGTGGACTAAAGGTATGAAGAAACAAATGCGATCTAAACTACGAAAACTGATAAAATCTCACCGAGCAACCTGGAAATCTGATACCACTTGATAGAGGTGAAGTTGTCGCTGTCTTTCGATGAGATGGTGGCTATCGTTTTGGTGGAGTAGACTTTGACGATCCGACTACAAACGTGTGATGACGCCGCGCCTTAGCAATCGCTAAACCAACTCCGAGAGGTTATTGACCACGTCGGAGCACGATCAACCTGACCACGAGGGTATGTTTCCTGCACGCAAACGAAGAACAAGCAAGAAACTAAGATTGCAATCTGGATATTGCGAATATAAGAGGAAAGCTTTATTGATGAAGTGGGGTTCTGTGACGCCTTTGTCTGGTCGTGGAACACAAACGAAGAACGCGAAGTTGCAGCTATGGCGAACTTATAATCTACAGAAAACCCAAAGGAAAAGCTACTAGATTGATCTCCTTATATAGGAGCATGGGGTGGCGGCCAAGGAGGTGGGAGGACGTCCCGAGACACCCTAAAACAGACCCTAGGTCGTACAAGGCCCATGGGCCCAAGTGGAGGTGATGCAACACCTTTGGACTTGTAGTTTGACTCGGATTCTGATGTAACGTCAGATTGTTTCATCGATATCTTCGCGATCCGGACGAACTTTAAAGTGATTCCAACTGGTCTGGAACGCATATGAAATCTAGTTTCCAGCAAAAAAAGAAACACCCAATTCCGAGTCCGTATGAAAAAGTTGTTGGCGTTTTGAGATAGATGTATCTGTGCAGTCCGAATCTGAGTCCAGAACGTGATAGACTTGGACTCTATCTTCTCTTGGGCTAAAAGTGACGTGAGAGAACTTCTTGAACAACACATAATTGTTTCCTTTGACATTAGAGGACCTCTTGAATAGCACCCAACCATTTCCTCTTTCTTTGTCATCACACGTGGTTCATACAAGTGTTCGACCATTCTGCATTTAGGCATAAAATAAAAATAGGTGAAGTATATTTGTTCCGGATAACATAAATAAATTATTGCATAATTCTTATAAGAAATCACCTCACAAATATGCATGTATGCAACATTTTTGGTCATATCCAAGGTAGTCATGTCTTCATCACTTCCACTTGCGAAGCAATTTCTTAAGATCATCTCTATCCTTACAAGCAATAAAGTCCCTAGGTACCTCTCATTCCATAACATAACCCTCAGGTATCTCAGGCAATTCATATCTAGGAGAGATAGACCTAACAGGTGTCTCATAGTGTTCTGTTTCAATAACTTCATCGGATTTAGAAATATCATCAGTTTCAGTATTGACTCTAGCAATTTGTTCATCAAGGAATTCACCCAGTGGCATAATGGTATCAAGCAGAGTATCGTCATACGCATCATGCATAACGGAATTAGCATCATCAATTACTCGCGACATATCAGAATTACTAGCAGGTGGTGGTATCGCAAATTTACTCATAACATAAGGTGAATCAAGTGCAGAGCTAGATGACAGTTCCTTACTTGTCCTCGTAGTTGAGGGGTAGATCTTAGTCTTAGCATCTTTCAGATTCTTCATAGTGATCAACATATATATGATTATATCATATATATGTATATATATCCCAAGTGACTCATAGAATAGAGCTATGCTCCCCGGCAACAACGCCAGAAAAATGTCTTGATAACCCACAAGTATAGGGGATCGCAACAGTTTTCGAGGGTAGAGTATTCAACCCAAATTTATTGATTCGACACAAGGGGAGCAAAAGAATATTCTCGAGTATTAGCAACTGAGTTGTCAATTCAACCACATCTAAAAGACTTAATATCTACAACAAAGTATTCAGTAGCAAACTAATATGGAAGTAACGGTAACAGTGGCAAAGTGATAGTAGCAGTTTGTAGTGATTGTAACAGTAGCAATGGAAAAGTAACTTAGCAAAGATAAATATGTGAAAAGCTCGTAGGCAATGGATTAGTGATGGATAATTATGTCGGATGGCATTCATCATGCAACAGTTATAAAATAGGGTGACACGGAACTAGCTCCAATTCATCAATGTAATGTAGGCATGTATTCCATATATAGTCATACGTGCTTATGGAAAAGAACTTGCATGACATCTTTTGTCCTACCCTTCCGTGGCAGCGGGGTCCTAATGGAAACTAAGGGATATTAAGGCCTCCTTTTAAAAGAGAACTGGACCAAAGCATTAGCACTTAGTGTATACATGAACTCCTCAAACAACGGTAATCACCGGAAAGAATGCCAGTTATTGTCACCCTGGGGGACGCGGATCATAACTCGTAATAGGTGTCTACAACTTGCAAGATAGGATCAAGAACACACACACACACACACACATATATATATACATAATAGGTTCAGATATGAAATCATGGCACTCGGGCCCTAGTGACAAGCATTAAGCATAACAAAGTCATAGCAACATCAATCTCAGAACATAGTGGATACTAGGGATCAAACCCTAACAAAACTAACACGATTACATGATAAATCTCATCCAACCCATCACCGTCCAGCAAGCCTACGATGAGATTACTCACTAACGGTGGAGAGCATCACGAAATTGGTGATGAAGGATGGTTGGTGATGACGAAGGCGTCGATTTCCCCTCTCTAGAGCCCAAAACGGACTCCAGATCTGGTCTACTAAGGAAGAATAGGAGGTGGCGGCGGCTCCGTATAGTGAAACACGATGAACAATTCTCCTTGATTTTTTTTGTCCCCGAATAGGAATATATAGAAGTGGAAACAAGGTCGGAGGAGCGACAGGGGGCCCACAAACCATAGGGGTGCGCCCTAGGGGGTTGGGCGCCCCCTGGCTTGTGGTGAGGTGGTGGTCCCCCTGCGGTTGATTCTTTTGCCAATATGTTTTATTAATTCCAAAAATATTCTTCGTAAATTTTCATGTCAATCCGAGAACTTTTAGTTCTGCACAAAAATAACACCAAGGCAATTCTGCTGAAAACAACGTCAGTCCGGGTTAGTTCCATTCAAATCATGCAAATTAGAGTCTAAAACAAGGGCAAAAGAGTTTGGAAAAGTAGATACATTGGAGACGTATCATATGCAATATGGAAGCGATGGCGCATGGCATAAAATGAAATGGTGGAAGTTGCATGGCAATATATCTCGGAATGGCTATGAAAATGCCATAATATTATGTTGGCTGTTTTGAGGAAAGATATATGGTGGCTGTTTTGAGGAAGGTGTATGGTGGCTGTTTTGAGGAAGGTGTTTGTTGTACCGGCGAAAGTTGCGCGGTGCTAGAGAGGCTAGAAAACGTGGAAGGGTGAGAGTGCGTATAATCCATGGACTCAACATTAGTCATAAAGAACTCACATACTTATTGCAGAAGTCTATTAGTCATTAAAGCAAAGTATTAAATTCATGCTCCTAGGGGAGAGGTTGGTAGGAGTTAATCATCGCGCACTCTTGACCCTCACACAAAGGTCGACAATCTATAAACAAGTCATGCTCCGACTTCCTTACATAATAGTTCATCATACGTGCATGCTACGGGAATCACAAGCCTTTACACAAGTATTTTTAACAAATCACAATTACTCCTAACATGACTCTTAACATTACCATCTTTTGTATCTCAAAACTTTATGCCAGGAATCAAACTTCTCATAAATACTCAATGCACTTAATATGGAAGTTTTTATTATATCCCCTCTTGGACGCCTATCATATTAGGACTAAATTCATAACCTAGACCAATTACCATGCTGCTTTAGAAACTCTCAAAATAGTATAAGTGAGGTACGAGAGTTGAAGTATTTCTATAAAGATGCAAACACCACCGTGCTCTAAAAGATATAAGTGAAGCACATAGAGCAAAATTGCCTAACTCAAAAGATATAAGTGAAGCACATGGAGCATTCTAACAAATTCACGATTCAGCGTGTACTTCTCAAACAATGTGTGCAGCAAGTATGATTGTGGCAAACTAACAAGCAAAGACTCATATCATACAAGACTATCCAAGCAAAACACATATCATGTGGTGAATAAAAATATAGCCTCAAGTAAATTTACCGATGGATTGAAGACGAAAGAGGGGATGCCTTCCGGGGCATCCCCAAGCTTAGGCTCTTTGGCATCCTTAAATATGACTTGGGGTGCCTTGGTAATCCCCAAGCTTAGGCTCTTTCCACTCCTTATTCCATAGTCCATCGAATCTTTACCCCAAACTTGAAAACTTCACAACACAAAGCTTAACAGAAAACTCGTGAGATCCGTTAGTATAAGAAAATAAATCACCACTATAAGTACTGTTGTGAACTCATTCTTTATTTATATTGGTGTTATACCTATTGTATTCTAACTTCTCCATGGTTCATACCCCATTATACAACCCAAAGATTCGTCAAAATAGGCAAACAACTCAAAGAAAACAGAATCTGTCAAAAACAGAACAGTCTGTAGCAATCTGATTACTTCGTATACTTATGTAATTTAAAAAATTCTGAAACATTAGGAAAACCTTGGAAATTTATATATCAATCTTGTGTAAAAATTTCAGACTTATTAGACGCTCTAAAACATTTAAAAAATTCCTGGACTGAGCACAAAAGTTTTTGTTTTTCAGCAAGATCAAATCAACAACTACCATAGATCACCCCAAAGGTTTTACTTGGATAAAACACTAATTAAAACACACACAAAAATTACTAGAGAATTAATAATGTGGGAAAGACTCAAAAACATAGGCAAAAATAGAACACAAAAATAAAATTGGGTTGCCTCCCAACAAGCGCTATTGTTTAACGCCCCTAGCTAGGAAAAACGCAATAGATCTAGGTATTGTCGACTTTGGTATGCAACTCCTCAATTGCATACTTATAATCCCTAGGAGGCCCATTGTTCTTATCAATATTAATACTCCTAGGCAAAAAATCAAGATATTCAATGGTGTCAATTGGTTCCTTAATGATATTGAGAAAGTTAGGGTGAATACTTATGATCTTAAGATCTTCATCTCCTTTACCAAAAGATTCACCCTTAATTTTGGGAACATAAACAAACTTGGCCGCCTTAGGAGGGGAAGGAATTGGAGTAGTTTGAACCAAGGCAAAAGTGGATCCCAAGTTGGTAATAATGTCCTCTAGCTTGCCAATTCTAGAGGAATCTTGTTCCAATTTTTCATTAACTATGGGTTCCTTTTCCTTCAGTTTTTTCAATGTAATTCCTAATTTAGATCCATATTGAGTAATGTGATTATGCATCTTTTTATCCAAGTTTTCAATAAGCTCACCCGTAGCAACCTTTTCTCAATAATATCAAGCCTTCATAACGTGTTCCAAAGTTAAGTCTGTTCCATTGACCATGATCGGGGGTGATCCTACCAAATTTATCATAGCGCTATAATAGTCAAATGTATGACTTCCCAAGAAATTCCCTCCCATAATGGTATCTAGAACATATCTATTCCATGGACTAATACCCACATAGAAATTGCAAAGGAGAACGGTAGTAGATTGCTTACAAATAGATCTATTTTGTGCATTGCAAATTCTATACCAAGCATATCTTATGTTTTCTCCCTCCCTTTGCTTAAAATTAAGAACTTCATATTCGGGAGTATTAGCTAGAGTGGTAAGGCTAGCCATGAGTTCAAGCAATCCAACACACGAGCAAGAAAAAGGCAAACAAAAGAAGCGTGAATAAAAAAGCAAATCTTTTTGGTATTTTCTGAAAATCATTTTAGAAGTGGGGGAGAGGAAAATGAGAGGCAAATGGCAAATAATGTAAATGCAAGAGATGAGTTTGTGATGGGTACTTGGTAGGCTTGATGTGTATCCTCCCCGGCAATGGCGCCAGAAATCCTTCTTGCTACCTCTTGAGCTTGCGTTGGTTTTCTCTTGAAGAGGAAAGGGTGATGCAGCGAAGTAGATAAGTATTTCCCTCAGTTGTTGAGAAGCAAGGTATCAATCCAGTAGGAGGGACAAGCAAGTCACCATAGGATGCACCTACACAAATAATCAAACTCTTGCACCCAACGCTATAAAGGGGTTGTCAACCCCTTCACGGTTATTTGCAAGGATTGCATCTGATAGAGATAGATGTAAACGAGAACGGATAGTAAAAGGTAAATAAATTGTAGCAAAGTATTTTTCGTATTTTTGGTTTATAATCTGAAAATATAATATGGAAAGTAGACCCGGGGCCATCGGTTTCACTAGAGGCTTCTCTCTTGAAGGAAATATCATGGTGGGTAAACAAATTACTGTCAAGCAATTGATAGAAAAGCGAATACCCATGTAGTTATCCAAGGCAATGATCATGCATATAGGCATCACGTCCATATAAAGTAGACCAAAACGATTCAGCATCTACTACTATTACTGCACACATTGACGGACTCCTGTCTGCATCTAGAGTATTAAGTTCATGAAGAACAGAGTAACGCATTAAGTAAGATGACATGATGTAGAGGGATAAGCTCAAGCAATATGATGAAAACCCCATCGTCTTACCCTTGATGGCAACAATACAATACGTGCCTCGCTACCCCTACTATATCACTGGGTGAGGACACCGCAAGATTGAACCCAAAACCAAGCACTTCTCCCATTGCATGAATTACCAATCTAGTTGGCCAAACCAAACCAATAACTCGAAGAGACTTGCAAGGATATGAAATCATGCATATAAGAATTCAGAGAAGATTCAAATAAGATTCATGGATAATCTGAACATAGACCCACAATTCATCGGATCTTGACAAACACACCACAAAAGAGTATTACATCGGATAGTGATGAGGACATCCCTACTAATGTTACACCCACCCCGACTGCTATACATATAGGACCAATTACTAGAGCTCGCGCACGTCAATTGAATTACCAGGTACTTTCGTTTCTTGGAAATCCTTCTAATATTCATGAACATATGATGCTGCCTAAATTGGATACTTTTGTTTTACTTATGAATGAAGGACCTAGCATGGATAAGAAGGATGACCATTGGAGCGGGATCAAGCATGGAGGAGAAGGTGCGCGTGCGGGGAAGAACAATGGAGCTTCCAGTGATGATTTTCGCACATTGAAGCCACCATAATGGGAGCGGGAAGCCTTGGACGAAATATGTATGATGCCACTTTATAAAATTCGTCCATAGGCTAATATAGGTGCTGCGCCACCTTATTTTTGGGCCAGGCCCATGTAATTTCGGAATACCATATTATAGGCTGTTTTTAGAGTCCGTATATATGGGCAAACTGACTTAGGGTCGGTTTCGGACCCCTCCTCCAAGGGGCCACGAAATTCCCTTCTATTCCCCCATATATACAGCCCTTAGGGCTTCGTTTTAGGGTTGGGTTTTGTTTAGATTACAAGTTTGCCATAGCAGCAACTTCGCGTTCTTCGTTTGTGTTCCACGACCAGACAAAGGCGTCACAGAACCCCACTTCATCAATAAAGTTTCTTGCTTGTTTCTTGCTTCTTGCTTGTTCTTCGTTTGCGTGCAGGAAATAGACCCTCGTGGTCAGGTTGATCGTGCTCCGGCGTGGTCAATAACCTCTCAGAGTTGGTTTAGCGATTGCTAAGGCGCGACGGCTCACACGTTCGTAGTCGGATCGTCAAAGTCTACTCCACCAAAAACGATAGCCACCATCTCATCGAAAGACAGGGACAACTTCGCCCCTATCAAGTGGTATCAGATTTCCAGGTTGCTCGGTGAGATTTTACCAGTTTTCGTAGTTTAGATCGCATCTGTTATTCATACCTTTAGTCCACGAAAAAGCCACAAAAAAAATTAGGGTTAGATCATCATATCCGAACCAATCTGAGCCTTTGCATAGTCTTTTCAGTATTTTGCTTTGTTGAATTGGCGGTTACATCGTCGTGTCGAGTTGCTGGTCTTAGTGTCTAGTCCTTTAGAGTTTCGAGTTCTTTTCACAGGTTGTCACGCCGCCACCGCATCGTCTTCATAGTTGCCATATACCACCACCATCATCGCCGCTGCCATATCTCATCATCCATCATCACTATCCATTGGTGTCCATATATACCACCACAAATCCTCCACCAATCCAAGTCCAGTTCGTTTTAGGTTTAGTTTCGAGATCCTTTTGATTTCGGATCCGTGTTTTGCTACCTGCGCAGGTGTCGGAAAAAAAAAAGAGTCTGGCACGCTTTGCAGAGCACGTTTTGGCCCAAAAAAAATTCGGCCGAAAATATTTTTTTTCCCTATCTTGATTTTAGGTTCCCCGGAGCGTTTTGAGACACTTGCTATCATAGTGATTTTTGTCGAAATTTTTGGGTCGTCGCAGCCCCCGGATTGCTCCAGAAAAAAAAAATAGTCCAAAAGAAAAAATTCGTGCCCATCTTGCTTATACGACGTGGCAAGAGTTTTGAGACACTCGCCATTGTAGTGAGTTTTTGAAAAAAAAAAGAGGCGCCGAAAAAAAAAAGAAAAAAAAACGAAAATAATAAAAAAATTCCGAGTGTGCTTTTCCCTTGCTTACGTGTATCGTCGTGCTTTTGTTGGTGTTTTATGCTCGCGTCTCTAGCACGGTCTAGCCTAGGACCAGCACAGTACCGTCGTTGAGCGTTTATTCAACCTTGCATCTCTGAATTGATTATTGCTGACCCTTTTTGCTACCATATTATAAGCCATCCCAGCTCCACATACTTCTTCGCCGTGTGCTTGACACCACCTGGCAATCGCTCTATCCAAGCTTTGAGAGTTTTGGCTACAACGGTTGCCGATCACCGCCTGCTACTGGGTAAGAACTGGTAAGAAATTGAGATTCGCTTAAAGGATTTGTGCCCCACCACCACCACCACCACGTCCCAGTAGTCTGTAGGTTTCATATTGTGTGTATCCTATTTCTGCTAACCATGCCAGGATCACACGATGACGAGATCGACTGGGAGAGCATGACCAACAAAGCGCTCTATGATAAATTTCAGCAAATGATGGCTGAGCAGGTACAGGACTTCGTGAACAACTTTGGAGTGGCCATGGAGAAGCTAGATGGTTTGGAGAAGACATTCGACACCAAGATGGACGCCAAGTTCAATGAGGTGCTTGCCCGTCTACCTCCACCAGCTGCAGTTCCTATTCCTTTCGAACGACGAGCGCGACGTGTGCCTCTCGGCCACGCCCAACATCCTGGTACTGTTGATACTGCTGCTACTTCGGTGGCTCGTGCGGCTACTGTCGTTGAGCAGGTTGAAGATTATGATGGTGATTTCGATGATGAGGGAGAGGTTGCTCCAGATCCGCCCCACGGGCAACCACCACCATACGCACCAGGTCGACCACATGGCTACAACCGTAACAGTAGGGCTGCACCACCCCCGCAGGTACGGGATCATGACCATCTCCCTAAACTTAAATTGAATATTCCGACGTTTGAGGGTAGATATGTTCCTGATATATATCTTACATGGGAGTTAGAAACAGAACAACGTTTTACATGCTTACAATTTCCAGAGGATCGACGTGTTGCTGCTGCTGTTTGTTTATTCACTAATTTTGCTTGTGTTTGGTGGTCAGAACATTGTAGAATACACCCTGATAATATTCCAACTACTTGGGCTGCTTTGAAAACTGCTATGCGAAATCGTTGGGTGCCACCTTATTATCAACGTGAATTGCTTCAAAATTTGCAGCGTTTAAGACAAGGGAAAAAATTCTGTAGAAGAATATTATCAGGAATTACAAACTGGTATGATTAGATGTGGTATTGTTGAGGAGAATGAAGCTATGCTTGCACGTTTTATGGGTGGATTAAATAGAGAGATTCAGACTATTCTAGAGTATAAGGAGTATAACACTATCACTCGTTTATTTCATCTTGCTTGCAAAGCTGAACGTGAAGTGCAGGATCGACAGGCAATGGCGAGAACTACTAATTTTGCAGGCCGTACTTCATCATGGACGCCACGTACCTCCTCTACTTCCGCACGTCCTGTTGCAACACCACCTCCTTCAACCTCCAACTCTAATCGCGATACCAGGAAACAGGCTCCTACTGCACCCTCTGCGAAGAGCACACCTTTTGGGCCTGCACAGAGTTCTTCTTCATCTATTGCATCCACAGGGCAAACACATGAGGTTATATGTCGTCGTTGCAAGGGTGGAGGTCACTATGCGAGAGAATGCCCTTCCAAGCGTGTAATGATTGTTACTGAGGATGGTGGATATGCGTCCGCTAGTGATTATGATGAGGAGACTTTGGCACTTATTGCAAGTGACGAACAGGGTGGCGAGGATGCAGAACCAGAAACACAATACATGGCTGCTGATTACGCTGACAGGTATGAAAGTTTAGTTGCTCAACGTGTTCTCAGTGTGCAGGTTACACACGCTGAGCAAAATCAGAGGCACAACTTGTTCCACACAAAGGGAGTTGTGAAAGAGCGTTCTGTTCGCATCATCATCGATGGAGGGAGTTGCAATAACTTGGCTAGCATGGAGATGGTGGAGAAGCTGTCTCTATCCACCAGACCACATCCTCATCCTTATTACATCCAATGGTTCAACAATAGTGGCAAGGTTAAGGTAACACGTACTGTTCGTGTGCATTTTAGCACTGCTACATATTCTGATTATGTGGATTGTGATGTGGTACCCATGCAAGCATGTTCTGTTTTACTTGGTAGACCATGGCAGTTTGATAAAAATTCTGTACACCATGGTAGGACAAATCAGTATACTCTTGTTCATAAGGATCATAATATCACTTTGCTTCCTATGTCTCCCGAACATATTATGAAAGATGACATTGCTAGAGCTAGTAAAGCAAAACAGGAGAAAAATAAGAGTGAAAATCAGATTGTAGCACAGGAATTTGAGCAACACCATAAGCATAATAAACCATCATCTACTGTTGCATCCGAAATAAAATTGAAGAGTGGATGTTTACTTGCTACTAAATCTGATATTAATGATTTGGATGTTGCTACATATGTTTGCTATGCTTTTGTATGTAAAGAGGTATTATTTTCATTCGAGGACATGCCTCCTTCTTTGCCTCTTGCTGTCATTAACATTTTGCAGGAGTTCGCTGATGTCTTTCCACAAGACGTGCCACCGGGATTACCGCCTATTCACGGGATTGAGCATCAGATTGACTTAATTCCCGGTGCATCCCTACCCAACCGTGCGCCCTACCGTACCAATCCAGAGGAGACAAAGGAGATTATGCGTCAAGTACAGGAGCTGCTTGACAAAGGTTATATACGTGAATCCCTTAGTCCTTGTGCTGTTCCTATTATTCTAATGCCTAAAAAGGATGGTACATCGCGCATGTGTGTGGATTGTAGAGGCATTAATAATATTACTATTCGTTATCGTCATCCTATTCCTAGACTAGATGATATGCTTGATGAATTAAGTGGCTCTACAATTTTCTCCAAAGTTGATTTGCGTAGTGGATACCATCAAATTCGTATGAAATTGGGCGATGAATGGAAAACAGCATTTAAAACTAAGTTTGGATTATATGAGTGGCTAGTCATGCCTTTTGGGTTAACTAATGCACCTAGCACTTTCATGAGATTAATGAACGAGGTTTTACGTGCTTTCATTGGACGATTTGTGGTAGTCTATTTTGATGATATATTGATTTTTAGTAGATCTTTGGAGGAACATTTGGAACATTTACGTGCTGTTTTTACTGCGCTACGTGATGCACGTTTGTTTGGTAACCTTGGGAAGTGCACCTTTTGCACCGACCGAGTATCTTTTCTTGGCTATGTTGTTACTCCACAGGGAATTGAAGTTGATACAGCCAAGATTGAAGCTATTGAGAGTTGGCCGCAGCCCAAAACGGTCACACAAGTAAGGAGTTTTCTTGGCCTCGCTGGTTTCTATAGGCGTTTTGTGAGAGATTTCAGCACCATTGCTGCGCCTCTCAATGAGCTTACAAAGAAGGACGTGCCTTTTTCTTGGGGTACCGCACAGGAAGAAGCCTTCACGGTCTTGAAAGATAAGTTAACACATGCTCCTTTACTCCAACTTCCTGATTTTAATAAGACTTTCGAGCTTGAATGTGATGCTAGTGGAATTGGGTTAGGAGGTGTGTTACTACAAGATGGTAAACCTGTTGCGTACTTTTCTGAAAAATTAAGTGGGCCTAGTCTGAATTATTCTACTTATGATAAGGAATTATATGCTCTTGTTCGGACTTTGGAAACATGGCAACATTATTTATGGCCCAAAGAATTTGTTATACATTCTGATCATGAATCTTTGAAACATATTAAAAGTCAAGCAAAACTGAACCGTAGACATGCTAAATGGGTTGAATTCATTGAGACTTTCCCTTATGTCATTAAACACAAGAAGGGTAAAGACAATGTTATTGCTGATGCTTTGTCTCGTCGTTATACTATGCTTTCACAACTTGACTTTAAAATATTTGGTTTGGAGACCATCAAAGATCAATATGTGCATGATGCTGAATTTAGAGACGTGTTGCAGAATTGTAAAGAAGGGAGAACATGGAACAAGTTCGTTATTAATAATGGATTTGTGTTTCGTGCTAACAAGCTATGCATTCCAACTAGCTCCGTTCGTCTTTTGTTGTTACAGGAGGCGCACGGAGGAGGATTAATGGGACACTTTGGCGTGAAGAAGACGGAGGACGTACTCGCTACACATTTCTTTTGGCCAAAGATGAGACGGGATGTTGAGCGTTTTGTTGCTCGCTGCACTACATGTCAAAAAGCTAAGTCACGACTCAATCCTCATGGTTTATATATGCCTTTACCTGTACCTAGTGTTCCTTGGGAGGATATATCTATGGACTTTGTTTTAGGTTTACCTCGAACAAAGAAGGGGAGGGATAGCATATTTGTTGTCGTGGATAGATTTTCTAAAATGGCACACTTTATACCATGTCATAAAAGTGATGATGCTGCTCATGTTGCTGATTTGTTCTTTCGTGAAATTATTCGGTTGCATGGTGTGCCAAATACAATTGTTTCCGATCGTGATGCTAAATTTCTTAGCCACTTTTGGAGATGTTTATGGGCTAAATTGGGGACTAAACTGCTTTTTAGTACTACATGTCACCCCCAAACTGATGGCCAAACTGAAGTAGTCAATAGATCATTGTCTACTATGCTTAGGGCTGTTTTGAAGAATAACCTGAAAATGTGGGAAGAATGCTTGCCTCATATTGAATTTGCTTATAATCGTTCGCTACATTCTACCACTAAGATGTGCCCTTTTGAAGTTGTGTATGGTTTCTTACCTCGTGCACCTATTGATTTGTTGCCTCTTCCGTCTTCGGAGAAAGTTAATTTTGATGCTAAAGAATGTGCTGAATTGATATTAAAGATTCATGAGTTAACTAAGGAAAACATTGAGCATATGAATGCTAAATACAAACTTGCTGGAGATAAGGGTAGAAAACATGTTGTCTTTGCACCTGGAGATCTTGTTTGGTTACATTTGCGTAAGGATAGATTTCCTGATTTGCGCAAGTCAAAGCTAATGCCACGTGCTGATGGTCCTTTTAAGGTGTTAGAGAAAGTAAATGATAATGCATATAAACTTGAGCTGCCTGCAGAGTTTGGGGTTAGCCCCACTTTTAACATTGCAGATTTGAAGCCTTATTTGGGTGAGGAAGATGAGCTTCCGTCGAGGACGACGTCAGTTCAAGAAGGGGAGGATGATGAGGACATCCCTACTAATGTTACACCCACCCCGACTGCTATACATACAGGACCAATTACTAGAGCTCGCGCACGTCAATTGAATTACCAGGTACTTTCGTTTCTTGGAAATCCTTCTAATATTCATGAACATATGATGCTGCCTAAATTGGATACTTTTGTTATACTTATGAGTGAAGGACCTAGCATGGATAAGAAGGATGACCATTGGAGCGGGATCAAGCATGGAGGAGAAGGTGCGCGTGCGGGGAAGAACAATGGAGCTTCCAGTGATGATTTTCGCACATTGAAGCCACCATAATGGGAGCGGGAAGCCTTGGACGAAATATGCATGATGCCACTTTATAAAATTCGTCCATAGGCTAATATAGGTGCTGCGCCACCTTATTTTTGGGCCAGGCCCATGTAATTTCGGAATACCATATTATAGGCTGTTTTTAGAGTCCGTATATATGGAGAAACTGACTTAGGGTCGGTTTCGGACCCCTCCTCCAAGGGGCCACGAAATTCCCTTCTATTCCCCCATATATACAGCCCTTAGGGCTTCGTTTTAGGGTTGGGTTTTGTTTAGATTACAAGTTTGCCATAGCAGCAACTTCGCGTTCTTCGTTTGTGTTCCACGACCAGACAAAGACGTCACAGAACCCCACGTCATCAATAAAGTTTTCCTCTTATATTCGCAATATCCAGATTGCAATCTTAGTTTCTTGCTTGTTCTTCGTTTGCGTGCAGGAAATAGACCCTCGTGGTCAGGTTGATCGTGCTCCGGCGTGGTCAATAACCTCTCAGAGTTGGTTTAGCGATTGCTAAGGCGCGACGGCTCACACGTTCGTAGTCGGATCGTCAAAGTCTACTCCACCAAAAACGATAGCCACCATCTCATCGAAAGACAGGGACAACTTCGCCCCTATCAGATAGATCTCCATGAAGATCAGGAAGAACACTGTATTGAAGATCAAAGAGAGAGAAGAAGCCATCTAGCTACAAGCTATGTACCCATAGGTCTGTGGTGGACTACTCACGCACCATCAGAGGGGCAATGGAGTTGATGTACATGCCCTCCAAGATCGAAACCCCATCTGGCAGATTACCGGAAAAGGCTCCAAGATTGGATCTCTCGGGAACAGAGGCTTGTGTCGGCGGAAAAGTATTTGCTTTGCTCTTTTTGGTGTTGGGGGAATATTTGGGTATTTATAGGACGAGGAATAGGGTCCCGAGACTTGTCAGGAGGAGACGGCAAGCCTACCAGGCACAACAAGGGGGGCCCATGCCTACCAGGCTTGTGATCTCCTCGTAGGTGCCCTGGCGTGCTCTCCAAGTCTAGTAGATCTCTTTCCTTCCAGAAAAGTCATTCCGAAGATTTTATTCCATTGGGACTCCGTTTAATATTCCATATCTGCAAAACTCTTAAACAAGGAAAAAAACTGGCACTAGGCTCTAGATTAATAGGTTAGTCCCAAAAATAATTTAAAATAGCATATTAATGCATATAAAACATCCTAAAAAATAATATAATAGCATGCCATCATAAAATTATAGATACGTTGGAGACGTATCACACCTCTTGGATAACCCTGACTACCTTCAACTTGCAGAACTCCTGAGCGATGAATGCTTTCTTCTCATGAGCTTGGCTTCTCGCCTTTTGCTTTACTGGGCGTGCATTGCAACACACCATGAGGTGGTGCTCAATCACATCCCTTGGGACCCCCACCAGGTCGGACGCGTTCAATGCAAACACGTCCTTGTTTGCACGAAGGAAGGCCACCAACGCCTCCTCTTGCTTAGGAGGGAGGTCAACGCCGATGGTGAAGGTGAGGCCATGGTTCTTGTCGTCTACATGCACCTTCTTCGTCCCCACCTGGTTATGAGAGAACAACTACTTCTTCTTTACCGGCATGGCGTTAGCGGTGTCCCCAGCGTCCTCTAAAGCCTGCGCGACATCCCTAGCGTTAGGGTGCACCGCAGCCACGACCTTGTAGGCGAGCTTGAGTGCGTGAACCACGTCCTTGGCATCTCCGACGACGGAGAGGATGCTGTTGCTCCCAGGCATCTTGATGACATTGTAGCCTGGGTGCGTTGCCGCCATGAACTTGGCGAGGGCGGGGTAGCCGAGGAATGCATTGTACATGAGGTGGATGTGGGCAATGTCGAAGTCAATTTGCTTGGTGATGTAGTTGTAGTGGGTGCCAAAGGTGACGAGGAGGCACACACGCCCCAAGGGGGCGACGGATCTCCTGGCCACCCCAGTGAAAGGCCTAGAGGGGACGAGCTGGTCGTAGGGCGCCTGAAGCACGTTGAAAGTCTCCACGGAGAGTGCGCTGAGGTCGGCTCCACCATCGATGAGGGTCTTGGTGATGGCCACGTTTCTTATGGTCTGCACATCGCATCATGGGGAGTGTACCGGTGGCGGTTGTCTCCTCGGGTGGTCATCGGGGCCGAAGGTGATGTCAACCTTTGACCACGTTTGAAGATGTGAGGCCTCAAGCTGTGGCTGAGCCACGCTCGCCCGGCAGAGGAACCGCTTGACCTGGCGGCTAGAGTCGGGTGCCTGTGATTCACCAAGGATGCAAGCGACCGCGGAGTGGGCCAGACGAAGCAGGGCACGTCCGCATGCCATGGGCTGCTCAGCCTTGGAGGCGACACCGGCCATGGCACCGATGAGCCGAGGCCTGACTACAACCGCAGATGGAGGAGCTTCGTCACGCCCCCCTACCTGGTGCACCAAATGTCGGATTTTGGGCTCCGCAAAACCCAAAGAGGTTTGAACTTAGGGGCGTGTGTGAAGATCCTCACCAGCTCCGGCCACAAGCTCACCGCGCGACAAACTGGCCCGGTGAGCTCACACAATCACGTGAAGAAGACTAGCACACGAGGATTTACCCAGGTTCGGGCCGCTGTGAAGCATAATACCCTATTCTTGCCTTTAGGTGGATTGCCTCACGAGAAGGTTAGTGGATGAACTAGTACAGTGTGTGCAACCTCGCGAGGATGCTTGGGTGGTGTTCGATCTGTCTTGCCACAGTCCCTTCTACAGCGCTGCCTAGCCTCTATTTATAGTGGCCGAGGTCATTGATACGTCTTCAACGTATCTATAATTTTTGATGATGTCATGCTATTATATTATCTGTTTGGATGTTTTATATGCATTAATATGCTATTTTAAATTAGTTTTGGGACTAACCTATTAATCTAGAGCCTAGTGCAGATGGATGTGTGGCCACACAAGGAAGGACCGCATCCGGAATGATGATATACGAGGTAGAGTTGGGGTAGCACCAATTGAAGAGAAGCTTGTCCAACATTGTCTGAGATGGTTTGGGCATATTTATCACAGGCCTCCAGAAGCGCCAGTGCACAGCGAATGGCTTAAGCATGCTGATAATGTCAAAAAAGGTCGGGGTAGACCAAACTTGACATGGGAAGAGTCCGTAAAGAGAGATCTGAAGGACTGGAGCATCACCAAAGAACTAGCCATGGACATGGGTGCGTGGAAGCTTGCTATCCATGTGCCAGAACCATGAGTTGGTCGCGAGATCTTATGGGTTTCATCTCTAGTCTACCCCAACCTGTTTGGGACTAAAGGCTTTGTTGTTGTTGTTGTGAGTTTGAGTTTTGTAGATATGGAATATTAAATGGAGTACAAATGGAATAAAATCTTCGAAATGATTTTTCTAGAAGGAAACAGATCTACCAGACCTGGAGTGCACGCCAGGGCACCTACCAGGAGATCACAAGCCTGGTAGGCGTGCCCCCCCTGGCCGTGCCTGGCAGGCTTGCCGTCTTTTGGCAGGTCTCGGGACCCTATTCTTTGTTCTATAAATACCCAAATATTCCCCCAACACCAAAAAGAGCCAAGCAAATACTTTTCCGCCGACAGAAGCCTCCGTTCCCGAGAGATCCAATCTTGGAGCCTTTTCCGGTAATCTCCCGGAGGGGGTTTCAATCACGAAGGGCATGTACATCAACTCCATTGCCCCTCCGATGGTGTGTGAGTAGTCCACCAAAGACCTACTGGTCCATATCTAGTAGCTAGATGGCTTCTTCTCTCTCTTTGATCTTCAATACAATGTTCTTCATGATCTTCATGGAGATCTATCCGATGTAATACTCTTTTGTGGTGTGTTTGTCAAGATCCGATGAATTGTGGGTTTATGTTCAGATTATCCATGAATCTAATTTGTATCTTATTTGAATCTTTTCTGAATTCTTATATGCATGATTTCATATCCTTGCAAGTCTCTTCGAGTTATTGGTTTAGTTTGGCCAACTAGATTGGTAATTCTTGCAATGGGAGAAGCGCTTGGTTTTGGGTTCAATCTTGCGGTGTCCTCACCCAGTGACATAGTAGGGGTAGCGACGCACGTATTGTAGTATTTCCATCAAGGGTAAGAAGATGGGGTTTTGATCATATTGCTTTAGCTTATCCCTCTACATCATGTCATCTTACTTAACGCGTTACTCTGTTCTTCATGAACTTAATACTCTAGATCCAGGCAGGAGTCGGTCGATGTGTGGAGTAATAGTAGTAGATGCAAAATCGTTTCGGTCTACTTGACATGGACGTGATACCTATATGCATGATCATTGCCTTGGATATCTACATAATTATTCGCTTTTCTATCAATTGCTTGACAGTAATTTGTTTACCCACCATGATATTTTCCTTCAGAGAGAAGCCTCTAGTGAAATCTATGGCCCCCGGGTCTAGTTTCCATAATATATTTTCATATCTATAAACCAAAAATACCAAAAACCCCTTGCTGCAATTTACTTATCTTTTACTTTCCACTTCTGTTTACATCTATCTCTATCAGATCTAGTCCTTGCAAATAACCGTGAAGGGATTGACAACCCCTTTATAGCATTGCGTGGAAGAGTTTGATTCTTTGTGTAGGTGCATCCATTGGTGACTTGCTTGTTCGTCCTACTAGATTGATACCTTGGTTCTCATCAATTGAGAGAAATACTTATCTACTTTGTTGCATCATCCTTTCCTCTTCAAGGGAAAACCAATGCAAGCTCAAGAGGTAGCAGTCCTCTTCCCTTATCGCAAGGGTGGGAAGGGATCCCACAACGACCAAATTTGAAGGGGGACAAGTAGTACATCCTTATCCTGACAAAAGGCGGTCTTCACCTGCAAAGCAACCGGCGGTGATGTAGTGGTGGGCTCGGTGATGATGTCCGTCCTGCCAGGGTCGTGTTCTTGGTCTCGTTGCACCAGAATGGAAACCTTTGGGGGGTGCTTTGGGAACCTGTGTACGTCCTTGCCTCCTTTGCACCAAAGAGGAAACTGTCCTCCCTGCACGCACTGGTGCCCGCCTCGGTTCGTCTTGCGTCATCCTTGCCTTCCTGAGGCTGAGGGCTGCATAGAGATCTCCGCCCCTCGGGAAGCGATCTAGGGAGGCCTCCTCCCCTGTGGGTCTTGGCATTGTTCTCCTCGTGAGGGTGGAGCTCCCATGAGGACCTTGTTCTTGAGTAGGTCCACGCTGGTCTGTACCAGGCCATCGAAGTGAGCTGCGCCCTGGGCCGCATGCTGGTAGGTCTGGGTACCCCCATTCCCAGAACGCCGACAGGTAGGTAGCGAGACATAACGATAGAAGCAAGACAACTAGCATAGTATTGATAGTAGTGGTATCCAGTGAAATGTTCATCTTGCATGAGATCTCGCTTGGAAGAAGAACGATCCGTGAAGTAGACGAACAAGCGTAGTCGAACGAATCCTCACACTCCGAACACTTTTGGAACTCTATCGAGAAGAAGCAATCTGGAAACAACAATCAACAAATGGTACACCACAACATATGCATGACATGATGTGCAAAAATATATGATGCATGTCCATTTAAATATGCAAGGCATGGCAAAGCACAACAATTTAATACTACACATTAAATGAAGCTCAATATGCAACGGGTTGCATATTGACAAAACTCCACATTTGAATTACTTAGTACACTCCCGTTTAGGTACACAACAATATTAAATGTTGATAAACATGGGAATAGGTGAATCTTAAATAACTACACTATCTAGGCATCTTAATTGAGGTCAGAAACAACATACAGTATTTCCGAAGCGACACCATATGTTAATTTAGAAATTGGCCCCGATCTGAACTAACCATATTTTTGATTTGTTAAAAAGGGAAACAAAATGCACCATGTGATTCTACATGCCATTCTAGGTGATCTACATATATGGAACATTTAAAACGGAGCTACGGTCTAAAAGATATGACAAACACAAGATAATATGCCATGAATGCAAAATGCATGAAAATGACAACCACAAGCATTTCAAAACATGGATGCAGCATGATAATATAATGCTACGTGATATTTTGAGCAAGTTTTTTATATGGCATGTCCAAAATGGAGCAACGGTTCAACGACAACAAGCAACACAAGGTTTAGGTATAATCTGCCCAAAAACAACAACATAGAATATTGAACCAACAAATCAACAAGCTACAACAAGCTATAAAGCACAACAAGGGCATGGACATGAATTCTACAATATGCTTAATAATTCATCTAACTGCAGGAACATGAATGGAAGCATGTATCAATAGCAAATGAACTCACAAGATGACATGTTGAAACGGCATTTTAGGGACATAGAGAAAATGCCAGTTTTTAATAGAGTAGTTTTTATCACAAAGGCATATTGACAGAAATAAAACCATATTCTATAGTGCATATATTGGCATGAAACTTAACAGCATGCTAGAGGACATTATGCACTACAAATAACTCCATTGCACCAACCCCAAAGGGGCTGTAAATCAATAGCAAAACACATGGCAAGACGACAACAAAATATTATAGATTCCAGACTTATAATCATTTTGGACATATCAAAACAACAACATTTTTATAGCATGTTGTCAACAAGAAAACAACATCTAAACATGGATTATCATGGCAACCAAAAAGACCAGGGGCTAGTGCACATGTCAAAGGTCATATCTCATTATCAAAAATAATTCATATGAAGCATGGATTTAATCACACAAAAATAAGAAAAGGGGATCACAACAAAAATAACATACACCAAACTTATTCAAATGACAAAACTAATTGTACAGATGGATACAATGGATTTTTCTACCCCCAAAACATATAAAATATGTATATGTTCATGTAGAAAAATATGTCGGAATTAATTATGCAAGTTTATGACATAAACCTATTAGGAAGTTATTATGTGCAAATTAAATGCAAACATCACATTAAACATTATTATCATGCATGAAAATGTGTTACAATTAATATAACATTTTACATATATTGTTATGTTTGATACCGATGCACGGTTAAAAAATTATGCGCAATGCAAAATCATGTCATTTCTGCAAATAAAAGAAAATAACATGTTAAATGTTTTTATCATTTATGAAAGCGGGACATGCTAATCAACATGAAATTCTACACGTTTTACATATATAAAACATTTTGATCCGGTGCACGGTTAATTATTTATCGACATTTCAAAATCATGGTTTTTTCTATAATTTGCAATATCCTGGTTTTATTGGAAAACACCGCAAACGGAAAAAAATGACCACGGGACGAATTTGCACAGGGCCAAAAAGTGGAAGAGGGCGCTAGATAATCATAGAGTGCACTAGGCGTCAAATAGGCAGAGGGGGGAGGCCTCACCTTGTGGGCCTTGCCCGTTGGTGAAGCTGGGACGAGGCAGAGGGAGTTGGGCCCCGAGCGGAGGGGCGCCCCATGCGCGGCCCACGCGAGGTCGGTCAACGCAGGGAGAGGGAGCTCTCCTCCTCATTCTCGATCAGGAGCAGAACGCAGGAGGCGGTGGCGTCTTCACGCAAGGACGATGGTCGGCGGGAGCTCCGGGGACGACCGGGAATAGGGAGATCCGGTCGGTGGGGCACCTGATCCGACGACAGGAGGCCGAGCGAGGAACTGCGGTGAGGGGAGATCCGCTGGCGGCGACTGCTCCCCTGCAGCCAGCGGCCATGGCGGGGCAGAGGCAGGGCATGGCGAGGCGGATTGCTCCGGTAACTACGGGCGGCGCGAGCCGAACGGCGGCGAGGAGCTTCGGCGGCGACACGGGAGTTCGGGAGGAGCCGGCGGCTGCGAGCGCCGACGGGCTTGTCCGGGCTCAGATGGGCTCGAGCGGGCCCTGATCTGGGCCGGGAGGCCCTGGCGGTGCTGGGAGGTGGGAGGCGCGCAGGTGGCGACTGGAGTCTGGGGGGATGAAAAACGATGTAGCTAGGGGCCAGGGTTGCCAGATTTGGCATGGGGAGGGGTTTAAATAGAGAAGGGGGCTAGGGTTAGTTGTTTTAGTCCATTTTCGGACAGTACGATGTCGATCGGACGGCTCTAGACGCGGAGGGGGTTAGGGGTAGACTAATTGGGCTGTATAGAGTGGTGGTGGGCTAAGAAGAGAGGGGGGTTGCGGCCCATGACAGGGTTTTAAAAAACTGAAAATGTTGACAAATAAACCGACGTCGATGCCGCTACGGTTGGTCGTTCGGGTATAAAATGACCTTTGATTGCGACGAAATTTGATAGGCGGTCTACCTACCATAAAAGAGTACAACACGCCAACTGTCGAACCAAACCGAGAATATTTCCACGTGCTTTTAAGAAAAATATTTTATCGATGTCGCGGGCGCGTGCGTGTTTGGTTGGTCTCGAAATGGTGGATGACACGAACGGAAAAAACCGACAACTATGAACGGATGCATGTTTTGAAAAACGAGTGATGATGCTAAGCAGATGATGTGAATGATGCGATGATGAATGCAACAAACAGAAGAATCACGCGATGACAACAAAATGAATGGGGAATCTTCTGGAGTGTCGGTCTCGGGCTGTTACAACTTCGCCGGCTCGGGGGGTCGGGACACATTCCGCCCCGGCGACACGCGCCTCCACGATCTCCGCCGGCGGTATTGGAGGTGCTCGATGTAGCACTGATTATCATTCCTCCCTCCCAAAGCGCCATTACTCCCCATCGCCATGCTAGACACGGGCTCGGGTCTAGCGGCGGGTCAGACGGCACGGGAGAAGAGGCCACCCAACAAGGGTGTGGAGGCCGCAGGCGGCACGCGACGGCATGACATGCTTGCAATTTTAGGGCTATTTCGCTCTTTCTCTGGGTAGGAAGGGCAACGAAGAGGGCCAGGGGCGGGAGCATGGGGATCTAATGCACCATGCTCTGCCCCTTTCCTCCATTTATACCCCCGTACGGGGCAGGGGGATCTGATCTGCTATGCATGATCCCCACTATCGTTGTCCCATGTGGGGGGCGTTACTACAGACAGGAAGTCTAACTGACAGCCCGAGCCGCATAAGATACTTGCGTGCGGGCCGAGACAGTGGCCTGGCAGGCCTCGGCCCGCGGTCTGGTGTTGTCAACTGCGCGTCCTAGTGCGCTCCATTCCGTGGCTAACGACACGTGGCGATCTCGATCGGCGTGTCGGGGAAATCGAGGTTCTCCAGCGAGCGCTAACACGCCAGCCCTGCTGCTAGCAGGCGTTGAAGGTAAGCCGACAAGGTCCGCCGTTCCGAGCCGCCGGACCTCCCCGGCTTCGGGGACTATTATCGAGGGGATAACCCCGGGGTAGGCTCAAGTGGGTCACAACCGCTTGAAAAACATTACTAGGCGATCGATGCCCCTGGTGGGCCGGCTCCCCGTCCCGGACTAACTCGGGGCAAGGGCCCTTGTGGTCCGGCGCCAGGATGACCCGCCGGCCAGCGGGTCAGCGCCTTTTCCATTAGCATGTACGACAGGAGGGCGACGCATCAGCAGGGCGTGGCAATAGTGCTCCTAGTACTGCTGACTAGGGCACGTGTGTCTACAATGGAGCCGGCCGTACAACTGACCTCGGCCTACTACGACCGGGCGAGGTGGCACGCCCCAAACCACTCCATGACCTGACCCCGCATGGCTATAGGGGAGCCGACCATACTGTTGACCACGTCCGACTACGCCCAAGCGACGCTACGCAATGCAACCCATGCCGCAGCGTGACAAGCATGCACCAATGGCCACGGCTGTCCAGCGGGCCCCCACTCCCGAGGGGACCTTGCAGCCAGCGGCCCCCGCACGCGACAATACTTCCTAGCTAGTGCCCCCCTGGCCAGCTAGAGAGGCCACCAACCGGGTCCCACCCACATTATCTCATGCAGATAGTAAGCCGGGGGCTGGCCTATAAAACCCCCTGGCACCCCCCATGCAGCGGGGAGAGTTCTTAATACACACACACACGGAGAAGAAAAGGTGGATAGCAAGCTCCTTCTTCCTTCCTTAGCAAAGAACTCAAGGAGCCACCATGTAGATCTTCTCCGTTGTCAACTAGACAAGCAGGACTAAGGGTGTTACCTTCCACGGAGTGCCCCGACCCTGGGTACATCATGTCTCCTGCGCCGCTTGTCCCCAATCCCGTCTCCAGAGCCCATCTACGTCCATTCGGCCCCAACCACGTTTGATAAGCCACCCCATGGCATCTATCGTGACAAAACGACGACACTATGGAAATATTGTCCACAATGGTAATACAAGTAGTTGTGCCAAATTTGGAAAAATAATCATGGATTATACCATTTCCTCTTGCATACGCATTGGAATCCACACAAGTTCATACTAGATAGGCCATTTCATGATTTTTTTCAAACATGTTGTACTACAAGTTTAGTATTTTTCCCACAATCTAGTACACACAAGATGGCTCCATGCAAAATAATTTCATCTTTTGATCCTTTTTTCATTTTCTGTATTTATTTTCCAAATGGGGTCAAACTTGAAGTGTTGACCATTGATACAAAAAGGTTTGGAATTCCTACTTTGTTTGTCCCATGTTTATTCACCACCAACATTAGAGCATAAAATATATTTTTGCAATTTTTAGGACCAAACTACATCACATTGTAGTTCAAGTTTGGGCAATTTCTGATAATTCATGAAAATTAAACTAAATAGATGGAATATAGCTATAATAGTCTCAAATTACTGAAACTTGGTGAGTGGTCATCCAATGTGACCTACACTAAAAATAAAATGGAACAAATTTCAAAACTATTTGAGGCACTTCCTTCACAAAAACGACATTTATAGGACTTGGAAAATGAAAAAAATGATTTTTACTACAAAATAAATGCAAATTCCTATGAAACATTGTCCACAATGGTAACACAAGTAGTTTTGGAAAATTTGGGCAAATAATCATCGATTATGCCTTGTATGTGGCCATTTCCATGACCATAATGTTGGGGAACGTTGCATGGGAAACAAAAAAAATTCCTACGCACACGCAAATCTATCCATGGTGATGAGCATCTACGAGAGGGAGAGTGGATCTGCATACCCTTGTAGATCGCTAAGTGGGAAGCGTTAAGAAACGCGGTTGGTGTAGTCGAACGTCTTCGTGATCCAAATCACCGTGCGTCCCGCGATCCAATCACGATCCATCCCACGAAGTTGATCACGATCCGTCCCACGAACTTGATCACGATCCGTCCCACGAACATGATCATGATCTGTCCGATCTAGCGCCGAACTGATAGCACCTCCGCGTTCAGCACACGTACAACTTGATGACGATCTCCACCGTCTTGATCCAACAAGAAGGAGTGGAGAGGAAGAAGAGTCCTCCGGCAGCGTGATGGCGCTCCGGCGACGGTGGTGGAGCAATTCCGGCAGGGCTTCGCCTAAGCACTGTAGAAATCCGATCTAGAGGAGAAACTATGCACTGGAGGAACGGGTAGCACGTGGCTGAAAAACTTGTGCAAAAACCCTAAAACCTCTAGTATATATAAGAGGAGAGGAGGAGAGGCCTTGGCACAAGGGCCAAGGCCTCCTTGCTTCGGCCGAAGGAGAGAGGGAGAGGTGGAGTCCACCTCCAATCCTAGTAGGACTAGGATTCACCCTATTTTGCCTTTTTTCCACTTTTTCTCTTAGGCCTTTTTCCTCCAGCCGCATGGGCCTCTTGTGGATGTTCCACCAGCCCACTAAGGGCTGGTTTACACCCTCCTACAGCCCATGTAGCCTCTTGGGTCGAAATACCCCTCCCGGTGGCCTCCCGGTACACTACCGGCACTCCCGGTACACTACCGATGAGCCCCAAACTTTTCCGGCGACCAAAACAAGACTTCCTATATATGAATCTTTACCTCCGGACCATTTCGGAGCTCCTCATGACGTCCGGGATCTCATCTGGGACTCCGAACAACCTTCGGTCACCACCATACATAACTCTATACTACCGAAACGTCACCAAACCTTAATTGTGCAGACCCTGCGGGTTCAAGAACTATGTAGACATGACCGAGACACCTCTACGGTTAATAACCAATGGAGGGACCTAGATGTCCACATTGGTTACTACATATTCTACGAAGATCTTTATCGGTCGAACCTCTATGTCAAGGATTCAGTTAATCCCGTATGTTGTTCCCTTTGTTCTTGGTATGTTACTTGCCCGAGATTCGATCGTCGGTATCTCCATACCTAGTTCAACCTCGTTACTGGCAAGTCTCTTTACTCGTTCCGTAATACAAGATCTCGTAACTAACACTTAGTCACATTGCTTGCAAGGCTTATTGTGATGTTGTATTACCGAGTGGGCCCTGAGATACCTCTCCGTCACACGGAGTAACAAATCCCAGTATTGATCCATGCCAACTCAACAGACACCCTCGGAGGCACCTGTAGAGCACCTTTATAGTCACCCAGTTACGTTGCGACGTTTGATACACACAAGGCACTCCTCTGATGTGCGTGAGTTACATGATCTCATGGTCATAGGAACATATACTTGACATGCAGAAAACAGTAGCATTAAACTGACACGATCATAAGCTACGTTTGTAGTTTGGGCCTTGTCCATCACATCATTCTCCTAATGATGTGATCCCGTTAACCAAGGACATCTCATGTCCATGGCTAGGAAACCTTAACCATCTTTCGATTAACGAGCTAGTTCACTAGAGGCATACTAGGGACATTGTGTTTGTCTATGTATCCACACATGTATCCATGTTTCCAATTAATACAATTCTAGCATGGATAATAAACAATTATCATGAACAAGGAAATATAATAATAAACACTTTATTTATTGCCTCTAGGGCATATTTCCAATAGTCTCCCACTTGCACTAGAGTCAATAATCTAGCTCACATCACTATGTGATTTACATTGTAATGAATCGAACACCCATACAGTTCTGGTGTTGATAATGTTTAGCTCTTGGAAGAGGTTTAGTCAACGGGTCTCCAACATTCAGATCCATGTGCACTTTGCAAATATTTATGTCCTTCTCCTCGATGTAATATCGGATGGAGTTGAAGCGTCGCTTTATATGTCTGGTCCTCTTGTGAAACCTTGGTTCCTTGGCTAGAGCAATGGCACCAGTGTTGTCACAGAACAGGCTCATTGGATTTAGTGCACTGGGCACTACTCCAAGATCTGTCATGAACTGCTTCATCCAGACACCTTCCTTCGCTACCTCTCAGGCTGCGATGTATTCCGCTTTCGCACGTAGAATTAGCTACCACGCTTTGCTTGGAACTGCACCAGCTTACCGCTCCTCTGTTAAGAATAAATACGTATCCGGTTTGCGACTTAGAGTCATCCGGATCAGTGTCAAAGCTTGCATCGACATAACCCTTTACGACGAGCTCTTCATCACCTCCATAAACGAGAAACATTTCCTTAGTCCTTTTCAGGTACTTAAGGATATTCTTGACCGCTTGCCAGTGCTCCATTCCAGGATCACTTTGAAACCTTCCGGCCATACTTATGGCAAGGCTGACATCGGGTCTTGTGCACAGCATTGCATACATGATAGAGCCTATGGCTGAAGCATAGGGGATGACACTCATCTTTTCTCTATCTTCTGCAGTTACTGGGCATTAAGTCTTACTCAACTTCACACCTTGTAACACAGGCAAGAATCCCTTCTTGGACAGATCCATTTTGAACTTCTTCAAAACTTTATCAAGGTATGTGCTTTGTGAAAGTGCTATTAAGCGTCTCGATCTATCTCTATAGATCTTAATGCCTAATATGAAAGCAGCTTCTCCTAGGTCCTTCATTGAAAAACTCTTGTTCAAATATTCCTTCACGCTTTCCAGCATTTCTATATTGTTTCCAATCAGCAATATGTCATCCACATATAATACTAGAAACGCTATAGAGCTCCCACTCACTTTCTTGTAAATACAAGCTTCTCCGTAAACTTGTATAAACTCAAATGCTTTGATCACCTCATCAAAGCGCTTATTCCAACTCTGAGATGCTTGCACCAGTCCATAAATGGATCGCTGGAGTTTGAAAACTTTGTCAGCATTCTCTGGATCGATAAAACCTTTGGGTTGCATCATATACAACTCTTCCTCAAGGAAACCGTTGAGGAACGCTATTTTGACATCCATCTGCCAAATTTCATAGTCGAAATAAGCAGCTATTGCTAACATGATTCTGACAGACTTAAGCATCTCTACGGGTGAGAAAGTCTCATCGTAAGCAACTCCTTGAACTTGTGAAAAACCCTTTGCCACAAGTCGAGCTTTATAGACCGTGACATTACCGTCCGCGTCTGTCTTCTTCTTAAAGATCCATTTGTTCTGAATGGCCTTTCGCCCTTCAGGTAATACTTCCAAAGTCCATAATTTTTTTCATACATGGATCCCATCTCGGATTTCATGGCCTCTAACCATTTCTCGGAATTCGGGCCCATCACTGCTCCTCCATAGCTCGTAGGTTCATTGTTGTCCAACAACATGACCTCTAAGACACGGTTGCTGTACCACTCAGGGGTAGTACGCGGCCTTGATCCGAAGCTTCATGATCATCATCATTAACTTCCTCTTCTACCGTCGTAGGTTCCATAGAAACATCTTTCTACACCGCACTACTTTCTGGTTGAAGTAAAGGTTCAATAACCTCATCAAGCTCTATTTCCCTCCCACTCAATTCTTTCGAGAGAAACTCTTTCTCAAGAAATGTTGCGTTCTTAGCGACAAACACTTTGCCTTCGGATCTGAGATAGAAGGTATACCCGACTGTCTCTTTCGGGTATCCTATGAAGACGCATTTCTCCGCTTTGGGTTCCAGCTTTTCAGGCTGAAGCTTTTTTGACATAAGCATCACATTCCCAAACTTTAAGAAACGACAACTTTGGCTTCTTGCCAAACCATAGTTCATATGGCCTCGTCTCAACAGATTTTGATGGTCCCCTATCTAAAGTGAATGTAGCTGTCTCTAATGCATAACCCCAAAACGATAGTGGCAAATCAGCAAGAGACATCATAGAACGCACCATATCCAATAAGGTTCGATTACGACGTTCGGACACACCATTACGCTTTGGTGTTCCGGGATATGTCAACTGTGAAACAATTCCACACTGTCTTAAGTGACTGCCAAACTCATAACTCAGATATTCACCTCCTCGATCAGATCGCAGGAACTTAATCTTCTTGTTACGATGATTCTCAACTTCACTCTGAAATTGCTTGAACTTTTCAAATGTTTCAGACGTATGTTTCATTAAGTAAATATACCCATATATACTTAAGTCATCAGTGAAGGTGAGAAAATAACGATATCCACCACGCGCTGTGACATTCATTGGACCGCACACATTAGTATGTATGATTTCCTCACTCGCCCGTTCCATTGTTCCAGAGAATGGCGTTTTAGTCATCTTGCCCATGAGGCATGGTTTACATGTGTCAAGTGATTCAAAATCAAGTGACTCCAAAAGTCCATCAGCATGGAACTTCCTCATGCGTTTTACACCAATATGACCTAAACGGCAGTGCCACAAGAAAGTGGTACTATCATTATCAACTCTACATCTTATGGCATCAATGTTATGAACATGTGTGTCATCACTATCAAGATTCAATACGAATAAACCCCTAACACTGGGTGCATGACCATAAAAGATATTACTCATATAAATAGAACAACCTTTATTCTCTGATTTAAATGAGTAACCGTCTCGCAATAAACAAGATCCAGATATAATATTCATGCTGCATGCACTAAATAACAATTATTCAGGTTCATCGCTAATCCCGATGGTAATCAAAGAGAGAGCGTGCCGACGGCGATCACATCAACCTTGGAACCATTTCCCACGCGCATCGTCACTTTGTCCTTTGTCAGCCTTCGTTTATTCCGTAGTTCCTGCTTTGAGTTGCAAATGTGAGCAACCGAACCGGTATCAAATACCCAGGCACTACTATGAGAGCTAGTAAGGTACACATCAATAACATGTATATCATATATACCTTGTTTGTCGTTGGCCGCCTTCTTGTCAGCCAGGTACTTGGGGCAGTTCCGCTTCCAGTGACCAGTTCCCTTGCGATGAAAGCACTCAGTTTCTGGCTTGGGTCCATGCTTGGGCTTCTTTACAGGAGTAGCAACTGCTTTGCCATCCTTCTTGGTTTTACCCTTCTTGCCCTTGCCCTGGACCTTGCCATTTTTCTTGAAACTAGTGGTTTTATTGACCATCAACACTTGATGTTCTTTCTGGATTTCAGACTCAGCGACTTTTAGCATCGCAAACAGCTCGGCGACTGACTTGTTCATCCCATACATGTTATAGTTCATCACAAAGCTCTTGTAACTAGGTGGCAGTGATTGAAGAACTCTATCAGTGATTGGCTCTGGCGGAAGGGCAATTCCCAACTCCGCTAGACGAGTTGAATACCCAGACATTCTGAGTATATGTTCACTGATAGACCCGTTCTCCTCCATCTTGCAAGCATAGAACTTATCGGAGGTTTCATACCTCTCGATCCGGGCGTTCTTCTGAAAGATAAACTTCAACTCCTGGAACATCTCATATGCTCCATGACGTTCAAAACATCCTTGAAGTCTCGGTTCTAGGCCATACAATATCGCACACTGAACTATTGAGTAATCTCTAGTACGTGCCTCCCAAGCGTTCTTAACGTCTTCGGAGGTCATGTCTTCTGGTTGGTCACCAAGCGGTGCATCAAGGACATATGATTTCTGGGAAGCCGTGAGGATAATCCTCAGATTACGGGCCCAGTCAACAAAGTTACTTCCATCATCTTTCAACTTAGCTTTCTCTAGGAACGCATTAAAATTCAGGGGTGCTACTGCGCGAGCCATTGATCTACAACATAAATATGCAAAGTTTACTTAGACTATTGTTCAAGATAATGAGTTTAGTTAATCAAATTACTAAAGCTCCCACTCAAATTGACATCCCTCAGGTCATCTGAGTGTCACATGATCCAAATCCACCAACTCAAGTCCGATCATTACATTAGTTGAGGTGGCTTCAATGGTGAACATCATTATGTTGATCATATCTACTATATGACTCATGTTCGACCTTTCGGTCTCTTGTGTTCTGAGGCCATGTTTGTACATGCTAGTCTCATCAAGTTTAACCCGAGTGTTCTGCGCGTGCAACAATGGCTTGCACCCGTTGTATGTGAACATAGAGTCTATCACACCCGAGCATCACGTGGTGTCTCAACACGACGAACTTTCGCAACGGTGCACACTCGGGGAGAACACAATTTATCTTGAAATTTTAAGTGAGGGATCACCTTATAATGCTACTGTCGTACTAAGCAAAACAAGGTGCATAAAAGGATTAACATCACATGCAATTCATAAGTGACATGATATGGCCATGAACTTGTGCTTTAGATCTCCATCTTGAAAGCACCGGCATGATCTCCATCGTCACCGGCACGACACCATGATCTCCATCATCTTGATCTCCATCAACGTGTCGCCATCGGGGTTGTCACGCCCTGCATGCTTCTACTACTATTGCTACCGTTTAGCGATAAAGTAAAGCATTACATAGCGCTTAATGATTGACACGCAGGTCATACAATAATTAAAGATAACCCTATGGCTCCTCCCGGTTGCTGTACTCATCGACATGCAAGTCGTGAAATTCTATACATCACATGATCATCTCATACATCACATATATCACATCATGTAATTGGCCATATCACAT
The DNA here is from genome assembly GCA_022496015.1 of Hordeum marinum. Lineage (NCBI taxonomy): Eukaryota > Viridiplantae > Streptophyta > Magnoliopsida > Poales > Poaceae > Hordeum > Hordeum marinum. The sequence goes on from CM039676.1 coordinate 148,437,335, forward strand.
CACAACATACCCTGCAAAAACAAGTTAGACGTCCTCTAATTGTTGTTGCATGTTTTACGTGTCTGCTATGGTTTTCTAGCAAGGACGATTCTCACCTACGCATAAACCACAACGGCGATACATAATTTGCTTTTCAACATTCTCAAGGACCGCCTTTGTCGTACCCGATCCAACTAAAGTGAGAGAACTGGCACCCGCAAGCCATATATGCAACAAGTTGCGGTCAAGGGAACTGGTCTCTCGTAAGCGTACGAGTAATGTTGGTCCGGGCCGCTTCATCTCACAATACCGCTGAACCAAAATCCGACCAAGGGAGGAAGCAATCTAAGCATCAACGCCCACAAACCTTTTGTGTTCTACTCGAGATCTCATCAACACATAGACCTAGCTCATGATGCCACTGTTGGGGAACATTGCATGGGAAACAAAAAATTTCCTACGCACACGCAGAGCTATCCATGGTGATGAGCATCTACGAGAGGGAGAGTGGATCTACATACCCTTGTAGATCGCTAAGCGGGAAGCGTTAAGAAACGATGTTGGTGTAGTCGAACGTCTTCGCGATCCAAATCGCCGTGCGTCTCGCGATCCAATCATGATCCATCCCACGGACTTGATCATGATCCGTCCCACGGACTTGATCACGATCCGTCCCATGAACTTGATCACGATCCGTCCGTTCTAGCGCCGAACGGACGACACCTCCACGTTCAGCACACGTACAGCTTGATGACGATCCCCACCGTCTTGATCCAGCAAGAAGGAGTGGAGAGGAAAAACAGTTCTCTGGCAGTGTGATGGCGCTCCGGTGATGGTGGTGGAGCAATTCCGGCAGGGCTTCGCCTAAGCACTGCAGAAATCCGATCTAGAGGAGAAACTATGCATTGGAGGAACAGGTAGCACGTGGCTGAAAAACTTGTGCAAAAACCCTAAAACCTCTAGTATACATAAGAGGAGAGGAGGAGAGGCCTTGGTACAAGGGCCAAGGCCTCCTTGCTTCGGCCGAAGGAGAGAGGGAGAGGTGGAGTCCACCTCCAATCCTAGTAGGACTAGGATTCACCCTATTTTGCCTTTTTCCACCTTTTCTCTTAGGCCTTTTTCCTCCAGCCGCATGGGCCTCTTGTGGATGTTCCACTAGCCCACTAAGGGCTGGTTTACACCCTCCTACAGCCCATGTAGCCTCTTGGGTCGAAATACCCCTCCCGGTGGCCTCCCGGTACACTACCGTCACTCCCGGTACACTACCGATGAGCCCGAAACTTTTTCGGCGACCAAAACAGGACTTCCTATATATGAATCTTTACATCTGGACCATTCTGGAGCTCCTCGTGACGTTCGGGATCTCATCCGGGACTCCGAACAACCTTTGGTCACCACCATACATAACTCTATACTACCGAAACGTCACCAAACCTTAAGTGTGCAGACCCTGCGGGTTCGAGAACTATGTAGACATGACCGAGACACCTCTATGGTCAATAACCAATGGCGGGACCTGTATGTCCACATTGGTTCCTACATATTCTACGAAGATCTTTATCGGTCGAACCTCTATGTCAAGGATTCAGTTAATCCCGTATGTTGTTCCCTTTGTTCTTCGGTATGTTACTTGCCCGAGATTCGATCGTCGGTATCTCCATACCTAGTTCAACCTCGTTACTGGCAAGTCTCTTTACTCGTTCCGTAATAAAAGATCCCATAACAAACACTTAGTCACATTGCTTGCAAGGCTTATTGTGATGTTGTATTACCGAGTGGGCCCTGAGATACCTCTCCCTCACACGGAGTAACAAATCCCAGTATTGATCCATGCCAACTCAATAGACACCCTCGGAGACACCTGTAGAGCACCTTTATAGTCACCCAATTACGTTGCGACGTTTGATACACAAAAGGCACTCCTCCGATGTCCATGAGTTACATGATCTCATGGTCATAGGAACATATACTTGACATGCAGAAAACAGTAGCATTAAATTGACACGATCATAAGCTACGTTTGTAGTTTGTGCCTTGTCCATCACATCATTCTCCTAATGATGTGATCCCGTTATCAAATGACATCTCATGTCCATGGCTAGGAAACCTTAACCATCTTTCGATTAACGAGCTAGTTCACTAGAGGCATACTAGGGACATTGTGTTTGTCTATGTATCCACACATGTATCCATGTTTCCAATTAATACAATTCTAGCATGGATAATAAACAATTATCATGAACAAGGAAATATAATAATAAACACTTTATTTATTGCCTCTAGGGCATATTTCCAACACATAATGGGGTCAAACTTGAAGTGTTGAAGCTATTTTGTTTGAATTTTTTTACTTTGCTACTCCCTAGTTCATCTACCAAACCAATATATTTAGGACTAAACTAATTTGGTTCATTCAAGTGCATCCACCAAACTAATATATTCTGGCTAAATGATTTTAACAAAGGAACAACAATTCACACCCTAGATGGTGTAATACATAAAGTAGTTGAATGGGGGGGGTCCATTCCCCGCCTCCTTTTGTAAAGAAAAACGTTGTATAAATATATCAATCAGAATTGGGGGTCCATCCTCCGCCTCCGTGGGTTGAAGTCTCCATAAAATGTACGATAGCGTTGGAAGATTCCTTAAGGATTTGTTGATAATTTGCTAATTTATTAATACCTCCATCTGAAATTAATGAATATGGATTTATCTTAGTTGCACACACACACACACACACACATATATATACATATATAAACATATAACATTTACGCAACAAGTAATTCAGGACAGAGAGAGTATTTAAATTCATTAAAACTGTAAAGTTTTCCAGCATGCTTATGTCATTGGAGTTTTCAGTTGTTGGATGTGAACTTCCAAGCGTTTCTGGCCATCCAGTTAAATTTTGAGCATTTAACACAATATTTATAGGCAGCGGCTCCCCCAACAAAATTAGGGCTAGTTCTTTTCGAGCTTCTAGTATTTTATTGTCAAAATAAGCCAAAGTGCAAAAGTACTCCTTTTTTATTAGTTTTGTTAGGGTCTCATTTTTTATGAGCTACCTTAACTTAATTTCACCTTCTCCTCTTCAGAATGGAAAAAAGTTGTGGGAGAGAAGCTTCCTGCGGCTTGCAGGGTGGAGTGAGCCAGTGAGGCATGCGAGGCGGGGCGTTTCATGAGGTGGGAAGCAGGAGGCGACTGGCGGCACATGGTGAGGCCGAGCGAGACAGGAGGCGACTGACGTCTCGTGGTGAGGCAGGGCGGGGAAGGAGGTGGTCAGCGGAGTGCGTTGAGGCAAAGGCGGGGCTGGATTATTTTTTCCTTCATATCTGTTTAGGTTGGCTTATTATAAGAACTGTAGGTTGAATACCCGAAAACACAGAGACTTTTGTGTAAAATGATCATGATGGCGAACCTGGCAGAAACAATGTGTTCTTTATTATTAGTTAAAGATAAAGATAAAGATACCCATGCCTACTATTAACAAGGCTAATGCTTCTGCCCATTCATCGTAATTGCTTCCGTCCCGTACTAAAAGTTTTTAATTAAAAATGTAAACGTGATAATTTCGTCCCTTCATCCATGAGGGAGGCTTCATTATTTTCCAGTGCAATGACGTAGTGGCCCAACTCAGCCAGCACAACCGAACTCAATTGGCCCACTCACATGCTGGAAAATGCTTGCACCCCGTTTTATATATAAAGAAAACCACCAAACCACAAGGTCCAACAAAGTTCACAATGCAACACATGCACACAAAGGTAGCACACATAGTACACACAGGTTCTGCAGAGGGCTTAGCTCAACAAGCCCAAAAAATAATAAACAAGTGACGGCACAATGGAGAACGCCTAATCCGGATCTAGTGGTGGTGGAGGGGGCGGGGGCGCCAAGCAAAGAGCCATCTCGAGATGATCGACAATGATGGAGGTGATGATGTCTCGCTCCCTATGGCGGCTAAGGGCCGCCAAAGCTGCAAGAAACCACACATTTTGAGCACTTCTTAAGTAGCACATTGACAAGGCATACCCTGGATCACAAGATTATTCTGGACCATTGAAAGCGTCCAGGCCAGGACCCTAATAGTCAGCAACCTAGTGTGGCAAGAAGCAGGCGACGAGGCTTGGAGTTTGGCGAAGAGGTCGAGGAAGTTGTTATGGCACCAACTACCGCCCACCACTTCGCTCAGGAAACTCCAAAGGAATTGAGCGGCCATGCGGGAGAAGAAGATGGGGTTCAAGTATTTTTTTTGAATTCCACAGAGCTAACACATTCCATCTCCAGGGCCATTCCGCTTGAGAACCTGAAAGCACAACATGCTCCCTTGGTGGTTTTGATAATTCATGACAACATACATTATCTCTTCGACTGATATTATTAGCTAGTATCTTTCAGATACAGTCTATAGAGAGGTTTGGCAAAAGGAGATTGTGGACATACCCCAAGATGCAAGGAAATAGGTTGGCCAAGCTTCAAGCAAGAGGACTCTACATTATATTTGTGAGAAATCACTTTGAGTCCATAGGAAAGCCAATACTATTAAAAGGGGGTAAGGTTTTTTTGGTGAACAATACGCTCAAACATGCACAAGTGATAGTCGCCAAAAACATCCACAAACTCTCCCACCAAAGTCTGTTCTATACCTAACACTCAAAATCGGTGCAACCAACTTTCCCATACCGGTGCCACCGATTCCAGAACCTAGACAGACTCAACCAAACCCTAGCCACTTCGGTGCAACTGATTCCATACTGGTGCCACCGAGTTTAGGTTGCCAACTTCCTGTTACGCAAATTCACATTTTCGGTCCCACCGAGAATGTTGGATCGGCATCACCAAGATTGGAAATCTGACCGTTGGTCACCTTATCGGTGCAACCGAGTTTCCTATATCGGTCTCACCGAGATTCAAAATTTGCCACCTTTTGGTCACTTCGGTACCACTGAGATTAACACATCGGTGTCACCGATGTGGTCATTTTGTGTGTAACGTTTGGATTTTTGGGGATGCCTATATATACCCCTTCACCACCACCTACTCGAAAGAGAAGCACTCAGAACTATTCCACATTTGCCCCATCTAGTTTTCTGAGAGAGAACCACCTACCCTTGTGTTGAGGTCAAGATATTCCACTCCAATCATATGGATCTTGATCTCTAGCCTCCCCAAGTAGCTTTCCACCAATCCCATCTCTTCCGCCATGCCAAATCTGTGAGGGAGTGATTGGGTGCTGAGGAGTCTATCATCTTGAAGCACAAGAGCAAGGAGTTCATCGTCATTACCGAGCCTATTACCTTTTGGAGGGTGGTGCCTCCTAGATTGGTTAGGTGTTGCTTGGGAGCCTCCTACTTCGTGTTGTGGAGTGAACCAAGAAGTTTGTAAGGGCAAGGAGATCACCTACTTCGTGAAGATCTACCCATAGTGAGGCTAGTCCTTCATGGAAGGAAGCCGTTATGGAATAGTCAAGGTTGCTACTTCGTGGACCCTTTTGGGTGGAGCCCTCCATGGACTCTCGTGACCGTTACCCTCCATGGGTTGAAGACTCCATAAACATGGATGTATGATAGCGCCATCTATCGGAACCACGGGGAAAATCCATGTGTCTCCAACTGCGTTTGATCTACCTATCTCAACACTTTACTTCATATGCAACGTCTTTACTTTCCGCTTCCATATTTGTTGACATGCATGTGTAGGGATGTTAGACTTTCTAGCTTTGCTAAAACTGTTAAAATCTGCCAACCAATTAACTTGGGAAGGGTTAGGTTTTAAATTCCAGCTAGTAGTCTATTCATCCCCCTCTAGACACTCTTCTAGTGATCCCTCAATTGGTATCAGAGCATTGGTCTCCATTGCTTTGGTTTAATCATCGAGGAGGAAGATGGATGTGTCTAGTATATGGAGTTTGAGTTGTAGAGTGCCCATTCTTGATGGAGAGTACTATAGTCAATGGAAATCTTTGATGCTTGAGCTGTTTAATGAATTTCAATTGAGCAAATATGTTATGTGCCCCTATGAGCCTCCTATCGATCCTTTGCATCCCACATACGACGAGGAAATTGATATGCTATGCAATCTTAGAACTGTCAATCTCATTATTAGAGCATTGCCTAGAAATATGCTTAACCAAATGAAGAATTTTGCATGTTCTTACACTTTGTGGAATGATTTGGAGAAACGATATCCAAATTATTCATTAAGTAGTCTTGATGAAATTCTTCATAAAATCATTGCCTTTCACAAAAGGTCGCCTAGTGATCCTAAATTTCATGCTTGTCTATTTGAGCTTAGAGACCTCATGCATGCTAAAGGAGATGTCACAACTATCAACAATATCATTATAGAGGCCTTCGCATTCATAAACTTGAACATTGTCATGATCACCATCCTAACGAATCTCTTGTTCTTTATGACGAGGATTTTCCACTTGATGATGACAATGTGGAACATGGCTACTATGATCAAGATGAGCTGTTCAACATCGACTATGAGAAGATTATGAAGAATCTAAGTCTCATGGCAAACTTAAAGGATTACATGTCCGGAGGAAAAGAGTGGATTCTCAATAGCAGATGTATCGATCATATGACCGGAGATAGAGAAATGTTTGAAGAGATTACAGCAAACCATGGACCGCGAAGGTACGTAACATTTGGAGACAACTCCAAGGGTAAGGTACTTGGTCTTGGTAAGTTGGCCATATCCCATGATAGTTCTATTCAAAATGTTATGCTTGTTGAATCTCTTGGCTATAATCTTCTTTCCGTGTCTAGACTTGCCGACTTCGGTTTCAATGTGTTATTCACGAAAATAGATTGTCAAGTTTTTCGTCAAGATAATCATAAAATGGTCTTTACCGATACAGTAAAGGTGATCTATACATTGTCGATTTCACTAAGAGATCCAAACCTCACACTTGTTTAATTGCTAAATCTTCTAAAGGTTGGCTTTGGCATAGAAGATTAGGACATGTTGGCATGCGTAATTTAGACAAACTTATCAAAGGTGATCATATACTTGGTGTTAAAGATGTTGTCTTTGATAAAGATAGACTTTGTAGTGCTTGTCAAGCTGGAAAGCAAGTAGGTGGAAGTCATCCTGTTAAGAATATCATGACTACTAGGAGACCTGATGAGGACATCCCTACTAATGTTACACCCACCCCGACTGCTATACATACAGGACCAATTACTAGAGCTCGCGCACGTCAATTGAATTACCGGGTACTTTCGTTTCTTGGAAATCCTTCTAATATTCATGAACATATGATGCTGCCTAAATTAGATACTTTTGTTTTACTTATGAATGAAGGACCTATCATGGATAAGAAGGATGACCATTGGAGCGGGATCAAGCATGGAGGAGAAGGTGCGCGCGCGGGGAAGAACAATGGAGCTTCCAGTGATGATTTTCGCACATTGAAGCCACCATAATGGGAGTGGGAAGCTTTGGACGAAATATGCATGATGCCACTTTATAAAATTCGTCCATAGGCTAATATAGGTGCTACGCCACCTTAATTTTGGGCCAGGCCCATGTAATTTCGAAATACCATATTATAGGCTGTTTTTAGAGTCCGTATGTATGGGGAAACTGACTTAGGGTCGGTTTCGGACCGCTCCTCCAAGGGGCCACGAAATTCCCTTCTATTCCCCCATATATACAGCCCTTAGGGCTTCGTTTTAGGTTTGGGTTTTGTTTAGATTACAAGTTCGCCATAGCAGCAACTTCGCGTTCTTCGTTTGTGTTCCACGACCAGACAAAGGCGTCACAGAACCCCACTTCATCAATAAAGCTTTCCTCTTATATTCGCAATATCCAGATTGCAATCTTAGTTTCTTGCTTGTTCTTCGTTTGCGTGCAGGAAATAGACCCTCGTGGTCAGGTTGATCGTGCTCCGACGTGGTCAATAACCTCTCAGAGTTGGTTTAGCGATTGCTAAGGCGCGACGTCTCACACGTTCGTAGTCGGATCGTCAAAGTCTACTCCACCAAAAACGATAGCCACCATCTCATCGAAAGACAGGGACAACTTCGCCTCTATCAAGTGGTATCAGATTTCCAGGTTGCTCGGTGAGATTTTACCAGTTTTCGTAGTTTAGATCGCATCTGTTCTTCATACCTTTAGTCCACGAAAAAGCCACAAAAAAAATTAGGGTTAGATCATCATATCCGAACCAATCTGTGCCTTTGCATAGTCTTTTCAGTATTTTGCTTTGTTGAATTTGCGGTTGCATCGTTGTGTCGAGTTGCTGGTCTTAGTGCCTAGTTCTTTAGAGTTTCGAGTTCTATTCACAAGTTGTCACGCCGCCAACGCATCGTTTTCATAGTCGCCATATACCACCACCATCATCCCCGCTGCCAGTTATCCATTGGTGTCCATATATACCACCACCAATCCGAGTCCAGCTCGTTTTAAATTTAGTTTCGAGATCTTTTTGATTTCGGATTCGCGTTTTGCTACCTGTGTAGGTGTCGGAAAAAAAAACAGAGTGTGCTCTTCCCTTGATTACGTGTATCGTCGTGCTTTTGTTGGTGTTTTAGGCTCGCGTCTCTAGCACGGTCTAGCCTAGGACCAGCACAGTACCGTCGTTGAGCGTTTATTCAACCTTGCATCTCTGAATTGATTATTGCTGACCTTTTTTGCTACCATATTATAAGCCATCCCAGCTCCACATACTTCTACGCCGTGTGCTTGACACCACCTGGCAATCGCTCTATCCAAGCTTTGAGAGTTTTGGCTACAACGGTTGCCGATCACCGCCTGCTACTGGGTAAGAACTGGTAAGAAATTGAGATTCGCTTAAAGGATTTGTGCCACACCACCACCACCACCACGTCCCAGTAGTCTGTAGGTTTCATATTGTGTGTTTCCTATTTCTGCTAACCATGCCAGGATCACACGATGACGAGATCGACTGGGAGAGCATGACCAACAAAGCGCTCTATGATAAATTTCAGCAAATGATGGCTGAGCAGGTACAAGACTTCGTGAACAACTTTGGAGTGGCCATGGAGAAGCTAGATGGTTTGGAGAAGACATTCGACACCAAGATGGACGCCAAGTTCAATGAGGTGCTTGCCCGTCTACCTCCACCAGCGGCAGCTCCTCTTCCTTTTGAACGACGAGCGCGACGTGTGCCTCTCGGCCACGCCCAACATCCTGGTACTGTTGATACTGCTGCTACTTCGGTGGCTCGTGCGGCTACTGTCGTTGAGCAGGTTGAAGATTATGATGGTGATTTCGATGATGAGGGAGAGGTTGCTCCAGATCCGCCCCAGGGGCAACCACCACCATACGCACCAGGTCGACCACATGGCTACAACCGTAACGGTAGGGCTGCACCACCCCCGCAGGTACGGGATCATGACCATCTCCCTAAACTTAAATTGAATATTCCGACGTTTGAGGGTAGATATGTTCCTGATATATATCTTACATGGGAGTTAGAAACAGAACAACGTTTTACATGCTTACAATTTCCCGAGGATAGACGTGTTGCCGCTGCTGTTTGTTCATTCACTAGTTTTGCTTGTGTTTGGTGGTCAGAACATTGTAGAATACACCATGCTAATATTCCAACTACTTGGGCTGCTTTGAAAACTGCTATGCGTAATCGTTGAGTGCCACCTTATTATCAACGTGAGTTGCTTCAAAATTTGCAGCGTTTAAGACAAGGAAAAAATTCTGTAGAAGAATATTATCAGGAATTACAAACTGGTATGATTAGATGTGGTATTGTTGAGGAGAATGAAGCTATGCTTGCACGTTTTATGGGTGGATTGAATAGAGAGATTCAGACTATTCTGGAGTATAAGGAGTATAACACTATCACTCGTTTATTTCATCTTGCTTGCAAAGCTGAACGTGAAGTGCAGGATCGACAGGCAATGGCGAGAACTACTTTTTCTACAGGTCGCACTTCATCATGGACGCCACGTACCTCCTCTACTTCCACACGTCCTGCTGCAACACCACCTACTTCAACCTCCAACTCCAACCGCGATACCAGGAAACAGGCTCCTCCTCCACCCTCTACCAAGAGCACACCTTCTGGGCCTGCACCGAGCTCTTCTTCATCTATTGCATCCACAGGGCAAACACATGAGGTTATATGCCGTCGTTGCAAGGGTGGAGGTCACTTTGCGAGAGTATGCCCTTCCAAGCGTGTCATGATTGTTACTGAGGATGGTGGATATGCGTCTGCTAGTGATTATGATGAGGAGACTTTGGCTCTCATTGCAAGTGAAGAACACAATGGCGACGATGCAGAACCAGAAACACACTACATGGCTGCTGATTACGTTGACAGGTATGAAAGTTTAGTTGCTCAACGTGTTCTCGGTGTGCAGGTTACACAGGCTGAGCAAAATCAGAGGCACAACTTGTTCCACACAAAGGGAGTTGTGAAGGAGCGTTCTATTCGCATCATCATCGATGGAGGGAGTTGCAATAACTTGGCTAGCATGGAGATGGTGGAGAAGCTGTCTCTAACCACCAGACCACATCCTCATCCTTATTACATCCAATGGTTCAACAATAGTGGCAAGGTTAAGGTAACACGTACTGTTCGTGTGCATTTTAGCATTGCTACATATTCTGATTATGTGGATTGTGATGTGGTACCCATGCAAGCATGTTCTGTTTTACTTGGTAGACCATGGCAGTTTGATAAAAATTCTGTACACCATGGTAGGACAAATCAGTATACTCTTGTTCATAAGGATCATAATATCACGTTGCTTCCTATGTCTCCCGAACATATTATGAAAGATGACATTGCTAGAGCTAGTAAAGCAAAACAGGAGAAAAATAAGAGTGAAAATCAGATTGTAGCACAGGAATTTGAGCAACACCATAAGCATAATAAACCATCATCTACTGTTGCATCCGAAATAAAATTGCAGAGTGGATGTTTACTTGCTACTAAATCTGATATTAATGATTTGGATGTTGCTACATCTGTTTGCTATGCTTTTGTATGCAAAGAGGTATTATTTTCATTCGAGGACATGCCTCCCTCTTTGCCTCCTGCTATCATTAACATTTTGCAGGAGTTCGCTGACGTCTTTCCACAAGACGTGCCACCGGGATTACCGCCTATTCGTGGGATTGAGCATCAGATTGACTTAATTCCCGGTGCATCCCTACCCAACCGTGCGCCCTACCGTACCAATCCAGAGGAGACAAAGGAGATTATGCGTCAAGTACAAGAGCTGCTTGACAAAGGTTATATACGTGAATCCCTTAGTCCTTGTGCTGTTCCTATTATTCTAGTGCCTAAAAAGGATGGTACATCGCGCATGTGTGTGGATTGTAGAGGCATTAATAATATTACTATTCGTTATCGTCATCCTATTCCTAGACTAGATGATATGCTTGATGAATTAAGTGGCTCTACAATTTTCTCCAAAGTTGATTTGCGTAGTGGATACCATCAAATTCGTATGAAATTGGGAGATGAATGGAAAACAGCATTTAAAACTAAGTTTGGATTATATGAGTGGCTAGTCATGCCTTTTGGGTTAACTAATGCACCTAGCACTTTCATGAGATTAATGAACGAGGTTTTACGTGCTTTCATTGGACGATTTGTGGTAGTCTATTTTGATGATATATTGATTTTTAGTAGATCTTTGGAGGAACATTTGGAACATTTACGTGCTGTTTTTACTGCGCTCCGTGATGCCCGTTTGTTTGGTAACCTTGGGAAGTGCACCTTTTGCACCGACCGAGTATCTTTTCTTGGCTATGTTGTTACTCCACAGGGAATTGAAGTTGATAAAGCCAAGATTGCAGCTATTGAGAGTTGGCCGCAGCCCAAAACGGTCACACAAGTAAGGAGTTTTCTTGGCCTCGCTGGTTTCTATAGGCGTTTTGTCAGAGATTTCAGCACCATTGCTGCGCCTCTCAATGAGCTTACAAAGAAGGACGTGCCTTTTTCTTGGGGTACCGCATAGGAAGAAGCCTTCACGGTCTTGAAAGATAAGTTAACACATGCTCCTTTACTCCAACTTCCTGATTTTAATAAGACTTTCGAGCTTGAATGTGATGCTAGTGGTATTGGGTTAGGAGGTGTGTTATTACAAGATGGTAAACCTGTTGCGTACTTTTCTGAAAAATTAAGTGGGCCTAGTCTGAATTATTCTACTTATGATAAGGAATTATATGCTCTTGTTCGGACTTTGGAAACATGGCAACATTATTTATGGCCCAAAGAATTTGTTATACATTCTGATCATGAATCTTTGAAACATATTAAAAGTCAAGCAAAACTGAACCGTAGACATGCTAAATGGGTTGAATTCATTGAGACTTTCCCTTATGTCATTAAACACAAGAAGGGTAAAGACAATGTTATTGCTGATGCTTTGTCTCGTCGTTATACTATGCTTTCACAACTTGACTTTAAAATATTTGGTTTGGAGACCATCAAAGATCAATATGTGCATGATGCTGAATTTAGAGACGTGTTGCAGAATTGTAAAGAAGGGAGAACATGGAACAAGTTCGTTATTAATGATGGATTTGTGTTCCGTGCTAACAAGCTATGCATTCCAGCTAGCTCCATTCGTCTTTTGTTGTTACAGGAGGCGCACGGAGGAGGATTAATGGGACACTTTGGCGTGAAGAAGACGGAGGACGTACTGTCTACACATTTCTTTTGGCCAAAGATGAGACGGGATGTTGAGCGTTTTGTTGCTCGCTGCACTACATGTCAAAAAGCTAAGTCACGACTCAATGCTCATGGTTTATATATGCCTTTGCCTGTACCTAGTGTTCCTTGGGAGGATATATCTATGGACTTTGTTTTAGGTTTACCTCGAACAAAGAAGGGGAGGGATAGCATATTTGTTGTCGTGGATAGATTTTCCAAAATGGCACACTTTATACCATGTAATAAAAGTGATGATGCTGCTCATGTTGCTGATTTGTTCTTTCGTGAAATTATTCGATTGCATGGTGTACCAAATACAATTGTTTCAGATCGTGATGCTAAATTTCTTAGCCATTTTTGGAGATGTTTATGGGCTAAGTTGGGGACTAAACTACTTTTTAGTACTACATGTCATCCCCAAACTGATGGACAAACTGAAGTAGTCAATAGATCATTGTCTACTATGCTTAGGGCTGTTTTGAAGAATAACCTGAAAATGTGGGAAGAATGCTTGCCTCATATTGAATTTGCTTATAATCGTTCGCTACATTCTACCACTAAGATGTGCCCTTTTCAAGTTGTGTATGGTTTCTTACCTCGTGCACCTATTGATTTGTTGCCTCTTCCATCTTCGGAGAAGGTTAATTTTGATGCTAAAGAACGTGCTGAATTGATATTAAAGATGCATGAGTTAACGAAGGAAAACATTGAGTGTATGAATGCTAAATACAAACTTGCTGGAGATAAGGGTAGAAAACATGTTGTCTTTGCACCTGGTGATCTTGTTTGGTTACATTTGCGTAAGGATAGATTTCCTGATTTGCGCAAGTCAAAGCTAATGCCCCGTGCTGATGGTCCTTTTAAGGTGTTAGAGAAAATAAATGATAATGCATATAAACTTGAGCTGCCTGCAGAGTTTGGGGTTAGCCCCACTTTTAACATTGCAGATTTGAAGCCTTATTTGGGTGAGGAAGATGAGCTTCTGTCGAGGACGACTTCAGTTCAAGAAGGGGAGGATGATGAGGACATCCCTACTAATGTTACACCCACCCCGACTGCTATACATACAGGACCAATTACTAGAGCTCGCGCACGTCAATTGAATTACCAGGTACTTTCGTTTCTTGGAAATCCTTCTAATATTCATGAACATATGATGCTGCCTAAATTAGATACTTTTGTTTTACTTATGAATGAAGGACCTATCATGGATAAGAAGGATGACCATTGGAGCGGGATCAAGCATGGAGGAGAAGGTGCGCGCGCGAGGAAGAACAATGGAGCTTCCAGTGATGATTTTCGCACATTGAAGCCACCATAATGGGAGTGGGAAGCTTTGGACGAAATATGCATGATGCCACTTTATAAAATTCGTCCATAGGCTAATATAGGTGCTGCGCCACCTTAATTTTGGGCCAGGCCCATGTAATTTCGAAATACCATATTATAGGCTGTTTTTAGAGTCCGTATGTATGGGGAAACTGACTTAGGGTCGGTTTCGGACCCCTCCTCCAAGGGGCCACGAAATTCCCTTCTATTCCCCCATATATACAGCCCTTAGGGCTTCGTTTTAGGTTTGGGTTTTGTTTAGATTACAAGTTCGCCATAGCAGCAACTTCGCGTTCTTCGTTTGTGTTCCACGACCAGACAAAGGCGTCACAGAACCCCACTTCATCAATAAAGCTTTCCTCTTATATTCGCAATATCCAGATTGCAATCTTAGTTTCTTGCTTGTTCTTCGTTTGCGTGCAGGAAATAGACCCTCGTGGTCAGGTTGATCGTGCTCCGGCGTGGTCAATAACCTCTCAGAGTTGGTTTAGCGATTGCTAAGGCGCGACGTCTCACACGTTCGTAGTCGGATCGTCAAAGTCTACTCCACCAAAAACGATAGCCACCATCTCATCGAAAGACAGGGACAACTTCGCCTCTATCACATGGAATTCTATGCTCCCTTGTATTGCATATAATCTCTTGTAGGTACTTGGAAAAACTTCATTCCACAAGATTGCCATCAACTCCAATCATAAGCAATCTTGTCATTACCAAGTATCCACAACCCCTCTTGATGATGGAAGGAAGAAGGCCACTCAACCATATCCTTGACATATACTTGATCAAAATTGCATACTCTCAATTGGTATCATGTCAATTGGATATATCTATTGTTCTTCCTTGCATGCCTAATCTTTGTAGGTAACCAGTGTAATAGAACAAGAAGGATTGCTCAAAACTCAAGATGATCTTTGATAGAGGCGAAGTTGTCCCTGTCTTTCGATGAGATGGTGGCTATCGTTTTTGGTGGAGTAGACTTTGACGATCCGACTACGAACGTGTGATGACGCCGTGCCTTAGCAATCGCTAAACCAACTCCGAGAGGTTATTGACCACGTCGGAGCACGATCAACCTGACCACGAGGGTCTGTTTCCTGCAGGCAAACGAAGAACAAGCAAGAAACTAAGATTGCAATCTGGATATTGCGAATATGAGAGGAAAGCTTTATTGATGAAGTGGGGTTTTGTGACGCCTTTGTCTGGTCGTGGAACACAAACGAAGAACGCGAAGTTGCTGCTATGGCAAACTTGTAATCTAAACAAAACCCACCCTAAAACGAAGCCCTAAGGGCTGTATATATGGGGGAATAGAAGGGAATTTCGTGGCCCCTTGGAGGAGGGGTCCGAAACCGACCCTAAGTCAGTTTCCCCATATATACGGACTCTAAAAACAGCCTAAAATATGGTATTTCGAAATTACATGGGCCTGGCCCAAAAATAAGGTGGCGCAGCACCTATATTAGCCTATGGACGAATTTTATAAAGTGGCATCATGCATATTTCGTCCAAGGCTTCCCGCTCCCATTATGGTGGCTTCAATGTGCGAAAATCATCACTGGAAGCTCCATTGTTCTTCCCCGCACGCGCACCTTCTCCTCCATGCTTGATCCCGCTCCAATGGTCATCCTTCTTATCCATGCTAGGTCCTTCATTCATAAGTAAAACAAAAGTATCCAATTTAGGCAGCATCATATGTTCATGAATATTAGAAGGATTTCCAAGAAACGAAAGTACCTGGTAATTCAATTGACGTGCGCGAGCTCTAGTAATTGGTCCTGTATGTATAGCAGTCGGGGTGGGTGTAACATTAGTAGGGATGTCCTCATCATCCTCCCCTTCTTGAACTGACGTCGTCCTCAACGGAAGCTCATCTTCCTCACCCAAATAAGGCTTCAAATCTGCAATGTTAAAAGTGGGGCTAACCCCAAACTCTGCAGGCAGCTCAAGTTTATATGCATTATCATTTACTTTCTCTAACACCTTAAAAGGACCATCAGCACGTGGCATTAGCTTTGACTTGCGCAAATCAGGAAATCTATCCTTACGCAAATGTAACCAAACAAGATCTCCAGGTGCAAAGACAACATGTTTTCTACCCTTATCTCCAGCAAGTTTGTATTTAGCATTCATACGCTCAATGTTTTCCTTAGTTAACTCATGAATCTTTAATATCAATTCAGCACGTTCTTTAGCATCAAAATTAACCTTCTCCGAAGACGGAAGAGGCAACAAATCAATAGGTGCACGAGGTAAGAAACCATACACAACTTCAAAAGGGCACATCTTAGTGGTAGAATGTAGCGAACGATTATAAGCAAATTCAATATGAGGCAAGCATTCTTCCCACATTTTCAGGTTATTCTTCAAAACAGCCCTAAGCATAGTAGACAATGATCTATTGACTACTTCAGTTTGGCCATCAGTTTGGGGGTGACATGTAGTACTAAAAAGCAGTTTAGTCCCCAACTTAGCCCATAAACATCTCCAAAAGTGGCTAAGAAATTTAGCATCACGATCGGAAACAATTGTATTTGGCACACCATGCAACCGAATAACTTCACGAAAGAACAAATCAGCAACATGAGCAGCATCATCACTTTTATGACATGGTATAAAGTGTGCCATTTTAGAAAATCTATCCACGACAACAAATATGCTATCCCTCCCCTTCTTTGTTCGAGGTAAACCTAAAACAAAGTCCATAGATATATCCTCCCAAGGAACACTAGGTACAGGTAAAGGCATATATAAACCATGAGGATTGAGTCGTGACTTAGCTTTTTGACATGTAGTGCAGCGAGCAACAAAACGCTCAACATCCCGTCTCATCTTTGGCCAAAAGAAATGTGTAGCAAGTACGTCTTCCGTCTTCTTCACGCCAAAGTGTCCCATTAATCCTCCTCCGTGCGCCTCCTGTAACAACAAAAGACGAACGGAGCTAGCTGGAATGCATAGCTTGTTAGCACGAAACACAAATCCATTATTAATAACGAACTTGTTCCATGTTCTCCCTTCTTTACAATTCTGCAACACGTCTCTAAATTCAGCATCATGCACATATTGATCTTTGATGGTCTCCAAACCAAATATTTTAAAGTCAAGTTGTGAAAGCATAGTATAACGACGAGACAAAGCATCAGCAATAACATTGTCTTTACCCTTCTTGTGTTTAATGACATAAGGGAAAGTCTCAATGAATTCAACCCATTTAGCATGTCTACGGTTCAGTTTTGCTTGACTTTTAATATGTTTCAAAGATTCATGATCAGAATGTATAACAAATTCTTTGGGCCATAAATAATGTTGCCATGTTTCCAAAGTCCGAACAAGAGCATATAATTCCTTATCATAAGTAGAATAATTCAGACTAGGCCCACTTAATTTTTCAAAAAAGTACGCAACAGGTTTACCATCTTGTAGTAACACACCTCCTAACCCAATTCCACTAGCATCACATTCAAGCTCGAAAGTCTTATTAAAATCAGGAAGTTGGAGTAAAGGAGCATGTGTTAACTTATCTTTCAAGACCGTGAAGGCTTCTTCCTGTGCGGTACCCCAAGAAAAAGGCACGTCCTTCTTTGTAAGCTCATTGAGAGGCGCAGCAATGGTGCTGAAATTTCTCACAAAACGCCTATAGAAACCAGCGAGGCCAAGAAAACTCCTTACTTGTGTGACCGTTTTGGGCTGCGGCCAACTCTCAATAGCTTCGATCTTGGCTGTATCAACTTCAATTCCCTGTGGAGTAACAACATAGCCAAGAAAAGATACTCGGTCGGTGCAAAAGGTGCACTTCCCAAGGTTACCAAACAAACGTGCATCACGTAGCGCAGTAAAAACAGCACGTAAATGTTCCAAATGTTCCTCCAAAGATCTACTAAAAATCAATATATCATCAAAATAGACTACCACAAATCGTCCAATGAAAGCACGTAAAACCTCGTTCATTAATCTCATGAAAGTGCTAGGTGCATTAGTTAACCCAAAAGGCATGACTAGCCACTCATATAATCCAAACTTAGTTTTAAATGCTGTTTTCCATTCATCGCCCAATTTCATACGAATTTGATGGTATCCACTACGCAAATCAACTTTGGAGAAAATTGTAGAGCCACTTAATTCATCAAGCATATCATCTAGTCTAGGAATAGGATGACGATAACGAATAGTAATATTATTAATGCCTCTACAATCCACACACATGCGCGATGTACCATCCTTTTTAGGCACTAGAATAATAGGAACAGCACAAGGACTAAGGGATTCACGTATATAACCTTTGTCAAGCAGCTCCTGTACTTGACGCATAATCTCCTTTGTCTCCTCTGGATTGGTACGGTAGGGCGCACGGTTGGGTAGGGATGCACCGGGAATTAAGTCAATCTGATGCTCAATCCCGCGAATAGGCGGTAATCCCGGTGGCACGTCTTGTGGAAAGACATCAGCGAACTCCTGCAAAATGTTAATGACAGCAGGAGGCAAAGAGGGAGGCATGTCCTCGAATGAAAATAATACCTCTTTACAGACAAAAGCATAGCAAACATATGTACCAACATCCAAATCATTAATATCAGATTTAGTAGCAAGTAAACATCCACTCTTCAATTTTATTTCAGATGCAACAGTAGATGATGGTTTATTATGCTTATGGTGTTGCTCAAATTCCTGTGCTACAATCTGATTTTCACTCTTATTTTTCTCCTGTTTTGCTTTACTAGCTCTAGCAATGTCATCTTTCATAATATGTTCGGGAGACATAGGAAGCAAAGTGATATTATGATCCTTATGAACAAGAGTATACTGATTTGTCCTACCATGGTGTACAGAATTTTTATCAAACTGCCATGGTCTACCAAGTAAAACAGAACATGCTTGCATGGGTACCACATCACAATCCACATAATCAGAATATGTAGCAATGCTAAAATGCACACGAACAGTACGTGTTACCTTAACCTTGCCACTATTGTTGAACCATTGGATGTAATAAGGATGAGGATGTGGTCTGGTGGATAGAGACAGCTTCTCCACCATCTCCATGCTAGCCAAGTTATTGCAACTCCCTCCATCGATGATGATGCGAACAGAACGCTCTTTCACAACTCCCTTTGTGTGGAACAAGTTGTGCCTCTGATTTTGCTCAGCGTGTGTAACCTGCACACTGAGAACACGTTGAGCAACTAAACTTTCATACCTGTCAGCGTAATCAGCAGCTATGTATTGTGTTTCTGGTTCTGCATCCTCGCCACCCTGTTCGTCACTTGCAATAAGTGCCAAAGTCTCCTCATCATAATCACTAGCGGACGCATATCCACCATCCTCAGTAACAATCATTACACGCTTGGAAGGGCATTCTCTCGCATAGTGACCTCCACCCTTGCAACGACGACATATAACCTCATGTGTTTGCCCTGTGGATGCAATAGATGAACAAGAACTCTGTGCAGGCCCAAAAGGTGTGCTCTTCGCAGAGGGTGCAGTAGGAGCCTGTTTCCTGGTATCGCGATTAGAGTTGGAGGTTGAAGGAGGTGGTGTTGCAGCAGGACGTGCGGAAGCAGAGGAGGTACGTGGCGTCCATGATGAAGTACGGCCTGCAAAATTAGTAGTTCTCGCCATTGCCTGTCGATCCTGCACTTCACGTTCAGCTTTGCAAGCAAGATGAAATAAACGAGTGATAGTGTTATACTCCTTATACTCTAGAATAGTCTGAATCTCTCTATTTAATCCACCCATAAAACGTGCAAGCATAGCTTCATTCTCCTCAACAATACCACATCTAATCATACCAGTTTGTAATTCCTGATAATATTCTTCTACAGAATTTTTTCCTTGTCTTAAACGCTGCAAATTTTGAAGCAATTCATGTTGATAATAAGGTGGCACCCAACGATTTCGCATAGCAGTTTTCAAAGCAGCCCAAGTAGTTGGAATATTATCAGGGTGTATTCTACAATGTTCTGACCACCAAACACAAGCAAAACTAGTGAATGAACAAACAGCAGCAGCAACACGTCGATCCTCTAGAAATTGTAAGCATGTAAAACGTTGTTCTGTTTCTAACTCCCATGTAAGATATATATCAGGAACATATCTACCCTCAAACGTCGGAATATTCAATTTAAGTTTAGGGAGATGGTCATGATCCCGTACCTACGGGGGTGGTGCAGCCCTACTGTTACGGTTGTAGCCATGTGGTCGACCTGGTGCATATGGTGGTGGTTGCCCATGGGGCGGATCTGGAGCAACCTCTCCCTCATCATCGAAATCACCATCATAATCTTCAACCTGCTTAACGACAGTAGCCGCACGAGCCACCGAAGTAGCAGCAGTATCAACAGTACCAGGATGTTGGGCGTGGCCGAGAGGCACACGTCGCGCTCGTCGTTCGAAAGGAATAGGAACTGCAGCTGGTGGAGGTAGACGGGCAAGCACCTCATTGAACTTGGCGTCCATCTTGGTGTCGAATGTCTTGTCCAAACCATCTAGCTTCTCCATGGCCACTCCAAAGTTGTTCACGAAGTCCTGTACCTGCTCAGCCATCATTTGCTGAAATTTATCATAGAGCGCTTTGTTGGTCATGCTCTCCCAATCGATCTCGTCATCGTGTGATCCTGGCATGGTTAGCAGAAATAGGAAACACACAATATGAAACCTACAGACTGCTGGGACGTGGTGGTGGTGGTGGTGTGGCACAAATCCTTTAAGCGAATCTCAATTTCTTACCAGTTCTTACCCAGTAGCAGGCGGTGATCGGCAACCGTTGTAGCCAAAACTCTCAAAGCTTGGATAGAGCGATTGCCAGGTGGTGTCAAGCACACGGCGTAGAAGTATGTGGAGCTGGGATGGCTTATAATATGGTAGCAAAAAGGGTCAGCAATAATCAATTCAGAGATGCAAGGTTGAATAAACGCTCAACGACGGTACTGTGTTGGTCCTAGGCTAGACCGTGCTAGAGACGCGAGCCTAAAACACCAACAAAAACACGACGATACACGTAAGCAAGGGAAAAGCACACTCGGATTTTTTTTTCGTTTTTTTTTCGGCGCCTCTTTTTTTTTCAAAAACTCACTACAATGGCGAGTGTCTCAAAACTCTTGCCACGTCGTATAAGCAAGATGGGCACGAATTTTTCTTTTGGACTATTTTTTTTTTCTGGAGCAATCCGGGGCTGCGACGACCCAAAAATTTCGACAAAAATCACTATGATAGCAAGTGTCTCAAAACGCTCCGGGGAACCTAAAATCAAGATAGGGAAAAAATATTTTCGGCCGAAATATTTTTGGGCCAAAACGTGCTCTGCAAAGCGTGCCAGACTTTTTTTTTCCGACACCTGCGCAGGTAGCAAAACACGGATCCGAAATCAAAAGGTTCTCGAAACTAAACCTAAAACGAACTGGACTTGGATTGGTGGAGGATTTGTGGTGCTATATATGGACAACGATGGATAATGATGATGGATGATGAGATATGGCAGCGGCGATGATGGTGGTGGTATATGGCAACTATGAAGACGATGCGGTGGCGGCGTGACAACCTGTGAAAAGAACTCGAAACTCTAAAGGACTAGACACTAAGACCAGCAACTCGACACGACGATGTAACCGCCAATTCAACAAAGCAAAATACTGAAAAGACTATGCAAAGGCTCAGATTGGTTCGGATATGATGATCTAACCCTAATTTTTTTGTGTGGCTTTTTCGTGGACTAAAGGTATGAAGAACAGATGCGATCTAAACTACGAAAACTGGTAAAATCTCACCGAGCAACCTGGAAATCTGATACCACTTGATAGAGGCGAAGTTGTCCCTGTCTTTCGATGAGATGGTGGCTATCGTTTTTGGTGGAGTAGACTTTGACGATCCGACTACGAACGTGTGATGACGACGTGCCTTAGCAATCGCTAAACCAACTCCGAGAGGTTATTGACCACGCCGGAGCACGATCAACCTGACCACGAGGGTCTGTTTCCTGCAGGCAAACGAAGAACAAGCAAGAAACTAAGATTGCAATCTGGATATTGCGAATATGAGAGGAAAGCTTTATTGATGAAGTGGGGTTCTGTGACGCCTTTGTCTGGTCGTGGAACACAAACGAAGAACGCGAAGTGGCTGCTATGGCAAACTTGTAATCTAAACAAAACCCACCCTAAAACGAAGCCCTAAGGGCTGTATATATGGGGGAATAGAAGGGAATTTCGTGGCCCCTTGGAGGAGGGGTCCGAAACCGACCCTAAGTCAGTTTCCCCATATATACGGACTCTAAAAACAGCCTAAAATATGGTATTTCGAAATTACATGGGCCTGGCCCAAAAATAAGGTGGCGCAGCACCTATATTAGCCTATGGACGAATTTTATAAAGTGGCATCATGCATATTTCGTCCAAGGCTTCCCGCTCCCATTATGGTGGCTTCAATGTGCGAAAATCATCACTGGAAGCTCCATTGTTCTTCCCCGCACGCGCACCTTCTCCTCCATGCTTGATCCCGCTCCAATGGTCATCCTTCTTATCCATGCTAGGTCCTTCATTCATAAGTAAAACAAAAGTATCCAATTTAGGCAGCATCATATGTTCATGAATATTAGAAGGATTTCCAAGAAACGAAAGTACCTGGTAATTCAATTGACGTGCGCGAGCTCTAGTAATTGGTCCTGTATGTATAGCAGTCGGGGTGGGTGTAACATTAGTAGGGATGTCCTCATCAATCTTCATCAACCTCGAGCATCCTCAACAAGTTCATCTACAAGCTACGTCATCAACATGACTCAAAGGTATGAACTCATGTCCTTGAAAAGGCTTTACTCCAAGAAATGAGCTAAAGCAACTCAAGCGACATGAAGACATTAAAATGCTTAATCGAAAAATGGTAACCCCATTCTGAGCTTAACGTAGAGTATGACCTATGATCAAGTATTCTTGCTTGGCTCCTAAGTCTATATACTCTAATATAGGTGACCTAGTCACCGCCCATCATCTAGTTAAGAATCTGGTGTGGTTTTCTCTCTATTGCATGATTTCTCATAACTACTCCAATCTTCTCTAGTTGATCTCCCTTGTAAAAACCGGTGGCAGAGGTATTTATTCTGAATGATGTGAAGCCAAAGGCCCCCCTCCCCATTCGCAATCCGTCACAACCAACGGGCCAGCAGGGAAATGTTCATGCACTTGGGGAACATGATCCCGAGCCACCCTGGTGTCGTGGGTTGCAAATGTCGGGCCAGCGTACCATATGATACTTCTGCTTATTGCCCTTGTCGGCCCAGAAGAATCTAAACTGGACCTTGGCGATCTCATGATGGAGCGTCTTTGACAGGCTGTAAAAGCTCATGATGAGAATGAGCAGGCTCTACCGGGACGAGTTGATGAGAACCATCCATGTGACCTTGGGTAGCCATCTACCCTTCCAAGGCTCGATACAATGTTGGAGCTTGTTCACTATGGGCGCCATGGTGAGCCATGAGTCACTCATGGGGACAGTTAAGTCATGGGGAATGTCCCAAGTTGACAATTAAGCCGACCAACAATGTTGTGCCGGGTGATGTGGGAGTATCCCAACACCATAACCTTACTCTTGTCAAAATTAATCTTGAGATCTGACATTTGTTGAAAGTAGAGCAGGAGGAACTCCAGGTTCGTTATTTCGAGATCAGAGCCCTCCACTGTGATGATGGTGACATCATCATATTATAGGAGGGAAACACCATTCTATCCCACAATGTGTGGGACTATGCCGTGGAGGTGTCCCCTGGCTTTGGCCTTGTCCAAGATGGAGGCAAGTGCATCCACCACCATATTAAAGAAGAAATGGGAGAATGGATTGCCCTGTCAAACACCACAGATGGTGGCAAAGTAGGGACCAATTTCCTAGTTGATGTTCACCACAGTCCGACTTGAGTAGACCATTTGCATGACCTGAGTAACTGATGAGGACATCCCTACTAATGCTACACCCACAACTCCGACTGCTATACATACATGACCAATTACTAGAGCTCGCGCACATCAATTGAATTACTAGGTACTTTCGTTTCTTGCAAATCCTTCTAATGTTCATGAACATATGATGCTGCCTAAATTAGATACTTTCGTTTTACTTGTGAATGAAGGACCTGGCATGGACAAGAAGGATGACCATTGGAGCGGGATCAAGCATGGAGAAGAAGGTGCGCGCGCGGGAAAGAACAATGGAGCTTCCAGTGATGATTTTCACGCTTTGAAGCCACCATAATGGGAGCAAGAAGCCTTGGACGAAATATGAATGATGCCACTTTATAAAATTCGTCCCTAGGCTAATATAGGTGTTGCGCCACCTTATTTTTGGACCAGGCCCATGTAATTTCGAAATACCATATTATAGGCTATTTTTAGAGTCCGTATGTATGGGGAAACTGAGTTAGGGTCGGTTTCGGACCCCTCCTCCAAGGGGCCACGAAATTCCCCTCTATTCCCCCATATATACAGCCCTTAGGGCGTCGTTTTAGGTTTGGGTTTTGTTTAGATTATAAGTTTGCCATAGCTGCAACTTCGCGTTCTTCGTTTGTGTTCCACGACCAGACAAAGGCGTCACAGAACCCCACTTCATCAATAAAGCTTTCCTCTTATAGTCGCAATATCCAGATTGCAATCTTAGTTTCTTGCTTGTTCTTCATTTGCGTGCAAGAAACAGACCCTCGTGGTCAGGTTGATCGTGCTCCGGCGTGGTCAATAACCTCTCGGAGTTGGTTTAGCGATTGCTAAGGCGCAGCGTCATCACACGTTCGTAGTCGGATCGTCAAAGTCTACTCCACCAAAACGACGTCTAGTGCACGGCCATGAGTGTCTAGGGGGATCCAGGGACTCCAGGATAAGAAAAAGTGCCTTGGATGCTCTAGGAGAGGAATAGAGTAAGAGGAGATGGGGGAGAGAGCTCCTGCCAGGGCTGTGCAGAGGTGAAAATGGGGGTTTTACCCCACCTCCCAGTGGCTTGAGGACTTGGGATTTTTAGTGGAGGTGCTTGGGCACTACCAGAAGGTGTGGCAAAAGTTTGAAGGAAAGGGAAATAGAGGAAGGGGTGAAATCAGAGACTTTACCATTTCACCAGAAGATGTTTGATAGGGTTTTGGGCAAGACAAGATTACGAACTTACTGAGATATTTAGCAGGGTCAAGTGTTAGGTAAAAATAGGCCTGATCACCAAGTTTGATCTCAAGTGGGCAAAGCTGACAATGGAAACTTTGTGAACCCTAGAAACTAACAGAATCAAGTTTCTATAGATCTAGTTGTGCTAACCTTTTACCCTTGATGCTCCACTTAGTGATTATTTGGTGATTAAAGCATGTCCACAAAGTTTGGTCAAGGGGAGAAACTTCACAATGTAAAGTTGTTCAAATTTGAATCTGGACAAGGATGGTTTTGGGATGGTTTGATGAACCAAATCAACTTGGATGAGGTGAAACTTTGTAAGATCATCACCTATGGTAGTGTTGACTTGCAGGGATTTTCCTGGAATTTATTGAGAATATTTCTTATAGAAATATTCCAAAAGCTTGATTTGAATAGAAAGGGTTTTCAGAGGTTTTGCCCATGATTTGAACATGCCCATGTGTTGAAACTGATATATATATGTCCACCGAGTTTCCCTAAATTTTCTCAAATAATTTGAAAGCATTTAAATAGTTTTTCCCTATGGAAAGCCATTTCTGGTCTTAAAAAAAGCCTTTAAATAAAATATAAAACTAATCTTTAAAATTATTATTTGGTGGTTTTGGGAAGTCATAAATATAGTAGGTTTGAAATAAAGCCTTTGGGGAAGAAGGATCCACCCAATTTGATGACTTGTAGTGCAAACCTCATTTCAGGGGTTTTTGAAAACCTAATTTGGATAAATCCTTTTTGGTCAAAATAAAATTTGAGAAAAATAGTTTTGGGCACTATTCACATGGCATGATCATTGGGCAAGAAGTTTGGATCAAGGAAGATGAATATGAAGAGGAATCAAATCTAAGAGTGCCATACACCACAATCAACAAGCAAACAAGCAACAATTCAATCAAGAACAAGCATTAAAAAGTTTTAGTTGGCTCCAAATTTTATAAATCCGAACATAACAAGGTGATACAAACACAGGGTGTAACATATAGATGCGTTGGAGACGTATCAAGCTCCAAGCAGGAGTTGGGGATCGGGGTCGAGTCGCCGGTCCCCTGGAGGTGGAGGGAGCACCGGAGGTGGCCGGAGTCGCCGGCGACGAGCACCCATGGCG
The DNA here is from genome assembly GCA_022496015.1 of Hordeum marinum. Classification (NCBI taxonomy): domain Eukaryota; kingdom Viridiplantae; phylum Streptophyta; class Magnoliopsida; order Poales; family Poaceae; genus Hordeum; species Hordeum marinum. Next base: position 148,463,544 of record CM039676.1, read on the forward strand.
GAGGGAGCTTCGGGAGGAGGTCGCTGGGGTTGTTTCGAGATGCAAAGAAGAAGGGGACGAGGGGGTAATGCGTTAGAACGACGAGGGAGGATTAACCGACGAGAGAGGAGGGCCGGAGGGGCTTGCTACCTCGAGATTGACGGTGGCGATGCCGTGGCGATGCTCGGCTCGATCCCGAGCGCAGAGGGGAAGAGAGGAGTTGGGACTCAGCGGACGGTCAATGGAGGTAGAGAGAGGGCCAGAGGAGGGAAGAGAGAGTCCCAGGGGTCTTAAAAAGAGGGAGAAGGCGAAGCACCATGGACTTTTGTGCTGACGATGACGTAGCCGAGACCACAGGGGAGAGAGGGCTCACAGGGCAGCTCGGGGGAGTTCCTAGGGTCGGTCTAGGCCCGCGAGGGAGGAGAGAGGGAGCAGAGGGGCGTGCGCGTGTGAGCTCTTGCGGTTAGCCAGCTCGCGCGGCCGCGGCTCGGGCGAGGAGGGCCAAAGGAGGGAGAGAGAGGAGGGGCCCGACAAAGTGGCATGGCGCAGACGCCAGGCCGACCATCTGGCGAGAGGGGGGCGCTCGAGGTGGTTGGAGCAATGCAGTGGGCAACGGCTACACTGCCTGTCAGCACTGTAGCGCGCTCCAAAGCGCGCGTTTCGCATGCCACGACATGCCAATGGCATCTTGTGCGTGGCCCCGAGTGTCTAGGGGGATCTAGGGCCTCTAGGATAAGAAAAAAATGCCTTGGATGCTCTAGGAGAGGAATAGAGTAAGAGGAGAGGGGTGAGAGAGCTCCTGCCAGGGCTGTCCATAGGTGGAAATGGGGGTTTTACCCCACCTCCCAGTGGCTTGAGGACTTGGGATTTTTACTGGAGGTGCTTGGGCACTGTCAGAAGGTGTGGCAAAAGTTTGGAGGCAAGGGAAATAGAGGAAGGGGTGAAATCAGAGACTCTACCATTTCACCAGAATGTGTTTGATAGGGTTTTGGGAAAGACAAGATTACCAACTTACTGAGATATTTAACAGGGTCAAGTGTTAGGTAAAAATAGGCCTGATCACCAAGAGCTCAAGTGGGCAAAGTTGACAATGGAAACTTTGTGAACCCTAGAAACTAACAGAATCAGGTTTCTGTAGATCTGGTTGTGCTAACCTTTTACCCTTGATGTTCCACTTAGTGTAGCATCATTATTTGGTGATTAGAGCATGTCCACAAAGTTTGCGGTCAAGGGGAGAAACTTCACAACGTAAAGTTGTTCAAATATGAATCTGGACAGGGAGGGTTTTGGGATGGTTTGATGAACTGAATCAACTTGGATTGAGGTGAAAGTTTGCAAGATCATCACCTATGGTAGTGTTGACTTGCTAGGATTTTCGTGGAATTTATTGAGAATATTTCTATAAGAAATATTCCAAAAGCTTGATTTGAACAGAAAGGGTTTTGAGGGGTTTTGCCCATGATTTGAACATGCCCATGTGTTGAAACTCATATATATATAAAATATATGTCCATCGAGTTTCCCTAAATTTTCTCAAATAATTTGAAAGCATTTAAATAATTTTTCCCTATGAAAAGCCATTTCTGGTCTTAAAAAAGTGTTTAAATAAAATATAAAAATAATATTTAAAATTAGTATTTGGTGGTTTTGGGAAGTCATAAATATAGTAGGTTTGAAATAAAGCCTTTGGGGAAGAAGGATCCACCTAATTTGAGGACTTGCAGTGCAAACCTCATTTCAGGGGTTTCTGAAAACCTAATTTGGATAAATCCTTTTTGGTCAAAATAAAATTTGATAAAAATAGTTTTGGGCACTATTCACATGGCATGATCATTGGGCAAGAAGTTTGGATCAAGGAAGATGAATATGAAGAGGGATAAAATCTAAGAGTGCCATACACCAGAATCAACAAGCAAACAAGCAACAATTCAATCAAGAACAAGCATTGAAAAAGTTTTAGTTGGCTCCAAATTTTATAAATCCAAACATAACAAGGTGATACAAACACAGGGTGTGACAGACCTACCCCCCTTACAAGAATCTCGTCCCTGAGATTCCTAGGCTAAGCGCTAAAAAGATAAGGGAACTCAGATCTAAGATAGTCTTCACGCTCCCAGGTTGCTTCAGCTTCAGTACGGTTGCTCCAGTGGACCTTGAAGTAGTTGATGGTGCGGCTTTGGGTGCAGTGCTCAACTTCATCCAAAATGCGAACTGGCCTCTCACGATAAGTGAGGTCTGGCTTAAGATCGATGGCTTGATGGTCGATGTCCTTGTAGAGGTCAGGGCGGTTGGGAACTTGGAGACACTTCCGGAGTTGTGACACATGAAAGACGTTATGCACATCTGACAGCTCGGAAGGTAGCTCTAGTTGATAGGCAACTTCTCCTCGCATCGCGGTGATCTTGAAGGGGCCGATGTATCTTGGTGCCAGCTTTCCTTTGACGTGGAAACGCTTGGTTCCTTTGAGAGGCGTGACTCGGAGGTAGACATGGTCACCAACACAGAAGTTTACTTCTCGGCGGTAAGAGTCGGCGTGGGTCTTCTGTCTAGATTTGGCGGCCTTAGACGTTCTCGGACGAGTTGAACTTGCTCTTCTGCCTCGCGGAGGATATCTAGCCCAAAAACTAATCCTTCTCCGGTCTCTGACCAGTTAGGGGAGTACGGCACTTGCGTCCATACAACACCTCAAATGGTGCCATTTGAAGACTTGACTGATAGTTGTTGTTGTAGGAGAACTCGGCGAATGGTAGGCAATCTTCCCACTTGGCTCCATATGCCAAAACACAAGCGCGGAGCATACCTTTGAGTATCTGACTTACTCGCTCTGTTTGCCCACCAGTCTGGGGGTGAAAGGCAGTGCTGAAGGAGAGCTTAGTTCCCATAGCTTCTTGAAACTTCTTCCAGAATCTTGAGGTGAACTGGGTTCCTCGGTCCGACACAATTTCCTTTGGAACTCCGTGAAGACTTACGATGCGGTTTATGTAGAGGTTTGCGAGCTGGCTTCCATCATAGGTGGTCCTGACGGGAATGAAGTGGCCTACCTTGGTCAGGTGGTCGACAATGACCCAAATTGAATCATGTCCTTTACTTGACCTGGGTAATCCGGTAATGAAATCCATCCCGACTTTATCCCACTTCCATTTAGGCACTTTGAGAGGTTGCAATAGCCCAGCAGATCGCTGGTGCTCAGCTTTGACTCTCTGGCATATGTCACACTTAGCAACGAACGTGCCTATCCCGTTTCATGCCATGCCACCAGAATCTTGACTTGAGGTCTTGATACATCTTGGTTCCTCCAGGATGGATGGATTATGGAGTGTCATGAGCTTCTTGCAAGATCAGGTTATTGAGCTCCTCTTTGTTGGGTACGCAGATGCGATTCCCGAACCATACTACTCCTTGTTCATCCACTGAGAATCCTAGGGCCTTGCCTCCTTGATCTTCTTCTTGATGCCTTCAGTGCTCTCGTGCCCCTTTTGAGCTTCTTTGATATCATCCATCAAGGTAGGCTTTGCTTCGAGGTTGGCAAGGAATCCGGGTGCAACCAGTTCCAAGCCGAAGCTTTCGAGCTCTTCATACAGGGCGGGTAGCCTTTCCTTAATCATAGCATTCAAGGAACAAGCCTTTCTGCTTAAGGCGCCTGCTACCACATTGGCCTTTCCGGGGTGGTATTGAACACTGAGGTTGTATTCCTTGATCAGATCCAACCATCTTCGCTACCTCATGTTCAATTCCCTTTGGGTGAAAATATACTTCAAGATCTTGTGGTCTGTGTATATCTCACATCGCTTCCCTAGATGGTAATGTCTCCATATCTTCAAGGCATGAACCACGACTGCCAACTCGAGATCATGAGTTGCGTACTTCTCTTCATGATGACGTAGCTGTATAGATAGATATGCTACGACTCTGCCTTCTTGCATCAGAACACCTCCAAGCCCGGTTCTTGATGCATCACAATATATCACAAACTCCTTGTGAATATCGGGGGTGGCCAAAACTGGGGTTGTGGTCAATCTCTTCTTGAGCTCCTGGAAGCTTTCCTCACACTTAGCTGTCCATTCAAACTTCTTGTCCTTCTTCAAAAGCTGGGCCATGGGTCAGGCAATGCTTGAGAACCCTTCCACGAACTTGCGGTAATATCCTGCGAGTCCGAGGAAGCTCCTAACTTCCTTCACGGTGGTTGGGGTTTGCCATTCAGTTACGGCATCAATCTTGGCAGGATCCACTAATAATCCTTCCGCAGTCAGCACATGACACAAGAATCCAACTTCATGTAGTCAGAATTCACACTTGCTGAACTTGGCATAAAGTTGGTGCTCTCGAAGCTTCTCTAGGACCAATCTCATGTGTTCCTCATGTTCTTCTTCAGACTTGGAGAAGATGAGTATGTCATCAATGAAGACGACAACGAACTTGTCCAAGTACTCCATGAAGACCTTATTCATGACGTACATGAAGTAGGCAGGGGCATTCGTTAACCCGAATGACATGACCGTGTATTCATACAAGCCATACCGGGTTACAAATGCCGTCTTCAAAATGTCTTGGGGTCTGATCTTCAGCTGATAGTACCCTGACCTAAGGTCGATCTTGGAAAACACCTTGGCTCCATTCAACTGATCAAATAGGTCTTCAATCTTGGGAAGTGGATACTTGTTCTTTATTGTGACCTCATTAAGAGAACGGTAATCGACACAAAGTCTGATAGTTCCGTCCCTCTTTGACACAAATAGAAAAGGTGATCCCCAAGGAGAGGCACTAGGGCGAATGAATCCTTTTCTAAGCTGCTCTGCCAGTTGCTTCTTCAATTCCGCCAACTCTTCGGATCCCATCCTGTAGGACTTCTTGTAGATGGGCCTTGATCCGGGCATAAGCTCAATGATGAACTCAATGTCGCAGTCAGGAGGCATTCCGGGCAGCTCATCAGGAAACACGTCCGGGAATTCAAATACCACTAGCACTTGATCCAACTCAACTGCCGATAGATAGTTAGCCTGAGGGGCTTGAGTGGAGGCAGGGTTGGGAATATACTTGACTTCCACCCTTGGATATTGGTCATGGTAACAATCCTCTTGGCACAGTCTAACAAGCCTTGGTGCTTTGTTAACCAGTCCATGCCTAGGATCACATCCAAGCCTTCTGACTTCAGGATGATAAGGTCTGCTAGGAAATCTACCTCGTTGATGTTAATCTCAACTCCTTTACAACCTATCCCAGACTTCATAACTGATCCCGAGGTTTGTATCAACATACAACTACCCAGGGGTGTAGGCTTCATGCCACTCTCTAGTGCAAACTTTTGGGTGACAAAAGAATGCGAAGCCCCACAATCAAACAATATTATTGCTGGGGTTGAGTTGATGAGGAACATACCCAGTATGACGTCCGGGTCTTCCTAGACTTCCTCTGCGGTGACGTGATTCACACGACCCTTGCCATTGTTGGGATCGTAGCGGGGAGTGGGGTCCCTTGGAGGTGCTCCACAGGCTTGACCTTGGTTTGGCGCATTGGGGCGTGGTGCATCTGGCTTCTTGTTGGGACACAACCTAGAGATGTGTCCTGGCTGGCCGCATCCAAAGCAAGCGACTTGTCCAGGGTTGTTATTGTAGTTTCTGCCACCATTGTTGTTATTGGGGTTGTTGTTGTAAGCTGGTCTGGGATGGGCATACTACTGAGGCTGGTAGCTCGGACGAGGTGCATGAGGTCTAGCCTGTTGTGGCAGATAGGTTGGCTTGGCTGGGGCTGGCTGCCAGGGGTGAGGCTTCTGGTTGCTGGAGCTACCCTTGCTGATCATCTTGCAATTGCGTGTGTTGTCTATGGCATGACGCTTGTGTTCCAGCATGAGGGCCTTGTTCACTAAGTCGAAGAAGGTACGACAGTCACAGACGATGAGCTGATACTGCAGGGTCTGTTGAAGTCCTTCCATGAAGCGTTCCTTCTTGGAAGCCTCCGTGCTGACATCTTCAGGTGATACCTTGACAGCAGGTTGAACTTTTGCAGGTACTCCTTGACAGAGCCACTTCCTTTCTTTAGCGCTCGGAATTCTCTCTTCTTGATAGCCATGATCCCAGAAGGAATGTGGGCGGTGCGGAATCCTTCCTTGAAGTCATTCCAAGTGATCACACGCTCACCTTGCATGACCTTGAATCCATCCCACCAAGGTCGGGCGGTACCTCCGAGGCAGTGAGAGGCATAAAGCACCTTCTCACGGTCCTCATTGCAATTGAGCAGTGCAAGGAGGTCCTCGATGGTGCGGATCCAGTCATCAGCATCCAATGGTTCAGCAGTCTCGGTGAAGGTTCGGGGCGAATTCCTCATGAACACAGACAGAGTGGAGTAACCATTGTCGTTCCTGCTTCACAAGGGCCTGAGCCATCTGCTGGATAGCAGCATTGTTGGCTTAGCGTTCCTCCCAGAGAACTTGGAGAAACTGAGCTATGGTCATGTTCTTCGGTGGAGGTGGTGGCGGGGGAATGTCACCTTGTGGCTGTTCTTGGTGTTCTCCAGCGTGAGCAACCCCACCAGCTCCCTGTTGCTGGCTTGAGTTGCCGCCTTTAGGGTTGGCAAAGGAGCTGTTGCGGGTAGCAGTCACCATCCTGTTTGGAGCAGCCAACTCAAACAACTAGGATAGACGAGAGGAAAAGCAACAATAGAAAGGCACGCCTAAGGGGGTTGGTCGAGTGCAAGTGTGGTAAAACAAGGTCGAAAGACCAACATATATTAAGATAGATGATGGAGTCGCTTACACGTTGCCTAAGGCAAAAGCGCAACTTGCATCGGAACACAAACAACAAAACAACCAACAAGCACACATGGTTTCATATGAACCATTACACGAACTCGACTTCGCATGAGGGATACATGACTGATCCTACCCTGGGGGTTCTCGGACTCAGGTGGTGGAGCGCTCGATCTCGTAGTCACGCTCCTGTAGGTCTTCCTCTTGTTCATCATCTGAACGGGCATCATTCCCGGTCGAAGGGGTCGGGGAACGAGGAGGTCCATCCCGACGATGCTTTGCTGGCGGGGCGGTGAAGAGCTCATGCTACTCCTTTGCACTCATGCGATGACGACGTGTGGGTGCATCACTAGCTAGGGGTACTCCTCCTCTGTAAGCGACAACTGGTCGTCCCTCGGGGGCTCCATCCTTCATGATCTTGTCTGGCTTCATCTTGGCTTGCCGAAGTAGCTCTCGGGTGTGGTGAAGTTCCTCGCGGAGCTTCACGGACTCCTTAATCAAGTGGTGAACCAGACTATCGACAAAGAGGCTGAAGTAGGTCTGGAACATGCGTGGTGTGCCTTGGATGGAATCAGCGTCCAACTCTCTCCAAGATCATCATTTATGAAGGGAAGGTAGCGAGTAGCCGGCTCTTCAGCCATCTCCGGAATGATGTCTCTCAGGTGCAGAAGTGCCTTGCGTGCAGCTGACTCGACTACGAGTATCATGGTCTCCATCCGTGATCCTTCAAAGAACCAACTGGTCGGGGAGTCATTTGCCTTCAGTACCACATCCATGTGGTACTCCTTCGTGACGACATTGACCCAATGCTCGTGGTAGAGGAAAACGGGTGGTTGGCGAAACTGACACTTATCCAGGCTATCCCCAAGGAGTAAGGGAAAGCCGGATGTCAGGAAGGCTTCGGGTATGACGACCATCTACAAAGGTTTGAAAGGAGGACAGTCAGCAGAGTTTTGTGTGAAGAATAGAAGGGGTAAATAGTGCAAAATTCCTAAGCATAGGTTCTAGGTGTAGTTTTGAAAACGGTTTTATCCTAACTAACGTCCATGCTAACTAAGGTCTTCCTATAGTCAGGATGGCTCTGATACCAGCATTCTGGAGACCCCGACTCGTAAGTCGTGATCACCGAATGCACATGTACAGTGATCCCAGAGATCAATGCTCACTGAACACATAGAAGCTGAATAACAAGAGTCTTACATCCACATTTAGCGTCTTACACAAATAAAGACCATGAAGGTCTAGTCTTACATAAATAGGGCGACAAGGGCCAAACACTTAAATAGAACAAGCAGTGGAAATCATGATCGAAAGCGTGAATCCATTGCCATCTGCCTTAACCTACAGGCATTCTGACTGGGAAGCATCCTTGTTTGCATGTTTATCTCCAAGGAACTCTTCAACATACTCCTATTCTTCCATGCATGGACAATTGAATAACCAGTGGCAAGCCAATGAGTACTTTGAATGTACTCGCAAGCAACCCAAGTTGTGTAACAAGCTAATGATGATGCATGATATAGCATTAAGTAGGTAATTTGCGGAAAGCCAACTTTTGAGTGCAATGACATGATCAAGTTTCTAGGTAAGCATGCATCAACAGTTTGGATAATATCCATATGAACAAGTTACAAATATCATCATAAACAGGGTCTAAACATCTCATGTTCATTCATTATGCCAAGTCATCGGACTTAGTCAATCGTCAAGCTAAGTCATCGGACTTATCTCAAGTGACCTCTTGTCACCACCACACCCTCACTCACACCAAGTTTTACGAAAACATCTGGACGTGGCATAAGGAGCACCACCCAACTGTCCTTGACCGTGGACACGGATATTCCAATAGTTTTTCACTCTGCAGAGGTTGCACACTTTACCCACAAGACTCAAAAAACTTCCGTGTCATCCAAGACTCGCGGTACATCACATACCCGAGGTAAGTACCCGAACAATGCCTTTCCCATAGCGATGCTAAACAAAGAGTCCACTCGATTGGTACCCCAGCCCTCACAATGTACACCACACGAGCCTCGCTCCAGATGCCTGTGAAGACAGCGCATGATCGTACATACCGGTACGACCCTGTATCAAGAGTGACTGTGCCACTCCCGCCACTAGTAATGCGGGCTCCTTGCTAGTACCCACCAAGGTAATCAACAAATCCCCGTCCCATAATGGGTATCGTGGTTGCGCATGTAAGGTTGGGACGGTCGACAAATCTTAAACCCTCCACTTTTTGAAAACACAACCTCAACTTGTTCCGGCACACCACTTCTTTCTCAAGTGGTCACCCAAATCATCATCATCTCCCTCGGGCATTAGTGGCACCTGACGTTTTTTTTGAAAGGTCTTTGAAACCAGTTCTTCCTTTCCATCACTATGCATAAATCCCAACCCACTTGCATAGCATCTATTAGCATCCTATCTACACCCACCCACATAACCCTCATAAGGTGGTAGGGTCGTACACGATGCAAGTGTCAATGGTAAAAGTATCGAAGGCACCCCCACCAAAGAGGGAGCACCACATCATGATCAATCATTGAAACAGCAAGTGCTATATGTCATGCATGAAAAAGTTTCTTAACATGCTCAAAGGGCTGCTTGCCTGGCTCAACAAAGTCTCCGGGTCCTCAAAGTCTTCGGGTCCAACTTCCTCGTCAATAGCGCAATCTATCTTCGCGAATAAAAGCGATAAAATAAGCATCACACAAAAACAAAGCGCACAAAGCTAGACTTAAAATGCCACCCTACTCTGATAGATGCTAAAAGCTATACTAAAAATATTTGTCTAGGGTTTTGATCTTAAAAAGGTTTTCAAAAATATTTAAAACAGTGGCTGAAAATGCCAAAAAGGGGTTTTAAAATAAAACTATACACAAAATGTTTTCAAATATTTTTACAAGTGGCACTAATAAATTCTATGGAATATTTCAAGATTTTAGGTGGAAAGATTATGGTCATAGGATTTATATTGGGCTCTTTGGGATTTTTGCAAAATCCCACAGAAATGAAAAAGGAAAAGGCCACAAGACCCTGGGCCAGAGGCGGCCAGTGGCTAGGCCGGCCTAGCTGGCCAGCCAGCCGGCCTCATGCGCGGCCAGGTTTAAACTTGACGCGCGAGGCCCGGCCGTCAGCGACCGTGAGGGGGAGAGAGAGAGAATGGGAGAGGGAGAGAGAGGGTGACAGGTGGGTCCCACCTGTCGGATCCTTCTCCCACCTCGGGGCAGAGAGGGGAGGCTCACCGGCGGCGGTGGAGGGCACGACAGCGGCAGGAGAGAGTGGGGATGGACTCAGGATCGAGTCGCCGGTCCGCTCAAGGTGGAGGGAGCACCGGAGGTGGCTGGAGTCGCCGACGGCGAGCACCCACGGCGGAGGGAGCTTTGGGAGGAGGTCGTCGGGGTTGCTTCAAGCTGCAAAGAATAAGGGGACGAGGGGGAAACGTGTCAGAACAACGAGAGAGGATCAACCGACAAGAGAGGAGGGCCGGTGGGGCTTGCCACCTCGAGATCGACGGTGGCGACGCCGCCGCGATGCTCGGCTCGATCCCGAGCACAGAGGGGAAGAGAGGAGCTGGGGCTCAGCGGGCGGTCGATGGAGGTGGAGAGAGGGCCAAAGGAGGGGAGAGCGAGGCTCGGGGGGCTTAAATAGAGGGAGGGGCAGAGCCTCGTGGACTCGTGCGCTGGTGAGGACGTGGCCGAGGCCAGAGGGGAGAGGGGTCTCGCGGGGCAGCTCGGGGGCGTTCCTGGGGTCGGTCTAGGCCCAAGAGGGAGGAGAGAGGGAGCAGAGGAGCGCGCGCATGTGAGCTCTGCGGTTGGCTAGCTTGGGCGGCCGCGACGCGTGCAAGGAGGGCCAGAGGAGGGAGAGAGAGGAGAGGGCCGACAAGTGGCATGGCACAGACGCCGAGGCCGACCATTTGGCGAGAGGGGGGCGCTCAAGGTGGTCGGAGCCATGTAGTGGGCAACGACAGGCACTGTAGCGCGCTCCAGAGCTCGCGTTTGGCAGGCCAACGACGTCTTGTGCGTGGCCACGAGTGTCTAGGGGGATCTAGGACCTCTAGGATAAGAAAAAGTGTCTTCAATGCTCTAGGAGAGGAATAGAGTAAGAGGAGAGGGGTGAGAGAGCTCCTGCCAGGGTTGTGCAGAGGTGAAAATGGGGTTTTTACCCCACCTCCTAGTGGCTTGAGTTACTTGGGATTTTTACTGGAGGTGCTTGGGCACTGCCAGAAGGTGTGGCAAAATTTGGAGGCAAGGGAAATAGAGGAAGGGGTGAAATCAGAGACTTTACCATTTCACCAGAAGGTGTTTGATAGGGTTTTGGCCAAGACAAGATTACCAACTTACTAAGATATTTAACAGGGTCAAGTGTTAGGTAAAAATAGGCCTGATCACCAAGTTTGAGCTCAAGTGGGCAAAGTTGACAATGGAAACTTTGTGAACCTTAGAAACTAACATAATCAGGTTTCTATAGATCTAGTTGTGCTAACCTTTTACCCTTGATGCTCCACTTAGTGCAGCAGCATCATTATTTGGTGATTAGAGCATGCTCACAAAGTTTGGGGGCAAGGGGAGAAACTTCACAATGTAAAGTTGTTCAAATTTGAATCTGCACACAGAGGGTTTTGGGATGGTTTCATGAACCGTATCAACTTGGATTGAGGTGAAACTTTGCAAGAGCATCACCTATGGTAGTGTTGAATTGCTGGAATTTCCCTAGAATTTATTGAGAATATTTCTTATAGAAATATTCCAAAAGCTTGATTTGAACAGAAAGGGTTTTGAGGGTTTTTTCCCATGATTTGAACATGCCCATGTGTTGAAACTCATACATATGAAAACTATATGTCCACTGAGTTTCCCTAAATTTTGTGAAATAATTTGAAAGCAGTTAAATAATTTTTCCTTATGAAAAGAAATTTCTGGTCTTAAAAAAGCCTTTAGATAAAATATAAAAATAATCTTTAAAATTATTATTTGGTGGTTTGGGGAAGTCATAAATATAGTAGGTTTGAAATAAAGCCTTTGGGGAAGAAGGATCCACCCAATTTTAGGACTTGCAGTGCAAACCTCATTTCAGGGGTTTCTCAAAACCTAATTTGGATAAATCCTTTTTGGTCAAAATAAAATTTGATTAAAATAGTTTTGGGCACTATTCACATGGCATGATCATTGGGCAATAAGTTTGGATCAAGGAAGATGAATATGAAGAGGGATAGAATCTAAGAGTGCCATACACCACGATCAACAAGCAGACAAGCAACAATTCAATCAAGCACAAGCATTGAAAAAGTTTTAGTTGGCTCCAAATTTTATAAGTCCAAACATAACAAGGTGATAGAAACACAGGGTGTGACATATAGATACGTTCTAGACGTATCAACCTCCAAGCAGGAGTTGGGGCTCAGGGTCGAGTCGCCGGTCCCCTGGAGGTGGAGGGAGCACCGGAGGTGGCCGGAGTCACCGGCGACGACCACCCATGGCAGAGGGAGCTTCGGTAGGAGGTCGCCAGGGTTGTTTCGAGCTTCAAATAAGAAGGGGACGAGGGGGTAACGTGTCCGAACAACGAGGGAGGATCAACCGACGAGAGAGGAGGGCCGGAGGGGCTTGCTACCTCGAGATCGACGGTGGCGACGCCGCGGCGATGCTCGGCTCGATCCCAAGCGTAGAGGGGAAGAGAGGAGTTGGGGCTTAGCAGGCGGTCGATGGAGGTGGAGAGAGGGCCAAAGGAGGGGAGAGAGAGGCACGAGGGCTTAAATAGAGGGAGGGGCGGAGCACCGTGGACTCGTGCGCCGGTGAGGACGTGGCCGAGGCCAGAGGGGAGAGAGGGATCGCGGGGCAGCTCGAGGGAGTTCCTAAGGTCGGTCTAGATCCGCGAGGGAGGAGAGAGGGAGCATAGGGGTGCGTGCATGTGAGCTCCGCGGTTGGCCATCTTGGGTGTCCGCGGCGCGTGTCAAGAGGGCCAGAGGAGTGAGAGAGAGGAGGGGCTCGACAAGGTGGTGTGGCGCAGACGCCAGGCTGACCATCTGGCGAGAGGCGGGGCGCTCGAGGTGGTAGAAGCAATGGAGTGGGCAACGGCTACAGTGCCTGTCGGCACTGTAGCACGCTCCAGAGCGCGCGTTTGGCATGCCACGGCATGCCAACGACATCTTGTGCATGGCCACGAGTGTCTAGGGGGATCTAGGGCCTCTAGGATAAGAAAAAGTGCCTTGGATGCTCTAGGAGAGGAATAGAGTAAGAGGAGAGGGTGAGAGAGCTCCTGCCAGGGCTATCCATAGGTGAAAATGGAGGTTTAACCCCACCTCCCATGGCTTGAGGACTTGGGATTTTTACTAGAGGTGCTTGGGCACAGCCAGAGGGTGTGGCAAAAGTTTGGAGGCAAGGGAAATAGAGGAAGGGGTGAAATCAGAGTTTCTACCATTTCACCAGAAGGTGTTTGATAGGGTTTTGGGCAAGACAAGATTACCAACTTACTGAGATATTTAACCAGGTCAAGTGTTAGGTAAAAATAGGCCTGATCACCAAGTTCGAGCTCAAGTGGGCAAAGTTGACAATGGAAACTTTGTGAACCCTAGAAACTAACAAAATCAAGTTTCTGTAGATCTAGTTGTGCTAACCTTTTACCCTTGATGCTCCACTTAGTGTAGCATCATTATTTGGTGATTAGAGCATGTCCACAAAGTTTGGGGTCAATGGGAGAAACTTCACAATGTAAAGTTGTTCAAATTTGAATCTGACAGGGAGGTATTTGGGATGGTTTGACGAACCAAATCAACTTGGATTGAGGTGAAACTTTGCAAGATCATCACCTATGGTAGTGTTGACTTGCTGGAATTTTCCTGGAATTTATTGAGAATGTTTCTTATAGAAATATTCCAAAAGCTTGACTTGAACAGAAAGGGTTTTGAGGGGTTTTGCCCATGATTTGAACATGCCCATGTGTTGAAACTCATATATATGGAAAATATATGTCCACTAAGTTTCCCTAAATTTTGTTAAATAATTTGAAAGCATTTAAATAATTTTTCCATATGAAAAGCCATTTCTGGTCTTACAAAAAGCCTTTAAAGAAAATATGAAAATAATCTTTGGAATTATTATTTGGTGGTTTTGGGAAGTCATAAATATACTAGGTTTGAAATAAAGCCTTTGGGGAAGAAGGATCCTCCCAATTTGAGGACTTGTAGTGCAAACCTCATTTCAGGGATTTTTGAAAACCTAATTTGGATAAATCCTTTTTGGTCAAAATAAAATTTGATAAAAATAGTTTTGGGCACTATTCACATGGCATGATCATTGGGCATGAAGTTGGGATCAAGGAAGGTGAATATGAAGAGGGATAGAATCTAAGAGTCCCATACACCACAATCAACAAGCAAACAAGCAACAATTCAATCAAGCACAAGCATTGAAAAAGTTTTAGTTGGCTCCAAATTTTATAAATACAAACATAACAAGGTGATAGAAACACAGGGTGTGACATATAGATACGTTGGAGACGTATCAAGCTCCAAGCAGGAGTTAGGGCTCATAGGATCCGTGAAGAACCAACGGTGCCAGAAGTACTCCACCTTCTTCCCGGCCTTTAAGAGCATGTTGCCGCTCTGGACCACGATGAAAGAGACACATGCCAATCGTTGAGCGACGTCATGCATGCGCAAGCTGAAGAAATGCCACCGAAGGCTTCACGTCATAATGGCCTCACAGTTAAAGGTGAAGACGAACAAGAGCAGGATGGAGTTGGGCTGAAGGTAAGGGCCTGGATCCCGAAGTGATCAAAGATGGCGATGAAGAACACGGAGAAAGGAGGAACAAGCCCGTCAAAGACGCTATGGAGGAAGAAGGGGTAGTCTGACCTCGATAAGGGTCGCCTCTTTGAAGAGCCGCCCCAGATTAGGGTCTGCCCGTGCTCGTTGGTCCCGTCCGCCATCGACGGGAGCACCGAGACTAGTTCTTTATCCTTGGCAATGGTAGACTCAGAGAGCGCCGGCGAGATGGGAGCCGAGGCCGAACCCTATTCCGCTGGCTTCGACTTGCCGGCGGGAGCCATTCAGAGGGAGAGTGGAGAGACGCCGAATCTGGAGGGGTCTCAGCTAAGGCCGGGATCTGGGAGCAAGAGAAAGCACGCATAAGAGGAAAGCAATAATGGCTCAGCGCTGGAAGTCAGGGTTTTGTCGATTCGGCGGTGGCCACGAGGATGCCCCATGTTGGACGCAGGCCACGCACCAGCCCTGGCCCCGCAGCGCTTCGGGCCACCCTCAAGGCTTTGCTCTGAAGCCATCTTGGGCGTGCCTTGGGCCCGGAGGCAACTGTCGATGTTCTGGGAATGGTGGTACCCAGTCCTGTCTGCTTGCGACCCAGGACATGGCCCACTTCGTCAGGCAAGCGTGGCCAAGCACGTCACTACTCAAGACAAGGCCCTCGCGAGGGCCCCAGGCTCGTGAGGAGGGACGGCCTCAAGACCAGCAAGGATGGACCTCCTCAGCCCCTCCTGAGCGGCGGAGGTCTCAATGCAGGGCCCGGCCTCAGGAGTCAAGGGTGGCGCAAGGAAGGATAAGCGGGTGTCAACACACTAGGCCGCGCATTTTCCTCTTTGGTGCAAAGGGAGCAAGTACGTACGTGGGTTCCCAAAGCGTCGTCCAAAGGTTTCCTTTCCGGTGCAACAAGACTGATGAGGACATCCCTACTAATGCTACACCCACAACTCCGACTGCTATACATACAGGACCAATTACTAGAGCTCGCGCACATCAATTGAATTACCAGGTACTTTTGTTTCTTGCAAATCCTTCTAATGTTGATGAACATATGATGCTGCCTAAATTAGATACTTTTGTTTTACTTGTGAATGAAGGACCTGGCATGGACAAGAAGGATGACCATTGGAGCGGGATCAAGCATGGAGAAGAAGGTGCATGCGCGGGAAAGAACAATGGAGCTTCCAGTGATGATTTTCGCACTTTGAAGCCACCATAATGGGAGCAAGAAGCCTTGGACGAAATATGCATGATGCCACTTTATAAAATTCATCCCTAGGCTAATATAGGTGTTGCGCCACCTTATTTTTGGGCCAGGCCCATGTAATTTCGAAATATCATATTATAGGCTATTTTTAGAGTCCGTATGTATGGGGAAACTGAGTTAGGGTCGGTTTCGGACTCCTCCTCCAAGGGGCCACGAAATTCCCCTCTATTCCCCCATATATACAGCCCTTAGGGCGTCGTTTTAGGTTTGGGTTTTGTTTAGATTATAAGTTCGCCATAGCTGCAACTTCGCGTTCTTCGTTTGTGTTCCACGACCAGACAAAGGCGTCCCAGAACCCCACTTCATCAATAAAGCTTTCCTCTAATATTCGCAATATCCAGATTGCAATCTTAGTTTCTTGCTTGTTCTTCGTTTGCGTGCAGGAAACAGACCCTCGTGGTCAGGTTGATCGTGCTCCGGCGTGGTCAATAACCTCTCGGAGTTGGTTTAGCGATTGCTAAGGCGCAGCGTCATCACACGTTCGTAGTCGGATCGTCAAAGTCTACTCCACCAAAACGATAGCCATCATCTCATCGAAAGACAAGGACAACTTCGCCTCTATCAAGTGGTATCAGATTTCCAGGTTGCTCGGTGAGATTTTATCAGTTTTCGTAGTTTAGATCGCATCTGTTTCTTCATACCTTTAGTCCACGAAAAAGCCAAAAAAATTAGGGTTAGATCATCATATCCGAACCAATCTGAGCCTTTGCATAGTCTTTTCAGTATTTGCTTTGTTGAATTTGCGGTTACATCGTCGTGTCGAGTTGCTGGTCCTAGTGTCTAGTCCTTTAGAGTTTCGAGTTCTATTCACAGGTTGTCACGCCGCCAACGCATCGACTTCATAGTCGCCATATACCACCACCATCATCACCCCTGCCAGATATCACCACCCACTATCCATTGGGGTCCATATATACCACCACCAATCCGAGTCCAGCTCGTTTTATATTTCGTTTCGAGATCTTTTTGATTTCGGATTCGCGTTTTGCTACCTGCGTAGGTGTCGAAAAAAAAGTCTGGCATGCTTTGCAGAGCACGTTTTGGCCCAAAAAAAATTCGGCCGATTTTTTTCCCCTATCTTGATTTTAGGTTCTCCGGAGCGTTTTGAGACACTTGCTATCATAGTGATTTTTGTCGAAATTTTTGGTCGTCGCAGCCCCCGGATTGCTCCAGAAAAAAAATTGTCCAAAAAATTTCATGCCCATCTTGCTTGTACGACGTGGCAAGAGTTTTGAGACACTCGCCATTGTAGTGATTTTTTGAGCAAAAAAAAAAAGAGGCGCCAACAAAAAAAAAATTCAAAGTGTGCTCTTCCCTTGATTTCGTGTAGCATCGTGATTTTGTTGGTGCTTTAGGCTCGCGTCTCTAGTACGGATCTAGCCTAGGACCAGCACAGTACCGTCGTTGAGCGTTTATTGAACCTTGCATCTCTGAATTGATTATTGCTAACCCTTTTTGCTACCATATTATAAGCCATCCCAGCTCCACATACATCTACATCGTGTGTTTGACACCACCTGACAATCGCTCTATCCGAGCTTTGAGAGTTTTGACTACAACGGTTGCCGATCACCGCCTGCTGCTGGGTAAGAACTGGTAAGAATTTGAGATTCGCTTAAAGGATTTGTGACACACCACCACCACCACCACCACCACGTCCCAGTAGTCCGTAGGTTTCATATTCTTGTGTGTTTCCTATTTGCTAACCATGCCAGGATCACACGACAATGAGATCGACTGGGAGAGCATGACCAACAAAGCGCTATATGATAAATTTCAGCAAATGATGGCTGACTAGGTACAAGACTTCGTGACCAACTTTGGAGAGGCCATGGAGAAGCTAGATGGTTTGGAGAAGACCTTTGACACAAAGATGGACGCCAAGTTCAATAAGGTGCTTGCCCGTCTACCACCACCAGCTGCAGCTCCTATTCCTTTCGAACGACGAGCACGACGTGTGCCTCTCGGCCAAGCCCAACATACTGGTACTGTTGATACTGCTGCTATTTCTGTGGCTCGTGCTGCTACTGTCGTTGAGCAGGTTGACGATTATGATGGTGATTACGATGATGAGGGAGAGGTTGCTCCCGATCAGCCTCAGGGGCAACCACCACCATACGCACTAGGTCGACCACATGGCTACAACCGTAACGGTAGGGCTGCCCCACCCCCTCAGGTACGGGATCATGACCATCTCCCTAAACTTAAATTGAATATTCTGACGTTTGAGGGTAGATATGTTCCTGATATATATCTTACATGGGAGTTAGAAACAGAACAACATTTTACATGCTTACAATTTCCTGAGGATAGACGTGTTGCTGCTGCTGTTTGTTCATTCACTAGTTTTGCTTGTGTTTGGTGGTCAGAACATTGTAGAATACACCATGCTAATATTCCAACTACTTGGGCCGCTTTGAAAACTGCTATGCGTAATCATTGGGTGCCACCTTATTATCAACGTGAATTGCTTCAAAATTTGCAGCGTTTAAGACAAGGGAAAAATTCCGTAGAAGAATATTATCAGGAATTACAAACTGGTATGATTAGATGTGGTATTGGTGAGGAGAATGAAGCTATGCTTGCACGTTTTATGGGTGGATTAAATAGAGAGATTCAGACTATTCTGGAGTATAAGGAGTATAACACTATCACTCGTGTATTTCATCTTGCTTGCAAAGCTGAACGTGAAGTGCAGGATCGACAGGCAATGGCGAGAACTACTTTTTCTGCAGGTCGCACTTCATCATGGACGCCACATACCTCATCTACTTCCACACGTCCTGCTGCAACACCACCTACTTCAACCTCCAACTCCAACCGTGATACCAGGAAATAGGCTCCTACTCCACCCTCTACGAAGAGCACACCTTCTGGGCCTGCACAGAGCTTTTCTTCATCTATTGCATCCACAGGGCAAACACATGAGGTTATATGCCGTCGTTGCAAGGGTGGAGGTCACTTTGTGAGAGAATGCCCTTCCAAGCGTGTCATGATTGTTACCAAGGATGGTGGATATGCGTCTGGTAGTGATTATGATGAGGAGACTTTGGCTCTCATTGCAAGTGAAGAACACGATGGTGACGATGCAGAACCAGAAACACACTACATGGCTGCTGATTACGCTGATAGGTATGAAAGTTTAGTTGCTCAACGTGTTCTCAATGTGCAGGTTACACAGGCTGTACAAAATCAGAGGCACAACTTATTCCACACAAAGGGAGTTGTGAAGGAGCGTTCTGTTCGTGTCATCATCGATGGAGGGAGTTGCAATAACTTGGCTAGCATGGAGATGGTGGAGAAGCTGTCTCTAACCACCAGACCACATCCTCATCCTTTGGCATGAAGAAGACGAAGGACGTACTTTCTACACATTTCTTTTGGCCAAAGATGAGACGGGATGTTGAGCGTTTTGTTGCTCGCTGCACTACATGTCAAAAAGCTATGTCACGACTCAATCCTCATGGTTTATATATGCCTTTGCATGTACCTAGTGTTCCTTAGGAGGATATATCTATGGGCTTTGTTTTAGGTTTACCTCAAACAAAGAAGGGGAGGGATAGCATATTTGTTGTCGTGGATAGATTTTCCAAAATGGCACACTTTATACCATGTCATAAAAGTGATGATACTGCTCATGTTGCTGATTTGTTCTTTCGTGAAATTATTCGATTGCATGGTGTACCAAATACAATTGTTTCAGATCGTGATGCTAAATTGCTTAGCCATTTTTGGAGATGTTTATGGGCTAAGTTGGGGACTAAACTACTTTTTAGTACTACATGTCATCCCCAAACCGATGGCCAAACTGAAGTAGTCAATAGATCATTGTCTACTATGCTTAGGGCTGTTTTGAAGAATAACCTGAAAATGTGGGAAGAATGCTTGCCTCATATTGAATTTGCTTATAATCGTTCGCTACATTCTACCACTAAGATGTGCCCTTTTGAAGTTGTGTATGGTTTCCTACCTCGTGCACCTATTGATTTGTTGCCTCTTCTATCTTCGGAGAAGGTTAATTTTGATGCTAAAGAACGTGCTGAATTGATATTAAAGATGCATGAGTTAACGAAGGAAAACATTGAGCGTATGAATGCTAAATACAAAATTGCGGGAGATAAGGGTAGAAAACATGTTGTCTTTGCACCTGGAGATCTTGTTTGGTTACATTTGCGTAAGGATAGATTTCCTGATTTGCGCAAGTCAAAGCTAATGCCACGTGCTGATGGTCCTTTTAAGGTGTTAGAGAAAATAAATGATAATGCATATAAACTTGAGCTGCCTACAGAGTTTGGGGTTAGCCCCACTTTTAACATTGCAGATTTGAAGCCTTATTTGGGTGAGGAAGATGAGCTTCCATCGAGGACGACTTCAGTTCAAGAAGGGGAGGATGATGAGGACATCCCTACTAATGCTACACCCACAACTCTGA
This sequence comes from Hordeum marinum, assembly GCA_022496015.1. Taxonomy (NCBI): domain Eukaryota; kingdom Viridiplantae; phylum Streptophyta; class Magnoliopsida; order Poales; family Poaceae; genus Hordeum; species Hordeum marinum. Next base: position 148,483,720 of record CM039676.1, read on the forward strand.
CTGCTATACATACAGGACCAATTACTAGAGCTCGCACACATCAATTAAATTACCAGGTACTTTCGTTTCTTGCAAATCCTTCTAATGTTCATGAACATATGATGCTGCCTAAATTAGATACTTTTGTTTTACTTGTGAATGAAGGACATGGCATGGACAACAAGGATGACCATTGGAGCGGGATCAAGCATGAAGAAGAAGGTGCGCGCGCGGGAAAGAACAATGGAGCTTCCAGTGATGATTTTCGCACTTTGAAGCCACCATAATGGGAGCAAGAAGCCTTGGACGAAATATGCATGATGCCACTTTATAAAATTCGTCCCTAGGCTAATATAGGTGTTGCGCCACCTTATTTTTGGGCCAGGCCTGATAGAGGCGAGGGTCCCGATCTTTCGATGAGAAACTATTGATTTGGTGGAGAAGACTTTGACGATCCGACTACGAACATGCACGACGTTGCGCCTTAGCAATCGCTAAACCAATCTCCAAGAGGTTATTGACCATGCCGGAGCACGATCAACCTGACCACGAAGGTCTATTCCTGCAAGCAATCGAAGAACAAGCAGGATATGGTAATGCAATCTGAATATTGTGAATATATATGAAGTATTGATAAGGGTGGGGTTCCGAAAGCGGTCTTGGTCTGGTCGTTGGACACAAACGAAGTACACGAAGTTGCAATGGCTAACTTTTAACTAAACAAAACCCAAAGGAAAAGCTACTAGATTGATCTACTTATATAGGAGCAAGGGGTGGCGGCCAAGGAGGTGGGAGGACGTCCCAAGACACCCTAAAACAAACCCTAGGTCGTACAAGGCCCATGGGCCCAAGTGGAGGTGATGCAACACCTTTGGACTTGTAGTTTGACTCGGATTCTGATGGAACGTCAGATTGTTTCGTCGATAACTTCGCGATCCGGATGAATTTTAAGGTGCTTCCAACCGTGCTGGAACGCATATGAAATATAGTTTCCAGCAAAAAAAGAATCACCCAATTCCGAGTCCGTATGAAAAAGTTGTTCGCGTTTTGAGACAGGTGTGTCTGTGCAGTCCGAATCTGAGTCCAAAATGTGAGAGACTTGGACTCTATCTTCTCTTGGGCTAAAAGTGACGTGAGAGAACTTCTTGAACAACACCTAATTGTTTCCTTTGACATTAGAGGACCTCTTGAATAGCACCCAACCATTTCCTCTTTCTTTGTCATCACACGTGGTTCATACAAGTGTTCGACCATTCTGCGTTTAGGCATAAAATAAAAATAGGTGAAGTATTTTTGTTCCGGATAACATAAATAAATTATTGCATAATTATTATAAGAAATCACCTCACAAATATGCATGTATGCAACATTTTTGGTCGTATCCAAGGTAGTCATGTCCTCATCAAGGCCCATGTAATTTCGAAATACCATATTATAGGCTATTTTTAGAGTCCGTATGTATGGGTAAACTGAGTTAGGGTCGGTTTCGGACCCCTCCTCCAAGGGGCCACGAAATTCCCCTCTATTCCCCCATATATACAGCCCTTAGGGCGTCGTTTTAGGTTTGGATTTTGTTTAGACTATAAGTTCGCCATAGCTGCAACTTCGCATTCTTCGTTTGTGTTCCACGACCAGACAAAGGCGTCCCAGAACCCCACTTCATCAATAAAGCTTTCCTCTTATATTCGCAATATCCAGATTGCAATCTTAGTTTCTTGCTTGTTCTTCGTTTGCGTGCAGGAAACAGACCCTCATGGTCAGGTTGATCGTGCTCCGGCGTGGTCAATAACCTCTCGGAGTTGGTTTAGCGATTGCTAAGGCACAGCGTCATCACACGTTCGTAGTCGGATCGTCAAAGTCTACTCCACCAAAACGATAGCCATCATCTCATCGAAAGACAGGGACAACTTCGCCTCTATCAAAGACCACAACCACGAGCCCCATAGGACAGATGTCATCGTCGAGCCCACCACTACATCACCAATAGACCACCATTGGACAGGGCGCGGATGTACTCCTGTCCCCCTTCAAATTTGGCCATTGTGGGATCCCTTCCCGCCATTGTGATAAGGGAAGAGGACCCGGGGCCCCACTATAAGTAGAAGCTTGGCCGCACCGTAGAAGGGGGAGATCCAACACTTAGCCACTCATCACACCACCGCAAGGGAGAGAGCCAAGAACACTTCTTAGTCCCCCTCGCGAGGCTCAAGCTCATTGTACTAGTTCATCCACCAAAACCTCCACGAGAGGCAATCTACCAAAGCAGGAGTAGGGTATTACGCTTCAAAGTGGCCTGAACCTGGGAAATTGTTGTGTTCATCTTCTTCCTCGTCATCGAGCGAGTTCGCCGTAGTAACCATCGAGTAGCAAGCTAGGTTAGGTGAGGCCGCAGGGAATCTTCACACACGCCCCTGTGTTCGAATCTTGGGGGTTTTGCGGAGCCCGAAATCCGACAACATAGATGACAAACCCGGTCACTGGCATTTTCTTTTATTGTGATAACATTGCCATGCTCCCATTGCATAATTTGCGCAATTGTTCTCCTATGCCATTCCATGATCACCATGATTTGGAAATGCATTCTTTTGGATTTTGTTCATATTCTCCATCCTAAGCTTCCGTTATTGCACATGAGGAGACCCCCATAGTTTCCTCATACATATTGGAAGATTTTGATCCATCCTATTCATTGCATGATTCCAATAATTGTGTGCATAATATACCTGTCATTGATATGAATGATATGCTTGTACCACATACTTGCGACAATTTTCATCCCAATCACGTTGAGCATAATAACTATCATTGCATGATGGATGAAATATTCATATACCATACCTCAAATTTCTATGAGCATTGCTCCTCTTGTGCTAACTCTCATGTGCACGTACATATCATGATGGATTATGTGTACATTTACCACACACACACTTTGTTTTGTGTGTCTCCTTGTGTAGTTACACATGATTCTTCGTCGACCTCGCAAGCGCATGAGTTGACGAAACGAGCTCTAGAGAGAAATGAAGACGTGCGCCACCATGGAGTGCTTACCCCCACCCACCCTCTTTGTGCAAATACTTTTCCCCTTTCTTCTACATGTCTCTCACATGGCTATGGAGTTTTGCTCATTAAACTTATTATGCCCATATTGCCATGTTCACTTTGCATGACATGCTCATTTCCATGTCCTTACCTTACATTTGCGACCGATGCCTTGCATCTCACATGTTACTCGATTCTCATATTCCTACGTGTATTTGCAAGCTTGGTGGAGGATTTACTTGCTATTGTCATGTTTGCTTGATAAACCATGACTATGATGATATATTGATCATACTTTGCTTCCTTGCTTCCGATATGTCATGCGCATTGTCTATGCCTATCATTTACTCACATGACATGATTTCCATGATTTCCTCTAGTATGTTGCATCTTCGCACTACTAGCTACCATACCATGATCACTAAGCTTGTTTATGTTGCATCGCCAATGATTCACACTTGCTCGCTACATGTGGTTGATGACAACCATTGCCATGCTTTGCACATGATTGATATTGTACCTTGTCATATGTCTCCATATGTTGCCTCTCTCAAGCTAGATTTGCCACGTATTGAGTGCAACAATGCTATTGATCTTGGCAATGAGATTCCCCTCATAGCTTTCCCACATATATGTGGAGATTTTGACATCTTTCATGTGAAGCATGATTTCCCTCCTTTGTACCATATGCTTAGCGCCATGAATATAGCCATTGTTGCATCATATTGTGCATGCACTTTTGATCCTAATGGTTATGTGCAAGAGAAGAAAACCATCATGATGGATAATGTATTTATCTACCATGCACATACCTTCTTTTCTTTTGTTTGTGCATGTGTAGGATACTTGTACAACATGTCAACTTCCACTTCACGTGAGTTGACGATTTGAGATCTTGAGAGCGAGCCTTGCTACACCAACCTGTTTCTCCATCGCACTTGCTAGCGCATCGACATTGTGAAGGAAGCACAAGGACAAGTTTTCAAGGTGACATCCTTCTTGAGCATGGATATTGTCGATCATCCTATTTGTGTTGCTTGTACCATGCCATATATTGGTTATCTTGGACCACATATTTGCACACATGATAGAGATATTGTTTCCACTCATGATTGCCACATTGCCATGCCTCATGACATATATACCTTGTGTGTTGCATCCGACTTGTGGTTTACTTTCTCTTATCATATGCTTGGTTGCAACAATGTCATTTCTTTACATATGCTATGCCTTATTGCTTGCTACATGCTTGACTTGATTTCCTTACACATGATGACCAATTTCTCTTTATATTGTGTTGAGTGCCACACTATCTTCACTACACCATATTCACATTATGCTTGGATTGCCTTGCACTTTGGCTTACCCATGTGTTTAGACACTTCATATTACGCGGTGTTGTGAATGATTCCTATGCCTACCGTAGAGCTTTCATTGACTGCTTTGTGCATGATTGCTATGACCATGGGGTAGATGATTGTTATATTGTCACACATATTTGCATCCTTGCCTCACCTTTGAATACTTGTTTCCATGATTGCATTGCTTGAGCTCAATTTCTATGCTTACATGCCATGCCACAATCCCTTGTCACACCATATGTTATGCATGCTGACAACACTTGTATGGTGATTCACCACTTGAATGCTTGGTTTTGCACTAACGCTAACCACATTTGTTTTTCCAAGTGTTTGTCGCATTTTCTTCTTTTGAAGGAATTACTAGACAATGAGACATTGGAGAGTGCCCCTTTAGAGCTTGATGAAGATGGCCGCTTGGTGATTGTCCACCTCTACACCACGTCGCCATCTCCTTCATATGGTGATTTGGATCTTTATCCGAAGACGGATCTTTCCCAAGGGGGAGGGTATGATGCGGAGCATCCTATGGATATCACCATGACAAGAGTCACTTTGGAAAGTGACACATGTGACTTCTACTTCACATGCATAAAGGTGAATCATCTCCTTTACACATGTTCACTTGACCCCTTCGTGGATGGTATACTACTTGACACTCCTCTCATGTACAAGCATAGGTACTATCGGCGCTTCATGAAGGAGGGAGAGGAGTACCAGCACCTACTTACGACTACACCATCCGCAAGGGAAGCTTGGAAGAGAAGGAATAAGAAGCGAGGACAAGACTCTGGAAGTCCCGGACCTTCCGGACTTCCCGGAACCTTCGGGCGCCGGACCTTCCAGCCTCCGACGACTAGAGCAGCTCCCAAACGGGCCAACTCTTTGGATAGCCCAGACAAGCCCGGAACCTCTGGAGCCCGGAACTTCCGGCCATCCCCGGAACTTCCATCCCTGCCTGCACGCAGAGACTTGTGCTGCCGCCCGTGTACCTCTTTTGCCCCTCACTTACCCCTTCGTGGCTTACACTATATATACTCCTATCGCACCTCCATTCTAGATAACGCAAAGTGATAGCTCATAGTTAGTTGGGCTTTGCTCCTTCCTCTACCTCTCCCATGGAGATCGAGACCTCCACCAGAGAAGATTCCTAGAGGATGTAGAGACCCCTTTCGAAGGAAAATCCATCTACGGATTCCAAGGACCATCTCTCCTAGAGATTTGGATGAACTACCCATGTATCCTTATTTCCATTGTTGTTCTTGGATCTTGATGCACCTCATGTATTGCTTGTGATTGGAGGAGTACTTGGTGTGGATCTTGTCCAATAGAGTGTTTTCCCCTTCAATTTCTCCACATTTTCTCCTCATGTTGTTCTTGTTCTTCCTCGAATCCACCTCCAATTCGTGAAGATCGGGCCACCCTCGGGTTTGCCATGTATCACCACCATATCCCACTTGCAAGATAAACACTCAAAATAGACCTGATGAGGACATCCCTACTAATGTTACACCCACCCCGACTGCTATACATACAGGACCAATTACTAGAGCTCGCGCACGTCAATTGATTTACCAGGTACTTTCGTTTCTTGGAAATCCTTCTAATATTCATGAACATATGATGCTGCCTAAATTAGATACTTTTGTTTTACTTATGAATGAAGGACCTATCATGGATAAGAAGGATGACCATTGGAGCGGGATCAAGCATGGAGGAGAAGGTGCGCGCGCGGGGAAGAACATTGGAGCTTCTAGTGATGATTTTCGCACATTGAAGCCACCATAATGGGAGTGGGAAGCTTTGGACGAAATATGCATGATGCCACTTTATAAAATTCGTCCATAGGCTAATATAGGTGCTGCGCCACCTTAATTTTGGGCCAGGCCCATGTAATTTCGAAATACCATATTATAGGCTGTTTTTAGAGTCCGTATGTATGGGGAAACTGACTTAGGGTCGGTTTCGGACCCCTCCTCCAAGGGGCCACGAAATTCCCTTCTATTCCCCATATATACAGCCCTTAGGGCTTCGTTTTAGGTTTGGGTATTGTTTAGATTACAAGTTCGCCATAGCAGCAACTTCGCGTTCTTCGTTTGTGTTCCACGACCAGACAAAGGCGTCACAGAACCCCACTTCATCAATAAAGCTTTCCTCTTATATTCGCAATATCCAGATTGCAATCTTAGTTTCTTGCTTGTTCTTCGTTTGCGTGCAGGAAATAGACCCTCGTGGTCAGGTTGATCGTGCTCCGGCGTGGTCAATAACCTCTCAGAGTTGGTTTAGCGATTGCTAAGGCGCGACGTCTCACACGTTCGTAGTCGGATCGTCAAAGTCTACTCCACCAAAAACGATAGCCACCATCTCATCGAAAGACAGGGACAACTTCGCCTCTATCAAGACCCACACTTCCCATATCCAAATTTCTGATAGAGAACCACCTACCCTTGTTTTGAGGTCAAGATCATCCACACCAACCATACGGATCTTGATTTCTAGCCTCCCCAAGTTGCTTTCTACCCAATCAATCTCTTCTACCCAAGTCAAATCTGTGAGAGAGTGATTGAGTGTTGAGGATACTATCATTTTGATGAGGACATCCCTACTAATGTTACACCCACCCCGACTGCTATACATACAGGACCAATTACTAGAGCTCGCGCACGTCAATTGAATTACCAGGTACTTTCGTTTCTTGGAAATCCTTCTAATATTCATGAACATATGATGCTGCCTAAATTAGATACTTTTGTTTTACTTATGAATGAAGGACCTATCATGGATAAGAAGGATGACCATTGGAGCGGGATCAAGCATGGAGGAGAAGGTGCGCGCGCGGGGAAGAACATTGGAGCTTCCAGTGATGATTTTCGCACATTGAAGCCACCATAATGGGAGTGGGAAGCTGTGGACGAAATATGCATGATGCCACTTTATAAAATTCGTCCATAGGCTGCGCCACCTTAATTTTGGGCCAGGCCCATGTAATTTCGAAATACCATATTATAGGCTGTTTTTAGAGTCCGTATGTATGGGGAAACTGACTTAGGGTCGGTTTCGGACCCCTCCTCCAAGGGGCCACGAAATTCCCTTCTATTCCCCCATATATACAGCCCTTAGGGCTTCGTTTTAGGTTTGGGTTTTGTTTAGATTACAAGTTCGCCATAGCAGCAACTTCGCGTTCTTCGTTTGTGTTCCGCGACCAGACAAAGGCGTCACAGAACCCCACTTCATCAATAAAGCTTTCCTCTTATATTCGCAATATCCAGATTGCAATCTTAGTTTCTTGCTTGTTCTTCGTTTGCGTGCAGGAAATAGACCCTCGTGGTCAGGTTGATCGTGCTCCGGCGTGGTCAATAACCTCTCAGAGTTGGTTTAGCGATTGCTAAGGCGCGACGTCTCACACGTTCGTAGTCGGATCGTCAAAGTCTACTCCACCAAAAACGATAGCCACCATCTCATCGAAAGACAGGGACAACTTCGCCTATATCACATTTGAAACACAAGAGCAAGGATTTTATCGTTACTATCAAACCTATTACCTTTTGGAGGGTGGTGTCTCCTAGATTGGTTAGGTGTCACTTGGGAGCCTTCTACTTAGTGTTGTGGAGTTGAACCAAGAAGTTTGTAAGGGCAAGGAGATCGCCTAATTCGTGAAGATCTACCCCGAGATAGGCTAGTCCTCCATGGACGTAGGCCATCATGGTATATACAAGGTTGCTTCTTCGTGGAACCCTTCGTGGGTAGAGCCCTCCGTGGACTCTCACGATGGTTACCCTACGTGGGTTGAAGTCTCCATAAACAAATCATGAACATATTGCAACACCCTACACCGGAGATCCCTCACGTTTGCGTGACACGAAGGGCACCATAGGGCAGAACCAAATAAAACATACAACTCATACCAACCACGATCATCAATTAGCCCATAGGACAAAACGGATCTAGTCAAACATCATAAGATAGCCACATATCATTGGGAAAAAATATATGGAGTTGAGCACCATGTTTAAGTAGAGTACAGTGGGAAGAGAGGTGTTACACTGCTGCATAGAGCGGGAGAGAGTTAGTGTTGACGGTGGCGAAGTTGTTGGTGTAGATCACCGTCACGATAATTGCCCCGGCGGCGTTCTAGCGCCACCGAGAGAGAGGGGAGAGAGCCCCCTCCTTCTTATTCTTCCTTGGCCTCCCCCTAGATGGGACGAGAGTTCGTCCTTTGGTCCACGGCCTCCATGGCGGCAGAGGGGAAGGAGCCCCCCAAGATTGGATCTCCCTCTTTGTTCTCGTTTGTTTCGCATTCCTATTTTCTGACAGAAAATCGTTTCTTATATTCCTAGAGATCCGTAACTCCGATTGTGTTGAGAATTTAACACAATTTTTTTACGAATATAAGCTTCCTTGTGCCTGAAGTAGAGAACCAACCTCCTTACGAGGTGAGCACAAGACATCACCATGCGTCTGGGCCCTTGGGCGCGGCCTGGTGTATCGTGGTGGCTGTGGGCCTCCTTTTTCGTTGATTCCACCTCCCAATGTTCACAAATATTCCAAAATAATTATTCGTAAATTTTTATCATGTTTGGACCTCGTTTTATATGGAATTTCTGCGAAACAAAAAAGCACACAAAAACAGGACTAGCACTAGGAATCCCATTCAATATGTTAGTCCAATAAATCATATAAAATGTGGCCAAAAATATGTGAAAGTTGTAAAATATTGGCATGAAACAATCAAAAAATATGGATATGACGGAGACGTATCAGCATCCCCAAGCTTAAGTCCTGCTCGTCCTTGAGTAGGTAAATGATAAGAAAGATAATTTTTTATGTGGAATGCTACCTAGCATAATCTTGATCATATATATAATCATGGCATGAATATTAAGACATGACTGATTCAAAGAAATAGTCTATCATTTGACATAAAGACATTAATACTCAGGCATCCCAACAAACAATCATGTCTTTCAAAATATCAAGGCTAAAGAATGCTATCCCTACAAAATCATATAGCTTTGTCATGCTCTGTCTTCTTAACACAAAGTATAAATCATGTACTACCCCGGTGTTAGCCAATCAATTGGTTCATTCTTTTTTAACGCACTTCAAAATTTTCAACTCTCACACAATACATGAGCGCCAGCATGGATATAGCACTATGGGTGGAATAGAGTACGTTGATAGGGGTAAATATAGAGAAGACAAAAGGGTAAGAAAGTCTCACATCAAAGCAGCTAATCAATGGGCTATGGAAATGCCCATCAATTGATATCAATGTGAGGAGTAGGGATTTCCATGCAACGGATGCACTAAGAGCTATAAGTGTATGCAAGTTCAACTGAAATTAAATGGGTGTGCATCAAACTCTATAATGAAAAATCCCCACTAGTATATGAAAGTGACAACATAGGAGGTTCTCTAGATGGAAAACATGGTGCTACTTTGAAGCACAATTGTGGAATTAGCATGCCCCTTCTCTCTTTGTCTCTAATTTTTTTAATTTTTCTTTTTTTCCTTTTTCCTTTTCTTTTTCCTTTTTCCTTTTTTCTTTTTATATTTGTCCGGAGCCTCATCCCAACTTGTGGGGGAATCATAGTTTCTATCTTCCTTTCCTCACTAGGACATGCTCAAAGAATGAATAATGATGGTCATCACACTTCTATTTACATACAACTCAATATTACAACTCGATAGTAGAACAAAGTATGACTCTATATGAATGCCTCTAGCAGTGTACCAGGATGTGCAATGATCTAGCGTAGCAAAGATATCAAAAAAGGACAAGCCATGGAAACATCATGCTAGCTATCTTACGATCATGTAAAGCAATATGACAATGAATGCTCAAGTCATCAAAACGGAAGCGGTGGAAGTTGCATGGCAATATATCTCAGAATGGCTATGGAAATGCCATAATAGGTGGGTATGGTGGCTGTTTTTAGGAAGATGTAATAAGGCTTATGTGTGATAGAGCGTATCATATCACGGGGTTTGGATGCACCAACGAAGTTTGCATCGACTCTTGAGGTGAGAAAGGGCAATGCATTATACCGTAGAGGCTAGCAAATTGCAGAAAAGGTATGAGTGCATATAATCCATGGACTCACATTAGTCATAAAGAACTCACATACTTATTGCAAAAGTTTATTAGCCCTTGAAGCAAAGTATTACTAAGCATGTTCCTATGGGGGAGGTTGGTAGGAGTTAACCATCGTGCGCCCCCGACCCTCACACAAAGATAGACAATCCAGGATAAATTGTGCTCCAAATTCCTGGCATAACGGGAGACTATACGTGCATGCTTCGGGAATCACAAACCTTAACACCAATATTCTTACTAACCATAATTGTTTACTAGTACCTCCCACATATTATTATCACTATATCACAAAATATTGCAAGGAATCAAACATATCATATTCAATGATCCATAAGTTTTTTGTAGGATTTTATGAGTAACCATGCAAATGACCAATTCATGTTGACTCTCTAAATAGATATAAGTGAAGCAACAGAGTTTAATTATTTCTACAAAATACCATGCTCTAATAAATATAAGTGAAGTAGAAGAGCATTCTACAAATAATGGTTTTCTATGTGAACAGAAACAAGCAATCCAAACTTCAAATGATATAAGTGAATCACTTGAAGCATTCTACAAAACCATACTCAAAAGATATAAGTGAAGTGCAATGAGCATTCTATAAATCAACCATGGACTATCTCATGCCAACATGGTGCATAAAAAATAAATAAAAGATGCTCCAATATTTACACATATCACAGAACGAAACGAAAACAAAAATATGTTGATACTTGTTGAAAAAAGATGGGATGCCTTCCGAGGCATCCCCAAGCTTAGATGCTTGAGTCTCCTTGGATATTTACTTGCGGTTCCTTGGGCATCCCCAAGCTTGAACCATTGTCTCTCCTCCTTCTCCTCATGTTGAGACCTCCTCGATCTTTGAACACTTCATCCACACAAAACTAAACAGAAAACTGTTGAGATCCGCTAGTATAATAAAGCAAATTACTACTTTAAGTACTGTTTCAAAACCTTTCATATCTTATATTTGCATTATACATGCTGTTCTATAACTTCTCCATGGCTTATACCGCCGATAAAATCGATAGTTTCATAAAAACAAGCAAAACAATGCATCAAAACATAATCTATCTTAAACATGATAGTGTGTAGTAATCTGAACTTTGACCATAGTTCTGTAACTCCAAAACTTCTGAAACATTGGGAAGAAATAAACACTTTGTATAGTAATACTGTGTAAATATTTTAGAAAGTTTTGACATTCCAGTAAAAAAGATGTAAATTGATGAACTACAGCCAACGTTTTTGTTTTTACACCGCACATACCACCAAGCAATCTAATCATCCTAAAGGCAAGTCTTGGCACATTATTTTTATAATACAATGGATTTTTACAAGGTGATAATTATTTTTGTTGATAAGTTTCTGTTATTCAAGATTCACAAAGTTTCCATGGGCATGAACAAAGTTCAAGGCTAGCCCCCACTTCAACGATGCTCATCATCTCCCTCACTTTCACCTTTCTTTTTGTGAAGTTTTAGGTTCCCCTCTATATTTTTTTGTCTTTAAACTTTCTAAAGTCACAGAACATAATAAAATGATTCTCTAAAAATTTCGGGTTGTCTCCCGATAGCGCTTTCTTTAAAGCCATTAAGCTAGGCATAACGTGCTCAAGTAATGGATCCACCCGGATCCCAAGGTATATCAAAGCCAATTTTAATTAACAATGATTTGTAATTAAGTAGTGAGCACAAAGAAAAATATATCATGCAATGAAGAAGTCTAATTCTCTTCCTATGCATCGGCATGTTGTAAAAGAAAAATTCATGCACATCAAGTAAAGGTCAATGCATAGTATAAACAATTTCTTGCAATTTTATCGTATTGGAAACATAAAGAGGTGGAGATGTAGTGCCTCTCTCATGAAAATTGCAAGCAAGAGCAGCAAGCACATGCAAATTATATTCATCAAAATCAACATCTGTAGTAGCAAAATGCAACCCATCAATATAATCCCTAAAGTATTCACGCTGATCCAATATGTCTCCCATTATAAAGTTTGATGAGGATTTCTCATGATTATCAAAGGAGTAATTAACATGTTTCACATAACTAGCATCAAGGGTCTTAGGAGGTTCCCCATCTCCAAAAGTAGCAAGTACCACTAATTTTATGGTGTTTCGTGTTCCATATCCATATTTAAAGATATAAAACAACTAATAACAGAATAAAAAATACTTTGTGATAAAGCAAACAAGCACACACGAGAATATTCACCCCACGCTATTGCTCCATGGCAACGGCGCCAAAAAAGGTCTTGATAACCCACAAGTGTAGGGGATTATTTGTAGCCTTTTTCCACAAATAAGAGTGTCGAACCCAATGAGGATCTAAAGGTACAACAAATATTCCCTTAAGTTCTATCGACCACCGATACAACTCTACGCACACTTTAATGTTTGCTTTACCTAGAACAAGTATGAAACTATTTTGTAGGTGGTAGGATAGTTTGCACGAATAAAACTAGAAGTACTTTGCGGGAATAAAACTACAAGTAAATTGCAAGATACTAAAAGTTAGTTGTTTAGTAGAAAGTTGTTGTCAAACAAGAAGATTATTTGTCCCAAGGCAACTGATAACTAGACCGGTAATCATTATTTCAATTTTATAAGAGGGAGAGGCATGACCTAACATACTTTCCGTACTTGGATCATATGCACTTATGATTGGAACTCTAGCAAGAATCCCGAACTACCAAGGATCATTAAGGTAAAACCCAACCATTGCATTAAGTATCAAGTCGTATTTGCTTCCATATGCAACAACCCACCTACTCGGGTCTGTGCTTCTGTTACTCACGCCACCCACCATAAGAAAATCATGAGCATATTGCAACACCCTACATCGGGGATCCCTCACATTTGCACGACATGGAGGTCACCATAGGACAACACCAAAATAAAACATACAACTCATACCTACCACGATCATCAATTAGCCCATAGGACAAAACAAATATACTCAAACATCATAGGATAGCCACATATCACTGGGAAATAATATATGGAGTTGAGCACCATGTTTAAGTAGAGACTACAACGGGGAAGAGAGGTGTTACACCGTTGCATAGAGGGGGAGAGAGTTGGTGTTGACGGTGGTGAAGTTGTTGGTGTAGATCACCGTCACGATAATTGCCCCGGCGGCGTTCTAGCGCCACCGAGAGAGAGGGGAGAGAGCCCCCTCCTTCTTATTCTTCCTTGGCCTCCCCCTAGATGGGACGAGAGTTCGTCCTTTGGTCCACGACCTCCATGACGGCGGCGAAGTTGTTGGTGTAGATTACTGCCATGATGATTCCCGCGGCGGTGTTACGGTGCCACCGGGAGAGAGGGGGAGAGATCCCTCCTCCTTATTCTTCCTTGGCCTCCTCCAAGACGAGAGGAGAGTTCCCCCTCTGGTCCATGGCTTCCATGACGGTAGAGGGGCAGGAGCCCCTTCGAGATTGGATCTCCCTCTCTGTCCTCTTCTGTGTGCGTTCCTGTTTTCTTGCTGAAACCATTTCTTATATTCCTGGAGATCCGTAACTCTAATTGCGCTGAGATTTTAACACGTTTTTTTCCGGATATAAGCTTCCTTGCGCCCGAAATAGAGCTCCAACCGCCTTACGAGGTGAGCTCGAGACATCACCATGCGGTTGGGCCCTTGGGCATTCCCTGGTGTATCATGGTGGATGTGGGCATTCTTTTTCATTGATTCCACCTCCCAAAATAATTATCCGTAAATTTTTATCGTGTTTGGACTTCGTTTGATATGGAATTTCTATGAAACAAAAAACACACAAAAAACAGGAACTGGCATTGGGCACTGGATCAATATGCCAGTCCAATAAATCATATAAAATGTTGCCAAAAATATGTGAAAGTTATATAATATGGTGGCTTCAAAGTGCGAAAATCATCACTGGAAGCTCCATTGTTCTTTCCCGCGCGCGCACCTGCTTCTCCATGCTTGATCCCGCTCCAATGGTCATCCTTCTTGTCCATGTCAGGTCCTTCATTCACAAGTAAAACAAAAGTATCTAATTTAGGCAGCATCATATGTTCATCAACATTAGAAGGATTTGCAAGAAACGAAAGTACCTGGTAATTCAATTGACGTGCGCGAGCTCTAGTAATTGGTCCTGTATGTATAGCAGTCAGAGTTTTGGGTGTAGCATTAGTAGGGATGTCCTCATCAAGAGGGCTGTTGCAGATCAGAGCGCTATTGGATGTAGCACAACGTCAGAATTCAGCAGTTTCTCTGTCCCGTAACAGGATATACAGCAATTCACCCAAGGCAGAGACCGTTCAGTCGGCACACAGCCCTGGATCGCCCTTGCGTCGTCGAGGCGGCGGTTTTCGTGATGGCCAGACAGAGATCAGCATCACCGCGAAGACCGTCGTCGAGTGCCCACTCCTCCGCGGAGTGGCCCGTACGCGCTCCGGCTCCAGGGCGACAGGCACTCCATCGATGATGAGCGGGATGCGGACTTTGATGCCTGGGCCTATCTTGTTCAGAAGCAGATCGACAAGAGCAGAGCCTATAGAGAGGGACTCGACAGAGATTTCCCGAGTGGAAGCTCAGCTGTGGTGTCTGGTCCAAAGTGTTTTAGCAGAGCTATACGTTCTGCAGAGATTCCCCCCAATTTCAGAATGGCGGTGGGGATCAGAAAGTTTTCTGGTGAAACAAAACCAGAGACTTGGTTAGATGATTATCGAGTGGCTGTGCAGATTGGTAGTGGAAATGACAATGTCGCAATGAAGCACCTGCCCCTCATGTTGGATGGTTCAGCTCGAGCTTGGTTGAATCGTTTGGCTCCTTCCTGCATACATTGTTGGGAAGATCTTGCCCGAGTGTTTGTCCGGACCTTTGAGGGCACTTGCAAGCGCCCCGCGGGTCTGGTCGACTTACAACATTGCGTCCAGAAGCCCAATGAAACCTTAAGGGGTTATATTCAGCGATGGTCCACCCTGCATCATACGGTGGAGAATGTGTTGGAACACCAGGCTGTTTGTGCCTTCAAGGCTGGTGTGAGATACAGGGAGCTGTACCTGAAGTTCGGGCGCACCGGTGACATTTCACTCAGCAAGATGATGGAAATTGCCACTCGCTACGCCAATGGCGAGGAAGAAGACTGCCTCCGTAGCGGCAAAGGAAAAACAATCGCCAACGAGTCTGGCGGTGGCAACAATCGGAAATAGAAGCGGAAGGCTGAAGACCCGGCTCTGGTAGAGGCAGTAGCACTGGCGACTCAGTCGAAGAACAAGGGCAAAGCCAAGGCTCAATATGCCCCCAAGAAGGGGAAGCATCAGTCAGGAACTGATATCTTGGATCAGCCGTGTGTAATTCACACGAGGAAAGATGCAGAAGGCAACCTGATTTTGCCCCAGCGCACCACTCGACAGTGTCGAACCCTTATCCAGCAATTCAAGGGAGACCAATCGAGTGCAAAATCTCCTGAAAAAGAAGATGAAGATGAGGAAAACGAAACATTCCCGGATGTCACTGCTACACTGGTGATCTTTGCTGATGTCGAGAGCAAGAGTCGTTTGAAAGTCATCAATAGAGAAATCAACATGGTTGTGCCAGACCCCCCCACCTACCTCAAATGGTCTCAATATGCTGTCACATTCGACCAGACAGACCCCTGCTCGTGTGGGCAGTCCTGGTCGAGAGGCTTTGGTAGTTGATCCTGTAGTGCGGGGGACTCGACTCAGAAAGGTCCTCATGGACGGTGGCAGCAGCCTGAACATCCTGTATGCGGATACTCTAAAAGGGATGGGCATTCCGATGTCCCGTTTGAGCGAGAGCAGCATGCATTTTCATGGGGTCATCCCAGGAAAGAAGGCCAAGTCACTCGGCCAGATAACATTGGATGTGACATTCGGTGATAGCAAAAATTTCCGAAAAGAAAAGTTGACATTTGAAGTCGTGGATTTCAAGAGGGCTTACCACGCCATCTTGGGTCGACCCACTTATGCACGTTTCATGGCCCGACCATGTTACGTGTATCTCAAGTTGAAAATGCCAGGGCCTAAGGGCGTGATCACAGTCACTGGCAATCGACAGCGGGCCGAAGAGTGTCTCCAGCAAGGATCCAAGATCGCCGATCAACAAATGGCCAAGGTCGAGCTGGAGGAGTACAAGAAAACCGCTGACCCTGCTGATTTGCTCCGTGCCAAAAAGATGGCTTTCGAGTCGGCATTTTAGTCAGCAGGGGAAGTGAAGAAGGTGCACATCCACCCGACGGATCCAACTGCTGCCCCGACGAATATATCAACAACACTCGACAATAAATAGGAAGCCGCGCTCATCCAGTTCCTTCGTGAGAACTGGGATATCTTTGCATGGAAGCCTGCTGACATGCCGGGGATTCCCAGGGAGCTGGCTAAGCACCGTCTGCGAGTGGATCCGAAAGCCAAGCCCGTCAGGGAGCATTTGCGTCGATCCGTGGCAGAGAAGCGCAAGGCAATTGGAGAAGAAGTGGCCCGTCTCTTGCAAGCCAAGTTCATTCGGGAGATTTACCACTCCGAGTGGCTCTCGAATGTTGTGATGGTGCCCAAGAAAGATAAGTCGTTGCGCATGTGCATTGACTTCAAACATCTCAATAAGGTGTGCCCAAAAGACCATTTTCCGCTACCCCGCATAGATCAAATTGTTGACCCGACAGCGGGGTGTGAGAGTTTATCGTTTTTGGATGCCTATTCTGGGTACCATCAGATCTGTCTGTATGGCCCGGACGAAATAAAGACAACCTTCATCACCCCGTTCGGGTGCTTTTGCTACATCACCATGCCTTTTGGTCTTAAGAATGCCGGTCCTACTTTTATGCGCATGATTCAGAAATGCTTACACGACTAGATCCCTCGGAATGTCGAGGCGTACATGGACGATGTAGTGGTCAAGTCCCACAAAGGTTCCGACCTGCTGGCTGACTTGGCCGAGACATTCGCCAATCTGAGGCGATTCGACATAAAGCTGAATCTGGCCAAATGTACCTTCGGTGTCCCTGGCGGCAAGTTGCTTAGTTTTCTCGTTTCCGAGCGAGGAATTGATGTCAACCCCGAGAAGATCAGCGCCATTATCCGTATGAAGACTCCCATGCGAGTGCACAACGTTCAGAAGCTCACAGGTTGCTTGGCAGCATTGAGTCGATTCATTTCTCATCTTGGTGAGAAGGCTCTGCCCTTATATCAGTTGATAAAGAAGTCCGACACATTCGAATGGACTCCCGAAGCCGAAGCAGCGTTTGTTGAGCTCAAAGCCCTGCTCTCCACCCAGCCCGTGCTTGCCGCTCCTACCAGCAAAGAGCCCTTGCTACTGTACATCGCGGCCACAAATCAGGTCATCAATACAGTGATGACTGTCGAGCGAGAAGAGGAGGGTAAAGCCTATAAAGTCCAGCGGTCAGTTTATTATGTCTCGGAAGTATTGTCCCCCTCAAAGCAAAGATATCCACACTATCAGAAGCTGGTGTATGGTATTTACCTGTCAGCGAAGAAGGTGGCGCATTATTTCCAAGACCATTCGATCTTAGTCGTCAGTGATGCTCCTTTATCCGAGATCTTCAATAATCACGACGCATCAGGTCGAGTGTCTAAATGGGCAACTGAGCTTGGACACTTTGACATCAGATTCAAGGCCAAGAAGGCAATCAAGTCCCAAGCATTGGCAGATTTCATGGCCAAGTGGACTGAACGGCAATAGCCCATCCAACTTCACTCGACGCATTCAACGGCTCCAAAATGTTGAATGGGTCCGGTGCTGGTGTTGTTTTGATATCCCCCAGAGGCGACAAGCTCAGCTATGTCTTGCAGATTCATTTTGATTCCTCCAACAACGAGGTAGAGTATGAAGCACTTTTGTATGGGTTGCGCATGGCTATCTCACTCGGCGTCAAGCGCCTGATGGTTTATGGCGACTCAGATTTGGGGGTGAATCAAGTGATGAAAGAATGGGATGTTAGAAACCCTGCCATGACCGGATACTGCAATGCAGTCCGGAAGTTGGAGAAGAAATTTGAAGGCCTGGAACTTCACCATGTTCCTCGACTAAAAAAACAAGCTGCTGATGAGCTGCCCAAGACTGGTTCCACTCGACGGCCTGTCCCCAGCGGGGTGTTCCTGGAGCATTTGCACGCTCCTTCGATTCAAGAGGATCCCTTCACCGAAGATCCCTCACAAGTTTAAGCTCCTCTGACTTGACTGAAGTTGATGTTCCTGCTGTGATTGACCTGGTCATGGAGGTGCTAGTTATCATACCCGTCTGGATTGTGCCATATATTGCCTAGATCCTCAGACCAAGGCAGAGGCTCGACAGATTGTGCACAGACCAAGGCTTTCACCGTGATGGGAGATCAGCTATTCAGAGAGAGTGTGACTGGTGTCACCCAGCGCTGCATTTCCCCCGAGGAAGGTCAGATGATTCTAGACGAAATCCACTCGGGAACTTGCGGCCACCATGCTTCTTCAAGGGAGATCGTCGCTAAAGCATACCGAGTTGGTTTTTACTGGCCACGAGCTAATGAGATGGCTAAGGACATCGTTGATCACTGCGAAGGCTGCCAGTTCTATGCGAATCTGTCACACAAGCCGGCGTCTGATCTGAAGACTATCCCTCTCGCCTGGCCATTTGCAGTTTGGGGACTCGACATGGAAAAGGAGGATTCACCCACCTGTTAGTAGCAGTCGACAAATTCACCAAGTGGATTGAAGCCAAGCCCATCAAGAAGCTGAATTCTCGCACGACGATCACGTTCATGAGGGAGATCATTATCTGATACGGCATTCCGCACAGCATCATCATGGACAATGGCACTAATTTTTACTCGCAAGAATTCAGGAGATTCTGTAACTCCCAAGGCACCCGAGTGGATTACGCTTCCGTTGCATATCCTCAAACCAATGGGCAAGTTGAGCGGGCTAATGGTCTCATTCTGCAAGGTCTGAAGCCTCGTCTCATGCGCGATTTGGATCATGCCACCGGTGCGTGGGTAACTGAGCTGCCATCTGTTTTGTGGGGATTGAGGACAGCGCCTAATCAGTCGACTGGACGAACTCCTTTCTTCCTTGTCTATGATGTTGAAGCCATATTGCCGAGTGACTTGGCCCACAATTCTCCTCGAGTGGAGCTATATTCTGAGGCTGAAGCTGAACAAGCCAGACAGGATGGGGTAGATCTTCTGGAGGATGAGCGTGAGATGGCTCTGATCCGGACCACTGCCTATCATCAAGACCTATGGTGCTTCCCTGCAAGGAATGTAAAAAGGCGAGCGTTCCATGAAGGAGATTTGGTGCTCCGAGTGAATCAACACTGACCTCACAAGCTTGCTCTTGCATGGGAAGGTCCTTTTGTCGTCACTAAGGTGCTAAACAACGGAGCCTATTACCTGTATAATCTCATGAAACAGATAGATGAGCCACGAGCCTGGAATGCAGACCTGCTCCGGCGTTTTTACACTTGAGACAAGAGTTTTCTGATGTAATAAGAGTACTTCATCAATGCAATCACTAATCAGACATTTTGCCGTCTGCCAGCGCTTTGCCGTCTGCTAGCAGACGGCAAAGAGTCATTTGCCGTCTATCTACCCAAAGCAGACGGCACAGAACCAGCTGACGGCAAAGAATTCCTTGCCGTCAGCCAGCGGACGGCAAAGACCAGAGTGGGCCCCATGGGGCACGACACTGGCTAGGTCAACCTCCTTACTTCTTTGACGTCTGCTGGCGGACGGCAAAGAAGGGAGGAGGGCCCACAAACTGGGCGGGCTAACTCTTTGCCGTCCGCCAGCGGACGGCAAAGAAGTGAGGAGGGCCCACAAACTGGGCGGGCTAACTCTTTGTCGTCCGCCAGCGGACGGCAAAGAAGTGAGGAGGGCCCACAAACTGGGTGGGCTAACTCTTTGCCCTCCGCCAGCGGACGGCAAAGAAGTGAGGAGGGCCCACAAACTGGGCAGGCTAACTGCAAGGGCCCACCCCACCTCTTTGCTGTCTGCTAGCGGGCCCAGTGGCCTAGCGGGAGACGGCAAAGAGGATAACTCCTATAACGGGCCGTTAACCCCCTCCTCTCTCTCTTCGCTCTCTCACCTCTCTCATCTCTCTCCCGCCGCCGCCGCTGCACGCCGCTCTCCTGCCCCTCCCCTCCGCCACCGGCCGCGCCGCCCCCCTCCGCCGTTCCGCCACCGGCCCCCCAGCGCCCGCCCCTCGTCCCGGCCGCCCTACAATACCGCCACCCGTCGTCCCTCGGAGCCTGCCACAAGCAGCGCGCCCTACCACCTCCTCCGCCCTCCCCATCTCTGCCGCCCCTCGCCGCCCCCGACTCCGCCGTCCCGCCGCCCGGCCCCCCTACTCCCTTCACCCTTCACCCGACCTCCCTTGCAACCTGCCCCCCCCCCCACTCCCCACCTACTCTGCTTGGCATCGCTCCCCTACCAGCCCTTCGTTCCGCCCGTTGCCCTCGCTCGCCTCCGCACTCCTCCCCAGCCCAGTACTCCCAACCCTACCACCACAGCCTAGCCCGTGGCCTGGCGGCCACCGCCCCGACGCCCTCGCGCGCCCGGTGCCTCGCCGCCCCACTCCGGTGAGCTCTCCCGGCCCCTGTTTTTTTGCTATTAGTTAGGTTAGTTGCTACTGTTAGTTAGGTAGTTATATTAGTTCTAGGTTTGTTAGGTTAGTTCTAGGTTAGGTAGGTTAGTTCTACGTTAGTTAGGTTAGTTTGAAAAAAATTTATTAGGAGAAGAAAGAAGAAGAATAAGAAGAAAAGATGAAGAAGAGGAGGAGGAGGGAAGAAGAAAAGGGGGAGGAGAAGAAAAGTAGAAGGAGAAGAAGAAGAAGAGGAGGAGGAGGAGGAGAAGAAGAAGAAAAGGGGGGAGAAGAGAAGAAGAAGAAAAAGAAGAAGAAGAAAAGAGGAGAGGAGGAGAAGAAGAAGAGTAAAAAAGGAAAGGAAGAAGAAGAAGAAGAGGAGGAGGAGAAGAAAAAAAGAAGAAGAGGAAGAAGAAGAAGAAAAAAGAGGAGAGGAGGAGAAGAAGAAGAAGAAGAAGAAGAAAAGAGGAGAGGAGGAGTAGAAGAAGAGGAAAAAAGGAAAGGAAGAAGAGGAGGAGGAGGAGAAGAAAAAAGAAGAAGAGGAAGAAGAAGAAGAAAAAAGAGGAGAGGAGGAGAAGAAGAAGAGGAAAAAGGAAAGGAGGAAGAAGAGGAAGACCCCGACCCCGACACCCCGACCCCGACCCCGACCCCGACTCCGACCCCGACCCCGACACCCCGACACGACACCCCGACACCCCGACATGACACCCCGACCCCGACCCCGACACCCCGACCCCGACCCCGACACCCCGACACCCCGACACGACGCACCGACCCCGACACCCCGGGACCCCGACACAGCACCCCGACCCCGACACCCCGAGACGGCACCCCCGACCACGACACAGCACCACGACCTTGACACGACACCCCGACACCCCGACATGGCACCCCCGACCACGACACAGCACCTCGACCCCGACACAACACCCCCGACACCCCGACCCCGTGATAGAGGCGAAGTTGTCCCTGTCTTTCGATGAGATGGTGGCTATCGTTTTTGGTGGAGTAGACTTTGACGATCCGACTACGAACGTGTGATGACGCCGTGCCTTAGCAATCGCTAAACCAACTCCGAGAGGTTATTGACCACGCCGGAGCACGATCAACCTGACCACGAGGGTCTGTTTCCTGCAGGCAAACGAAGAACAAGCAAGAAACTAAGATTGCAATCTGGATATTGCGAATATGAGAGGAAAGCTTTATTGATGAAGTGGGGTTCTGTGACGCCTTTGTCTGGTCGTGGAACACAAACGAAGAACGCGAAGTTGCTGCTATGGCAAACTTGTAATCTAAACAAAACCCACCCTAAAACGAAGCCCTAAGGGCTGTATATATGGGGGAATAGAAGGGAATTTCGTGGCCCCTTGGAGGAGGGGTCCGAAACCGACCCTAAGTCAGTTTCCCCATATATACGGACTCTAAAAACAGCCTAAAATATGGTATTTCGAAATTACATGGGCCTGGCCCAAAAATAAGGTGGCGCAGCACCTATATTAGCCTATGGACGAATTTTATAAAGTGGCATCATGCATATTTCGTCCAAGGCTTCCCGCTCCCATTATGGTGGCTTCAATGTGCGAAAATCATCACTGGAAGCTCCATTGTTCTTCCCCGCACGCAAACCTTCTCCTCCATGCTTGATCCCGCTCCAATGGTCATCCTTCTTATCCATGCTAGGTCCTTCATTCATAAGTAAAACAAAAGTATCCAATTTAGGCAGCATCATATGTTCATGAATATTAGAAGGATTTCCAAGAAACGAAAGTACCTGGTAATTCAATTGACGTGCGCGAGCTCTAGTAATTGGTCCTGTATGTATAGCAGTCGGGGTGGGTGTAACATTAGTAGGGATGTCCTCATCATCCTCCCCTTCTTGAACTGACGTCGTCCTCGACGGAAGCTCATCTTCCTCACCCAAATAAGGCTTCAAATCTGCAATGTTAAAAGTGGGGCTAACCCCAAACTCTGCAGGCAGCTCAAGTTTATATGCATTATCATTTACTTTCTCTAACACCTTAAAAGGACCATCAGCACGTGGCATTAGCTTTGACTTGCGCAAATCAGGAAATCTATCCTTACGCAAATGTAACCAAACAAGATCTCCAGGTGCAAAGACAACATGTTTTCTACCCTTATCTCCAGCAAGTTTGTATTTAGCATTCATACGCTCAATGTTTTCCTTAGTTAACTCATGAATCTTTAATATCAATTCAGCACGTTCTTTAGCATCAAAATTAACCTTCTCCGAAGACGGAAGAGGCAACAAATCAATAGGTGCACGAGGTAAGAAACCATACACAACTTCAAAAGGGCACATCTTAGTGGTAGAATGTAGCGAACGATTATAAGCAAATTCAATATGAGGCAAGCATTCTTCCCACATTTTCAGGTTATTCTTCAAAACAGCCCTAAGCATAGTAGACAATGATCTATTGACTACTTCAGTTTGGCCATCAGTTTGGGGGTGACATGTAGTACTAAAAAGCAGTTTAGTCCCCAACTTAGCCCATAAACATCTCCAAAAGTGGCTAAGAAATTTAGCATCACGATCGGAAACAATTGTATTTGGCACACCATGCAACCGAATAATTTCACGAAAGAACAAATCAGCAACATGAGCAGCATCATCACTTTTATGACATGGTATAAAGTGTGCCATTTTAGAAAATCTATCCACGACAACAAATATGCTATCCCTCCCCTTCTTTGTTCGAGGTAAACCTAAAACAAAGTCCATAGATATATCCTCCCAAGGAACACTAGGTACAGGTAAAGGCATATATAAACCATGAGGATTGAGTCGTGACTTAGCTTTTTGACATGTAGTGCAGCGAGCAACAAAACGCTCAACATCCCGTCTCATCTTTGGCCAAAAGAAATGTGTAGCAAGTACGTCTTCCGTCTTCTTCACGCCAAAGTGTCCCATTAATCCTCCTCCGTGCGCCTCCTGTAACAACAAAAGACGAACGGAGCTAGCTGGAATGCATAGCTTGTTAGCACGAAACACAAATCCATTATTAATAACGAACTTGTTCCATGTTCTCCCTTCTTTACAATTCTGCAACACGTCTCTAAATTCAGCATCATGCACATATTGATCTTTGATGGTCTCCAAACCAAATATTTTAAAGTCAAGTTGTGAAAGCATAGTATAACGACGAGACAAAGCATGAGCAATAACATTGTCTTTACCCTTCTTGTGTTTAATGACATAAGGGAAAGTCTCAATGAATTCAACCCATTTAGCATGTCTACGGTTCAGTTTTGCTTGACTTTTAATATGTTTCAAAGATTCATGATCAGAATGTATAACAAATTCTTTGGGCCATAAATAATGTTGCCATGTTTCCAAAGTCCGAACAAGAGCATATAATTCCTTATCATAAGTAGAATAATTCAGACTAGGCCCACTTAATTTTTCAGAAAAGTACGCAACAGGTTTACCATCTTGTAGTAACACACCTCCTAACCCAATTCCACTAGCATCACATTCAAGCTCGAAAGTCTTATTAAAATCAGGAAGTTGGAGTAAAGGAGCATGTGTTAACTTATCTTTCAAGACCGTGAAGGCTTCTTCCTGTGCGGTACCCCAAGAAAAAGGCACGTCCTTCTTTGTAAGCTCATTGAGAGGCGCAGCAATGGTGCTGAAATTTCTCACAAAACGCCTATAGAAACCAGCGAGGCCAAGAAAACTCCTTACTTGTGTGACCGTTTTGGGCTGCGGCCAACTCTCAATAGCTTCGATCTTGGCTGTATCAACTTCAATTCCCTGTGGAGTAACAACATAGCCAAGAAAAGATACTCGGTCGGTGCAAAAGGTGCACTTCCCAAGGTTACCAAACAAACGTGCATCACGTAGCGCAGTAAAAACAGCACGTAAATGTTCCAAATGTTCCTCCAAAGATCTACTAAAAATCAATATATCATCAAAATAGACTACCACAAATCGTCCAATGAAAGCACGTAAAACCTCGTTCATTAATCTCATGAAAGTGCTAGGTGCATTAGTTAACCCAAAAGGCATGACTAGCCACTCATATAATCCAAACTTTGTTTTAAATGCTGTTTTCCATTCATCTCCCAATTTCATGCGAATTTGATGGTATCCACTACGCAAATCAACTTTAGAGAAAATTGTAGAGCCACTTAATTCATCAAGCATATCATCTAGTCTAGGAATAGGATGACGATAACGAATAGTAATATTATTAATGCCTCTACAATCCACACACATGCGCGATGTACCATCCTTTTTAGGCACTAGAATAATAGGAACAGCACAAGGACTAAGGGATTCATGTATATAACCTTTGTCAAGCAGCTCTTGTACTTGACGCATAATCTCCTTTGTCTCCTCTGGATTGGTACGGTAGGGCGCACGGTTGGGTAGGGATGCACCGGGAATTAAGTCAATCTGATGCTCAATCCCACGAATAGGCGGTAATCCCGGTGGCACGTCTTGTGGAAAGACGTCAGCGAACTCCTGCAAAATGTTAATGACAGCAGGAGGCAAAGAGGGAGGCATGTCCTCGAATGAAAATAATACCTCTTTGCATACAAAAGCATAGCAAACAGATGTAGCAACATCCAAATCATTAATATCAGATTTAGTAGCAAGTAAACATCCACTCTGCAATTTTATTTCGGATGCAACAGTAGATGATGGTTTATTATGCTTATGGTGTTGCTCAAATTCCTGTGCTACAATCTGATTTTCACTCTTATTTTTCTCCTGTTTTGCTTTACTAGCTCTAGCAATGTCATCTTTCATAATATGTTCGGGAGACATAGGAAGCAACGTGATATTATGATCCTTATGAACAAGAGTATACTGATTTGTCCTACCATGGTGTACAGAATTTTTATCAAACTGCCATGGTCTACCAAGTAAAACAGAACATGCTTGCATGGGTACCACATCACAATCCACATAATCAGAATATGTAGCAATGCTAAAATGCACACGAACAGTACGTGTTACCTTAACCTTGCCACTATTGTTGAACCATTGGATGTAATAAGGATGAGGATGTGGTCTGGTGGTTAGAGACAGCTTCTCCACCATCTCCATGCTAGCCAAGTTATTGCAACTCCCTCCATCGATGATGATGCGAACAGAACGCTCTTTCACAACTCCCTTTGTGTGGAACAAGTTGTGCCTCTGATTTTGCTCAGCGTGTGTAACCTGCACACTGAGAACACGTTGAGCAACTAAACTTTCATACCTGTCAGCGTAATCAGCAGCCATGTATTGTGTTTCTGGTTCTGCATCCTCGCCACCCTGTTCGTCACTTGCAATAAGTGCCAAAGTCTCCTCATCATAATCACTAGCGGACGCATATCCACCATCCTCAGTAACAATCATTACACGCTTGGAAGGGCATTCTCTCGCATAGTGACCTCCATCCTTGCAACGACGACATATAACCTCATGTGTTTGCCCTGTGGATGCAATAGATGAAGAAGAACTCTGTGCAGGCCCAAAAGGTGTGCTCTTCGCAGAGGGTGCAGTAGGAGCCTGTTTCCTGGTATCGCGATTAGAGTTGGAGGTTGAAGGAGGTGGTGTTGCAGCAGGACGTGCGGAAGCAGAGGAGGTACGTGGCGTCCATGATGAAGTACGGCCTGCAAAATTAGTAGTTCTCGCCATTGCCTGTCGATCCTGCACTTCACGTTCAGCTTTGCAAGCAAGATGAAATAAACGAGTGATAGTGTTATACTCCTTATACTCTAGAATAGTCTGAATCTCTCTATTTAATCGAATGTCTTCTCCAAACCATCTAGCTTCTCCATGGCCACTCCAAAGTTGTTCACGAAGTCCTGTACCTGCTCAGCCATCATTTGCTGAAATTTATCATAGAGCGCTTTGTTGGTCATGCTCTCCCAATCGATCTCGTCATCGTGTGATCCTGGCATGGTTAGCAGAAATAGGAAACACACAATATGAAACCTACAGACTGCTGGGACGTGGTGGTGGTGGTGGTGTGGCACAAATCCTTTAAGCGAATCTCAATTTCTTACCAGTTCTTACCCAGTAGCAGGCGGTGATCGGCAACCGTTGTAGCCAAAACTCTCAAAGCTTGGATAGAGCGATTGCCAGGTGGTGTCAAGCACACGGCGTAGAAGTATGTGGAGCTGGGATGGCTTATAATATGGTAGCAAAAAGGGTCAGCAATAATCAATTCAGAGATGCAAGGTTGAATAAACGCTCAACGACGGTACTGTGCTGGTCCTAGGCTAGACCATGCTAGAGACGCGAGCCTAAAACACCAACAAAAACACGACGATACACGTAAGCAAGGGAAAAGCACACTCGGATTTATTTTTTTCGTTTTTTTTTTCGGCGCCTCTTTTTTTTTTCAAAAAACTCACTACAATGGCGAGTGTCTCAAAACTCTTGCCACGTCGTATAAGCAAGATGGGCACGAATTTTTCTTTTGGACTATTTTTTTTTCTGGAGCAATCCGGGGCTGCGACGACCCAAAAATTTCGACAAAAATCACTATGATAGCAAGTGTCTCAAAACGCTCTGGGGAACCTAAAATCAAGATAGGGAAAAAATATTTTCGGCCGAAATATTTTTGGGCCAAAATGTGCTCTGCAAAGCGTGCCAGACTCTTTTTTTTTTTCGACACCTGCGCAGGTAGCAAAACACGGATCCGAAATCAAAAGGATCTCGAAACTAAACCTAAAACGAACTGGACCTGGATTGGTGGAGGATTTGTGGTGGTATATATGGACACCGATGGATAGTGATGATGGATGATGAGATATGGCAGCGGCGATGATGGTGGTGGTATATGGCAACTATGAAGACGATGCGGTGGCGGCGTGACAACCTGTGAAAAGAACTCGAAACTCTAAAGGACTAGACACTAAGACCAGCAACTCGACACGACGATGTAACCGCCAATTCAACAAAGCAAAATACTGAAAAGACTATGCAAAGGCTCAGATTGGTTCGGATATGATGATCTAACCCTAATTTTTTTTTGTGGCTTTTTCGTGGACTAAAGGTATGAAGAACAGATGCGATCTAAACTACGAAAACTGGTAAAATCTCACCGAGCAACCTGGAAATCTGATACCACTTGATAGAGGCGAAGTTGTCCCTGTCTTTCGATGAGATGGTGGCTATCGTTTTTGGTGGAGTAGACTTTGACGATCCGACTACGAACGTGTGATGACGCCGTGCCTTAGCAATCGCTAAACCAACTCCGAGAGGTTATTGACCACGCCGGAGCGCGATCAACCTGACCACGAGGGTCTGTTTCCTGCAGGCAAACGAAGAACAAGCAAGAAACTAAGATTGCAATCTGGATATTGCGAATATGAGAGGAAAGCTTTATTGATGAAGTGGGGTTCTGTGACGCCTTTGTCTGGTCGTGGAACACAAACGAAGAACGCGAAGTTGCTGCTATGGCAAACTTGTAATCTAAACAAAACCCACCCTAAAACGAAGCCCTAAGGGCTGTATATATGGGGGAATAGAAGGGAATTTCGTGGCCCCTTGGAGGAGGGGTCCGAAACCGACCCTAAGTCAGTTTCCCCATATATACGGACTCTAAAAACAGCCTAAAATATGGTATTTCGAAATTACATGGGCCTGGCCCAAAAATAAGGTGGCGCAGCACCTATATTAGCCTATGGACGAATTTTATAAAGTGGCATCATGCATATTTCGTCCAAGGCTTCCCGCTCCCATTATGGTGGCTTCAATGTGCGAAAATCATCACTGGAAGCTCCATTGTTCTTCCCCGCACGCGCACCTTCTCCTCCATGCTTGATCCCGCTCCAATGGTCATCCTTCTTATCCATGCTAGGTCCTTCATTCATAAGTAAAACAAAAGTATCCAATTTAGGCAGCATCATATGTTCATGAATATTAGAAGGATTTCCAAGAAACGAAAGTACCTGGTAATTCAATTGACGTGCGCGAGCTCTAGTAATTGGTCCTGTATGTATAGCAGTCGGGGTGGGTGTAACATTAGTAGGGATGTCCTCATCACCCCGACACGACACCCCCGACACGCCGACCCCAACACGACACCCGACACCCTGACACGGCACCCGCGATAACGACACAGCACCCCGACCCCGACACGACACCCCCAACACCCCTACCCCGACACGACACCCCCGGCACGCCGACCCCGACACGACACCCGACACCCTGACACGGCACCCCGACGCCACTAACCCCCAACCTCCGACGCCACCGATCCTCAACCCCCGACGTCACCGACCCCAACCCCCGACACGACACCCCGACACCCCGACACCATGACACTCCGACACCCCGACACCCCGACACGACACCCTGACACGGCACCCCGACCCCGACACGACACCCTCACACCCCGACCCCGACACGACACCCCCCACACCCCGACCCTGACACGACACCCCCCACACCCTGACCCCGACACGACCCCCCCCCCCACACCCCGGCCCCGACACGACACCCCCCACACCCCGACATGACACCCCCGACACCCCAACCCCGACACGACACCCTCGACGTCGATGGAACCCTAAATAGCAAGTATCGTTGGTGCGAGATACATGTGGCCGTCGGTGTCAAACACTGCATCCATGTCCCACAAGTTACGCCGGCGTTCGTCGTCCCGCAGCAACAGTTCTCGGGGTCGATGGCGGTTGAACACCTATGCGAATTTGTCTTGCAGCCTCTGCGATGACGATTAAAAGCCAAGTGTTGAAACTTGAAACACCCTAACTGACTCAAGTCAGTTTGGTTGTTTGAAGTTTCAAAACTTGGCTTTGATCCTCATCATAGAGGCTGCCAGACAAATTCGCATAGCTGTTCGACCATCATTGGACCCCAGAACTATTGCTGCGCGCGGGACACTGGGCGCCGGCGTCACTTGTGGGATGTGGATCTAGTGTTCAACGCCGAGCGCCACATGTATCTTGCATCGATGATACTTGCTATTTAGGGTTTCATCAACGTTGAGGAACCCGCTGATATAGGCGAGGGTCCTGATCTTTCGATGAGATGATAACTATCGATTTGGCGGAGAAGACTTTGACGATCCGACTACGAACGTGCACGACGTTGCGCCTTAGCAATCGCTAAACCAATCTCCAAGAGGTTATTGACCACGTCGGAGCACGATCAACCTAACCACGAAGGTCTATTCCTGTAAGCAATCGAAGAACAAGCAAGAATATGATAATGCAATCTGAATATTGTGAATATCGATGAATTATTGATAAGGATGGGGTTCCGAAAGCGGTCTTGGTCTAGTCGTTGAACACAAACGAAGTACACGAAGTTGCAATGCTAAATTTTAACTAAACAAAACCCAAAGGAAAAGCTACTAGATTGATCTACTTATATAGGAGCAAGGGGTGGCGGCCAAGGAGGTGGGAGGACGTCCCAAGACACCCTAAAACAAACCCTAGGTCGTACACGGCCCATGGGCCCATGTGGAGGTGATGCAACACCTTTGGACTTGTATTTTGACTCGGATTCTGATGCAACGTCAGATTGTTTCATCGATATCTTTGCTATCCAGACGAATGTTAAGGTGATTCCAACTGGGCTGGAACGCATATGAAATCTAGTTTCCAGCAAAAAAATAATCATCCAATTCCGAGTCCGTATAAAAAGTTGTTGGCGTTTTGAGACAGGTGTGTCTGTGCAGTCCGAATGTGAGTCTAGAACGTGAGAGACTTGGACTCTATCTTCTCTTGGGCTAAAAATGACGTGAGAGAACTTCTTGAACAACACCTAATTGTTTCCTTTGACATTAGAGGACCTCTTGAATAGCACCCAACCATTTCCTCTTTCTTTGTCATCACGCGTGGTTCATACAAGTGTTCGACCATTCTGCATTTAGGCATAAAATAAAAATAGGTGAAGTATTTTTGTTCCGGATAACATAAATAAATTATTGCATAATTCTTATAAGAAATCACCTCACAAATATGCATGTATGCAACTTTTTTGGTCATATCCAAGGTAGTCATGTCCTCATCACCCCTAACCCAACACCACGACACGACACCCCCGACCCCCGACCCCGACACGACATCGCGCCCCCGACATGACAACCCTGACACCATGACATGACACCCCCGACCCCGACACTACATCCCGACCCTGACACGACACCCCCACACCCCGGCCATGACACGACACCCCCGACACCCCGACCCCGACACGAGGTTTCATCGACGTCGAGGAACCCCCTAACCCAGACACAGCACCCCTATCCCGACACGACATCCCCGACACCCAGACCCCAACATGACACCCCGACACCCCGACCCCGACACTTGTCCAGTAGCTAGGCAAGATGAGTGATCGTGGGTCGATGTACATCGGTATAATGCGTGTGTGACTTTCTATCCGTCGAGGCTTTCCTTAAAATAACTTTCATGTGTGTTCTTGATGGAGGAATCCCAACTGCTGTGGTGGGGGGCGCCTCATCATTCTTCTCTTCTTTGTGATATACTCGTCGATATATTACGCAAGAAGAGAAGAGGTGAGGCGTCCATCACTGGCGGTCGAACTATTACTGTAAGAGAGTGCCCACCAACATATATACACCACCATATCAGTGAGAGAGAGAGCGCACCACCACACCATGAGATATGAGAGTTAGTTAAGGAAAGCCTCGATGAACCAAAAGTCACACACGCATTATACCGATGTACACCGACCCAGAACTATTGCTGCGCGCGGGACACCGGGCGCCGACGTCACTTGTGGGATGTGGATCTAGTGCTCAACGTCGAGCGCCACATGTATCTCGCACCGATGATACTTGCTATTTAGGGTTTCATCGATGTCGAGGAAGCCCCTAACCTGACACCACGACACGACACCCCCGACCCCCGACCCCGACACGACATCTCGACCCCGACACGACACCCCAACACCACGACACGACACCCCCGACCCTTGACACCTCTTCGGCCTCCTGTTGACCGAATGGGTGCTCTTCGGCCTTCCAGAGGCCAACGGGTCATATATGTGTGAATTATGAGTTAGGTCATATAATTTCTGATTTTGTTATGAAAAACATCATATATATATTTGTGTTCATCGGGTGGATTTAAACGTGCAATTGTTTCGTCGCTGCGAGGGTTTGGTGTTCGACGACTTCCCCATGCGTTCGACGAGCTCCGCCCCTGCGTTCGTGGGTGAGCACAAATGACATCTCCTCCTCCCCCTTTATTTGCTCTGTTCCGGTCTTCGTGACGATGAAACTTGCTAGCTGTAGGTAGATTGAATCATTAGTATGCGTGAACACTATGTGTCTCCCGTTCGAAAGGGTTACATCTATAAATATGCATACATTTGCATATTTATAACCGTGATTCTTTCGAATTGTCAAACGTTGTCCATGGACAGCCCGAGTATGTGTAGATTTGGTTCGTTTTCCCATATGCTCTGCTCCGGATCCGATGCAGAATTTCGTCAGTGCCTCCCTATTGTTCTCCGGTTACACATCCTCTCTACTTATTGCTGAGACGTGTATCAGGAGAACAACAGGGAGGTCCTGCCGAAATTTTGCATCGGATCCGGAACAGAGCATGCGAAAACGAACCCAATCTACACATACTCGGGTGGGATTAGGACCTATATTTACCTACTAGCGTCTAGGTTGCATCAACGTAATGAAACTGACAATCTCTATTAACTGATGAATATGGTTTGTTGAATTATGTATATATTTTGTGTGTGTCCAGTAGCTAGGCAGGATGAGTGATCGTGGGTGGATGTACACCGGTCACACTAGTGAGAAAGATATGACCCGTGAATGGTTAACAAAAACCAAGGAGTTTGTGAGAGTCGCATTTGCAAATGGACAGAAAACAACCTAGTGCCCTTGTGTCGATTGCGACAATTATAAGAAGAAGTCAGAGTTTGAAATGATCAAACACCTACAGAAGTGGGGTTTTATGCCTAATTATATGGTCTGGACATTTCATGGTGAGTCTGCCCAACGTGCCAGAGCTGAGGTGCTTCGTCATCGCACCGACGACAATGGTACCGGGATCGAAGAGATGGTGCAAGACTTTGATGATGCTCGGGATTCGGACGATGAGATGGAGGAATCTGCAAAGGCCTTTTATGAAATGTTGGAGTCTTCAAAATGTCCTCTCCACGAGCACACTGAGCTTTGTCATCTGGATGCCATCGCGCAAGTAATGGCTCTAAAGGCTCAGTTCAACCTAGGCAGAGAATGCTACGACGCGATTATGACGATATTTGGACGCTTTCTACCCAAAGGCCATGTATTGCCACCAAACCTGTACCAGTCGGACAAAATCCTGCGTGCGCTTAAGATGCCCTATGAGAAGATAGATGCCTGTGAGAATGGATGTGCCTTATTTAGGCTTCAGTATGCGGGCTTGAACTATTGCCCCATTTGCAATGCTTCCAGATATGTTCTGGTAGACAACGGTATGGGTGAGAAGAGTCAGACCAAAATTCCCATTAATGTTCTTCGGTATCTGCCAATCATACCAAGACTTCAATGGCTTTTCATGGTCGAAGAGACGGCTAGACAGATGACGTGGCATAAATTGGGAAAAAGAACATAACTGGATGCAGATGGGAATCCGATGTTGGGACACACTTCAGACGCTTTTGCGTGGAAGCATTTCGATGCATTACATAAGGATAAAGCGGCAGAACCAAGGCATCCTCGAGTTGCCATCAGCAGGGATGGGTTCGATGTGTATGGTATGACGGCAACACAATACAGTTGTTGGCTTGTATTTGTCATTCCACTCAATCTCCCCCCGGAGAGATTATGAAAAGAAAGAACATTTTCCTGACCCTGATAATTCCAGGGCCCAAATATCCGGGGAAGAATATGAATGTGTACATGCAACCGCTTAAGGATGAATTACAAGAATCCTGGGATAATGGGATCAAGACATACAATGCCGCTACAAAAAAGGACTTCAAAATGCATGTGTGGTACATGTACTCGATGCATGACTTGCCGGCGTATGCGCTATTCGTTGGCTGGTGTGTGCATGGAAGGTTTCCGTGCCCCACATGCAAGGCAGCTCTTCAGTTCCGTTGGCTGGAGGCGGGTCGCAAGTTTTCTTGCTTCGACATGCATAGACAGTTCCTGGATCCTGACCATAAGTTTAGAAAAGACAAGAAGAATTTCATCAAAGGTAGAGTTGTCAAAAACATTGCACCACCTGCGTTGACAGGCCAACAGATCCTGGATCAGATAAACGCTCTTGTGCCGGATCCAAATCGTCCAGGGTATTTCAAAGGGTATAATACAGAACATGCCTGGACTCACAAGATATGTTTGTGGGATTTGCCTTACTTCAAAGACCTCCTTTGCCCACACAACATCGACGTGATGCCCACTGAAAAGAATGTCGCGGAGGCCCTTTTTGGTACATTGTTCGGCCTAGAGGGGAAGTCGAAGGATAATCCTAAGGCTAGAGTCGACCAGGAGGCTCTATGTGATAGACCGTTACAAAACATTCGACAACCGAAAGGAAAGAAGAACTGGAGGAAGCCAAAGGCATGGTTCAATCTTGGAAGGCCAGCTATGAGGGAAATGATCTTGTGGGTGCAAATGCATTTGATGTTCCCCGATGGGTATGCAGCGAATCTAAAGAGGGGAGCGAGTCTTGAAAAATTGAAAATATTTGGTCTCAAGAGTCATGATTGGCACATATGGCTTGAGCGGGTAATGCCGGTGATGTTGCATGGCTTTATCCCTGAGGATGAATGGCTAGTACTGGCAGAGCTGAGCTATTTCTTCCGTGCTCTTTGTGCGAAAGAACTATCGCCTGAAGTGCTAGACGAACTGGAAGAGTTGGCGCCGGAGTTGATCTGCAAGTTAGAAAAGATCTTTCCACCGGGC
Organism: Hordeum marinum; assembly: GCA_022496015.1. Classification (NCBI taxonomy): domain Eukaryota; kingdom Viridiplantae; phylum Streptophyta; class Magnoliopsida; order Poales; family Poaceae; genus Hordeum; species Hordeum marinum. The sequence goes on from CM039676.1 coordinate 148,518,632, forward strand.
TTCTTTAATCCAATGCAGCATTTGATTATGCATCTCCCGACCGAGGCAATTGCGAAAGAACTATTAATTAGTTCATGTTATTAGGTATTCAGTTTTTTTAAGTTGAACTAATTTCGTTCACTCTTTGTCATTGCAGGTGTTGACAGATGGTGGGCGGGGGTCGAGAGTGCTCTGAGCCTCCTTCCTCGGCGCGTGCTGGGAGGGGTGCTATTATTCCACCCCAGCAACTCCGGAGAGCGCTGGTACACCGCATGCAGACACCGGCGGGCGCTTCTTCTTCGACTAGGAGAGGTCGGGGGAAGACGAAGAGAGGTGTTAGAGGTAGGAATACTGCTGCGCCTTCCTCGCCGCCACCCCCAGCTAATTCTCCCGACCATAGGAGTGCTCCGTCTCGGGTGGACCTGATGAGGACATCCCTACTAATGCTACACCCACAACTCCGACTGCTATACATACACGACCAATTACTAGAGCTCGCGCACATCAATTGAATTACCAGGTACTTTTGTTTCTTGCAAATCCTACTAATGTTCATGAACATATGATGCTGCCTAAATTAGATACTTTTGTTTTACTTGTGAATGAAGGACCCGGCATGGACAAGAAGGATGACCATTGGAGCGGGATCAAGCATGGAGAAGAATGTGCACGCGCGAGAAAGAACAACGGAGCTTCCAGTGATGATTTTCGCACTTTGAAGCCACCATAATGGGAGCAAGAAGCCTTGGACGAAACATGCATGACTCCACTTTATAAAATTCGTCCCTAGGCTAATATAGGTGTTATTTTTGGGCCAGGCCCATGTAATTTCGAAATACCATGTTATAGGCTATTTTTAGAGTCCGTATATATGGGGAAACTGAGTTAGGGTCGGTTTCGGACCCCTCCTCCAAGGGGCCACGAAATTCCCCTCTATTCCCCCATATATACAGACCTTAGGGCATCGCTTTAGGTTTGGGTTTTGTTTAGATTATAAGTTCGCCATAGCTGCAACTTCGCATTCTTCGTTTGTGTTCCACAACCAGACAAAGGCGTCATAGAACCCCACTTCATCAATAAAGCTTTCCTCTTATATTCGCATATCCAGATTGCAATCTTAGTTTCTTGCTTGTTCTTCGTTTGCGTGCAGGAAACAGACCCTCGTGGTTAGGTTGATCGTGCTCCGGCGTGGTCAATAACCTCTCGGAGTTGGTTTAGTGATTGCTAAGGCGCGGCGTCATCACACGTTCGTAGTCAGATCGTCAAAGTCTACTCCACCAAAACGATAGCCACCATCTCATCGAAAGACAGGGACAACTTTGCCTCTATCAAGTGGTATCAGATTTCCAGGTTGCTCGGTGAGATTTTATCAGTTTTCTAGTTTAGATCGCATCTGTTTCTTCATACCTTTAGTCCATGAAAAAGCCAAAAAAAATTAGGGTTAGATCATCATATCCGAACCAATCTGAGCCTTTGCATAGTCTTTTCAGTATTTTGCTTTGTTGAATTGGCGGTTAAATCGCCGTGTCGAGTTGCTGGTCTTAGTGTCTAGTCCTTTAGAGTTTCGAGTTCTATTCACAGGTTGTCACGCCGCCAAGGCATCGTCCTCATAGTCGCCATATACCACCACCATCATCATCGCTGCCAGATATGACCACCCACTATCCATTGGTGTCCATATATACCACCACCAATCCGAGTCCAGCTTGTTTTAGATTTAGTTTCGAGATCTTTTTGATTTTGGATTCGCGTTTTGCTACCTGCGTAGGTGTCGGAAAAAAAAGTTTGGCACGCTTTGCAAAGCACGTTTTGGCCCAAAAAAAATTCGGCCGAAAATATTTTTTCCCTATCTTGATTTTAGGTTCTCCGGAGCGCTTTGAGACACTTGCTATCATAGTGATTTTTGTCGAAATTTTTGGTCGTCGTAGCCCCCGGATTGCTCCAGAAAAAAAAATAGTCCAAAAAAATTCGTGCCCATCTTGCTTATACGACGTGGCAAGAGTTTTGAGACACTTGCCATTGTAGTGATTTTTTGAGCAAAAAAAAAGAGGCGCCGACAAAAAAAACGAAAAAAAAATTCAAAGTGTGCTCTTCCCTTGATTACGTGTAGCGTCGTGATTTTGTTGGTGCTTTAGGCTCGCGTCTCTAGTACGGGTCTAGCCTAGGACCAGCACAGTACCGTCGCTGAGCGTTTATTCAACCTTGCATCTCTGAATTGATTATTGCTAACCCTTTTTGCTACCATATTATAAGCCATCCCAGCTCCACATACATCTACGTCGTGTGTTTGACACCACCTGGCAATCGCTCTATCCAAACTTTGAGAGTTTTGACTACAACGGTTGCCGATCATCGCCTGCTGCTGGGTAAGAACTGGTAAGAATTCGAGATTCGCTTAAAGGATTTGTGACACAGCACCACCACCACCACTACGTCCCAGTAGTCCGTAGGTTTCATATTCTTGTGTGTTTCCTATTTGCTAACCATGCCAGGATCACACGACAATGAGATCGACTGGGAGAGCTTGACCAACAAAGTGCTATATGATAAATTTCAGCAAATGATGGCTGACCAGGTACAAGACTTCGTGACCAACTTTGGAGATGCCATGGAGAAGACCTTTGACACCTGAACGATCAACCGTAGAGGCACTATCATCGGTCAAACTAGCGGACATTTTTCGGTGTTTCAAATGATGTCACGGGCCACCATCTCCCTCTCTCCTTAGCCCACATCCCCTCTCCACAGCCCACCTAGCCCATCTATACGACTCCCATGTCCGGAGCCGTCCGATCGAGATCAAATGGCTTGAATCAGGCTAAAAAACCTCCAAACCCTAGCCCCTACCCTATATAAACACCCCCACGTACCAAAATTAGACCTTCCCTAACCTCCTCCCTCTGCCACGAAATCCGTGCCCACCAACCACCAATGCCACCACCTGGTTTTCTCGGCCCGTGCGCCTCCGCCAGCCACCGCCTATGCCGCCAGCGCCGCCGCCTTTAGCCACTAAGGGCCTGCCATGTCGCCCTCGCGCCGCCCCCAGCCTCCGAAGCGTGCCGAGGCCTGAGCCAAGCCTACCTCGGGCCAAGCCGGGGCCGACCAAGCTAGTCGCCATCCCGAGCGCCTCCGACTCACTTGCCTCCCGAGCTCCCATGCCCGTCCCCGCTGGCTTGCTATACGCCGGCGATCACCGGAGACCCCGTGCCAGTGCAGCTTCGCCGGACCTGTTGCCAGCGACCTCCAGGATGGGCCTCTTGCCCCGCGCCGTCCCATTTCTCCCGTGCGGTGTGACCTCCACTTGCAACCGGAGAAGCGCCTCGCCCTCACCGGTCGCCGCCTCGCTGGCCGCCTCGCCATCGTCATGGGTGATGAGGACATCCCTACTAATGCAACACCCACAACTCCGACTGCTATACATACAGGACCAATTACTAGAGCTCGCACACATCAATTGAATTACCAGGTACTTTCATTTCTTGCAAATCCTTCTAATGTTCATGAACATATGATGCTGCCTAAATTAGATACTTTTGTTTTACTTGTGAATGAAGGACCTGGCATGGACAAGAAGGATGACCATTGGAGCAGGATCAAGCATGGAGAAGAAGGTGCGCACGCGGGAAAGAACAATGGAGCTTCCAGTGATGATTTTTGCACTTTGAAGCCACCATAATGGGAGCAAGAAGCCTTGGACGAAATATGCATGATGCCACTATATAAACTTCGTCCCTAGGCTAATATAGGTGTTGGGCCACCTTATTTTTGGGCCAGGCCCATGTAATTTCGAAATACCATATTATAGGCTATTTTTAGAGCCCGTATGTATGGGGAAACTGAGTTAGGGTCGGTTTCGGACCCCTCCTCCCAGGGGCCACGAAATTCCCCTCTATTCCCCCATATATACAGCCCTTAGGGCGTCGTTTTAGGTTTGGGTTTTGTTTAGATTATAAGTTCGCCATAGCTGCAACTTCGCGTTCTTCGTTTGTGTTCCACGACCAGACAAAGGCGTCACAGAACCCCACTTCATCAATAAAGCTTTCCTCTTATATTCGCAATATCCAGATTGCAATCTTAGTTTCTTGCTTGTTCTTCGTTTGCGTGCAGGAAACAAACCCTCGTAGTCAGGTTGATCGTGCTCCGGCGTGGTCAATAACCTCTCGGAGTTGGTTTAGCGATTGCTAAGGCGCGGCGTCATCACACGTTCATAGTCGGATCGTCAAAGTCTACTCCACCAAAAATGATAGCCACCATCTCATCGAAAGACAGGGACAACTTTGGAGAGGCCATGGAGAAGCTAGATGGTTTGGAGAAGACCTTTGACACCAAGATGGACGCCAAGTTCAATGAGGTGCTTGCCCGTCTACCACCACCAGCTGCAGCTCCTATTCCTTTCGAACGACGAGCACGACGTGTGCCTCTCGGCCAAGCCCAACATACTGGTATTGTTGATACTGCTGCTATTTCTGTGGCTCGTGTTGCTACTGTCGTTGAGCACGTTGACGATTATGATGGTGATTACGATGATGAGGGAGAGGTTGCTCCCGATCAGCCTCAGCGGCAACCACCACCATACGCACCAGGTCGACCACATGGCTACAACCGTAACGGTAGGGCTGCCCCACCCCCTCAGGTACGGGATCATGACCATCTCCCTAAACTTAAATTGAATATTCCGACGTTTGAGGGTAGATATGTTCCTGATATATATCTTACATGGGAGTTAGAAACAGAACAACGTTTTACATGCTTACAATTTCCTGAGGATAGACGTGTTGCTGCTGCTGTTTGTTCATGCACTAGTTTTGCTTGTGTTTGGTGGTCATAACATTGTAGAATACACCATGCTAATATTCCAACTACTTGGGCTGCTTTGAAAACTGCTATGCGTAATCCTTGGGTGCCACCTTATTATCAACGTGAATTGCTTCAAAATTTGAAGCGTTTAAGACAAGGAAAAAATTCTGTAGAAGAATATTATCAGGAATTACAAACTGGTATGATTAGATGTGGTATTGTTGAGGAGAATGAAGCTATGCTTGCACGTTTTACGGGTGGATTAAATAGAGAGATTCAGACTATTCTGGAGTATAAGGACTATAACACTATCACACGTTTATTTCATCTTGCTTGCAAAGATGAACGTGAAGTGCAGGATCGACAGGCAATGGCGAGAACTACTTTTTCTACAGGTCGCACTTCATCATGGACACCACGTACCTCATCTACTTCCACACGTCCTACTGCAACACCACCTACTTCAACCTCCAACTCCAACCGCGATACCAGGAAACAGGCTCCTACTCCACCCTCTACGAAGAGCACACCTTCTAGGCCTGCACAGAGCTCTTCTTCATCTATTGCGTCCACAGGGCAAACACATGAGGTTATATGCCGTCGTTGCAAGGGTGGAGGTCACTTTGCGAGAGAATGCCCTTCCAAGCGTGTCATGATTGTTACTGAGGATGGTGGATATGCGTCTCCTAGTGATTATGATGAGGAGACTTTGGCTCTCATTGCAAGTGAAGAACACGATGGCGACGATGCAGAACCAGAAACACACTACATGGCTGCTGATTACGCTGACAGGTATGAAAGTTTAGTTGCTCAACGTGTTCTCAGTGTGCAGGTTACACAGGCTGAACAAAATCAGAGGCACAACTTGTTCCACACAAAGGGAGTTGTGAAGGAGCGTTCTGTTCGCGTCATCATCGATGGAGGGAGTTGCAATAACTTGGCTAGCATGGAGATGGTGGAGAAGCTGTCTCTAACCACCAGACCACATCCTCATCCTTATTACATCCAATGGTTCAACAATAGTGGCAAGGTTAAGGTAACACATACTGTTCGTGTGCATTTTAGCATTGCTACATATTCTGATTACGTGGATTGTGATGTGGTACCCATGCAAGCATGTTCTGTTTTACTTGGTAGACCATGGAAGTTTGATAAAAATTCTGTACACCATGGTAGGACAAATCAGTATACTCTTGTTCATAAGGATCATAATATCACTTTGCTTCCTATGTCTCCTGAACATATTATGAAAGATGACATTGCTAGAGCTAGTAAAGCAAAATAGGAGATAAATAAGAGTGAAAATCAGAGTGTAGCACAGGAATTTGAGCAACACCATAAGCATAATAAACCATCATCTACTGTTGCATCCGAAATAAAATTGAAGAGTGGATGTTTACTTGCTACTAAATCTGATATTAATGATTTGGATGTTGCTACAGCTGTTTGCTATGCTTTTGTATGCAAAGAGGTATTATTTTCATTCGAGGACATACCTCCCTCTTTGCCTCCTGCTGTCATTAACATTTTGCAGGAGTTCGCTGACGTCTTTCCACAAGACGTGCCACCGGGATTACCGCCTATTCGCGGGATTGAGCATCAGATTGACTTAATTCCCGGTGCATCCCTACCCAACCGTGCGCCCTACCGTACCAATCCAGAGGAGACAAAGGAAATTATGCGTCAAGTACAGGAGCTGCTTGACAAAGGTTATATACGTGAATCCCTTAGTCCTTGTGCCGTTCCTATTATTCTAGTGCCTAAAAAGGATGGTACATTGCCCATGTGTGTGGATTGTAGAGGCATTAATAATATTACTATTCGTTATCGTCATCCTATTCCTAGTCTAGATGATATGCTTGATGAATTAAGTGGCTCTACAATTTTCTCCAAAGTTGATTTGCGTAGTGGATACCATCAAATTCGTATGAAATTGGGAGATGAATGGAAAACAGCATTTAAAACTAAGTTTGGATTATATGAGTGGTTAGTCATGCCTTTTGGGTTAACTAATGCACCTAGCACTTTCATGAGATTAATGAACGAGGTTTTACGTGCTTTCATTGGACAATTTGTGGTAGTCTATTTTGATGATATATTGATTTTTAGTAGATCTTTGGAGGAACATTTGGAACATTTACGTGCTGTTTTTACTGCCCTACATGATGCACATTTGTTTGGTAACCTTGGGAAGTGCACCTTTTGCACCGACCGAGTATCTTTTGTTGACTATGTTGATACTCCACAGGGAATTGAAGTTGATAAAGCCAAGACTGAAGCTATTGAGAGTTGGCGCAGCCCAAAACGGTCACACAAGTAAGGAGTTTTCTTGGCCTCGCTGGTTTCTATAGGCATTTTGTGAGAGATTTCAGCACCATTGCTGCGCCTCTCAATGAGCTTACAAAGAAGGACGTGCCTTTTTCTTGGGGTACCGCACAGCAAGAAGCCTTCATGGTCTTGAAAGATAAGTTAACACATGCTCCTTTACAAGATGGGTTAGGAGGTGTACAAGATGGTAAACCTGTTGCGTACTTTTCTGAAAAATTAAGTGGGCCTAGTCTGAATTATTCTACTTATGATAAGGAATTATATGCTCTTGTTCGGACTTTGGAAACATGGCAACATTATTTATGGCCCAAAGAATTTGTTATACATTCGGATCATGAATCTTTGAAACATATTAAAAGTCAAGCAAAACTGAACCGTAGACATGCTAAATGGGTTGAATTCATTGAGACTTTCGCTTATGTCATTAAACACAAGAAGGGTAAAGAAAATGTTATTGCTGATGCTTTGTCTCGTCGTTATACTATCCTTTCACAACTTGACTTTAAAATATTTGGCTTGGAGTCCATCAAAGATCAATATGTGCATGATGCTGAATTTAGAGACGTGTTGCAGAATTGTAAAGAAGGGAGAACATGGAACAAGTTCGTTATTAATGATGGATTTGTGTTCCGTGCTAACAAGCTATGCATTCCAGCTAGCTTCGTTCGTCTTTTGTTGTTACAGGAGGCGCGCGGAGGAGGATTAATGGGACACTTTGGCGTGAAGAAGACGGATGACGTACTTTCTACACATTTCTTTTGGCCAAAGATGAGACGGGATATTGAGCATTTTGTTGCTCGCTGCACTACATGTCAAAAAGCTAAGTCACGACTCAATCCTCATGGTTTATATATGCCTTTGCCTGTACCTAGTATTTCTTGGGAGGATATATCTATGGACTTTGTTTTAGGTTTACCTCGAACAAAGAAGGGGAGGGATAGCATATTTGTTATCGTGGATAGATTTTCCAAAATGGCACACTTTATACCATGTAATAAAAGTGATGATGCTGCTCATGTTGTTGATTTGTTCTTTCGTGAAATTATTCGATTGCATGGTGTACCAAATACAATTGTTTCAGATCGTGATGCTAAATTTCTTAGCCATTTTTGGAGATGTTTATGGGCTAAGTTGGGGACTAAACTACTTTTTAGTACTACATGTCATCTCCAAACCGATGGCCAAACTGAAGTAGTCAATAGATCATTGTCTACTATGCTTCGGGCTGTTTTGCAGAATAACCTGAAAATGTGGGAAGAATGCTTGCCTCATATTGAATTTTCTTATAATCGTTCGCTACATTCTACCACTAAGTTGTGCCCTTTTGAAGTTGTGTATGGTTTCTTACCTCATGCACCTATTGATTTGTTGCCTCTTCCATCTTCGAAGAAGGTTAATTTTGATGCTAAAGAACATGCTGAATTGATATTAAAGATGCATGAGTTAACGAAGGAAAACATTGAGCGTATGAATGCTAAATACAAAATTGCGGGAGATAAGGGTAGAAAACATGTTGTCTTTGCACCTAGAGATCTTGTTTGGTTACATTTGCGTAAGGATAGAATTCCTGATTTGCGCAAGTCAAAGCTAATGCCACGCGCTGATGGTCCTTTTAAGGTGTTAGAGAAAATAAATGATAATGCATATAAACTTGAGCTGCCTACAGAGTTTGGGGTTAGCCCCACTTTTAACATTGCAGATTTGAAGCCTTATTTGGGTGAGGAAGATGAGCTTCCGTCGAGGACGACTTCAGTTCAAGAAGGGGAGGATGATGAGGACATCCCTACTAATGCTACACCCACAACTCCGACTGCTATACATACAGGACCAATTACTATAGCTCGCGCACATCAATTGAATTACCAGGTACTTTCGTTTCTTGCAAATCCTTCTAATGTTCATGAACATATGATGTTGCCTAAATTAGATACTTTTGTTTTACTTGTGAAAGAAGGACCTAGCATGGACAAGAAGGATGACCATTGGAGCGGGATCAAGCATGGAGAAGAAGGTGCGCGCGCGGGAAAGAACAATGGAGCTTCCAGTGATGATTTTCGCACTTTGAAGCCACCATAATGGGAGCAAGAAGCCTTGGACGAAATATGCATGATGCCACTTTATAAAATTCGTCCCTAGGCTAATATAGGTGTTGCGCCACCTTATTTTTGGGCCAAGTCCATGTAATTTCGAAATACCATATTATAGGCTATTTTTAGAGTCCGTATGTATGGGGAAACTGAGTTAGGGTCGGTTTCGGACCCCTCCTCCAAGGGGCCACGAAATTCCCCTCTATTCCCCCATATATACAGCCCTTAGGGCGTCATTTTAGGTTTGGGTTTTGTTTAGATTATAAGTTCGCCATAGCTGCAACTCCGCGTTCTTCGTTTGTGTTCCACGACCAGACAAAGGCGTCATAGAACCCCACTTCATCAATAAAGCTTTCCTCTTATATTCGCATATCCAGATTGCAATCTTAGTTTCTTGCTTGTTCTTCGTTTGCGTGCAGGAAACAGACCCTCGTGGTCAGGTTGATCGTGCTTCGGCGTGGTCAATAACCTCTCGGAGTTGGTTTAGCGATTGCTAACGCGCGGCGTCATCACACGTTCGTAGTCGGATCGTCAAAGTCTACTCCACCAAAACGATAGCCACCATCTCATCGAAAGACAAGGACAACTTTGCCTCTATCAGGACCCGTCTGACTTGGACCCGTCTCGGACTCCGGTCCACGAGCCTCGGGTCGACGAGCCTCGGGTCACCGAGCCTTCGTCCCAGGAGACTCGGGTCCCAGAGTCTTCGTCCCAGGAGACTCGGGTCCCAAAGTCTTGTCCTACGTGACTCCGGAGGCTAGTGGCCATGCTGATAGTGGCGAGGACAATTACTTGTCTGAGGACACCTATAGCGAGAGCGAGCTGGTTGAGGAGGGCAAGAAGGTCTACCAGCGTGGTTGTACAAAGCTGCCTCCCGTGCCGACGATGGCGGACGGCAAAGTACCTGTTTCCTGTAGTGAATTCGTGTTTCTGCAATTAATACTTCGTCGATTCCAACCGCGCAGTTACATTCTTGGGGATACTCCGAGTGATGAGCAATCCTCACACTCGGGGGCTTAGCTGCGAAACATGTTTCGCCTAAGTTAAAAACCCTGTCGGGTGGATAGCAGTCCATTCACTCGACATCCTATTTGCGAATCCGTCTTTGCTTGGGTTGAAAACCTCGTCGAGTGGATAATAATCCATTCACTCGACAACTTAGCTGTGAATCGACATTCGCCTAAGTTCAAATATACTTTGAGTGATGAGCAATCCTCACACCCGGGGGCTTAGCTACGAAGATGTTTCGCCTGAGTTAAAAACTTCATCGAGTGGATAATAATCCATTCACTCGACAACTTAGCTGCGAATCGACATTCGCCTAAGTTCAAATATACTTCGAGTGATGAGAAATCCTCACACTCGAGGGCTTAGCTGCGAAGCACGTTTCCCTAAGTTAAAAACCTCGTCGGGTGGATAGTAGTCCATCCACTCGACACCTTAGGTGCCAATCGACATTCGCCTAAGTTCGAAAATACTTCGAGTGATGAGCAATCCTCACACTCGGGGGCTTAGTTGCAAAACATGTTTCACCTAAGTTAAAAACCCTGTTGGGTGGATAGCAGTCCATTCACTCGACGACCTATTTGTGAATCCGTCTTCGCTTGGGTTCAAAAAAAAACCTCGTCGAGACGATGGTAATCCATTCGCTCGACAACTTAGCTGCGAATCGACATTCGCCCAAGTTCAAATATACTTCGAGTGATGAGCAATCCTCACACTCGGAGGCTTAGCTGCGAACACGTTTCTCCTAAGTTAAAAACCTCATCGAGACAATGGTAATCCATTCACTTGACAACTTAGCTGCAAATCGACATTCGCGTAAGTTCAAATATACTTCGAGTGATGAGCAATCCTCACACTCGGGGGCTTAGCTGCGAACACGTTTCGCCTAAGCTAAAAACCTCGTTGAGTGTATAATAATCCATTCATTCGACAACTTAGCTGCGAATCGACATTCGCCTAAGTTCAAATATACTTCGAGTGATGAGCAATCCTCACACTCGGGGGCTTAGCTATGAACACGTTTCGCCTAAGTTAAAAACCTCGTCGAGTGGATAATAATCCATTCACTCGACAACTTAGCTGCGAATTGACATTCGCCTAAGTTCAAATATACTTCGAGTGATGAGCAATCCTCACACTCGGGGGCTTAGCTACGAACACGTTTCGCCTAAGTTAAAAACTTCGTCAAGTGGATAATAATCCATTCACTCGACAACTTAGCTGCAAATCGACATTCGCCTAAGTTCAAATATACTTCGACTGATGAGCAATCCTCACACTCGAGGGCTTAGCTGCGAAACACGTTTCGCCTAAGTTAAAAGCCTCGTCGGGTGGATAGTAATCCATCCACTCGACAGCTTAGCTGCCAATCGACATTAGCCTAGGTTCGAAAATACTCCGAGTGGTGAGCAATCCTCACACTCGGGGGCTTAGCTGCGAACACGCTTCGCCTAAGTTAAAAACAAACTCAGTCGAACAGATGATTGAAAGCCAAATATGAACAAAATCGAAAGGGTAAACCACGGATAAACGTTTCGTATGAAAGCAAATATGCTTAGACCCAAGGCCTGAATAAAGTTCTTAAGGATACAAATCCACTCGGCATACCGAGGCAAATTTAACCGTTTCTTTCGAAGACAAGTTTTTCAAGCAGGAGACGGACTGGCGGGCTCGACGAAAGTGTCCAGGTCGATGCCGTCGGCGATTCTAGTGGCCGCTTCGATGAAGGTCTCCATGAAGTCCTCGAACTGGAGTTTCTTCGTGTTGACCACTTGAAGCTCCTTCAGCCTCTCCTCCCTCACGTCCCTGCAATGGACCCTGACGAGTGATAACGCCACGTCGGCCTCACAATGAGCGGCAGATTTCTTCCAGGCCTGCACTCGACTTGGAAGTTCATCCAGGCGAGCCATCATAGAGTTGAGGTCGAGCTGAAGGGTGTCCTCAGGCCATAGCTCTTTGTCGATTCTCTCCATCGCAGACTTCAGTTGGACAAGATACGCCTAGACGCTCTGGAGCCAGAAATTGAGTCGGAGCATGTTCATGGCCACCGCGTCTACGACAGGAGACTTGGTGGGATCCAGATTAGGCTCAACCTCCTCCATCTCCTTCTCAAAGTCTTGGCAGAATTATGTTGAAGAATGGGGAATGGGAGGAGAATTGGTGAACTGCGACCCTCAAAGATTTTACAAAGCTCAGTCGATAAAAATACTTACAATCGAACAGAATATACATCTTCCTCGAGAACTCGCCCAAATGCTTCTCCAGGCCATTGCTCCTCTTGTTCAGGTGCTCGGCCCTTTTGACGAGGTCTGCGCACTCCTACTTTAGCTTGGTGTTCTCCTCTTCCAGCTTTTGGGCGACCACCAGCTTCTGATCTGCAGCTTCAGTTTTGCCCCTGGCCACCCGTTGGGCGTCAGCGAGTGCTTTGTCCTTCTCCACCAGTGCCTTCTTCATAGAATCTAAAGAAATAACATTGTTGAGTCGCGCTTGGAGTCGACAGTTTTCATTGCGCACGTCTGTTCGAGTGAGAGCACTCGGTTCAAAACTTGAAAAGCGAAGAGGGGAATGCTGACAGTCGACAGTAATTACCTCCCAGAGACTTTAGCTTAGCACACGCTCGCTCCAGGGCGTTGTTGGCGACCGCCAGATCCACCTGCAACCGGTTCCTCTCATCCTCCATGTCCTTGTACTGCGTCCCAAGTTCGCAAGCCATCTGGAACCAACAAAAGATAGGAGTTCAATCAGCAAGTAGTTCCTAGACAGTCGACTGAGTTATGAACACCGGCGAATGACCATCTTGGAACAATTCAAGCAGAAAGTCCACTCAACATGTCGAGTGGCTCTGGCGCTCCGCGCGCCATAAACAAATTCAAAAGCTGTCTCTATTAAGACCCCTGCTGATGCAAGCACACGACAGTGGTCTCGGGGACTACACCCAGTGGGTGCACTTAGAGAGCCCCCACTGAGACGGTTAACTCTCGATCTGTCAAGTAACTCATCAGAAAAAAACTCGATGTGTCGAGTGACCCCAGTGCCACGCGTACGACAAGTTTTCAAGCCTACTGTTTATTGTCTGCGATGAACAGTAGCCTCGGGGACTACACCCAATGGGTGCACTTAGCGTGCCCCCACTGGTTATTCAAACATTCGACAAGGTCAGCCCTGTCACGACAATTAACCCGTCGAGTGACGCGCCTCCCTACTCTATGAAGTGCAGTCTATCCTTATGCAGCGTCATATCATGGTTTGCCACTAATGTCCATGAAACCTGTAAGGTAGCTACGGAGTGGTGTGATTCAAAAGCAAAATGTATCCCATATACAATAAACTCTAAAGAACCCTGCCGATGCAAGCATTCGACAGCGGTCTCGGGGACTACACCCAGTGGGTGCGCTAAGAGTGCCCCCACTGAGACGGTTAATTCCCGATCCGTCGAGTAACTCGTCAGAAAATACACTCGACATGTTGAGTGACACTAGTACCACGCGTACTATCAATCCCAATCCTACTCAACTATGATCCGATCTATTCGAGTGGAGGAAGTTCAAACATTCTATGGCAATCACCCAGTGTGATAGAGGCGAAGTTGTCCCTGTCTTTCGATGAGATGGTGGCTATCGTTTTTGGTGGAGTAGACTTTGACGATCCGACTACGAACGTGTGAGACGTCGCGCCTTAGCAATCGCTAAACCAACTCTGAGAGGTTATTGACCACGCCGGAGCACGATCAACCTGACCACGAGGGTCTATTTCCTGCACGCAAACGAAGAACAAGCAAGAAACTAAGATTGCAATCTGGATATTGCGAATATAAGAGGAAAGCTTTATTGATGAAGTGGGGTTCTGTGACGCCTTTGTCTGGTCGTGGAACACAAACGAAGAACGCGAAGTTGCTGCTATGGCGAACTTGTAATCTAAACAAAACCCAAACCTAAAACGAAGCCCTAAGGGCTGTATATATGGGGGAATAGAAGGGAATTTCGTGGCCCCTTGGAGGAGGGGTCCGAAACCGACCCTAAGTCAGTTTCCCCATACATACGGACTCTAAAAACAGCCTATAATATGGTATTTCGAAATTACATGGGCCTGGCCCAAAATTAAGGTGGCGCAGCACCTATATTAGCCTATGGACGAATTTTATAAAGTGGCATCATGCATATTTCGTCCAAAGCTTCCCACTCCCATTATGGTGGCTTCAATGTGCGAAAATCATCACTGGAAGCTCCAATGTTCTTCCCCGCGCGCGCACCTTCTCCTCCATGCTTGATCCCGCTCCAATGGTCATCCTTCTTATCCATGATAGGTCCTTCATTCATAAGTAAAACAAAAGTATCTAATTTAGGCAGCATCATATGTTCATGAATATTAGAAGGATTTCCAAGAAACGAAAGTACCTGGTAATTCAATTGACGTGCGCGAGCTCTAGTAATTGGTCCTGTATGTATAGCAGTCGGGGTGGGTGTAACATTAGTAGGGATGTCCTCATCATCCTCCCCTTCTTGAACTGACGTCGTCCTCGACGGAAGCTCATCTTCCTCACCCAAATAAGGCTTCAAATCTGCAATGTTAAAAGTGGGGCTAACCCCAAACTCTGCAGGCAGCTCAAGTTTATATGCATTATCATTTACTTTCTCTAACACCTTAAAAGGACCATCAGCACGTGGCATTAGCTTTGACTTGCGCAAATCAGGAAATCTATCCTTACGCAAATGTAACCAAACAAGATCTCCAGGTGCAAAGACAACATGTTTTCTACCCTTATCTCCAGCAAGTTTGTATTTAGCATTCATACGCTCAATGTTTTCCTTAGTTAACTCATGAATCTTTAATATCAATTCAGCACGTTCTTTAGCATCAAAATTAACCTTCTCCGAAGACGGAAGAGGCAACAAATCAATAGGTGCACGAGGTAAGAAACCATACACAACTTCAAAAGGGCACATCTTAGTGGTAGAATGTAGCGAACGATTATAAGCAAATTCAATATGAGGCAAGCATTCTTCCCACATTTTCAGGTTATTCTTCAAAACAGCCCTAAGCATAGTAGACAATGATCTATTGACTACTTCAGTTTGGCCATCAGTTTGGGGGTGACATGTAGTACTAAAAAACAGTTTAGTCCCCAACTTAGCCCATAAACATCTCCAAAAGTGGCTAAGAAATTTAGCATCACGATCGGAAACAATTGTATTTGGCACACCATGCAACCGAATAATTTCACGAAAGAACAAATCAGCAACATGAGCAGCATCATCACTTTTATGACATGGTATAAAGTGTGCCATTTTAGAAAATCTATCCACGACAACAAATATGCTATCCCTCCCCTTCTTTGTTCGAGGTAAACCTAAAACAAAGTCCATAGATATATCCTCCCAAGGAACACTAGGTACAGGTAAAGGCATATATAAACCATGAGGATTGAGTCGTGACTTAGCTTTTTGACATGTAGTGCAGCGAGCAACAAAACGCTCAACATCCCGTCTCATCTTTGGCCAAAAGAAATGTGTAGCAAGTACGTCCTCCGTCTTCTTCACGCCAAAGTGTCCCATTAATCCTCCTCCGTGCGCCTCCTGTAACAACAAAAGACGAACGGAGCTAGCTGGAATGCATAGCTTGTTAGCACGAAACACAAATCCATTATTAATAACGAACTTGTTCCATGTTCTCCCTTCTTTACAATTCTGCAACACGTCTCTAAATTCAGCATCATGCACATATTGATCTTTGATGGTCTCCAAACCAAATATTTTAAAGTCAAGTTGTGAAAGCATAGTATAACGACGAGACAAAGCATCAGCAATAACATTGTATTTACCCTTCTTGTGTTTAATGACATAAGGGAAAGTCTCAATGAATTCAACCCATTTAGCATGTCTACGGTTCAGTTTTGCTTGACTTTTAATATGTTTCGAAGATTCATGATCAGAATGTATAACAAATTCTTTGGGCCATAAATAATGTTGCCATGTTTCCAAAGTCCGAACAAGAGCATATAATTCCTTATCATAAGTAGAATAATTCAGACTAGGCCCACTTAATTTTTCAGAAAAGTACGCAATAGGTTTACCATCTTGTAGTAACACACCTCCTAACCCAATTCCACTAGCATCACATTCAAGCTCGAAAGTCTTATTAAAATCAGGAAGTTGGAGTAAAGGAGCATGTGTTAACTTATCTTTCAAGACCGTGAAGGCTTCTTCCTGTGCGGTACCCCAAGAAAAAGGCACGTCCTTCTTTGTAAGCTCATTGAGAGGCGCAGCAATGGTGCTGAAATTTCTCACAAAACGCCTATAGAAACCAGCGAGGCCAAGAAAACTCCTTACTTGTGTGACCGTTTTGGGCTGCGGCCAACTCTCAATAGCTTCGATCTTGGCTGTATCAACTTCAATTCCCTGTGGAGTAACAACATAGCCAAGAAAAGATACTCGGTCGGTGCAAAAGGTGCACTTCCCAAGGTTACCAAACAAACGTGCATCACGTAGCGCAGTAAAAACAGCACGTAAATGTTCCAAATGTTCCTCCAAAGATCTACTAAAAATCAATATATCATCAAAATAGACTACCACAAATCGTCCAATGAAAGCACGTAAAACCTCGTTCATTAATCTCATGAAAGTGCTAGGTGCATTAGTTAACCCAAAAGGCATGACTAGCCACTCATATAATCCAAACTTAGTTTTAAATGCTGTTTTCCATTCATCGCCCAATTTCATACGAATTTGATGGTATCCACTACGCAAATCAACTTTGGAGAAAATTGTAGAGCCACTTAATTCATCAAGCATATCATCTAGTCTAGGAATAGGATGACGATAACGAATAGTAATATTATTAATGCCTCTACAATCCACACACATGCGCGATGTACCATCCTTTTTAGGCACTAGAATAATAGGAACAGCACAAGGACTAAGGGATTCACGTATATAACCTTTGTCAAGCAGCTCCTGTACTTGACGCATAATCTCCTTTGTCTCCTCTGGATTGGTACGGTAGGGCGCACGGTTGGGTAGGGATGCACCGGGAATTAAGTCAATCTGATGCTCAATCCCGCGAATAGGCGGTAATCCCGGTGGCACGTCTTGTGGAAAGACGTCAGCGAACTCCTGCAAAATGTTAATGACAGTAGGAGGCAAAGAGGGAGGCATGTCCTCGAATGAAAATAATACCTCTTTACATACAAAAGCATAGCAAACATATGTAGCAACATCCAAATCATTAATATCAGATTTAGTAGCAAGTAAACATCCACTCTTCAATTTTATTTCAGATGCAACAGTAGATGATGGTTTATTATGCTTATGGTGTTGCTCAAATTCCTGTGCTACAATCTGATTTTCACTCTTATTTTTCTCCTGTTTTGCTTTACTAGCTCTAGCAATGTCATCTTTCATAATATGTTCGGGAGACATAGGAAGCAAAGTGATATTATGATCCTTATGAACAAGAGTATACTGATTTGTCCTACCATGGTGTACAGAATTTTTATCAAACTGCCATGGTCTACCAAGTAAAACAGAACATGCTTGCATGGGTACCACATCACAATCCACATAATCAGAATATGTAGCAATGCTAAAATGCACACGAACAATACGTGTTACCTTAACCTTGCCACTATTGTTGAACCATTGGATGTAATAAGGATGAGGATGTGGTCTGGTGGATAGAGACAGCTTCTCCACCATCTCCATGCTAGCCAAGTTATTGCAACTCCCTCCATCGATGATGATGCGAACAGAACGCTCTTTCACAACTCCCTTTGTGTGGAACAAGTTGTGCCTCTGATTTTGCTCAGCGTGTGTAACCTGCACACTGAGAACACGTTGAGCAACTAAACTTTCATACCTGTCAGCGTAATCAGCAGCCATGTATTGTGTTTCTGGTTCTGCATCCTCGCCACCCTGTTCGTCACTTGCAATAAGTGCCAAAGTCTCCTCATCATAATCACTAGCGGACGCATATCCACCATCCTCAGTAACAATCATTACACGCTTGGAAGGGCATTCTCTCGCATAGTGACCTCCACCCTTGCAACGACGACATATAACCTCATGTGTTTGCCCTGTGGATGCAATAGATGAAGAAGAACTCTGTGCAGGCCCAAAAGGTGTGCTCTTCGCAGAGGGTGCAGTAGGAGCCTGTTGCCTGGTATCGCGATTAGAGTTGGAGGTTGAAGGAGGTGGTGTTGCAGCAGGACGTGCGGAAACAGAGGAGGTACGTGGCGTCCATGATGAAGTACGGCCTGCAAAATTAGTAGTTCTCGCCATTGCCTGTCGATCCTGCACTTCACGTTCAGCTTTGCAAGCAAGATGAAATAAACGAGTGATAGTGTTATACTCCTTATACTCTAGAATAGTCTGAATCTCTCTATTTAATCCACCCATAAAACGTGCAAGCATAGCTTCATTCTCCTCAACAATACCACATCTAATCATACCAGTTTGTAATTCCTGATAATATTCTTCTACAGAATTTTTTCCTTGTCTTAAACGCTGAAATTTTTTGAAGCAATTCACGTTGATAATAAGGTGGCACCCAACGATTTCGCATAGCAGTTTTCAAAACAGCCCAAGTAGTTGGAATATTATCAGGGTGTATTCTACAATGTTCTGACCACCAAACACAAGCAAAACTAGTGAATGAACAAACAGCAGCAGCAACACGTCGATCCTCTGGAAATTGTAAGCATGTAAAACGTTGTTCTGTTTCTAACTCCCATGTAAGATATATATCAGGAACATATCTACCCTCAAACGTCGGAATATTCAATTTAAGTTTAGGGAGATGGTCATGATCCCGTACCTGCGGGGGTGGTGCAGCCCTACCGTTACGGTTGTAGCCATGTGGTCGACCTGGTGCGTATGGTGGTGGTTGCCCATGGGGCGGATCTGGAGCAACCTCTCCCTCATCATCGAAATCACCATCATAATCTTCAACCTGCTCAACGACAGTAGCCGCACGAGCCACCGAAGTAGCAGCAGTATCAACAGTACCAGGATGTTGGGCGTGGCCGAGAGGCACACGTCGCGCTCGTCGTTCGAAAGGAATAGGAACTGCAGCTGGTGGAGGTAGACGGGCAAGCACCTCATTGAACTTGGCGTCCATCTTGGAGTCGAATGTCTTCTCCAAACCATCTAGCTTCTCCATGGCAACTCCAAAGTTGTTCACGAAGTCCTGTACCTGCTCAGCCATCATTTGCTGAAATTTATCATAGAGCGCTTTGTTGGTCATGCTCTCCCAGTCGATCTCGTCATTGTGTGATCCTGGCATGGTTAGCAGAAATAGGAAACACACAATATGAAACCTACAGACTGCTGGGACGTGGTGGTGGTGGTGGTGTGGCACAAATCCTTTAAGCGAATCTCAATTTCTTACCAGTTCTTACCCAGTAGCAGGCGGTGATCGGCAACCGTTGTAGCCAAAACTCTCAAAGCTTGGATAGAGCGATTGCCAGGTGGTGTCAAGCACACGGCGTAGA
The DNA here is from genome assembly GCA_022496015.1 of Hordeum marinum. Lineage (NCBI taxonomy): Eukaryota > Viridiplantae > Streptophyta > Magnoliopsida > Poales > Poaceae > Hordeum > Hordeum marinum. Next base: position 148,538,312 of record CM039676.1, read on the forward strand.
AGTATGTGGAGCTGGGATGGCTTATAATATGGTAGCAAAAAGGGTCAGCAATAATCAATTTAGAGATGCAAGGTTGAATAAACGCTCAACGACGGTACTGTGCTGGTCCTAGGCTAGACCGTGCTAGAGACGCGAGCCTAAAACACCAACAAAAACACGACGATACACCTAAGCAAGGGAAAAGCACAATCGGATTTTTTTTTCGTTTTTTTTTTCGGCGCCTCTTTTTTTTTTTTTTCGGCGCCTCTTTTTTTTTTTTTTTTTTTTTTCAAAAACTCACTACAATGGCGAGTGTCTCAAAACTCTTGCCACGTCGTATAAGCAAGATGGGCACGAATTTTTCTTTTGGACTATTTTTTTTTTCTGGAGCAATCCGGGGGCTGCGACGACCCAAAAATTTCGACAAAAATCACTATGATAGCAAGTGTCTCAAAACGCTCCGGGGAACCTAAAATCAAGATATGGAAAAAATATTTTCAGCCGAAATTTTTTTGGGCCAAAACGTGCTCTGCAAAGCGTGCCAGACTCTTTTTTTTTTTCCGACACCTGCGCAGGTAGCAAAACACGGATCCGAAATCAAAAGGATCTCGAAACTAAACCTAAAACGAACTGGACTTGGATTGGTGGAGGATTTGTGGTGGTATATATGGACACCAATGGAGAGTGATGATGGATGATGAGATATGGCAGCGGCGATGATGGTGGTGGTATATGGCAACTATGAAGATGATGCGGTGGCGGCGTGACAACCTGTGAAAAGAACTCGAAACTCTAAAGGACTAGACACTAAGACCAGCAACTCGACACAACGATGTAACCGCCAATTCAACAAAGCAAAATACTGAAAAGACTATGCAAAGGCTCAGATTGGTTCGGATATGATGATCTAACCCTAATTTTTTTTTTGGCTTTTTCGTGGACTAAAGGTATGAAGAACAGATGCGATCTAAACTACGAAAATTGGTAAAATCTCACCGAGCAACCTGGAAATCTGATACCACTTGATAGAGGCGAAGTTGTCCCTGTCTTTCGATGAGATGGTGGCTATCGTTTTTGGTGGAGTAGACTTTGACGATCCGACTACGAACGTGTGAGACGTCGCGCCTTAGCAATCGCTAAACCAACTCTGAGAGGTTATTGACCACGCCGGAGCACGATCAACCTGACCACGAGGGTCTATTTCCTGCACGCAAACGAAGAACAAGCAAGAAACTAAGATTGCAATCTGGATATTGCGAATATAAGAGGAAAGCTTTATTGATGAAGTGGGGTTCTGTGACGCCTTTGTCTGGTCGTGGAACACAAACGAAGAACGCGAAGTTGCTGCTATGGCGAACTTGTAATCTAAACAAAACCCAAACCTAAAACGAAGCCCTAAGGGCTGTATATATGGGGGAATAGAAGGGAATTTCGTGGCCCCTTGGAGGAGGGGTCCGAAACCGACCCTAAGTCAGTTTCCCCATACATACGGACTCTAAAAACAGCCTATAATATGGTATTTCGAAATTACATGGGCCTGGCCCAAAATTAAGGTGGCGCAGCACCTATATTAGCCTATGGACGAATTTTATAAAGTGGCATCATGCATATTTCGTCCAAAGCTTCCCACTCCCATTATGGTGGCTTCAATGTGCGAAAATCATCACTGGAAGCTCCAATGTTCTTCCCCGCGCGCGCACCTTCTCCTCCATGCTTGATCCCGCTCCAATGGTCATCCTTCTTATCCATGATAGGTCCTTCATTCATAAGTAAAACAAAAGTATCTAATTTAGGCAGCATCATATGTTCATGAATATTAGAAGGATTTCCAAGAAACGAAAGTACCTGGTAATTCAATTGACGTGCGCGAGCTCTAGTAATTGGTCCTGTATGTATAGCAGTCGGGGTGGGTGTAACATTAGTAGGGATGTCCTCATCACAGTGGGTGTACAACAGCCAAGAAAAGACAAGAATTCAATCGACAATGGACTTACAATCGAACTTACTTGGACATTGGTGCGGAGGGCTGCGCTAACGTCAAAGGCCAGTTTGTTGGCCTCGTATGCCTCCTTGGTCCTCAGCATGGGCTGCTCCGCCTGGATCATGGCTTCCTTCACAGCCCCGGTTTGATCTTCCGGGGTGCGATGCAGAGAGAAGGCCGTCACAGGTGGGGTCGGCATGGTCGCATGAGCAACCGAGGCGGTCTGAGGGGGCCCAGTTGGAGTCGACGCCACAATGGTCGAAACGGTTGGAGGAGCATGTGATAGAGGTACTGCAGGTTCAACCCTCGATTGTGTCGAGCCACCTCCCCCTGGGAAGACTTTGCAGTCGACCGCTGAAGTGCTTGCGCCGATGACACTCCTTGGATGCAAGGGTGCGAAGTGTCAAGTCGCTCCTCATCGTCCTCCACCTGAATGACCTCTGCATCGACAACCGATGGTGTTAACATCTGCATATGTCGAGTCCCATTCGGACGAACCAACAACTATCTAACCTCTCTGAGAAGTGGCCGCGTCAGCAGTGTCGACATCCATTGCATCCCCTCCATCTCGATGAGGCAAAGACAAAGATGTAGCAGCTCTGACGAATTGAGTGGCATTCGGTCAAATACAACTCCAGACTTTAGTCGACTCCAGACTTCAGTCGACAGAACAAGTACGGAAATAAACACTTACATGGAGATGACAGGCACTGCCACCATCATGGGAGGCAGAGCCTTGCGAGGCTTGGTGACAGCTTGCTTGGGCTGCTTAGCCAGTTTTTCGCTCGGCTCAACGGTCGAGGGGCGGCTGCGCTTCAGGTTCTTCTCACTAGGGCCCGAAGCCCTGTCCTCAATAGTCGATGGATCTTGGCGGGACTTGGTGCGGCTTTCGCGGCGGGGAGGTGAATCGATTTTTTCATCATCGTCGGAGTCCTCGTATTCTTCCTCGGAGTCGGAAGAACCGTTGTCGTCCACACTGTCAGCCTCGCTCACCACGCCATCTTCAACATGGTTCCCATTAGGAACGGGCGAGTGCATGTGCGTCCATTCCTGCATGATTCAAGCAAAGAAGTCAGTTCAATATATCACTCGACAGTATAATTCATCAATCGACATCACACAACTCACCAGGTTCTTCGGCGGGTTTTCGGCCGAATATGGCTGGATCCTCTTGGCTCCCAAAGGATTGTCGCAGGCCCCAGTGATTTTACGGAGCCACTACTCGACAGTTTTTAGAGGAATTTCCTCAGGATGCGTCCTTGTTGAGTCCTCAGGGCCCGTGTAGTGCCACATGGTGTGTTCTCTAGCTTGGAGCGGCTGGATACGTCGACCAAGAAACGTCTCCAACAGATCCAAGCCAGTCACCCTACCCGGATCAGCTGCACCACCGCTTCAACCAAGATGCCTACTTGGACGTGCTCCTCTTCAGTCACCTTCAGGGACTTGCGAACAGCCGGATGGTCGGGTGTATATGGGGGAAGGCCAGTCGACATATTAGGCGATGCTGCATCCTTGCAGTAGAACCAGGTCGAATGCCAACCTCTTACAGACTCAAGAAAGGTCATGGCAGGGAAGGATCTACGAGATCTTTTATGAACTCCTAACCCACCGCACAACTGGAGCACGTGGGTATTCCCATCAGCGGGGAGGGCTTTCTTCATAGTCTGGGATCTGACCGTGAAGAGGTGTTTGAACAATCCCCAATGAGGAGAGCAGCCTAGGAAACATTCGCACAGAGTGACGAATGCAGACAGATAGGCTATGGTGTTAGGCGAGAGGTGGTGCAGTTGGGCACCGAAAAAAATTCAGAAAGCCCCTAAAGGACGGGTGGGGCGGCAGAGAAAAACCTCGCTTGACATGGGAGAAAAGGAGGACCCGCTCCCCGTCGCGCGGCTCTGGCTCGTGCTCCTCCCCTAGCAGCCTCCAGGGGCCGTCCGCCACGAGCCCGTCGGAGACGAGGCCCTCCATGTCTTCGCGGGTGACGATAGAGGGGAGAAAATCCCCCTGCATCCAGCCCGTCGGCGCGGTGAATCGGGCGGTCGAGGGCTTCTTGCCCTTGAGCTTTGCCACCCCCTTCTTCGCTCGCTCCAGCTTCTCCGTTGGATTCTTCATCTTTGTCGCGGCGGCTCTCGTCAAGGGAGATCGGAGTTGGGCGCTGGGAGCGGAGGAAGTGAAGGAAATGAGAGAAAGAACTGGCGGAGGTACTGTGCAAACCGCAGCGAAGACAGCTTTATACACTGCCGAGTATCTCACTGACCAATGGACCCGCGAGGTTACCGCACGCGCCAACCGCTGACGGCGCTCGATATGTGGCGATACGACCGGCGCGAAAATCGAGGCATCGCGCCCCCACTTGCCCCGATCGTGGCGTAATCTTCGCGCGAGCGTGCGCGCTTCCCAAATTTTCGTATCCCGAAAAATCTGGGCCTGTCAGACCGACCCGTTGCCTCCCAAGATACTACCAACTCACTCGGACCAAAACAAATGTTGAACATCCACTCGGACACCTTTAAGGCTGAATGGATCCGGGCAAGCGGAGAGGAATTCAATCGACACAAGTTTCGTTGAAGCCCCGAATATCATTTGGAAGATTTTGTGTGTTGACCTTGAATAATGCTAATGCTCAGAGTTCAATCGACACAAGTTTCATGGAAATCCCAAATATCATTCGGAGGATCTGATGCACTAACTCAAGGCCCTCGAAGATACCTCTTTCCACCAGTCAAACCCCGATCCATTCGGGGGCTAATGACGAGGATATGTACCTAGGGTAGGGTCCTAGGCACGGCCCACATACCCTACCTAAGGACACCGCATGGGAGGACTTGAAGATCAAGCATGAAGTTCCGAGTGGATCCCTGGAGACGTTCAAACCCACTCGACAGTAATCCACTCGGAGACTCCCGCTCTCACTCGGCAATCGCGTGTCACTCGGAAGACCTCGCTTTCACTCGACGCCAGAAGACGAGGAGCCATCATCAAGAGCCCAACGGGCAGACGCTGGTTCAATGGTCATTAATAGCTTTTATTACGTACGTTACCTGTAACGGCAGACTTTAATCCCATGACCAGGCCCATTGATGCAGGGCAACTATGAGGGGCAGCAAACTCTATGTAAGCCGCCCCTCCCCTCCAGCACAAGGGTTGGCAACCATTATAATATCTATACTCCACTCGACATAAAGCTCCCAAGCACTGAGACGTAGGGTTGTTACCTCCACGAGAGGGGGCTGAACTCATACATCCGTGTGTACACACTCGCTGTAGCTAGGACTCTGTCGTCTCCCTTCTTACCCCTACCATCTACTGCCAGGCTCGTTCCCATGATAGATACCATTACACCAATTGGGATTGTTAGAGATGTTGAAGTCTTGTGTGGGAAAATAAAATATCCCACTCATTTTCTAGTTCTTGGTTCCCCACAAGATGACTTTTGTCCCATTATCTTTGGTAGACCTTTCTTGAACACTCTTAATGCTAAGATAGCTTGTCAAAAAGAAACTGTCAGTGTTGAGTTTGGTGATGTGTCTCATGAGTTTAATTTTTCCAAGTTTAGTAGACAACCTCATGATAGACAATTACGTAGTGTGGATGAAATAATTGGTCTTGCTTCTATTGCCATTCCTTCTACTAATCCACTAGAACCATATTTGCTAGACCATGAAAATGATTTGCACTTTCATTAAAGAACTGAAATAGATTAAATTTTCTTTGAACAACAACCTTTACTAAAACACAATTTGCCTATTGAAACTCTTGGAGGTCCTCCTCCACCTCAAGGTGATCCTTTCTTTGAACTAAAACAATTTTCAGGCACTTTGAAGTACGCTTACCTTGATGAGAAAAAGATGTATCCTGTTATTATTAGTGCTAACCTTTCAGAACATGAACAAGAAAGATTATTAAAAGCTCTAAGGAAGCACCAGGCTGCTATTGAATATACTCTTAATGATCTTAAGGGCATTAGTCCCACTCTACGTCAGCACAAGATTAATATGGAACCTGATGCTAAACCCCTTGTTGATCACCAACGACGATTGAATCCCAAGATGAAAGAAGTGGTAAGAACTAAAATATTAAAGCTTCTAGAAGCAGTCATAATCTATCCTATAGCTGATAGTAGATGGGTGAGTCACGTTCCTTGTGTCCCTAAGAAAGGAGGTATTATTGTTTTTCCCAATGATAAAAATGAGCTTATTCCATAAAGAATTGTTACTTGGTATATGATGGTAATTGATTTTCGAAAATTAAATAAAGCTACTAGAAAAGATCATTACCCATTACCTTTTATTGATCAAATGCTTGAAAGATTATCTAAGTTGATGAGGACATCCCTACTAATGCTACACCCACAACTCCAACTGCTATACATACAGGACCAATTACTAGAGCTCGCGCACATCAATTGAATTACCAGGTACTTTTGTTTCTTGCAAATCCTTCTAACGTTCATGAACATATGATGCTGCCTAAATTAGATACTTTTGTTTTACTTGTGAATGAAGGACCTGGCATGGACAAGAAGGATGACCATTGGAGCGGGATCAAGCATGGAGAAGAAGGTGCGCGCGCGGGAAAGAACAATGGAGCTTCCAGTGATGATTTTCGCACTTTGAAGCCACCATAATGGGAGCAAGAAGCCTTGTACGAAATATGCATGATGCCACTTTATAAAATTCGTCCCTAGGCTAATATAGGTGTTGCGCCACCTTATTTTTGGGACAGGCCCATGTAATTTCGAAATACCATATTATAGGCTATTTTTAGAGTCCGTATGTATGGGGAAACTGAGTTAAGGTCGGTTTCGGACCCCTCCTCCAAGGGGCCACGAAATTCCCCTCTATTCCCCCATATATACAACCATTAGGGCGTCGTTTTAGGTTTGGGTTTTGTTTAGATTATAAGTTCGCCATAGCTGCAACTTCGCGTTCTTTGTTTGTGTTCCACGACCAGACAAAGGCGTCACAGAACCCCACTTCATCAATAAAGCTTTCCTCTTGTATTCGCAATATCCAGATTGCAATCTTAGTTTCTTGCTTGTTCTTCGTTTGCGTGCAGGAAACAGACCCTCGTGGTCAGGTTGATCGTGCTCCGGCGTGGTCAATAACCTCTCGGAGTTGGTTTAGTGATTGCTAAGGCGCGGAGTCATCACACGTTCGTAGTCAGATCGTCAAAGTCTACTCCACCAAAACGATAGCCACCATCTCATCGAAAGACAGGGACAACTTCGCCTCTATCAAGTGGTATCAGATTTCCAGGTTGCTCGGTGAGATTTTATAGTTTTCGTAGTTTAGATCGCATCTGTTTCTTCATACCTTTAGTCCACGAAAAAGCCAAAAAAAATTAGGGTTAGATCATCATATCCGAACCAATCTGAGCCTTTGCATAGTCTTTTCAGTATTTTGCTTTGTTGAATTTGCGGTTACATCGTCGTGTCGAGTTGCTGGTCTTAGTGTCTAGTCCTTTAGAGTTTCGAGTTCTATTCATAGGTTGTCACGCCGCCAACGCATCGTCTTCATAGTCGCCATATACCACCACCATCGTCACCGCTGCTAGATATCACCATCCACTATCCATTGGTGTCCATATATACCACCACCAATCCGAGTCCAGCTCGTTTTAGATTTCGTTTTGCTACCTGCGTAGGTGTCCGAAAAAAAAGTCTGGCACGCTTTGTAGAGCACGTTTTGGCCCAAAAAAAATTTGGCCGAAAATATTTTTCCCTATCTTGATTTTAGGTTCTCCGGAGCGTTTTGAGACACTTGCTATCATAGTGATTTTTGTCGAAATTTTTGGTCGTCACAGCCCCCGGATTGCTCTAGAAAAAAAAATAGTCCAAAAAATTTCGTGCCCATCTTGCTTATACGACGTGGCAAGAGTTTTGAGACACTCGCTATTGTAGTGATTTTTTGAGCAAAAAAAAAAGAGGCACCGACAAAAAAAATTCCAAGTTTGCTCTTCCCTTGATTACGTGTAGCGTCGTGATATTGTTGGTGCTTTAGGCTCGCGTCTCTAGTATGGGTCTAGCCTAGGACCAGCACAGTACCGTCGTTGAGCGTTTATTCAACCTTGCATCTCTGAATTTATTATTGCTAACCCTTTTTGCTACCATATTATAAGCCATACCAGCTCCACATACATCTACGTCGTGTGTTTGACACCACCTGGCAATCGCTCTATCCAAGCTTTGAGAGTTTTGACTACAACGGTTGCCGATCACCGCCTGCTGCTGGGTAAGAACTGGTAAGAATTTGAGATTCGCTTAAAGGATTTGTGACACACCACCACCACCACCACCACCACGTCCTAGTAGTCCGTAGGTTTCATATTCTTGTGTGTTTCCTATTTGCTAATCATGCCAGGATCACACGACAATGAGATTGATTGGGAGAGCATGACCAACAAAGCGCTATATGATAAATTTCAGCAAATGATGGCTGACCAGGTACAAGACTTCGTGACCAACTTTGGAGAGGCCATGGAGAAGCTAGATGGTTTGGAGAAGACCTTTGACACCAAGATGGACGCCAAGTTCAATGAGGTGCTTGCCCGTCTACCACCACCAGCCGCAGCTCCTATTCCTTTCGAACGACGAGCACGACGTGTGCCTCTCGGCCAAGCCCAACATACTGGTACTGTTGATACTACTGCTATTTCTGTGGCTCGTCCTACTACTGTCGTTGAGCAGGTTGACGATTATGATGGTGATTACGATGATGAGGGAGAGGTTGCTCCCGATCAGCCTTAGGGACAACCACCACCATACGCACCAGGTCGACCATATGGCTACAACCGTAACGGTAGGGCTGCCCCACCCCCTCAGGTACGGTGATGAGGACATCCCTACTAATGTTACACCCACCCCGACTGCTATACATACAGGACCAATTACTAGAGCTCGCGCACGTCAATTGAATTACCAGGTACTTTCGTTTCTTGGAAATCCTTCTAATATTCATGAACATATGATGCTGCCTAAATTAGATACTTTTGTTTTACTTATGAATGAAGGACCTATCATGGATAAGAAGGATGACCATTGGAGCGGGATCAAGCATGGAGGAGAAGGTGCGCGCGCGGGGAAGAACAATGGAGCTTCCAGTGATGATTTTCGCACATTGAAGCCACCATAATGGGAGCTTCCAGTCTGGCACGCTTTGCAGAGCACGTTTTGGCCCAAAAAAATTTCGGCCGAAAATATTTTTTCCCTATCTTGATTTTAGGTTCTCCGGAGCGTTTTGAGACACTTGCTATCATAGTGAGTTTTGTCGAAATTTTTTGGTCGTCGCAGCCCCCGCATCGCTCCAGAAAAAAAAATTCAAATTTTTTTTTCGTGTCTATCCTGCTTATACGACTTGGGAAGGGTTTTGAGACACTCGCAATTATAGTGTTTTTCTGAGCAAAAAAAAAAAAAAGAGGCGCAAAAAAAAAAAAGAGGCGCAAAAAAAAAACGAAAAAAAAAACAGAGTGTGCTCTTCCCTTGATTACGTGTATCGTCGTGCTTTTGTTGGTGTTTTAGGCTCGCGTCTCTAGCACGGTCTAGCCTAGGACCAGCACAGTACCGTCGTTGAGCGTTTATTCAACCTTGCATCTCTGAATTGATTATTGCTGACCTTTTTTGCTACCATATTATAAGCCATCCCAGCTCCACATACTTCTACGCCGTGTGCTTGACACCACCTGGCAATCGCTCTATCCAAGCTTTGAGAGTTTTGGCTACAACGGTTGCCGATCACCGCCTGCTACTGGGTAAGAACTGGTAAGAAATTGAGATTCGCTTAAAGGATTTGTGCCACACCACCACTGATAGAGGCGAAGTTGTCCCTGTCTTTCGATGAGATGGTGGCTATCGTTTTTGGTGGAGTAGACTTTGACGATCCGACTACAAACGTGTGAGACGTCGCGCCTTAGCAATCGCTAAACCAACTCTGAGAGGTTATTGACCACGCCGGAGCACGATCAACCTGACCACGAGGGTCTATTTCCTGCACGCAAACGAAGAACAAGCAAGAAACTAAGATTGCAATCTGGATATTGCGAATATAAGAGGAAAGCTTTATTGATGAAGTGGGGTTCTGTGACGCCTTTGTCTGGTCGTGGAACACAAACGAAGAACGCGAAGTTGCTGCTATGGCGAACTTGTAATCTAAACAATACCCAAACCTAAAACGAAGCCCTAAGGGCTGTATATATGGGGAATAGAAGGGAATTTCGTGGCCCCTTGGAGGAGGGGTCCGAAACCGACCCTAAGTCAGTTTCCCCATACATACGGACTCTAAAAACAGCCTATAATATGGTATTTCGAAATTACATGGGCCTGGCCCAAAATTAAGGTGGCGCAGCACCTATATTAGCCTATGGACGAATTTTATAAAGTGGCATCATGCATATTTCGTCCAAAGCTTCCCACTCCCATTATGGTGGCTTCAATGTGCGAAAATCATCACTGGAAGCTCCAATGTTCTTCCCCGCGCGCGCACCTTCTCCTCCATGCTTGATCCCGCTCCAATGGTCATCCTTCTTATCCATGATAGGTCCTTCATTCATAAGTAAAACAAAAGTATCTAATTTAGGCAGCATCATATGTTCATGAATATTAGAAGGATTTCCAAGAAACGAAAGTACCTGGTAATTCAATTGACGTGCGCGAGCTCTAGTAATTGGTCCTGTATGTATAGCAGTCGGGGTGGGTGTAACATTAGTAGGGATGTCCTCATCAACCACCACCACCACGTCCCAGTAGTCTGTAGGTTTCATATTGTGTGTTTCCTATTTCTGCTAACCATGCCAGGATCACACGATGACGAGATCGACTGGGAGAGCATGACCAACAAAGCGCTCTATGATAAATTTCAGCAAATGATGGCTGAGCAGGTACAAGACTTCGTGAACAACTTTGGAGTGGCCATGGAGAAGCTAGATGGTTTGGAGAAGACATTCGACACCAAGATGGACGCCAAGTTCAATGAGGTGCTTGCCCGTCTACCTCCACCAGCGGCAGCTCCTCTTCCTTTTGAACGACGAGCGCGACGTGTGCCTCTCGGCCACGCCCAACATCCTGGTACTGTTGATACTGCTGCTACTTCGGTGGCTCGTGCGGCTACTGTCGTTGAGCAGGTTGAAGATTATGATGGTGATTTCGATGATGAGGGAGAGGTTGCTCCAGATCCGCCCCAGGGGCAACCACCACCATACGCACCAGGTCGACCACATGGCTACAACCGTAACGGTAGGGCTGCACCACCCCCGCAGGTACGAGATCATGACCATCTCCCTAAACTTAAATTGAATATTCCGATGTTTGAGGGTAGATATGTTCCTGATATATATCTTACATGGGAGTTAGAAACAGAACAACGTTTTACATGCTTACAATTTCCCGAGGATAGACGTGTTGCCGCTGCTGTTTGTTCATTCACTAGTTTTGCTTGTGTTTGGTGGTCAGAACATTGTAGAATACACCATGCTAATATTCCAACTACTTGGGCTGCTTTGAAAACTGCTATGCGTAATCGTTGGGTGCCACCTTATTATCAACGTGAGTTGCTTCAAAATTTGCAGCGTTTAAGACAAGGAAAAAATTCTGTAGAAGAATATTATCAGGAATTACAAACTGGTATGATTAGATGTGGTATTGTTGAGGAGAATGAAGCTATGCTTGCACGTTTTATGGGTGGATTGAATAGAGAGATTCAGACTATTCTGGAGTATAAGGAGTATAACACTATCACTCGTTTATTTCATCTTGCTTGCAAAGCTGAACGTGAAGTGCAGGATCGACAGGCAATGGCGAGAACTACTTTTTCTGCAGGTCGCACTTCATCATGGACGCCACGTACCTCCTCTACTTCCACACGTCCTGCTGCAACACCACCTACTTCAACCTCCAACTCCAACCGCGATACCAGGAAACAGGCTCCTCCTCCACCCTCTACCAAGAGCACACCTTCTGGGCCTGCACCGAGCTCTTCTTCATCTATTGCATCCACAGGGCAAACACATGAGGTTATATGCCGTCGTTGCAAGGGTGGAGGTCACTTTGCGAGAGAATGCCCTTCCAAGCGTGTCATGATTGTTACTGAGGATGGTGGATATGCGTCTGCTAGTGATTATCATGAGGAGACTTTGGCTCTCATTGCAAGTGAAGAACACAATGGCGACGATGCAGAACCAGAAACACACTACATGGCTGCTGATTACGCTGACAGGTATGAAAGTTTAGTTGCTCAACGTGTTCTCAGTGTGCAGGTTACACAGGCTGAGCAAAATCAGAGGCACAACTTGTTCCACACAAAGGGAGTTGTGAAGGAGCGTTCTATTCGCATCATCATCGATGGAGGGAGTTGCAATAACTTGGCTAGCATGGAGATGGTGGAGAAGCTGTCTCTAACCACCAGACCACATCCTCATCCTTATTACATCCAATGGTTCAACAATAGTGGCAAGGTTAAGGTAACACGTACTGTTCGTGTGCATTTTAGCATTGCTACATATTCTGATTATGTGGATTGTGATGTGGTACCCATGCAAGCATGTTCTGTTTTACTTGGTAGACCATGGCAGTTTGATAAAAATTCTGTACACCATGGTAGGACAAATAAGTATACTCTTGTTCATAAGGATCATAATATCACGTTGCTTCCTATGTCTCCCGAACATATTATGAAAGATGACATTGCTAGAGCTAGTAAAGCAAAACAGGAGAAAAATAAGAGTGAAAATCAGATTGTAGCACAGGAATTTGAGCAACACCATAAGCATAATAAACCATCATCTACTGTTGCATCCGAAATAAAATTGCAGAGTGGATGTTTACTTGCTACTAAATCTGATATTAATGATTTGGATGTTGCTACATCTGTTTGCTATGCTTTTGTATGCAAAGAGGTATTATTTTCATTCGAGGACATGCCTCCCTCTTTGCCTCCTGCTGTCATTAACATTTTGCAGGAGTTCGCTGACGTCTTTCCACAAGACGTGCCACCGGGATTACCGCCTATTCGTGGGATTGAGCATCAGATTGACTTAATTCCCGGTGCATCCCTACCCAACCGTGCGCCCTACCGTACCAATCCAGAGGAGACAAAGGAGATTATGCGTCAAGTACAAGAGCTGCTTGACAAAGGTTATATACGTGAATCCCTTAGTCCTTGTGCTGTTCCTATTATTCTAGTGCCTAAAAAGGATGGTACATCGCGCATGTGTGTGGATTGTAGAGGCATTAATAATATTACTATTCGTTATCGTCATCCTATTCCTAGACTAGATGATATGCTTGATGAATTAAGTGGCTCTATAATTTTCTCCAAAGTTGATTTGCGTAGTGGATACCATCAAATTCGTATGAAATTGGGCGATGAATGGAAAACAGCATTTAAAACTAAGTTTGGATTATATGAGTGGCTAGTCATGCCTTTTGGGTTAACTAATGCACCTAGCACTTTCATGAGATTAATGAACGAGGTTTTACGTGCTTTCATTGGACGATTTGTGGTAGTCTATTTTGATGATATATTGATTTTTAGTAGATCTTTGGAGGAACATTTGGAACATTTACGTGCTGTTTTTACTGCGCTCCGTGATGCCCGTTTGTTTGGTAACCTTGGGAAGTGCACCTTTTGCACCGACCGAGTATCTTTTCTTGGCTATGTTGTTACTCCACAGGGAATTGAAGTTGATAAAGCCAAGATTGCAGCTATTGAGAGTTGGCCGCAGCCCAAAACGGTCACACAAGTAAGGAGTTTTCTTGGCCTCGCTGGTTTCTATAGGCGTTTTGTCAGAGATTTCAGCACCATTGCTGCGCCTCTCAATGAGCTTACAAAGAAGGACGTGCCTTTTTCTTGGGGTACCGCACAGGAAGAAGCCTTCACGGTCTTGAAAGATAAGTTAAGACATGCTCCTTTACTCCAACTTCCTGATTTTAATAAGACTTTCGAGCTTGAATGTGATGCTAGTGGTATTGGGTCAGGAGGTGTGTTATTACAAGATGGTAAACCTGTTGCGTACTTTTCTGAAAAATTAAGTGGGCCTAGTCTGAATTATTCTACTTATGATAAGGAATTATATGCTCTTGTTCGGACTTTGGAAACATGGCAACATTATTTATGGCCCAAAGAATTTGTTATACATTCTGATCATGAATCTTTGAAACATATTAAAAGTCAAGCAAAACTGAACCGTAGACATGCTAAATGGGTTGAATTCATTGAGACTTTCCCTTATGTCATTAAACACAAGAAGGGTAAAGACAATGTTATTGCTGATGCTTTGTCTCGTCGTTATACTATGCTTTCACAACTTGACTTTAAAATATTTGGTTCGGAGACCATCAAAGATCAATATGTGCATGATGCTGTATTTAGAGACGTGTTGCAGAATTGTAAAGAAGGGAGAACATGGAACAAGTTCGTTATTAATGATGGATTTGTGTTCCGTGCTAACAAGCTATGCATTCCAGCTAGCTCCATTCGTCTTTTGTTGTTACAGGAGGCGCACGGAGGAGGATTAATGGGACACTTTGGCGTGAAGAAGACGGAGGACGTACTTTCTACACATTTCTTTTGGCCAAAGATGAGACGGGATGTTGAGCGTTTTGTTGCTCGCTGCACTACATGTCAAAAAGCTAAGTCACGACTCAATGCTCATGGTTTATATATGCCTTTGCCTGTACCTAGTGTTCCTTGGGAGGATATATCTATGGACTTTGTTTTAGGTTTACCTCGAACAAAGAAGGGGAGGGATAGCATATTTGTTGTCGTGGATAGGTTTTCCAAAATGGCACACTTTATACCATGTAATAAAAGTGATGCTGCTGCTCATGTTGCTGATTTGTTCTTTCGTGAAATTATTCGATTGCATGGTGTACCAAATACAATTGTTTCAGATCGTGATGCTAAATTTCTTAGCCATTTTTGGAGATGTTTATGGGCTAAGTTGGGGACTAAACTACTTTTTAGTACTACATGTCATCCCCAAACTGATGGACAAACTGAGGTAGTCAATAGATCATTGTCTACTATGCTTAGGGCTGTTTTGAAGAATAACCTGAAAATGTGGGAAGAATGCTTGCCTCATATTGAATTTGCTTATAATCGTTCGCTACATTCTACCACTAAGATGTGCCCTTTTCAAGTTGTGTATGGTTTCTTACCTCGTGCACCTATTGATTTGTTGCCTCTTCCATCTTCGGAGAAGGTTAATTTTGATGCTAAAGAACGTGCTGAATTGATATTAAAGATGCATGAGTTAACGAAGGAAAACATTGAGTGTATGAATGCTAAATACAAACTTGCTGGAGATAAGGGTAGAAAACATGTTGTCTTTGCACCTGGTGATCTTGTTTGGTTACATTTGCGTAAGGATAGATTTCCTGATTTGCGCAAGTCAAAGCTAATGCCCCGTGCTGATGGTCCTTTTAAGGTGTTAGAGAAAATAAATGATAATGCATATAAACTTGAGCTGCCTGCAGAGTTTGGGGTTAGCCCCACTTTTAACATTGCAGATTTGAAGCCTTATTTGGGTGAGGAAGATGAGCTTCTGTCGAGGACGACTTCAGTTCAAGAAGGGGAGGATGATGAGGACATCCCTACTAATGTTACACCCACCCCGACTGCTATACATACAGGACCAATTACTAGAGCTCGCGCACGTCAATTGAATTACCAGGTACTTTCGTTTCTTGGAAATCCTTCTAATATTCATGAACATATGATGCTGCCTAAATTAGATACTTTTGTTTTACTTATGAATGAAGGACCTATCATGGATAAGAAGGATGACCATTGGAGCGGGATCAAGCATGGAGGAGAAGGTGCGCGCGCGGGGAAGAACAATGGAGCTTCCAGTGATGATTTTCGCACATTGAAGCCACCATAATGGGAGTGGGAAGCTTTGGACGAAATATGCATGATGCCACTTTATAAAATTCGTCCATAGGCTAATATAGGTGCTGCGCCACCTTAATTTTGGGCCAGGCCCATGTAATTTCGAAATACCATATTATAGGCTGTTTTTAGAGTCCGTATGTATGGGGAAACTGACTTAGGGTCAGTTTCGGACCCCTCCTCCAAGGGGCCACGAAATTCCCTTCTATTCCCCCATATATACAGCCCTTAGGGCTTCGTTTTAGGTTTGGGGTTTTGTTTAGATTACAAGTTCGCCATAGCAGCAACTTCGCGTCCTTCGTTTGTGTTCCACGACCAGACAAAGGCGTCACTGAACCCCACTTCATCAATAAAGCTTTCCTCTTATATTCGCAATATCCAGATTGCACTCTTAGTTTCTTGCTTGTTCTTCGTTTGCGTGCAGGAAATAGACCCTCGTGGTCAGGTTGATCATGCTCCGGCGTGGTCAATAACCTCTCAGAGTTGGTTTAGCGATTGCTAAGGCGCGACGTCTCACACGTTCGTAGTCGGATCGTCAAAGTCTACTCCACCAAAAACGATAGCCACCATCTCATCGAAAGACAGGGACAACTTCGCCTCTATCATACGGGATCATGACCATCTCCCTAAACTTAAATTGAATATTCCGACGTTTTACATGCTTACAATTTCCTAAGGATAGACGTGTTGCTGCTGCTGTTTGTTCATTCACCAGTTTTGCTTGTGTTTGGTGGTCAGAACATTGTAGAATACACCATGCTAATATTCCAACTACATGGGCTGCTTTGAAAACTGCTATGCGTAATCTTTGGGTGCCACCTTATTATCAACGTGAATTGCTTCAAAATTTGCAGCGTTTAAGACAAGGAAAAAATTCTGTAGAAGAATATTATCAGGAATTACAAACTGGTATCATTAGATGTGGTATTGTTGAGGAGAATGAAGCTATGCTTGCACGTTTTATGGGTGGATTAAATAGAGAGATTCACACTATTCTGGAGTATAAGGAGTATAACACTATCACACGTTTATTTCATCTTGCTTGCAAAGCTGAACGTGAAGTGCAGGATTGACAGGCAATGGCGAGAACTACTTTTTCTACAGGTCGCACTTCATCATGGACGCCGCGTACCTCATCTACTTCCACACGTCCTGCTGCCACACCACCTACTTCAACCTCCAACTCCAACCGTGATACCAGGAAACAGGCTCCTACTCCACCCTCTACGAAGAGCACACCTTCTGGGCCTGCACAGAGCTCTTCTTCATCTATTGCATCCACAGGGCAAACACATGAGGTTATATGCCTTCGTTGCAAGGGTGGAGGTCACTTTGCGAGAGAATGCCCTTCCAAGCGTGTCATGATTGTTACTGAGGATGGTGGATATGCGTCTGCTAGTGATTATGATGAGGAGACTTTGGCTCTCATTGCAAGTGAAGAACACGATGGCGACGATGCAGAACCAGAAACACACTACATGGCTGCTGATTACGCTGACAGGTATGAAAGTTTAGTTGCTCAACGTGTTCTCAGTGTGCAGGTTACACAGGGTGAACAAAATCAGAGGCACAACTTGTTCCACACAAAGGGAGTTGTGAAGGAGCGTTCTATTCTCATCATCATCAATGGAGGGAGTTGCAATAACTTGGCTAGCATGGAGATGGTGGAGAAGCTGTCTCTAACCACCAGACCACATCCTCATCCTTATTACATCCAATGGTTCAACAATAGTGGCAAGGTTAAGGTAACACGTACTGTTCGTGCGTATTTTAGCATTGCTACATATTCTGATTATGTGGATTGTGATGTGGTACCCATGCAAGCATGTTCTGTTTTACTTGGTAGACCATGGTAGTTTGATAAAAATTCTGTACACCATGGTAGGACAAATCAGTTTACTCTTGTTCATAAGGATCATAATATCACTTTGCTTCCTATGTCTCCCGAACATATTATGAAAGATGACATTGCTAGAGCTAGTAAAGCAAAACAGGAGAAAAATAAGAGTGAAAATCAGATTGTAGCACAGGAATTTGAGCAACACCATAAGCATAATAAACCATCATCTACTGTTGCATCCGAAATAAAATTGAAGAGTGGATGTTTACTTGCTACTAAATTTGATATTAATGATTTGGATGTTGCTACATCTGTTTGCTATGCTTTTGTATGCAAAGAGGTATTATTTTCATTCGAGGACATGCCTCCCTCTTTGCCTCCTGCTGTCATTAACATTTTGCAGGAGTTCGCTGACGTCTTTCCACAAGACGTGCCACCGGGATTACCGCCTCTTCGCGGGATTGAGCATCAGATTGACTTAATTCCTGGTGCATCCCTACCCAACCGTGCGCCCTACCGTACCAATCCAGAGGAGACAAAGGAGATTATGCGTCAAGTACAAGAGCTGCTTGACAAAGGTTATATATGTGAATCCCTTAGTCCTTGTGATGTTCCTATTATTCTAGTGCCTAAAAAGGATGGTACATCGCGCATGTGTGTGGATTGTAGAGGCATTAATAATATTACTATTCGTTATCGTCATCCTGTTCCTAGACTAGATGATATGCTTGATGAATTAAGTGGCTCTACAATTTTCTCCAAAGTTGATTTGCGTAGTGGATACCATCAAATTCGTATGAAATTGGGAGATGAATGGAAAACAGCATTTAAAACTAAGTTTGGATTATATGAGTGGTTAGTCATGCCTTTTGGGTTAACTAATGCACCTAGCACTTTCATGAGATTAATGAACGAGGTTTTACGTGCTTTCATTGGACGATTTGTGGTAGTCTATTTTGATGATATATTGACTTTTAGTAGATCTTTGGAGGAACATTTGGAACATTTACATGCTGTTTTTACTGCGCTACGTGATGCACGTTTGTTTGGTAACCTTGGGAACTGCACCTTTTGCATCGACCGAGTATCTTTTCTTGGCTATGTTGTTACTCCACAGGGAATTGAAGTTGATAAAGCCAAGATTGAAGCTATTGGAGTTGGCCGCAGCCCAAAACGGTCACACAAGTAAGGAGTTTTCTTGGCCTCGCTGGTTTCTATGGCGTTTGTGAGAGATTTCAGCACCATTGCTACGCCTCTCAATGAGCTTACAAAGAAGGACGTGCCTTTTTCTTGGGGTACCGCACAGGAAGAAGCCTTCACGGTCTTGAAAGATAAGTTAACACATGCTCCTTCACTCCAACTTCCTGATTTTAATAAGACTTTCAAGCTTGAATGTGATGCTAGTGGAATTGGGTTAGGAGGTTCGTTATTATAAGATGGTAAACCTGTTGCGTACTTTTCTGAAAAATTAAGTGGGCCTAGTCTGAATTATTCTACTTATGATAAGGAATTATATGCTCTTGTTCGGACTTTGGAAACATGGCAACATTATTTATGGCCCAAAGAATTTGTTATACATTCTGATCATGAATCTTTGAAACATATTAAAAGTCAAGCAAAACTGAACCGTAGACATGCTAAATGGGTTGAATTCATTGAGACTTTCCCTTATGTCATTAAACACAAGAAGGGCAAAGAAAATGTTATTGCTGATGCTTTGTCTCGTTGTTATACTATGCTTTCACAACTTGACTTTAAAATATTTGGTTTGGAGACCATCAAAGATCAATATGTGCATGATGCTGAATTTAGAGACGTGTTGCAAAATTGTAAAGAAGGGAGAACATGGAACAAGTTCGTTATTAATGATGGATTTGTGTTCCGTGCTAACAAGCTATGCATTCCAGCTAGCTCCGTTCGTCTTTTGTTGTTACAGGAGGCGCACGGAGGAGGATTAATGGGACACTTTGGTGTGAAGAAGACGGAGGACGTACTTTCTACACATTTCTTTTGGCCAAAGATGAGACGGGATGTTGAGCGTTTTGTTGCTCGCTGCACTACATGTCAAAAAGCTAAGTCACGACTCAATCCTCATGGTTTATATATGCCTTTGCCCGTACCTAGTGTTCCTTGGGAGGATATATCTATGGACTTTGTTTTAGGTTTACCTCGAACAAATAAGGGGAGGGATAGCATATTTGTTGTAGTGGATAGATTTTCCAAAATGGCACACTTTATACCATGTAATAAAAGTGATGCTGCTGCTCATGTTGCTGATTTGTTCTTTCGTGAAATTATTCGATTGCATGGTGTACCAAATATAATTGTTTCAAATCGTGATGCTAAATTTCTTAGCCATTTTTGGAGATGTTTATGGGCTAAGTTGGGGACTAAACTACTTTTTAGTACTACATGTCATCCCCAAACTGATGGCCAAACTGAAGTAGTCAATAGATGATTGTCTACTATGCTTAGGGCTGTTTTGAAGAATAACCTGAAAATGTGGGAAGAATGCTTGCCTCATATTGAATTTGCTTATAATTGTTCGCTACATTCTACCACTAAGATGTGCCCTTTTGAAGTTGTGTATGGTTTCTTACCTCGTGCACCTATTGATTTGTTGCCTCTTCCATCTTCGGAGAAGGTTAATTTTGATGCTAAAGAACGTGCTGAATTGATATTAAAGATGCATGAGTTAACGAAGGAAAACATTGAGCGTATGAATGCTAAATACAAAATTGCTGGAGATAAGGGTAGAAAACATGTTGTCTTTGCACCTGGAGATCTTGTTTGGTTACATTTGCGTAAGGATAGATTTCCTGATTTGCGCAAGTCAAAGCTAATGCCACGTGCTGATGGTCCTTTTAAGGTGTTAGAGGAAATAAATGATAATGCATATAAACTTGAGCTGCCTGTAGAGTTTGGGGTTAGCCCCACTTTTAACATTGCAGATTTGAAGCCTTATTTGGGTGAGGAAGATGAGCTTCCGTCGAGGACGACTTCAGTTCAAGAAGGGGAGGATGATGAGGACATCCCTACTAATGCTACACCCACAACTCCGACTGCTATACATACAGGACCAATTACTAGAGCTCACGCACATCAATTGAATTACCAGGTACTTTCGTTTGTTGCAAATCCTTCTAATGTTCATGAACATATGATGCTGCCTAAATTAGATACTTTTGTTTTACTTGTGAATGAAGGACCTGGCATGGACAAGAAGGATAACCATTGGAGCGGGATCAAGCATGGAGAAGAAGGTGCGCGCGCGGGAAAGAACAATGGAGCTTCCAGTGATGATTTTCGCACTTTGAAGCCACCATAATGGGAGCAAGAAGCCTTGGACAAAATATGCATGATGCCACTTTATAAAATTCGTCCCTAGGCTAATATAGGTGTTGCGCCACCTTATTTTTGGGCCAGGCCCACGTAATTTCGAAATACCATATTATAGGCTATTTTTAGAGTCCGTATGTATGGGGAAACTGAGTTAGGGTCGGTTTCGGACCCCTCCTCCAAGGGGCCACGAAATTCCCCTCTATTCCCCCATATATACAGCCCTTAGGGCGTCGTTTAGGTTTGGGTTTTGTTTAGATTATAAGTTCGCCATAGCTGCAATTTCGCGTTCTTCGTTTGTGTTCCACGACCAGACAAAGGCATCACAGAACCCCACTTCATCAATAAAGCTTTCCTCTTGTATTCGCAATATCCAGATTGCAATCTTAGTTTCTTGCTTGTTCTTCGTTTGCATGCAGGAAACAGACCCTCGTGGTCAGGTTGATCGTGCTCCGGCGTGGTCAATAACCTCTCGGAGTTGATTTAGCGATTGCTAAGGCGCGGCATCATCACACGTTCATAGTCGGATCGTCAAAGTCTACTCCACCAAAACGATAGACACCATCTCATCGAAAGACAGGGACAACTTTGCCTCTATCATAAGCACACACACTTTTGTTTCCTAGATGGATATTCTGGTTTCTATCAAATACCCGTGTCACAATCTGATCAAGAGAAAACCACCTTTACTTGTCCTTTTGGAACCTATGCTTGTAGACGTATGCCTTTTGGTTTATGCAATGCATCTGCTACCTTTCAAAGATGTATGATTGCAATATTATCTAAATTTTGTGAAAATATTCTGGAGGTTTTCATGGATGATTCTTTAGTCTACGGAATTTCTTTTGATGATTTGTTAATCAACCTTGATTGAGTTTTGTTTAAATGTGAACAAACTAATCTCGTCTTGAATTGGGAGAAGTGCCACTTTATGGTTAATGAAGGTATTGTCTTGGGGCATAAGATCTCCGAACGAGGTATTGAGGTGGATCAAGCTAAAGTTGATGTAATTGAGAAAATGCCATGTCCTAAAGATATCAAAGGTATTTGAAGTTTCCTTGGTCACATTGGTTTCTATAGGAGGTTTATTAAAGACTTCTCATAGATTTCTTGGCCACTTACTAATCTTTTGCAAAAGGATATTCCCTTTGTTTCGTATGATGATTGCTTGGAAGCCTTTGAAACACTAAAGAAAGCCTTAACCACTTCACCTATCGTTCAACCACCTGATTGGAACTTGCCTTTTGAAATGATGTGTGATGCTGTTGGTGCTGTTCTAGGACAAAGAGTTGATAAAAATTAAATGGTATCCATTATGCTAGCAAAACTCTAGACAATCCCTAAAGAAATTATGCCACTACTGAAAAAGAATTTTTAGCAATCGTGTTTGCTTGTGATAAATTCATACCTCACATCGTTGATTCCAAAGTTACTGTTCACACTAATCATGCTGCTATAAAATATCTTACGGAAAATAAGATGCTAAACCTAGACTCATTAGGTGGGTTCTCTTGTTCAGGAATTTGATTTACACATCATTGATAGGAAGGGAGCTAAGAACCCCGTAGCTGATAACTTGTGTATGTTAGAAAATATTCTTGATGACCCACTACTTATAGATGTTACTATGTCCGTATTTTGTTTTTATTGACACCTCTCTGTCAAACCATGTGGACATGTTCTTCAATATCGGCTTTCGCTTGAGGACAAGCGAGGTCTAAGCTTAGGGGAGTTGATACGTCCATTTTGCATCATATTTTACTACTGTTAATTATAATGTTTTCTATGCATAATAATGCTTCGGGGAGTAATTCTAATGCCATTTCTCTCACAATCTCCAAGGTTTACATCAAGAGGGAGAATGCCGGCAACTGGAATTTAGCACCCTGAAAAAACGCCCTGGTGGAGGGTGGGCACCCAGGCCCACCTCTGGAGCCCATCTTCTGGTATAAAATCCCAAAAAATCTAAAAAAATAAGAGGAGGACTTTCGGGACGAAGCGCTGCCGCCTCGAGGCGGAACTTGGGCAGGAGCACTTTTGCCATTCGATGGAGCGATACCGCTTAGGGAACTTCCATCCTGGAGGGGGAAATCGAATCCATCGTTATCACCAACAACCCTCTCATCTTGGGGAGGCCATTCTTCGTCAACATCTTCAACAACACCATCTCTTCACAACACTAGTTCATCTCTTGTGTTCAATCTTTGTACCGAAACCTCAGATTGGTACCTGTCGATGACTAGTAGTGTTGATTACCTTGTGTAGTTGATTGTTATATGGTTTATTTGGTGGAAGATTATATGTTCCGATCCATTATGCTATTCAATACACCTCTGGTCTTGAGAATGCATGTTATTGTGAGTAGTTACCTTTGTTCTTGAGGTTACGGGAGAAGTCATGTTGCAAGTAATCATGTGAATTTGATATGAATTCGATATTTTGATGATATGTTTGATGATATGATATGTGTTCGATATTTTAGTGGTGTCATGTGAACGTTGACTACATGGTACTTCACCATCCTTTGGCCTAAGGGAATGCATTGTGGAGTAGTTATTAGATGATGGGTTGCTAGAGTGACATAAGCTTAAACCCTAGTTTGTGCGCTACTTCGTAAGGGGCTGATGGGGGTCCACATGTTTAATGCTATGGTTAGACTTTGTCTTAATAATTTTCTCGTAGTTGCGGATGCTTGCGAGGGGGTTAATCACAAGTAGGTTGTTAGTTCAAGTAAGAACAGTACCTTAGCACCGGTCCACCCACATATCAAATTATCAAAGAAGCGGACATGAATTAAACCAGGATGATGAAAGTGACTAGATGAAATTCCCGTGTATCCTCAAGAACACTTTGCTCCTCATAAGAGATAGTTTTGGGCTATCCTTTGCCACAAATGGATTGGCGTACCTTGCTGCACCTTACCTATTTTTATCGTTACGTGCCTGTAACAAATTGCCTTGGTATCAAACTACTTGCTACTTACAATTTCAGTGCCTGCAGAGTTTACCTTGCTAAAAACTGCTTATCTTTTCCTTCTGCTCCTCGTTGGGTTCGACACTCTTACTTATCGAGAGGACTATGATTGATGCCCTATACTTGTGGGTCATCACACACACATGCTCAGAATAAGATGAGAAATATGTTGTTTTTCCTTGCAAGGTTTTCTAGAGGTGTGCATGTTTGGTTATCGATGTTTTATTTCCTCTAAATCTTCTTTTAGTGGGTGTTTATTTGCAATTCGGAATGTCACCCATATGAAAGAAAAATGGACCATGCACTATGGATTAACTTTGCACAAAAAATAATATTTTAAAAATATTTAAGAGCTAAAATAACATCATATTTAGATTCTACACAATTTTGTAATGACATTTTATATATAACATGTTAAAATCGAAGTTATAGTTCAAAAGATATGTATAATTTTGTTTTAGATAAATTACGAACTAATTAACTCGAAAGTAGGGATTTTTTATTTTAAAACGAAAAAGAAGATTCACCTGACTTAAATATGGACGACGAGTTGATTATGTGAAATGTCGGGAAGTTTTCTGATAAAATGCAAAAAATGTCTGACCCTCTCTTAACCGTGTGTTGCGGGTTAATTTATAGAAAACTAAGTTTTTTTGTAAGAATGATGCAGTAGTGAACCGACGAAAGCATTCCGTTCTTTATTAATAGGTACATGTATAGATATAGTAGAGAAAACTAGTAGAAAAAAACGTATTTTTTAAAATGATTCGACGATGAACCAACGAAAGCACTTCATGCTTTAATATTAGGTAGAGATGTTTCATCAAAAATTCCCCTGTATTTGAAAGCCAGCATCTATGCAGTTATAATATAAATCCTTGTCTACATGCTCACATACGCGTCCTTCGTATGGTTGTTCTGTAGATTCAAAGACACATTTACACTTTGTTATTCTTTCTTACCTCTAATTTACCTTTTTTGAGAATACTAACCTGACCATACCTAAATCATTTGTTAGATAAAGTGAGCACGGGAACAAGAAAAATAAGGTGTTGCCTGGATCAGAACCACGAACATATCAAGCTAAATCGGAGAAGGAGCTGACATTCTAGACCTTGAGTTCATGTCCATAAGGTTGCCAACATTGTCGTCATCATAGATGGCCTATTTGTCAAGGAAGATGGCATCGTTGGAGCCGGGATGATCATGGGTGATCATGAAGGTACATTCATCTTTGATGTGACTCGCATGTTATTTAAGCGTGTTGATGCCCTCGAAGCGGAGGCATCAGTGATGGATGAAGGGCTCTGGCTTGCTTTCCACTCAACGAAATCGCCTCTAGTAATGGAGACAGACTGTGTTAAGTTATTGCAAATGATTCAGTCAAGAGACACTGATAGATCGTAGTACGTGCACCATATAAGAGAGATCAGAAGGATTCTGACTCAAGAAAGGAACATTAGTCTAGCTAAGAAGCCGATGTGCAAATAAGGCGAGTCACACCCTTGCCCGTATGGGCCGTTAGCAACAGCGAACTGCATTTTGGCTTTGAAACTTCCATGATGAGATAGCTAGCATAGTCAATTCAGAATGTAATCATCTTGTTTTATTAATCAAAGTTCCTTCCTGCAAAAAAACATTGTCGTCATCATGAGCAATTTTCAAAAACATTCATGATCGGCCATAGAGAGTTTGGCAATTTAACATAAGTGTTTCATTACCTCTTAAAACTGTTTCTCATGTGTTTAATGTAACATGTAATTAAATCTATTTTTAATATGATAATGCCTAAGTGAATATATTTGAATCTAGTTGATGTCAACATATGATTATTTCTTGACCAATATTCTCCTTAGCTAGTGTCGGTGTTCTAGGAACAGGGGTACCCAGTCGTGCCCGCCTGCAGCCCAGGACATGGCCCACTTCGTCAGCTAGGCATGGCCTGGCACGACACTACTCAAGACAAGGCACTCGCTAGGTCCCTAGGATAGCAAGGAACAACGACATCAAAACCAGCAATGTGCCTCCTCAGGCCCCCTCCTGAGTGGTGGAGATCTCTATGCAGGGCTCGGCCTCAGGAGTCAAGGGTGACTCAAGGAAGGATAGGCGGGTGCCAGCGCGCCAGGTGGCACAGTTTCCTCTTTGGGGCAAAGGGAGCAAGGACGCACGTAGGCTCCCAAAGCGTCGCCCAAAGGTTTCCCTTCCGGTGCAGCCAGACCACGACCACGAGCTCCGTAGGGCGGATGTCATCGCCGAGCCCACCACTACATCACCAACGGCTACTTTGCAGACGAAAACCGCCTTTGGACAGGGTGCGGATGTACTCATATCCCCCTTCAAATTTGGTCGTTGTGGGATCCCTTCCTGCCATTGCGATAAGGGAAGAGGACCTGGGCCACCGCTATATATAGAAGCTAGGTCACACCATAGAGGGGATCCAGTTTAACACTTAGCCACTCAACACACCACCGCAAGGCAGAGAGCCAAGAACACTTCTAGAGCCCCTTCGCGAGGATCAAGCTCATTGTACTAGTTCATCCACCAAAACCTCCACGAGAGGCAATGCACCAAAGCATGAATAGGGTATTACGCTTCACAGCGGCCTAAACCTGGGTACAATGTAGTGTCATCTTCTTCCTCGTCATCGAGTGAGTTCGTCGTAGTAACCATCGAGTAGCGAGCTAGGTTGGGTGAGGCCACAGGGAACCTTTGCAAACGCCCCTGTATTCGTACCTTGAGGGTTTTGCGGAGCCCAAAATCCGACATTTCATAATTGAATTTAATAATTCTCCCGCAACATCTCCTTATCAAACCCAATGGACATTTGTAGTGTTACTAATTTATCAATATCCTTTATGATTTATTGTGTGTACAATTATATACAAATAATATATGGAATTATAAAAATAAGTAATTTATTTATTTTAGGGTATTGCAATGAATGAGTCCATGAGGCATGAGCTAAGGACATGGAAATAAAAAAGTTCTCCCGTGGGAACGTACGAGCATATTTCCTAGTGACTAGGAATTAAGATATGAGTGTGTTTGAGTGTTAAAATATTAAATAAGAAAAGAACTAAGCAGGGAGAGAGTAGTTACTAAGCTTACTAATATATGGGGTTTCTATTTCTGTGCCCCCATTGCTTAGTCCTCTTCAGTTTTGCCCACACCAACTTTTTCTGCTCACTTTTCCCCTCCCCGTGCCACCCATACTCACCAATGCCCAAATGAAGGTTTGCCATTGTTTAAGGCAGTTGAATTTTAGCCGCCACTATTACTGACGAGTGGGACGCATCATGCCATGTGGCGCTCTCACAATCGGCTCGGCATGTGCACGGAAGACAAACTTTCTGTTTCAGATTCAGCATTGTTTCTTCTCATCTTCTGAATCATCCTAAATGATTTACTTGGAACAAAAACTAAATAAAAAATAAAAAATCATAATAGAATCATAATTGTGCAAGCACTCAAAAAAATAAAGGAAAAGTTAAAAATAATTTATTCATTGGGTTGCCTCCTAACAAGCGCTATCGTTTTACGCCCCTAGCTAGGCATAATGAATTCAACGATGCTCACATAAAAAGTAGTAATTGAAACATGCAAGAGAGCATCATAAATCTCGTGACAAGCACATTTAAGTCTAACCCACTTCCTATGCATAGTGATTTTGTGAGCAAACAATTTATGGGACCAAGAATCAACTAGCATAGGAAGGGAAAACAAGCATAACTTCAAAACTTTGAACACATACTTGATATTATTGCAATTTCTACAAGCATATGTTCCTCCCTAATAATAATTTTCAGTTGCGTCATGAAGGAATTTCACAATATATCTATCATAAACAATACTCTCTTCATGCATAAAGTTTTTATCATCTTCCAAAATAGTGGGATTATCATCAACTAAAGTTATGACCTCACCAAACACACTTTTATCATAAAATTCATAAGATTGAACACTCTCCAAATATGTGGGATTATTTTTACCTAAAGTTGATGCTCTCCGAAACCCACTTTCGATACTATTACATACATTATTATCAATAACATATACAACATGAGGCTTAAATAATTTTTCAAGATCATAAGAATCATTATCACCCCAATCATGATCATTGCAATAAGAAGTGACATGACAAAATTATCATCCCCAAGCTTGTAGTTTTGCATATCATTAACACAATTGACATTAATAGAGTTTATGGTAACATTATTGCAATCATGCTTTTCAATCAACGAGCTATCCTGAATCACCTTATAAATTTCTTCTTTGTGTTCATCAAAATTTTCAGATTCATTACTTTCAAATAAAACTTCATAAAGATAATCAAGAGCACTCAACTCACTAGAAATTGGTTCATCATAATTTGGTATTTTGAAAAGATTATAAAGTGGACGAGGATCCATAACAATAGATATTTAGCAAGCAAAGATGCAAGCAAATAGAACACACATGGTAACACAAGCAAAGATAGCAAACAAGAGATTTGACGATAAAAAGGCAAACAACAAAGATAGAGAATAAAACGGCAAATTTGTGAAGTGGGGAGGAGGAAAACGAGAGGCAAATGGAAAATAATGTAAATTGCAAGGAGATGAGATTTGTGATTAGGAACCTGGTAGATGAGATTGCTTCCCCCCCCCCCCCCCGATAACGGCTCCAGAAATTCCTTTGGCATGGCTTGAGACTGCGTTGGTATTTCCCCAAAGAGGAAGGGATGATGCAACACATCGACTGTAAGTATTTCCCTCAGTTATGAAACCAAGGTATCAATATGTAGAGGAAGATCACACACCCACGTAAACAACACCTGCACACAAATAACAAATACTTGCAACCCGATGGGAAAGAGAGGTTGTCAAGATCTCTATGGTAATAAGATAGATTAAGTGATGATAGTTTTGGCAAACAGATCTCGCAGGAACAGAAAATAAAGTAGGTAAACAAAAAGTGTAGAAGGTATTTTTAGGTTTTTTGGATTCATAGATCTGAAAACAAAACGGCAAAATAGTAGATCGGAAAGCAATATGTTGGAAAATTAGACCCGGGGGGGGGCGTAGTTTTCACTAGTGGTTTCTCTCATGAGTATAGCACACGGAGGGTAAAGAAATGATTTTTGGGCAATTGATAGAAGATGAAATAATCATGACGATATTGAGACAATGATCATTATATAGTGTAAGTGCATCTAGTGCCACCCTTGTTTGGTTTTCGAGTATTGAAGACAAACGTGGTTGAGGGACTAATGTGTTTGTGAGAGTTCATAGGTTAACAAAGAGAGAAGTCCCTAGATTTTTGGTTTAGCCATCGAAGACGACCCCCAAAATGTCTGAAGACATTGATGACGGGTGAAGCCATTGGTGGTGGACGAAGACATTCGTCCGAAGACAATGAAATGCGAAGACAAAGTCTTTTGGTAGTTTTGTTTCTTCTTTCATGAGTCATAGGAACCACCACACTATTAAGTGGGGTCAATGTGATTGAACTCAGATGCTGACAAGGTGCTCAACCCACACCTATGTCTTCGAGCGAAGACAATGAGAGGAAAACTCTTCCAGAGCTGGTTGAGTCAGCTTTACTTGTAGCCCAAGTAAGGTTTCCATGTGCGTTCAAAATGCTACCGTTGTGACACGTGTCGGTTGGCCATTGACCAAGGGTCATTTCGGTCATATCAGGTCGGGTTACCCGCTGGCTATAAATAACCCACCCCATCTACCATGAGAATGCGACTGCTTAGAGAGAGATATGGCTGTTGTTGTTTTGGAGCAACCCACGTCGAAGATATTGAGAGATACACATCCTGCGATGATACACCTAAACACCTAGAGCTAGAGTGGTTTAACATCACAGAATATTTTCTGTTACGAATGAACTGAAGACTTATTACACTTGAAGACTGTGATCTTACAGACGCTTGGTATCTGGGTCTAGAGCGTCCAAGAGTCATTTTGGACTACCGGGTGACCAAGTTTGTACGGGTTTCAGAAGTCTCCCCTGAAGACTTACCTGGGTGATTTAGCGTTGTCTAAGTGACTTCGGCTCAAGGGGAATAAGGTGTAGACGAGGTCTTCTGAGTTCAATCTCAGCCTCCCTAACCAGACATACAGTTGTCACAACAACTGGAACTGGTCCAACAAATAGTGTGTCTTCGTCAAGCAACTTGTTATATCCTTCACTCTCTTACATTCCTACTCTGAACTATGAAGTCATTGCTTGAACATTGCATGAAGACTTTCTCCAAAGACATTCATATCGACTATTTATCTTCATACCATCTAAGTTTGTCTTCGACTCATCTTAGTATTCATGATGATTATGCTTAACTTGCTTGAATGTCTTCACTACATTGTATGCCTTGTATAGATCCTTGGTTGTATCCTTACCTGATCTTGTTTACGTTTCTGCATTATTTGAATATATTAATTGTTTCGAAGACTTAAATAAAAATCGCCTATTCACGCCCCTCTAGTCGATAACAAGCACTTTAAATTGCTATCAGAGCGAGGTACTCCCTTGTTCTGTGTTTCGGTTTAAACACCATGGAGTTTTAGCTATGCCGACTGCAGGGATAATCAAGGTCTCCGCTGCATGCCCAGGCTTCGATGGCACCGACTACCCCTACTAGAAGAACAAGATGCGCATGGATCTCGAAGCCATTCACAATGACCTATCGCATGTTGTCATGGCCATTCCTAAAGTTGGTGAAGGTGTTACTGCTGCTGATGTGAAGAGGTTCACGCAACTCAACTCCACCGCTAAGAACATCATATGTCGTCATATGACCTAAGGATAATATGGCCATGTGAGTGCACTTAACACCTCCAATAAAATTTGGGAATGGCTGTCCAAAGTGAACGAAGGCATCTCATCTCAAAGAGACTCTCTTGTTGATGTGCTTCGCCACACGTTCAACCGCTTCAAGAAACTCGACAACGAAAATGTTCAACTCGCCTTTGAGCGCCTCACTGACATCTCAAATGAGGGCAATGCACTCGGCACCACTAATATCACCAAACATGAAGTCATGAAGAAGCTACTCAGATCTCTTTATAGTGCCTTTGATACTCTCACACTCATGATCCAAGAGCGCCTTGACTTCAAGAGTTTGTACCCAGCTGATATACTCGAGAGGTTGAACACCCACGAATTACAACAAGCTGAGAAGAGAGATGTCTACGAACCAAGCTATAGTCGCTCCTATGCATTGCAGTCCAAAGCTGTGTCTTCATCTAAAGACTACCTTGAATGCATTTCTGATGGTGCTGAAGACAATCGAAAGGAACTTGCCTTGCTTGTGAGGAAGTTTCAAAAGTTTTCCAAGTCAAAATGCTATGCTAAATCTTCAAGATGTGATTCCAAGAGATTTGGAGATATGTCTTCAAAGGACAACAAGAAGCAAACCTGTCACAAGTGCAAGAAAACCGGTCACTTCATTGCTTATTGTCCTCAATGGGAAAAGGAATCCAAGAAGAAGAGCAAGAAGTACGACTCCGATGACAACAAGAAGAAGAAGTATGCAAAGTCTTAGTCACATAAGAAGAGTTCATCAGGAAAGGCCCATATCTTCATCAGAAAGGAGATGGATTCACAGTTTGAATCTGGTTCTGAGGCCGAGGAAGCATCTGAGGAGGAATCTGACACTGAAGTAGCTAGACAGATAATGGCTTCGGCTTATCTTTCTATTTCTGTCTTCGACCCCTAAGAAAATGGCTCCTTCTTTAAAACCGAAGCCAGTGATGATGACACTACTCCAGCCTACTACTTCATGGAGAAAGCCTCCAAGGTATATTCAAAGTCCTTACATCATGACTTTGAATCTGAAGCCGAATCTGATAATGACATGAAACAAAGCTATGCTAAACTTGTAAAAATTGCCACCAAGCAACAAAGTGCGATAGAGAAAATGCAAACTACTCTCGAGAAAAGCGATGATCTATTACGCGAAGAAATGAGTCTGAACGAAACTATGGCTGAAGGCATGCGTAGTCTTTGTTCAAGGTTTGAGAATCTCCAAAGTCGTCATGATGCCCTCTCAACCGATCATGAGAATCTTTCTCTTTAATATCTTTAGAAAAATATTGATCTTGAGAAGTTGAGGGAAGCACATGATGACCTACGGAAGAAAAACGACTCAGTCCTGGTAGAGCAAATCAGTACCGCTCAGGATGAATTTGATGCTCCATGCTTAAGAGGTATTGCTTGTGAAGCTAATGAGTCAACTACTGAATGTTCTAAAGCTTATGAGAATGATCTATCTTCAACTATAGTTGTGGCACCTAACCCCTCATCTAAGGAATCCACTGCATCACTGATGACAATGACAGGTTGAAGACATTGCTTGACTAGCATGTACAAGAGTCCGAAAGGGCATCCGATTCTTTGTGATGTCTTGAAGAAGACTATAGTGAACAAAAACCCTAGGAAAGAGGGTGCTTGTTTTGAAAGAAACCTCAATGTTGATGGATCCTACTAGAAACCTGAGCAGTACCCCAAAACCACATGGGTCCTTGCAAAGGTCCTTCATTTGATCCTTCCACATTATCTAGCTTCAACAGAGTGAATCCTCTCATTATTGATGAATCCTTTGACTCCAACTATAAACTGTTCAAATGCCAAAATGGTGAAGTCTTTGCCAGGTTTGTTGGTACTAACTGTAGGAATGCCTCTCCTTTGAGGAAAATCCGGGTTCCCAGAAGTCTTCTTGAGAAGCTTCGTGTGAATGTCCCGACGACGTCTCTCAAGAAGAAGATAAACCCCAGATCAATGTCTTCAAGAAGACAAAGGCCTACATATGATCACTCTAATAAATCCGTTTTGCAGGGAAGGACTCAAATGACACATGAATATGTGCACTATGGCATGAACCGTTATGTTCATCCAACAAAGAATTTCTCAGCTTATTCATTTGAGTACACTAACCCTCCTGTGAAACGTGCTATTAGGGCATCTATGCCCAAATTCTCTGATGATGCCTTATGTCTCATTGCTTCTAAGCCACCCCTTCGCATATGGGTGGTTAAGAAGAACTAATATCTTCATGCATCATCGGGGCTCCAGATAGGAAGAAGCCTATCCCGAAGATTATCTCTGGAGACCCGAAAACAATCTTGTTTGGATGCAAGATAATTAATGCAAATTTTATCATCCATATCATCCAATGTCTTCACTCAACTATGCACTGCTATATCATCATCGATGCATGTTACAGCTACATGCCTTGGTGAACCATACTAATTCTCAATGCAGGAAGAAAAATCCAATGCCACCGAATGGATCAAGGATAGTGGTTGCACCAGTCACATGACTGATGATCGAAGCCTATTGATGGAGCAAACTCTTTGACCTCCAACAAAAGACCACATTGTCTTTGTTGACAAGACAAGCAACAAAGTATTGGGGCTAGGTAGAGTTGCTATCTCAAGGGACCGACACATGGAAAATGTCATGCTTGTCGAATCCCTTGGATAGAACTTAATGTCTGTCTCAATGCTTTGTGACTTAGATATGCTTGTCATTTTCAGAAAATTTTGACGTGTGGTACGGATGGCCTCTGAAAAAACCAAAGTCTTCGAAGGTTTTCAAAGAGGTGACTTGTACATGGTACACTTCTCTACAGGACCATAGGTTGCCTCATGCCTTCTAGCAAAAGATTCGAATGTTGGCTTTGGCACAGAAGGCTAGGACATGCTGGGATGAGGAACTTGCACACACTTGCCAAGAAGAAGCTTATCATTGGCGTCAAGGGTGTCAAGTTGAAAAAGGAGCACCTATGTGATGCCTGTGAAGCCAGGAACATGACCAGGGCCAAACACCCCGCGTAGACTATCATGACGACTTTGCATCCCTTCGAGCTGCTACACATGGATTTATTTGGCCATACTCATTATTCCACCTTCTCTACCACTGCAAATCTATATGGCTTCGTGATTCTTGATGACTATTCTCGATTCACTTGTGTGCATATCATGCTTTACAAAACTGAAGTGCAGGATGTCTTCAAGCGCTTCGCAAACAGGTGCATGACCAACTACAACATCAAGATCAAGCACCTCAGGAGTGAAAATGGCACTGAATTCAAGAACATGGCCTTGGACACCTATCTTGATACTCTTGGCATCACTCATGAGTTTTGTGCTCCATAAACCCCATAGCAAAATGGCGATGTGGAGCGCAAGAATATGACTCTTATTGAGATGGCTCGCACCATGCTTGATGAATACAAGACATCATGGAAGCTCTGGCCTGAATCCATTGACACTGCATACCACATCATCATCAGAGTATATCTTCACAAGTTCTTCAAGAAAACTTCTTATGAGCTTCTCACTGGTAAGAAACCAATTGTAAGTTACATCAAAGTCTTTAGTGCAAGATGTTCGATAAGGGATCCACACCACACTTCTAAACTTGCACCGAAAGCATGTGAGGGTTTCATGCTTGATTATGGAAAGGACTCGCACACCTACAGAGTCTTGAACACCTTTCACAACATAGTTGTTGAAACTATAGATGTGCGGTTTGATGAAACTAACGGCTCGTAAAGAGAGCACCTACCTCCTGTGCTAGATGAATTACCTCCTGATGAAGCTATCAGAATGATGGGCACTGGAGAAATTGTGACTAAAGAACTTCTGGTTGAAGAAGTCATCATTCGTCCATCCACTCAGCGCGAAGACAATACTGAACCCGAAGACAATGCTACTGACGAAGACAATGCTCAGTAGCTAGAACAAAGTCTTCGCCCTGCTCATCCATGCGTGGCAAATGAAGTTCAAATTGAGAGAATGCTAGTCAACATAAATGCACCAGGTCCACTTACCCGCTCAAGAGATACTCAATTGGCTAACTTTTGTGGGCACTTTGCTTCTGTATCTATCATAGAGCCCACCAAAGTAGATGAAGCTTTCGAGGAATCAGAATGGATGCAAGCCATTCAGGAAGAGCTTCACCAGTTCAACCTGAACAATGTGTGGGAGCTCGTAAAGCGTCCTGATCCAAGGAAGCACAACATCATTGGTACCAAGTGGATCTTCTACAACAAGCAAGATGAGTCTGGCCAAGTCGTCAAAAACTAGGAACAGCTGGTGGCTCAAGGTTACACACAAGTCAAGGGTATTGACTTCGGTGAAACCTTTTGCACCTGTAGCTAGACTCGAAGCCATTTGTGTATTGCTTGATTATGCTAACTGTCATGATATATGCTCGTATCAAATGGATGTCAACAGTGCATTTCTCAATGGTAATATTGAGGAAGAAGTAGATGTTGCTCAACCACCAGGGTTTGAAGATCCAAAGCATCCTAACCATTTCTCCAAGCTCAACAAGGCACTCTATGGCCTCAAGCAAGCACCAAGAGCGGTATGACACACTCAAGTAATTCCTCATGAAGAAAGGCTTCAAATCTGGTTCACTCGATCTCACTCTCTTCACTAAATCTTATAATGGTGAATTGTTTGTATGTCAAATATATGTGGATGACATTATCTTCAGCTGTACTAACAACAAATACAGTGATGAGTTTGCTTATATAATGCAAGAGAAGTACCAGATGTCGATGGTGGGAGAACTGAAATTCTTCCTAGGGCTTCAAATTCGAAAACAACCAAATGGCATCTTCATATCCCAGGAGAAGTACCTCAAGGACTGTCTAAAGAAATTTGGCACAAAGGAAGCCAAAGGCTACAAGACGCCAATGCCTACCAATGGACACCTCTACGCTGATGAAAATGGTAAATATTTCGATCAAAAGGTATATCGCTCCATGATTGGGTCCTTGTTGTACTTATGTGCATCTAGGCCAGATATAATGCTCAGCGTTTGCATATGCGCCCGACTTCAAGCGGCGCCCGATTTCACCTTGCTGTGAAGCGAATTCTTAGATATCTAGCTCACACCCCAACGCTAGGAATATGACCAAAAGGGTTCGAAGTTTGAGATGATTGGCTATTCAGATTCCGACTTCGCTGGTGACAGATTTGATCCCAAGTGTACATTAGGCACTTGTCATTTTCTTGGACGACCCCTTGTATGTCAGTCTTTGAAGAAGTCGAACTATGTTTCACTCTCCACTGCCGAAGCTAAATACATTGATGCAGGTGCATGCTACACTCAACTTCTCTAGATGAAGCACACCCTCAAAGACTACGACATCAACCTAAAGCATGTACCTCTCTACTGCGACAATGAGAGTGCAATCAAGATCTCCTACAACCCTGTACATCACGCGAAGACAAAGCACATTCAGATACGACATCATTTTCTTCGGGATCACGTGATGAAGGGCGACATCAACATCAAGCATGCTAACACTGAAGATCAACTGGCAGATATCTTCACACAGCCTTTGGATGAGAAGAGATTTTGCAAGTTGCGGTGTGAGCTGAATATCTTAGAATCCTCAAATGTCCTTTGAATGGGAATACATCACATGCTTATGCATGTTGATGACTTTGATGCACAACACACGATGTAACATATGTCTTCAATTCATGAAGACTTACAATCTGAGTGTGAATACATTAACAAAGAATATGACTTCCGAGTGCCATGATAATTGTGCATCGTGTCTGGGTCAAACATTCTTATACGGTGGGTAACGACACCAATCAAACTCGAAGACATTGCTTTTATCACATGTTCTTCATATGTCTTCGAGAGCTGAATGTCTTCAGAACAAAACTTTATTGTTTGCACATGTGTTTCAGTTAAAAACTATTTGCATATCTACATTTGTATTAGGGCTTTGTCCTATACAACATTTGTCCTATAGCTCTGTCTTCAACGTTTTCCTAGGCAAACGTGATCAGACCCGACATTCGCCTCTGTTCTTACCTCGTATAAATCTATTCTTATCCAGTCACATGCATTCTACGTTGACATGTGTTGACTGTCTTCATGTAGGAGATATGCCCTAGAGGCAATAATAAATCTTATTATTTATCCCCATGTTCCTAATTAAGTTTATATTCCATGCTATAACTTCTATGGTTCTCTAGTCTACAATAACCACGAGGCTCGGAGGAAAACTCATATGCATGTGTGGAATAATAAACGATAAAAAGTATTTTTTTTTTGTTTTCTGTCGCGTTCGCCAACACTTCACTGTGTCCTTTTCAGTCGAAGACAAATCAACCGCACACTTAATTCTGAAATCTCAACTGTCTTCGTGTTTTTAGCAACAGCTACCGCACCGCCGCTTCGATTATGGTAGTGGGTTGTCAGGTGGTTTGCATGTATGCCATGTGTCCACCTTAACCGAGGAGTCAAGGGCATATACGTCCAACCTGATGAGGACATCACTACCTTCGATACGACCAAAAATATTGCATATGTGCATATTTGTGAGGTGATTTCTTATAATAATTATGCAATAATTTATTTATGTTATCCGGAACAAAAATACTTCACCTATTTTTATTTTATGCCTAAATGCAGAATGACCGAACACCTGTATGAACCACGTG
The DNA here is from genome assembly GCA_022496015.1 of Hordeum marinum. Taxonomy (NCBI): domain Eukaryota; kingdom Viridiplantae; phylum Streptophyta; class Magnoliopsida; order Poales; family Poaceae; genus Hordeum; species Hordeum marinum. Next base: position 148,575,773 of record CM039676.1, read on the forward strand.
TGATGACAAAGGGAGAGGAAATGGTTGGATGCTATTTAAGAGGTCCTCTCACATTAAAGGAAATAATTAGGTGCTGTTCAAGAAGAAGTTCTATCACGTCACTTTTAGCCCAAGAGAAGATAGAGTCCAAATCTCTCACGTTCTGGACTCAGATTCGGACTGCACAGACACACCTGTCTCAAAACGCCAACAACATTTTCATACGGACTCGGAATAGGGTGATTCTTTTTTTGCTGGAAACTAGATTTTATATGCGTTCCAGCCCAGTTGGAATCACCTTAAAATTCGTCCGGATCGCGAAGATATCGACGAAACAATCTGACATTGCAGCAGAATCCGAGTCAAACTACAAGTCCAAAGGTGTTGCATCACCTCCACTTGGGCCCATTGGCCTTGTACGACCTAGGGTTGGTTTTAGGGTGTTTTGGAACGTCCTCCCACCTCCTTGGCCGCCACCCCTTGCTCCTATATAAGTAGATCAATCTAGTAGCTTTTTCTTTGGGTTTGTTTAGTTAAAAGTTAGCCATTGCAACTTCGTGTACTTTATTTGTGTCCAACGACCAGACTAAGACCGCTTTCGGAACCCCACCATTATCAATACTTCATCTATATTCGCAATATTCAGATTGCATTATCATATTCTTGCTTGTTCTTCGATTGCTTGCAGGAATAGACCTTCGTGGTCAGGTTGATCGTGCTCCGGCGTGGTCAATAACCTCTTGGAGATTGGTTTAGCGATTCCTAAGGCGCAACGTCGTGCACGTTCGTAGTCGGATCGTCAAAGTCATCTCCACCAAATCGATAGTTATCATCTCATCGAAAGATCGGGACCCTCGCCTCTATCACAACCGGTTGGAATGTATCCACCCATTATAAATATAACTTACCCCTTCCATTATTACCTTCCTCTACCTCCGCCACCCACATGCTCAAAACCCTAGTGCCGTCGCTGGAATTCATCGTCGCCGGAGACGAAGTGCTTCACTGCCACGCCTTCTCTAATGACATACTCACACCAGCTGCGTTCAGCCTACGCTCGCCGCCGCCGTAGCTGTCTGCCACCGAGTTAGGGTGAGGTAGATCGAACCGCTTGGCTTCTCCGCCTTATCGAGCTATTCGTCACGTTCTTCCTCGCAGTAAATAAAGATCTATTTATACCGCGTGCTTTGATCTAAATTCTTATTGAAATTTGTCGGTTGTTGTTTCTTCACTTTCTACTCAACCGCATCTAGATCAAGATCTATCCTTGCCAAATATGTTCACTTTGTGGTCTGAAACTTGGTTTGATTCCTCACTTGTACAAATCTGAAATCGCCATATTCTCCTTAGAAGTGAATGTCTTCGGTATAAGGTCAATGTCTTCAAAACTCTGGTTTACCTTCCAGATCTTCTAAGAATGCATATGACTTCTCCTCTTCCCTCGCGTCTCTAACTCTTTCACAGGTACATGTCCGCAGCAGAATCTCTTGGATCTCTTAGTTTGAATTCATTTGCAGAATACTTGCAGATACATCTAGAATCCCCTGATGCATGCTCATACTTGCGCACTTCTGTGAAGCCTTTGCCGAAGCTAATGGCAAATGATAAACCAATCAAGAAGGGAGGGAAGCAAAGACACAAGAATATTGGTAAGGATCTCCCCCGAGATCTTTATGAGCAATACAAGTCTAATAACGAGGAGACATATCGCCAACGCAACAATCAACTCTAATGGATTCGAAGATATTGGAGTGTGGAGTGGTTTTACTACCTCTTCGTCACTAATGAGAATGCTGAGAAGTGTGCCGAGATTGCACCTTGGACATACATCGTCTACACAAATCTTCATTCGAAGACGAAGGTTGATGCAATCAAGATGGGATTCTACCCATGTATGCTCCGGCCCCCAATGCCTAAGAATCCCCATCCATCAAGCACCCTTGGCATCTCAGATCCCAAAGAGTCGGATGCTGATGTTGTTGAGAAAGAAAATCCTTCTGAGCTGCAGCCAAAGCCTTTAGAGAATCCAAAGTCTTCAAAGCAAAATTCTTCCAAGGCTCCACCTACAGAAGAGTCTTCACCACAAGCTTCACGTTCCCCTTTCACAAATCCTGAGGAGCCAGAGTCTGAAGGTCGCCTTCATGGGCGTCTGAAGAGAACAGTTGTTGCCTCTCGTGGCCTGAAGCCTACCATGTCTTTGATGGATGCAGCTAACATGATTGAGCTATCTGATGACGAGTTTGATGACGAAGCCTTAGCCAGGCTTATTCAGCAGAATGAATAGGAAGCCAGCCTGTTCGAAGCCTTACCTTTGTTTGATCCTATCATCTTTGAACACTTTATTGATGAATGGTCCGCCGACCCCTCCCTTAGCATTGATGCACTTCAACTCCCAATTGGCCTGAGCGTCACGTTCCAAGGACTTGTGAATGAGGAACTGACTGTGGCTCCAAAGGCCTAGCAAACAAAGGCCAAGATCAGCCATGAAAAGGAGCTCTTCAAGAAAAATGTGCACAGACTCACTTCTGAACAGATCAAAGGTTATCAGCTGATGATGGCATATCTCAAAGCTATGTTTGAGAAGAGATGTGAAGCTCTCAAGGGAGCCCTTGCGTGCCTCAAGAGAAAAACCACTATTATGGTACAAGCTCACAATGACATGCTGAAGAGAAAGGCGCTTGGTGAGCCTGCACTTGCGCCGGAAGTCATTGCACACTCATGCTGAGCTTCAGTGTGTTCAGAATAGCATGCACCTGAACGACCTGAGAACCGTGTCACAGTCTTCTTGCTGGGTTTGCAAACCCACAGACGCGCCCCTCTACCACCGCCACGTCAAGCATGAAGACAAAGCAGGCCGAAGCTGAAGCTAAGAAGTGCAAGGCAGCTGCTTCTGAAGCCCAACCTCTGAAGAGGTTGAAGACAAGAAAACCCAAGTCTTCACAACAAGCACAAGACCCAGCACCAGAACCACCTACTGCTCCATCATCAACACTTGTTCCTCAACAAGAGCCTCTGCTCGTTACGCCAATCTCAGTGGCTCCTCCCACCTCAGAAAACTTGGAGCGACAAGTTGTTATGCATGAGTCTGCTTCCATAGAGACTCAGAAACCAGAAGAGGTTCCAGCTGTTGAAAACACTGTAGCAACTGAAGACTTTTCTCATGAAGACATTGATCCGGATGACAATGTCGAGCCTGAACATGTTTTGCAAGTGGATGCACCAATGGCCTCCTCTCCACAACCAACTTGTGAATTTGTGGACGTTGGGACTCCTCTCCGGCCAGACGTTCCTAAAGCTGAGCCTGGTACCCCATCACCTCCTTTCTTTCCACCAGTGTCAACCTCACCAGAATCTCCATTTGCTCCAGAGGAGATTGAAACCACCAAGCACACTTCTCCACCCAAACTTCTTCGTCGAGGACCTCAAGCTCTCATGTCACCTATTCCTGAAGACGAAGTACGAGTTTCACCAACTGCAACAGTCAAAAAAGTGTCGAGGATTGAAGATGTTCCTCCCAGCCAACCTGCAATGGAGAACATGGCAGCTGAAGACATTGCTGCCAATGCCCCCATGGGCGAAGCCAATGCCTGATCCCCTGATGGACCTCCTGTCCCTGCCACGCCATCAATTGAAGAAAATGAAGACACCATTGTGATGGCTCGTAATCGGGAAGGAGAGATGGTTCCTACAAGATGGCCTCGCCTTGTTGCACCACAAAGGATGGGCCCTTAGTATGAGTTCAACTTGGATCGCTGCCCCTCTTTCATGAATGCCATGCCTGGACTTCCAAGTCTTTGACAGTCTGGCCCAGCAAGACCCACTGTCTTCGAGCTTGAAAGGTTCACGCTGAACAACACGTTCTTCGGCTCCGACCACAATGCATACAAAAGAGAGAAAATACAGTCTAACAGGTTCTGGAGTGCTCCACAATGTCAGTGCTACATGTGTGTGCTTTATGGTTAGAACATGATCTTTCCTCACAAACATCTCAGCTTTGAAGCCATGAAAGGTCTTCCCTGTTTAGATCAAGCACTAGACTGTCTTCGAGATGTGGGTTTGCTGCCTTTCTGCATGGATCACGAAGACTGGAATGAGGAACTTATCCTCCAGGTCTATGCAACAATTCACATCTCTGGCTTCGGTCGTGATTTGAAAACTTGGTAGATGTAATTCATGATAAGGGATGAACACATCAATGCTTCACCACTGGATTTCTTTCCTACAACACCTCTTGTTGTCTCTAGTGAAGATTTGGATCTTCGCTCTGAAGCCTATGTGGATGCAACTCGAAGCATATTCCATATGAGAGAACCCCAACATGACTGTGATTCTGACCCTAATGAAGCCTTTGGCTCGAGATGCAGAATTTCCCATTTCATTATTCGTGGATGATCTTCAACACTTTCCCAGGACTCTCTACCACATTCTTTGGCACACCATTTGGCCAATCATAGGGCACAACTCCTCATGCAAGATTGAAGGGCCTCTAAAGACTTTGCTCTACAACATTGTGTATGGCATTGGGTTCAATCTTCAAGACTTGTTCCTTCTCAACCTTGCTGCAAATGGCTTCAATGTACTCGAGCTGAAGATTTATGCTCCTTGGATCATGCGCTTCATCGAGTACAAAACCAACACCAGGTTTCTTCCTTCTGCTCGCAACCATGGCATTTATCTTCCTGATATTGAAATTGTGCAAGCAGATTTGTATCCATCCAAGAGCAAGAATCAAATAGTCAAAGGCCCTAGTGGCACTGCTAATGTTGAAGCTCTTCTCATTCCCTCTGATCCATCAAGGGCGAGACCTATTGGTGCTTTTTGACAACCAAGATCTAGTGCTTCCAACATTGCAGCCACTGATAGCACCTTGCCTTGTCAACACCTGCCCAGGAGAGAACATGCACTCACTGATCATGAACTTCTATTTTCACTAATCTAGAAGCAAGATGGGCATCCTACGTGGACTCAGCACCATATGCAATCTGTTGTGCAAGACCTCAACCATGTTCACAATCTGGCCACCGAAAATGCCTTCGTTGCTTATGAAACCAGTCGTCGCTCATGGAGGACTTTGACTATGCTAGCACCTAAGGCTGAGCTTTGGGAAGATGGATTTCATCCATGCTACAGATTTGGTGCACCACCTCCCAGTGCGGAGAAGTGGTGCAAGACTCCATCACTCGAAGATAGTGACTTCTTCTCGTCAGCTCCTTTCGCCAACATCAGTCTTGCAGATGAAACTAATGGTGCAATATCTCTGCCTCCATCGACTTGGTGTCGCGTCACTACACCAAGCTCCTTTGCACCAGCACCCAAGACTCGACTGCACAGTCTTCATCGACACCTGCTAGGGACGCATAGTTCTCAATGTGTTCGTTCCTTTTTGGTCATTCAATGACAAAAGGGGGAGAAGCATTGGGTGATAGTCTTCAAACGGGTCTACTAATAAGGCCAGGGTGTTATTTTTGCTAAGTTTACAACTCTCATTTCTGAACATTTGTTGTTTTCGGTTGTAAAACTTAAGTCCCGATGGATGTCAGCACTTTATGATTACCGTACCCTTTGGTGCTTCTTCAAGTTATTTTATGCGCCGAAGTCATTCTGCAGATGCCCATTTTTCATTATGCATTTCATTATCTTCGACATATCTATTAATGCATAGTGGTTAGATTTATCATAGGGGGAGAGCTCCACAAACTACAACCTGCCATGTGCACTTGCATTGAAAGCAAAATCTTCATATGCACATCTTTAGGGGGAGCCCTCTATATCCGGTAATCAAAATCTTCCTATCCTTATCGTCACATATATTTATCCCTGTTGAAAACATCAACCAGTTTGTCATCAATCACCAAAAATGGGGAGATTGTAATTGCATCTAGTGCCACCCTTGTTTGGTTTTGGGGAATTGAATACAAACATGGTTGAGGGACTAATCTGTTTGTGAGAGTTCAGAGGTTAACAGAGAAAGAAGTCCCTGGAGTTTTGGTTTAGCAGTCGAAGACAGCCCCCAAAAATGTCTGAAGACACTGATAACGGCTGAAGCCATTGGTGGTGGACGAAGACATTCGTCTGAAGAGAATGAAATGCGAAGATGAAGTCTTTTGGTAGTTTTTCTTCTTGTTTCCTGAGTCATAGGAACCACCGTACTGTTAAGTGGGGTCGATGTGATCGAACTCAGATGCTGACGTGATGCATCAACCCACACCTATGTTTTCGAGCAAAGACAATGAGAGGAAAACTCTTCCAGAGCAGGTTGAGTCAGCTTTACTTGTAGCCCAAGTAAAGTTGCCGCATGCGTTCAAAATCCGACCGTTGTGACACGTGTCGGTTGGCCATTAACCCAGGGTCATTACGGTTGTGATAGGCGGGTTGCCCGCTGCCTAAAAATAGCCCACCCCCTCCACCATGAGAAGGCGGCTTCTTAGAGAGAGATACGTATGTTGTCGTTTTGGAGCAACCCACCTCGAACATCTTGAGAGATACACATCCTGTGAGGATACACCTAACAACCTAGAGCTTGAGTGTTTGATCATCACCGAAGACTTTCTGTTCCGAGTGAACTAAAGACTTATTACACTTGAAGACTATGCTCTTCCATACGGTTAGGTGTCTGGGTCTAGAGCATCCAAGAGTCATTGTGGACTGCCGGGTGACCAAGTTTGTATAGGTTTCGCAAGTCTCCCCTAAAGACTTACCTGAGTGATCGAGCGATGTCTAAGTGTAACAGCTCGGGATCGACGCTTCAGAAGATCCCCCCTCTTATTTGTTGTCATCGTGTGATAAGTTTGGTTGTCGCGTTCATCATCACATCATTCGCGTCATCTACATAGCATTGTTACTCGTTTTCGAAAAACTTGCATCCGTTCGTAGCTGTCAGTTCTCTTCGTTCGTGTCTTCGACCGTTTCGAGACAAACCACACACGCACGCGCCTGCGGCATTGTAAAATATTCTTTATAAAGTGCACATCAAATATTCTTGGATCGGGTCGAAAGTTGGCATGCGGTCTTTGTTATATTGTAGGTAGGCCGCCTGCAAAATTTCGTCGCATTCTGAGTTTGTTTGATACCTGAACGATCAACCGTAGAGGCACTATCATCGGTCAAACTAGCCGACATTTTTCGGTGTTTCAAATGATGTCACGGGCCACCATCTCCCTCTCTCCTCAGCCCACATCCCCTCTCCAAAGCCCACCTAGCCCGTCTATACCACTCCCATGTCCAGAGCCGTCCGATCGAGATCAAATGGCTTGAATCGGGCTAAAAAACCTCCAAACCCTAGCACCTACCCTATATAAACACCCCACGTACCAAAATTAGACCTTCCCTAACCTCCTCCCTCTGCCATGAAATCCGTGCCCACCAACCACCAGCGCCACCACCTGGCCTCCTCGGCCAGTGCGCCTCCGCCAACCACCGCCTGTGCCGCCAGCGCCACCGCCTTCAGCCACTAAGGGCCTGCCATGTCGCCCTCGCGCTGCCCCCAGCCTCCGAAGCGTGCCGAGGCCCGAGCCAAGCCTGCCTCAGGCCAAGCCGGGGCCGACCACGCCGGTCGCCATCCCAAGCGCCTCCGACTCACTTGCCTCCCGAGCTCCCATGCCCGTCCCCGCCGCCTTGCTATACGCCGGCGATCACCGGAGACCCCGTGCCGGTGCAGCTTCGCCAGACCTGTTGCCAGCGACCTCCAGGATGGGCCTCTTGCCCCGCGCGGTCCCGTTTCTCCCGTGCGGTGTGACCTCCACTTGCAACCGGAGCCGCGCCTCGCCCTCGCCGGTCGCCGCCTCGCTGGCCGCCTTGCCATCGTCATGGGTGATGAGGACATCCCTACTAATGCTACACCCACAACTCCGACTGCTATACATACAGGACCAATTACTAGAGCTCGCGCACATCAATTGAATTACCAGGTACTTTCGTTTCTTGCAAATCCTTCTAATGTTCATGAACATATGATGCTGCCTAAATTAGATACTTTTGTTTTACTTGTGAATGAAGGACCTGGCATGGACAAGAAGGATGACCATTGGAGCGGGACCAAGCATGGAGCAGAAGGTGCGCGCGCGGGAAAGAACAATGGAGCTTCCAGTGATGATTTTCGCACTTTGAAGCCACCATAATGGGAGAAGGAAGCCTTGGACGAAATATGCATGATGCCACTTTATAAAATTCGTCCCTAGGCTAATATAGGTGTTGGGCCACCTTATTTTTGGGCCAGGCCCATGTAATTTCGAAATACCATATTATAGGCTATTTTTAGAGTCCGTATGTATGGGGAAACTGAGTTAGGGTCGGTTTCGGACCCCTCCTCCCAAGGGCCACGAAATTCCCCTCTATTCCCCCATATATACAGCCCTTAGGGCGTCGTTTTAGGTTTGGGTTTTGTTTAGATTATAAGTTCTCCATAGCTGCAACTTCGCGTTCTTCGTTTGTGTTACACGACCAGACAAAGGCGTCACAGAACCCCTCTTCATCAATAAAGCTTTCCTCTTATATTCGCAATATCCAGATTGCAATCTTAGTTTCTTGCTTGTTCTTCGTTTGCGTGCAGGAAACAGACCCTCGTGGTCAAGTTGATCGTGCTCGGGCGTGGTCAATAACCTCTCGGAGTTGGTTTAGCGATTGCTAAGGCGCGGCGTCATCACATGTTCGTAGTCGGATCGTCAAAGTCTACTCCACCAAAACGGTAGCCATCATCTCATCGAAAGATAGGGACAACTTCGCCTCTATCAAGTGGTATCAGATTTCCAGGTTGCTCGGTGAGATTTTATCAGTTTTCGTAGTTTAGATCGCATCTGTTTCTTGTCCGCGAAAAAGCCAAAAAAATTAGGGTTAGATCATCATATCCGAACCAATCTGAGCCTTTGCATAGTCTTTTCAGTATTTTGCTTTGTTGAATTGGCGGTTACATCGTCGTGTCGAGTTGCTGGTCTTAGTGTCTAGTCCTTTAGAGTTTCGAGTTCTATTCACAGGTTGTCACGCCGCCAACGCATCATCTTCATAGTCGCCATATACCACCACCATCATCACCGCTGCCAGATATCACCACCCACTATCCATTGGTATCCATATATACCACCACCAATCCGAGTCCAGCTCGTTTTAGATTTAGTTTCGAGATCTTTTTGATTTCGGATTCGCGTTTTGCTACCTGCGTAGGTGTTGGAAAAAAAATTGGCACGCTTTAATCCGAGTCAGGCACGCTTTAAAGAGCATGTTTTGGGCCAAAAAAATTTCGGCCGAAAATATTTTTTTCCCTATCTTGATTTTAGGTTCTCCGGAGCACTTTGAGAGACTTGCTATCATAGTGATTTTTGTCGAAATTTTTGGTCGTCGCAGCCCCCGGATTGCTCTAGAAAAAAAATAGTCCACAACATTTCATGCCCATCTTGCTTATACGACGTGGCAAGAGTTTTGAGACACTCGCCATTGTAGTGATTTTTTGAGCAAAAAAAAAGAGGCGCCGACAAAAAAAAAGAAAAAAAAATTCAAAGTGTGCTCTTCCCTTGATTACGTGTAGCGTCGTGATTTTATTGGTGCTTTAGGCTCGCGTCTCTAGTACGGGTCTAGCCTAGGACCAGCACAGTACCGTCGCTGAGCGTTTATTGAACCTTGCATCTCTGAATTGATTATTGCTAACCCTTTTTGCTACCATATTATAAGCCATCCCAGCTCCACATACATCTACGTCGTGTGTTTGACACCACCTGACAATCGCTCTATCCAAGCTTTGAGAGTTTTGACTACAACGGTTGCCGATCACCGCCTGCTGCTGGGTAAGAACTGGTAAGAATTTGAGATTCGCTTAAAGGATTTGTGACACACCACCACCACCACCACCACCACGTCCCAGTAGTCCGTAGGTTTCATATTCTTGTGTGTTTCCTATTTGCTAACCATGCCAGGATCACACGACAATGAGATCGACTGGGGAGCATGACCAACAAAGCGCTATATGATAGATTTCAGCAAATGATGTGATGAGGACATCCCTACTAATGTTACACCCACCCCGACTGCTATACATACAGGACCAATTACTAGAGCTCGCGCACGTCAATTGAATTACCAGGTACTTTCGTTTCTTGGAAATCCTTCTAATATTCATGAACATATGATGCTGCCTAAATTGGATACTTTTGTTTTACTTATGAATGAAGGACCTAGCATGGATAAGAAGGATGACCATTGGAGCGGGATCAAGCATGGAGGAGAAGGTGCGCGCGCGGGGAAGAACAATGGAGCTTCCAGTGATGATTTTCGCACATTGAAGCCACCATAATGGGAGCGGGAAGCCTTGGACGAAATATGCATGATGCCACTTTATAAAATTCGTCCATAGGCTAATATAGGTGCCGCGCCACCTTATTTTTGGGCCAGGCCCATGTAATTTCGAAATACCATATTATAGGCTGTTTTTAGAGTCCGTATATATGGGGAAACTGACTTAGGGTCGGTTTCGGACCCCTCCTCCAAGGGGCCACGAAATTCCCTTCTATTCCCCCATATATACAGCCCTTAGGGCTTCGTTTTAGGGTTGGGTTTTGTTTAGATTACAAGTTTGCCATAGCAGCAACTTCGCGTTCTTCGTTTGTGTTCCACGACCAGACAAAGGCGTCACAGAACCCCACTTCATCAATAAAGTTTTCCTCTTATATTCGCAATATCCAGATTGCAATCTTAGTTTCTTGCTTGTTCTTCGTTTGCGTGCAGGAAATAGACCCTCGTGGTCAGGTTGATCGTGCTCTGGCGTGGTCAATAACCTCTCAGAGTTGGTTTAGCGATTGCTAAGGCGCGACGGCTCACACGTTCGTAGTCGGATCGTCAAAGTCTACTCCACCAAAAACGATAGCCACCATCTCATCGAAAGACAGGGACAACTTCGCCTCTATCAAGTGGTATCAGATTTCCAGGTTGCTCGGTGAGAGTTTACCAGTTTTCGTAGTTTAGATCGCATCTGTTCTTCATACCTTTAGTCCACGAAAAAGCCACAAAAAAAATTAGGGTTAGATCATCATATCCGAACCAATCTGAGCCTTTGCATAGTCTTTTCAGTATTTTGCTTTGTTGAATTGGCGGTTACATCGTCGTGTCGAGTTGCTGGTCTTAGTGTCTAGTCCTTTAGAGTTTCGAGTTCTTTTCATAGGTTGTCACACCGCCACCGCATCGTCTTCATAGTTGCCATATACCACCACCATCATCGCCGCTGCCATATCTCATCATCCATCATCACTATCCATTGGTGTCCATATATACCACCACAAATCCGCCACCATTCCAAGTCCAGTTCGTTTTAGGTTTAGTTTCGAGATCCTTTTGATTTCGGATTCATGTTTTGCTACCTGCGTAGGTGTCGGAAAAAAAAGAGTCTGGCACGCTTTGCAGAGCACGTTTTGGCCCAAAAAAATTTCGGCCGAAAATATTTTTGCCCTATCTTGATTTTAGGTTCCCTGGAGCGTTTTGAGACACTTGCTATCATAGTGATTTTTGTCGAAATTTTTGGTCGTCGCAGCCCCCGGATTGCTCCAGAAAAAAAAAATAGTCCAAAAAAAAAATCCGTGCCCATCTTGCTTATACGACGTGGCAAGAGTTTTGAGACACTCGCCACTGTAGTGACTTTTTGAAAAAAAAAGAGGCAACGAATTTTTTTTATTCCGAGTGTGCTTTTCCCTTGCTTACGTGTATCGTCGTGCTTTTGTTGGTGTTTTAGGCTCGCGTCTCTAGCACGGTCTAGCCTAGGACCAGCACAGTACCGTCGTTGAGCGTTTATTCAACCTTGCATCTCTGAATTGATTATTGCTGACCCTTTTTGCTACCATATTATAAGCCATCCCAGCTCCACATACTTCTACGCCGTGTGCTTGACACCACCTGGCAATCGCTCTATCCAAGCTTTGAGAGTTTTGGCTACAACGGTTGCTGATCACCGCCTGCTACTGGGTAAGAATTGGTAAGAAATTGAGATTCGCTTAAAGGATTTGTGCCACACCACCACCACCACCATGTCCCAGTAGTCTGTAGGTTTCATATTGTGTGTTTCCTATTTCTGCTAACCATGCCAGGATCACACGATGACGAGATCGACTGGGAGAGCATGACCAACAAAGCGCTCTATGATAAATTTCAGCAAATGATGGCTGAGCAGGTACAGGACTTCATGAACAACTTTGGAGTGGCCATGGAGAAGCTAGATGGTTTGGAGAAGACATTCGACACCAAGATGGACGCCAAGTTCAATGAGGTGCTTGCCCGTCTACCTCCACCAGCTGCAGTTCCTATTCCTTTCGAACGACGAGCGCGACGTGTGCCTCTCGGCCACGCCCAACATCCTGGTACTGTTGATACTGCTGCTACTTCGGTGGCTCGTGCGGCTACTGTCGTTGAGCAGGTTGAAGATTATGATGGTGATTTTGATGATGAGGGAGAGGTTGCTCCAGATCCGCCCCATGGGCAACCACCACCATACGCACCAGGTCGACCACATGGCTACAACCGTAACGGTAGGGCTGCACCACCCCCGCAGGTACGGGATCATGACCATCTCCCTAAACTTAAATTGAATATTCCGACGTTTGAGGGTAGATATGTTCCTGATATATATCTTACATGGGAGTTAGAAACAGAACAACGTTTTACATGCTTACAATTTCCACAGGATCGACGTGTTGCTGCTGCTGTTTGTTCATTCACTAGTTTTGCTTGTGTTTGGTGGTCAGAACATTGTAGAATACACCCTGATTATATTCCAACTACTTGGGCTGCTTTGAAAACTGCTATGCGAAATCGTTGGGTGCCACCTTATTATCAACGTGAATTGCTTCAAAATTTGCAGCGTTTAAGACAAGGAAAAAATTCTGTAGAAGAATATTATCAGGAATTACAAACTGGTATGATTAGATGTGGTATTGTTGAGGAGAATGAAGCTATGCTTGCACGTTTTATGGGTGGATTAAATAGAGAGATTCAGACTATTCTAGAGTATAAGGAGTATAACACTATCACTCGTTTATTTCATCTTGCTTGCAAAGCTGAACGTGAAGTGCAGGATCGACAGGCAATGGCGAGAACTACTAATTTTGCAGGCCGTACTTCATCATGGATGCCACGTACCTCCTCTACTTCCGCACGTCCTGCTGCAACACCACCTCCTTCAACCTCCAACTCTAATCGCGATACCAGGAAACAGGCTCCTATTGCACCCTCTGTGAAGAGCACACCTTCTGGGCCTGCACAGAGTTCTTCTTCATCTATTGCATCCACAGGGCAAACACATGAGGTTATATGTCGTCGTTGCAAGGGTGGAGGTCACTATGCGAGAGAATGCCCTTCCAAGCATGTAATGATTGTTACTGAGGATGGTGGATATGCGTCCGCTAGTGATTATGATGAGGAGACTTTGGCACTTATTGCAAGTGACGAACAGGGTGGCGAGGATGCAGAACCAGAAACACAATACATGGCTGCTGATTACGCTGACAGGTATGAAAGTTTAGTTGCTCAACGTGTTCTCAGTGTGCAGGTTACACACGCTGAGCAACATCAGAGGCACAACTTGTTCCACACAAAGGGAGTTGTGAAAGAGCGTTCTGTTCGCATCATCATCGATGGAGGGAGTTGCAATAACTTGGCTAGCATGGAGATGGTGGAGAAGCTGTCTCTAACCACCAGACCACATCCTCATCCTTATTACATCCAATGGTTCAACAATAGTGGCAAGGTTAAGGTAACACATACTGTTCGTGTGCATTTTAGCATTGCTACATATTCTGATTATGTGGATTGTGATGTGGTACCCATGCAAGCATGTTCTGTTTTACTTGGTAGACCATGGCAGTTTGATAAAAATTCTGTACACCATGGTAGGACAAATCAGTATACTCTTGTTCATAAGGATCATAATATCACTTTGCTTCCTATGTCTCCCGAACATATTATGAAAGATGACATTGCTAGAGCTAGTAAAGCAAAACAGGAGAAAAATAAGAGTGAAAATCAGATTGTAGCACAGGAATTTGAGCAACACCATAAGCATAATAAACCATCATCTACTGTTGCATCCGAAATAAAATTGAAGAGTGGATGTTTACTTGCTACTAAATCAGATATTAATGATTTGGATGTTGCTACATATGTTTGCTATGCTTTTGTATGTAAAGAGGTATTATTTTCATTCGAGGACATGCCTCCCTCTTTGCCTCCTGCTGTCATTAACATTTTGCAGGAGTTCGCTGATGTCTTTCCACAAGACGTGCCACCGGGATTACCGCCTATTCGCGGGATTGAGCATCAGATTGACTTAATTCCCGGTGCATCCCTACCCAATCGTGCGCCCTACCGTACCAATCCAGAGGAGACAAAGGAGATTATGCGTCAAGTACAGGAGCTGCTTGACAAAGGTTATATACGTGAATCCCTTAGTCCTTGTGCTGTTCCTATTATTCTAGTGCCTAAAAAGGATGGTACATCGCGCATGTGTGTGGATTGTAGAGGCATTAATAATATTACTATTCGTTATCGTCATCCTATTCCTAGACTAGATGATATGCTTGATGAATTAAGTGGCTCTACAATTTTCTCCAAAGTTGATATGCGTAGTGGATACCATCAAATTCGTATGAAATTGGGCGATGAATGGAAAATAGCATTTAAAACTAAGTTTGGATTATATGAGTGGCTAGTCATGCCTTTTGGCTTAACTAATGCACCTAGCACTTTCATGAGGTTAATGAACGAGGTTTTACGTGCTTTCATTGGACGATTTGTGGTAGTCTATTTTGATGATATATTGATTTTTAGTAGATCTTTGGAGGAACATTTGGAACATTTACGTGCTGTTTTTACTGCGTTACGTGATGCACGTTTGTTTGGTAACCTTGGGAAGTGCACCTTTTGCACCGACCGAGTATCTTTTCTTGGCTATGTTGTTACTCCACAGGGAATTGAAGTTGATACAGCCAAGATTGAAGCTATTGAGAGTTGGCCGCAGCCCAAAACGGTCACACAAGTAAGGAGTATTCTTGGCCTCGCTGGTTTCTATAGGCGTTTTGTGAGAGATTTCAGCACCATTGCTGCGCCTCTCAATGAGCTTACAAAGAAGGACGTGCCTTTTTCTTGGGGTACCGCACAGGAAGAAGCCTTCACGGTCTTGAAAGATAAGTTAACACATGCTCCTTTACTCCAACTTCCTGATTTTAATAAGACTTTCGAGCTTGAATGTGGTGCTAGTGGAATTGGGTTAGGAGGTGTGTTACTACAAGATGGTAAACCTGTTGCGTACTTTTCTGAAAAATTAAGTGGGCCTAGTCTGAATTATTCTACTTATGATAAGGAATTATATGCTCTTGTTCGGACTTTGGAAACATGGCAACATTATTTATGGCCCAAAGAATTTGTTATACATTCTGATCTTGAATCTTTGAAACATATTAAAAGTCAAGCAAAACTGAACCGTAGACATGCTAAATGGGTTGAATTCATTGAGACTTTCCCTTATGTCATTAAACACAAGAAGGGTAAAGACAATGTTATTGCTGATGCTTTGTCTCGTCGTTATACTATGCTTTCACAACTTGACTTTAAAATATTTGGTTTGGAGACCATCAAAGATCAATATGTGCATGATGCTGAATTTAGAGACGTGTTGCAGAATTGTAAAGAAGGGAGAACATGGAACAAGTTCGTTATTAATAATGGATTTGTGTTTCGTGCTAACAAGCTATGCATTCCAGCTAGCTCCGTTCGTCTTTTGTTGTTACAGGAGGCGCACGGAGGAGGATTAATGGGACACTTTGGCGTGAAGAAGACGGAGGACGTACTTGCTACACATTTCTTTTCGCCAAAGATGAGACGGGATGTTGAGCGTTTTGTTGCTCGCTGCACTACATGTCAAAAAGCTAAGTCACGACTCAATCCTCATGGTTTATATATGCCTTTACCTGTACCTAGTGTTCCTTGGGAGGATATATCTATGGACTTTGTTTTAGGTTTACCTCGAACAAAGAAGGGGAGGGATAGCATATTTGTTGTCGTGGATAGATTTTCTAAAATGGCACACTTTATACCATGTCATAAAAGTGATGATGCTGCTCATGTTGCTGATTTGTTCTTTCGTGAAATTATTCGGTTGCATGGTGTGCCAAATACAATTGTTTTCGATCGTGATGCTAAATTTCTTAGCCACTTTTGGAGATGTTTATGGGCTTAGTTGGGGACTAAACTGCTTTTTAGTACTACTTGTCACCCCCAAACTGATGGCCAAACTGAAGTAGTCAATAGATCATTGTCTACTATGCTTAGGGCTGTTTTGAAGAATAACCTGAAAATGTGGGAAGAATGCTTGCCTCATATTGAATTTGCTTATAATCGTTCGCTACATTCTACCACTAAGATGTGCCCTTTTGAAGTTGTGTATGGTTTCTTACCTCGTGCACCTATTGATTTGTTGCCTCTTCCGTCTTCGGAGAAGGTTAATTTTGATGCTAAAGAACGTGCTGAATTGATATTAAAGATTCATGAGTTAACTAAGGAAAACATTGAGCGTATGAATGCTAAATACAAACTTGCTGGAGATAAGGGTAGAAAACATGTTGTCTTTGCACCTGGAGATCTTGTTTGGTTACATTTGCGTAAGGATAGATTTCCTGATTTGCGCAAGTCAAAGCTAATGCCACGTGCTGATGGTCCTTTTAAGGTGTTAGAGAAAATAAATGATAATGCATATAAACTTGAGCTGCCTGCAGAGTTTGGGGTTAGCCCCACTTTTAACATTGCAGATTTGAAGCCTTATTTGGGTGAGGAAGATGAGCTTCCGTCGAGGACGACGTCAGTTCAAGAAGGGGAGGATGAGGAGGACATCCCTACTAATGTTACACCCACCCTGACTGCTATACATATAGGACCAATTACTAGAGCTCGCGCACGTTAATTGAATTACCAGGTACTTCCGTTTCTTGGAAATCCTTCTAATATTCATGAACATATGATGCTGCCTAAATTGGATACTTTTGTTTTACTTATGAATGAAGGACCTAGCATGTATAAGAAGGATGACCATTGGAGCGGGATCAAGCATGGAGGAGAAGGTGCGCGCGCGGGGAAGAACAATGGAGCTTCCAGTGATGATTTTCGCACATTGAAGCCACCATAATGGGAGCGGGAAGCCTTGGACGAAATATGCATGATGCCACTTTATAAAATTCGTCCATAGGCTAATATAGGTGCTGCGCCACCTTATTTTTGGGCCAGGCCCATGTAATTTCGAAATACCATATTATAGGCTATTTTTAGAGTCCGTATATATGGGGAAACTGACTTAGGGTCGGTTTTGGACCCCTCCTCCAAGGGGCCACGAAATTCCCTTCTATTCCCCCATATATACAGCCCTTAGGGCTTCGTTTTAGGGTTGGGTTTTGTTTAGATTACAAGTTTGCCATAGCAGCAACTTCGCGTTCTTCGTTTGTGTTCCACGACCAGACAAAGGCTTCACAGAACCCCACTTCATCAATAAAGTTTTCCTCTTATATTCGCAATATCCAGATTGCAATCTTAGTTTCTTGCTTGTTCTTCGTTTGCGTGCAGGAAATAGACCCTCGTGGTCAGGTTGATCGTGCTCCGGCGTGGTCAATAACCTCTCAGAGTTGGTTTAGCGATTGCTAAGGCGCGACGGCTCACACGTTCGTAGTCGGATCGTCAAAGTCTACTCCACCAAAAACGATAGCCACCATCTCATCGAAAGACAGGGACAACTTCGCCTCTATCATGATGGCTGACCAGGTACAAGACTTCGTGACCAACTTTGAAGAGGCCATGGAGAAGCTAGATGGTTTGGAGAAGACCTTTGACACCAAGATGGACGCCAAGTTCAATGAGGTGCTTGCCCGTCTACCACCACCAGCTGCAGCTCCTATTCCTTTCGAACGACGAGCACAACGTGTGCCTCTCGGCCAAGCCCAACATACTGGTACTGTCGATACTGCTACTATTACTGTGGCTCGTGTTGCTACTGTCGTTGAGCAGGTTGACGATTATGATGGTGATTACGATGATGAAGGAGTGGTTTCTCCCGATCAGCCTCAGGGGCAACCACCACCATACGCACCAGGTCGACCACATGGCTACAACCGTAACGGTAGGGCTGCCCCACCCCCTCAGGTACGGGATCATGACCATCTCCCTAAACTTAAATTGAATATTCCGACGTTTGAGGGTAGATATGTTCCGGATATATATCTTACATGGGAGTTAGAAACAGAACAACGTTTTACATGCTTACAATTTCCTGAGGATAGACGTGTTGCTGCTGCTGTTTGTTCATTCACTAGTTTTGGTTGTGTTTGGTGGTCAGAACATTGTAGAATACACCATGCTAATATTCCAACTACTTGGGCTGCTTTGAAAACTGCTATGCGTAATCGTTGGGTGCCACCTTATTATCAACGTGAATTGCTTCAAAATTTGCAGCGTTTAAGACAAGGAAAAAATTCTGTAAAAGAATATTATCAGGAATTATAAACTGGTATGATTAGATGTGGTATTGTTGAGGAGAATGAATCTATGCTTGCACGTTTTATGGGTGGATTTAATAGAGAGATTTAGACTATTCTAGAGTATAAGGAGTATAACACTATCACTCGTTTATTTCATCTTGCTTGCAAAGCTGAACGTGATGTGCAGGATCACCAGGCAATGGCGAGAACTACTTTTTCTGCAGGTCACACTTCATCATGGACGCCACGTACCTCATCTACTTCCACACGTCCTGCTGCAACACCACCTACTTCAACCTCCAACTCCAACCGCGATACCAGGAAACAGGCTCCTACTCCACCCTCTACGAAGAGCACACCTTGTGGGCCTGCACAGAGCTCTTCTTCATGTATTGCATCCACAAGGCAAACACATGAGGTTATATGCCGTCGTTGCAAGGGTGGAGGTCACTTTGCGAGAGAATGCCCTTCCAAGCGTGTCATGATTGTTACTGAGGATGGTGGATATGCGTTTGCTAGTGATTATGATGAGGAGACTTTGGCTCTCATTGCAAGTGAAGAACACAATGGCGACGATGCAGAACCAGAAACACACTACATGGCTGCTGATTACGCTGACAGGTATGAAAGTCTAGTTGCTCAACGTGTTCTCAGTGTGCAGGTTACATAGGCTGAACAAAATCAGAGGCACAACTTGTTCCACACAAAGGGAGTTGTGAAGGAGCGTTCTGTTCGCGTCATCATCGATGGAGGGAGTTGCAATAACTTGGCTAGCATGGAGATGGTGGAGAAGCTGTCTCTAACCACCAGACCACATCCTCATCCTTATTACATCCAATGGTTCAACAATAGTGGCAAGGTTAAGGTAACACGTACTGTTCGTGTGCATTTTAGCATTGCTACATATTTTGATTATGTGGATTGTGATGTGGTACCCATGCACTCATGTTCTGTTCTACTTGGTAGACCATGGCAGTTTGATAAAAATTCTGTACACCATGGCAAATCAGTATACTCTTGCTCATAAGGATCATAATATCACTTTGCTTCCTATGTCTCCCGAACATATTATGAAAGATGACATTGCTAGAGCTAGTAAAGCAAAACAGGAGAAAAAAAGAGTGAAAATCAGATTGTAGCATAGGAATTTGAGCAACACCATAAGCATAATAAACCATGATCTACTGTTGCATCCGAAATAAAATTGAAGAGTGGATGTTTACTTGCTACTAAATCTGATATTAATGATTTGGATGTTGCTACATCTGTATGCTATGCTTTTTGATGAGGACATCCCTACTAATGTTACACCCACCCCGACTGCTATACATACAGGACCAATTACTAGAGCTCACGCACGTCAATTGAATTACCAGGTACTTTCGTTTCTTGGAAATCCTTCTAATATTCATGAACATATGATGCTGCCTAAATTAGATACTTTTGTTTTACTTATGAATGAAGGACCTATCATGGATAAGAAGGATGACCATTGGAGCGGAATCAAGCATGGAGGAGAAGGTGCGCGCGCGGGGAAGAACATTGGAGCTTCCAGTGATGATTTTCGCACATTGAAGCCACCATAATGGGAGTGGGAAGCTTTGGACGAAATATGCATGATGCCACTTTATAAAATTCGTCCATAGGCTAATATAGGTGCTGCGCCACCTTAATTTTGGGCCAGGCCCATGTAATTTCGAAATACCATATTATAGGCTGTTTTTAGAGTCCGTATGTATGGGGAAACTGACTTAGGGTCGGTTTCGGACCCCTCCTCCAAGGGGCCACGAAATTCCCTTCTATTCCCCCATATATACAGCCCTTAGGGCTTCGTTTTAGGTTTGGGTTTTGTTTAGATTACAAGTTCGCCATAGCAGCAACTTCGCGTTCTTCGTTTGTGTTCCGCGACCAGACAAAGGCGTCACAGAACCCCACTTCATCAATAAAGCTTTCCTCTTATATTCGCAATATCCAGATTGCAATCTTAGTTTCTTGCTTGTTCTTCGTTTGCGTGCAGGAAATAGACCTTCGTGGTCAGGTTGATCGTGCTCCGGCGTGGTCAATAACCTCTCAGAGTTGGTTTAGCGATTGCTAAGGCGCGACGTCTCACACGTTCGTAGTCGGATCGTCAAAGTCTACTCCACCAAAAACGATAGCCACCATCTCATCGAAAGACAGGGACAACTTCGCCTATATCAAGTGGTATCAGATTTCCAGGTTGCTCGGTGAGATTTTACCAGTTTTCGTAGTTTAGATCGCATCTGTTCTTCATACCTTTAGTCCACGAAAAAGCCAAAAAAAAATTAGGGTTAGATCATCATATCCGAACCAATCTGAGCCTTTGCATAGTCTTTTCAGTATTTTGCTTTGTTGAATTGGCGGTTACATCGTTGTGTCGAGTTGCTGGTCTTAGTGTCTAGTCCTTTAGAGTTTCGAGTTCTTTTCACAGGTTGTCACGCCGCCACCGCATCATCTTCATAGTTGCCATATACCACCACCATCATCGCCGCTGCCATATCTCATCATCCATCATCACTCTCCATTGGTGTCCATATATACCACCACAAATCCTCCACCAATCCAAGTCCAGTTCGTTTTAGGTTTAGTTTCGAGATCCTTTTGATTTCGGATCCGTGTTTTGCTACCTGCGCAGGTGTCGGAAAAAAAAAAAGAGTCTGGCACGCTTTGCAGAGCACGTTTTGGCCCAAAAAAATTTCGGCTGAAAATATTTTTTCCATATCTTGATTTTAGGTTCCCCGGAGCGTTTTGAGACACTTGCTATCATAGTGATTTTTGTCGAAATTTTTGGGTCGTCGCAGCCCCCGGATTGCTCCAGAAAAAAAAAATAGTCCAAAAGAAAAATTCGTGCCCATCTTGCTTATACGACGTGGCAAGAGTTTTGAGACACTCGCCATTGTAGTGAGTTTTTGAAAAAAAAAAAAAAAAAAAGAGGCGCCGAAAAAAAAAAAACGAAAAAAAAATCCGATTGTGCTTTTCCCTTGCTTAGGTGTATCGTCGTGTTTTTGTTGGTGTTTTAGGCTCGCGTCTCTAGCACGGTCTAGCCTAGGACCAGCACAGTACCGTCGTTGAGCGTTTATTCAACCTTGCATCTCTGAATTGATTATTGCTGACCCTTTTTGCTACCATATTATAAGCCATCCCAGCTCCACATACTCCTACGCCGTGTGCTTGACACCACCTGGCAATCGCTCTATCCAAGCTTTGAGAGTTTTGGCTACAACGGTTGCCGATCACCGCCTGCTACTGGGTAAGAACTGGTAAGAAATTGAGATTCGCTTAAAGGATTTGTGCCACACCACCACCACCACCACGTCCCAGCAGTCTGTAGGTTTCATATTGTGTGTTTCCTATTTCTGCTAACCATGCCAGGATCACACAATGACGAGATCGACTGGGAGAGCATGACCAACAAAGCGCTCTATGATAAATTTCAGCAAATGATGGCTGAGCAGGTACAGGACTTCGTGAACAACTTTGGAGTTGCCATGGAGAAGCTAGATGGTTTGGAGAAGACATTCGACTCCAAGATGGACGCCAAGTTCAATGAGGTGCTTGCCCGTCCACCTCCACCAGCTGCAGTTCCTATTCCTTTCGAATGACGAGCGCGACGTGTGCCTCTCGGCCACGCCCAACATCCTGGTACTGTTGATACTGCTGCTACTTCGGTGGCTCGTGCGGCTACTGTCGTTGAGCAGGTTGAAGATTATGATGGTGATTTCGATGATGAGGGAGAGGTTGCTCCAGATCCGCCCCATGGGCAACCACCACCATACGCACCAGGTCGACCACATGGCTACAACCGTAACGGTAGGGCTGCACCACCCCCGCAGGTACGGGATCATGACCATCTCCCTAAACTTAAATTGAATATTCCGACGTTTGAGGGTAGATATGTTCCTGATATATATCTTACATGGGAGTTAGAAACAGAACAACGTTTTACATGCTTACAATTTCCAGAGGATCGACGTGTTGCTGCTGCTGTTTGTTCATTCACTAGTTTTGCTTGTGTTTGGTGGTCAGAACATTGTAGAATACACCCTAATAATATTCCAACTACTTGGGCTGCTTTGAAAACTGCTATGCGAAATCGTTGGGTGCCACCTTATTATCAACGTGAATTGCTTCAAAATTTGCAGCGTTTAAGACAAGGAAAAAATTCTATAGAAGAATATTATCAGGAATTACAAACTGGTATGATTAGATGTGGTATTGTTGAGGAGAATGAAGCTATGCTTGCACGTTTTATGGGTGGATTAAATAGAGAGATTCAGACTATTCTAGAGTATAAGGAGTATAACACTATCACTCGTTTATTTCATCTTGCTTGCAAAGCTGAACGTGAAGTGCAGGATCGACAGGCAATGGCGAGAACTACTAATTTTGCAGGCCGTACTTCATCATGGACGCCATGTACCTCCTCTGCTTCCGCACGTCCTGCTGCAACACCACCTCCTTCAACCTCCAACTCTAATCGCGATACCAGGCAACAGGCTCCTACTGCACCCTCTGCGAAGAGCACACCTTTTGGGCCTGCACAGAGTTCTTCTTCATCTATTGCATCCACAGGGCAAACACATGAGGTTATATGTCGTCGTTGCAAGGGTGGAGGTCACTATGCGAGAGAATGCCCTTCCAAGCGTGTAATGATTGTTACTCAGGATGGTGGATATGCGTCCGCTAGTGATTATGATGAGGAGACTTTGGCACTTATTGCAAGTGACGAACAGGGTGGCGAGGATGCAGAACCAGAAACACAATACATGGCTGCTGATTACGCTGACAGGTATGAAAGTTTAGTTGCTCAACGTGTTCTCAGTGTGCAGGTTACACACGCTGAGCAAAATCAGAGGCACAACTTGTTCCACACAAAGGGAGTTGTGAAAGAGCGTTCTGTTCGCATCATCATCGATGGAGGGAGTTGCAATAACTTGGCTAGCATGGAGATGGTGGAGAAGCTGTCTCTATCCACCAGACCACATCCTCATCCTTATTACATCCAATGGTTCAACAATAGTGGCAAGGTTAAGGTAACACGTACTGTTCGTGTGCATTTTAGCATTGCTACATATTCTGATTATGTGGATTGTGATGTGGTACCCATGCAAGCATGTTCTGTTTTACTTGGTAGACCATGGCAGTTTGATAAAAATTCTGTACACCATGGTAGGACAAATCAGTATACTCTTGTTCATAAGGATCATAATATCACTTTGCTTCCTATGTCTCCCGAACATATTATGAAAGATGACATTGCTAGAGCTAGTAAAGCAAAACAGGAGAAAAATAAGAGTGAAAATCAGATTGTAGCACAGGAATTTGAGCAACACCATAAGCATAATAAACCATCATCTACTGTTGCATCTGAAATAAAATTGAAGAGTGGATGTTTACTTGCTACTAAATCTGATATTAATGATTTGGATGTTGCTACATATGTTTGCTATGCTTTTGTATGTAAAGAGGTATTATTTTCATTCGAGGACATGCCTCCCTCTTTGCCTCCTACTGTCATTAACATTTTGCAGGAGTTCGCTGACGTCTTTCCACAAGACGTGCCACCGGGATTACCGCCTATTCGCGGGATTGAGCATCAGATTGACTTAATTCCCGGTGCATCCCTACCCAACCGTGCGCCCTACCGTACCAATCCAGAGGAGACAAAGGAGATTATGCGTCAAGTACAGGAGCTGCTTGACAAAGGTTATATACGTGAATCCCTTAGTCCTTGTGCTGTTCCTATTATTCTAGTGCCTAAAAAGGATGGTACATCGCGCATGTGTGTGGATTGTAGAGGCATTAATAATATTACTATTCGTTATCGTCATCCTATTCCTAGACTAGATGATATGCTTGATGAATTAAGTGGCTCTACAATTTTCTCCAAAGTTGATTTGCGTAGTGGATACCATCAAATTCGTATGAAATTGGGCGATGAATGGAAAACAGCATTTAAAACTAAGTTTGGATTATATGAGTGGCTAGTCATGCCTTTTGGGTTAACTAATGCACCTAGCACTTTCATGAGATTAATGAACGAGGTTTTACGTGCCTTCATTGGACGATTTGTGGTAGTCTATTTTGATGATATATTGATTTTTAGTAGATCTTTGGAGGAACATTTGGAACATTTACGTGCTGTTTTTACTGCGCTACGTGATGCACGTTTGTTTGGTAACCTTGGGAAGTGCACCTTTTGCACCGACCGAGTATCTTTTCTTGGCTATGTTGTTACTCCACAGGGAATTGAAGTTGATACAGCCAAGATCGAAGCTATTGAGAGTTGGCCGCAGCCCAAAACGGTCACACAAGTAAGGAGTTTTCTTGGCCTCGCTGGTTTCTATAGGCGTTTTGTGAGAAATTTCAGCACCATTGCTGCGCCTCTCAATGAGCTTACAAAGAAGGACGTGCCTTTTTCTTGGGGTACCGCACAGGAAGAAGCCTTCACGGTCTTGAAAGATAAGTTAACACATGCTCCTTTACTCCAACTTCCTGATTTTAATAAGACTTTCGAGCTTGAATGTGATGCTAGTGGAATTGGGTTAGGAGGTGTGTTACTACAAGATGGTAAACCTGTTGCGTACTTTTCTGAAAAATTAAGTGGGCCTAGTCTGAATTATTCTACTTATGATAAGGAATTATATGCTCTTGTTCGGACTTTGGAAACATGGCAACATTATTTATGGCCCAAAGAATTTGTTATACATTCTGATCATGAATCTTTGAAACATATTAAAAGTCAAGCAAAACTGAACCGTAGACATGCTAAATGGGTTGAATTCATTGAGACTTTCCCTTATGTCATTAAACACAAGAAGGGTAAAGACAATGTTATTGCTGATGCTTTGTCTCGTCGTTATACTATGCTTTCACAACTTGACTTTAAAATATTTGGTTTGGAGACCATCAAAGATCAATATGTGCATGATGCTGAATTTAGAGACGTGTTGCAGAATTGTAAAGAAGGGAGAACATGGAACAAGTTCGTTATTAATAATGGATTTGTGTTTCGTGCTAACAAGCTATGCATTCCAGCTAGCTCCGTTCGTCTTTTGTTGTTACAGGAGGCGCACGGAGGAGGATTAATGGGACACTTTGGCGTGAAGAAGACGGAGGACGTACTTGCTACACATTTCTTTTGGCCAAAGATGAGACGGGATGTTGAGCGTTTTGTTGCTCGCTGCACTACATGTCAAAAAGCTAAGTCACGACTCAATCCTCATGGTTTATATATGCCTTTACCTGTACCTAGTGTTCCTTGGGAGGATATATCTATGGACTTTGTTTTAGGTTTACCTCGAACAAAGAAGGGGAGGGATAGCATATTTGTTGTCGTGGATAGATTTTCTAAAATGGCACACTTTATACCATGTCATAAAAGTGATGATGCTGCTCATGTTGCTGATTTGTTCTTTCGTGAAATTATTCGGTTGCATGGTGTGCCAAATACAATTGTTTCCGATCGTGATGCTAAATTTCTTAGCCACTTTTGGAGATGTTTATGGGCTAAGTTGGGGACTAAACTGCTTTTTAGTACTACATGTCACCCCCAAACTGATGGCCAAACTGAAGTAGTCAATAGATCATTGTCTACTATGCTTAGGGCTGTTTTGAAGAATAACCTGAAAATGTGGGAAGAATGCTTGCCTCATATTGAATTTGCTTATAATCGTTCGCTACATTCTACCACTAAGATGTGCCCTTTTGAAGTTGTGTATGGTTTCTTACCTCGTGCACCTATTGATTTGTTGCCTCTTCCGTCTTCGGAGAAGGTTAATTTTGATGCTAAAGAACGTGCTGAATTGATATTAAAGATTCATGAGTTAACTAAGGAAAACATTGAGCGTATGAATGCTAAATACAAACTTGCTGGAGATAAGGGTAGAAAACATGTTGTCTTTGCACCTGGAGATCTTGTTTGGTTACATTTGCGTAAGGATAGATTTCCTGATTTGCGCAAGTCAAAGCTAATGCCACGTGCTGATGGTCCTTTTAAGGTGTTAGAGAAAGTAAATGATAATGCATATAAACTTGAGCTGCCTGCAGAGTTTGGGGTTAGCCCCACTTTTAACATTGCAGATTTGAAGCCTTATTTGGGTGAAGATGAGCTTCCGTCGAGGACGACGTCAGTTCAAGAAGGGGAGGATGATGAGGACATCCCTACTAATGTTACACCCACCCCGACTGCTATACATACAGGACCAATTACTAGAGCTCACGCACGTCAATTGAATTACCAGGTACTTTCGTTTCTTGGAAATCCTTCTAATATTCATGAACATATGATGCTGCCTAAATTAGATACTTTTGTTTTACTTATGAATGAAGGACCTATCATGGATAAGAAGGATGACCATTGGAGCGGAATCAAGCATGGAGGAGAAGGTGCGCGCGCGGGGAAGAACATTGGAGCTTCCAGTGATGATTTTCGCACATTGAAGCCACCATAATGGGAGTGGGAAGCTTTGGACGAAATATGCATGATGCCACTTTATAAAATTCGTCCATAGGCTAATATAGGTGCTGCGCCACCTTAATTTTGGGCCAGGCCCATGTAATTTCGAAATACCATATTATAGGCTGTTTTTAGAGTCCGTATGTATGGGGAAACTGACTTAGGGTCGGTTTCGGACCCCTCCTCCAAGGGGCCACGAAATTCCCTTCTATTCCCCCATATATACAGCCCTTAGGGCTTCGTTTTAGGTTTGGGTTTTGTTTAGATTACAAGTTCGCCATAGCAGCAACTTCGCGTTCTTCGTTTGTGTTCCGCGACCAGACAAAGGCGTCACAGAACCCCACTTCATCAATAAAGCTTTCCTCTTATATTCGCAATATCCAGATTGCAATCTTAGTTTCTTGCTTGTTCTTCGTTTGCGTGCAGGAAATAGACCCTCGTGGTCAGGTTGATCGTGCTCCGGCGTGGTCAATAACCTCTCAGAGTTGGTTTAGCGATTGCTAAGGCGCGACGTCTCACACGTTCGTAGTCGGATCGTCAAAGTCTACTCCACCAAAAACGATAGCCACCATCTCATCGAAAGACAGGGACAACTTCGCCTATATCACTTTTTATGCAAAGAGGTATTATTTTCATTCGAGGACATGCCTCCCTCTTTGCCTCCTGCTGTCATTAACATTTTGTAGGAGTTCGCTGACGTCTTTCCACAAGATGTGCCACCGGGATTACCGCCTATTCGCGGGATTGAGCATCAGATTGACTTAATTCCCGGTGCATCCCTACCCAACCGTGCGCCCTACCATACCAATCCCGAGGAGACAAAGGAGATTATGCGTCAAGTACAGGAGCTGCTTGACAAAGGTTATATACGTGAATCCCTTAGTCCTTGTGCTATTCCTATTATTCTAGTTCCTAAAAAGGATGGTACTTCGCGCATGTGTGTGGATTGTGGAGGCATTAATAATATTACTATTCATTATCGTCATCCTATTCCTAGACTAGATGATATGCTTGATGAATTAAGTGGCTCTACAATTTTCTCCAAAGTTGATTTGCGTAGTGGATACCATCAAATTCGTATGAGATTAATGAACCTACCACTTTCATGAGATTAATGAACGAGGTTTTACGTGCTTTCATTGGACGATTTGTGGTAGTCTATTTTGATGATATATTGATTTTTAGTAGATCTTTGGAGGAACATTTGGAACATTTACGTGCTGTTTTTACTGCGCTACGTGATGCACGTTTGTTTGGTAACCTTGGGAAGTGCACCTTTTGCACCGACCGAGTATCTTTTCTTGGCTATGTTGTTACTCCACAGGGAATTGAAGTTGATAAAGCCAAGATTGAAGCTATTGAGAGTTGGCCGCAGCCCAAAACGGTCACACAAGTAAGGAGTTTTCTTGGCCTCGCTGGTTTCTATAGGCGTTTTGTGAGAGATTTCAGCACCATTGCTGCGCCTCTCAATGAGCTTACAAAGAAGGACGTGCCTTTTTCTTGGGGTACCGCACAGGAAGAAGCCTTCACGGTCTTGAAAGATAAGTTAACACATGCTCCTTTACTCCAACTTCCTGATTTTAATAAGACTTTCGAGATTGAATGTGATGCTAGTGGAATTGGGTTAGGAGGTGTGTTATTACAAGATGGTAAACCTGTTGCGTACTTTTCTGAAAAAATAAGTGGGCCTAGTCTGAATTATTCTACTTATGATAAGGAATTATATGCTCTTGTTCGGACTTTGGAAACATGGCAACATTATTTATGGCCCAAAGAATTTGTTATACATTCTGATCATGAATCTTTGAAATGTATTAAAAGTCAAGCAAAACTGAACCGTAGACATGCTAAATGGGTTGAATTCATTGAGACTTTCCCTTATGTCATTAAACACAAGAAGGGTAAAGAAAATGTTATTGTTGATGCTTTGTCTCGTCGTTATACTATGCTTTCACAACTTGACTTTAAAATATTTGGTTTGGAGACCATCTAAGATCAATATGTGCATGATGCTGAATTTAGAGACGTGTTACAGAATTGTAAAGAAGGGAGAACATGGAACGAGTTCGTTATTAATGATGGATTTGTGTTCCGTGCTAACAAGCTATGCATTCCAGCTAGCTCCGTTCGTCTTTTGTTGTTATAGGAGGCGCACGGAGGAGGATTAATGGGACACTTTGGCATGAAGAAGACGGAGGACGTACTTTCTACACATTTCTTTTGGCCAAAGATGAGACGGGATGTTGAGCGTTTTGTTGCTCGCTGCACTACATGTCAGAAAGCTAAGTCACGACTCAATCCTCATGGTTTATATATGCCTTTGCCTGTAGCTAGTTTTCCTTGGGAGGATATATCTGTGGACTTTGTTTTAGGTTTACCTCGAACAAAGAAGGGGAGGGATCATATTTGTTGTCATGGATAGATTTTCCAAAATGGCACACTTTATACCATGTCATAAAAGTGATGCTGCTGCTCATGTTGCTGATTTGTTCTTTCGTGAAATTATTCGATTGCATGGTGTACCAAATACAATTGTTTCAGATCGTGATGCTAAATTTCTTAGCCATTTTTGGAGATGTTTATGGGCTAAGTTGGGGACTAAACTACTTTTTAGTACTACATGTCATCCCCAAACTGATGGCCAAACTGAAGTAGTCAATAGATCATTGTCTATTATGCTTAGGGCTGTTTTGAAGAATAACCTGAAAATGTGGGAAGAATGCTTGCCTCATATTGAATTTGCTTATAATCGTTCGCTACATTCTACCACTAAGATGTGCCCTTTTGAAGTTGTGTATGGTTTCTTACCTCGTGCACCTATTGATTTGTTGCCTCTTCCATCTTCGGAGAAGGTTAATTTTGATGCTAAAGAACGTGCTGAATTGATATTAAAGATGCATGAGTTAACGAAGGAAAACATTGAGCGTATGAATGCTAAATACAAAATTGCGGGAGATAAGGGTAGAAAACATGTTGTCTTTGCTCCTGGAGATCTTGTTTGGTTACATTTGCGTAAGGATAGATTTCCTGATTTGCGCAAGTCAAAGCTAATGCCACGTGCTGCTGGTCCTTTTAAGGTGTTAGAGAAAATAAATGATAATGCATATAAACTTGAGCTGCCTGCCGAGTTTGGGGATAGCCCCACTTTTAACATTGCAGATTTGAAGCCTTATTTGGGTGAGGAAGATGAGCTTCTGTCGAGGACGACTTCAGTTCAAGAAGGGGAGGATGATGAGGACATCCCTACTAATGCTACACCCACAACTCCGACTGCTATACATACAGGACCAATTACTAGAGCTCGCGCACATCAATTGAATTACCAGGTACTTTCGCTTCTTGCAAATCCTTCTAATGTTCATGAACATATGATGCTGCCTAAATTAGATACTTTTGTTTTACTTGTGAATGAAGGACCTGGCATGGACAAGAAGGATGACCATTGGAGCGGGATCAAGCATGGAGAAGAAGGTGCGCGCGTGCGAAAGAACAATGGAGCTTCCAGTGATGATTTTCGCACTTTGAAGCCACCATAATGGGAGCAAGAAGCCTTGGACGAAATATGCATGATGCCACTTTATAAAATTCGTTCCTAGGCTAATATAGGTGTTGCGCCACCTTATTTTTGGGCCAGGCCCATGTAATTTCGAAATACCATATTATAGGCTATCTTTAGAGTCCGTATGTATGGGGAAACTGAGTTAGGGTAGGGTTCGGACCCCTCCTCCAAGGGGCCACGAAATTCCCCTCTATTCCCCCATAAATACAGCCCTTAGGGCGTCGTTTTAGGTTTGGGTTTTGTTTAGATTATAAGTTCGCCATAGCTGCAACTTCGCGTTCTTCGTTTGTGTTCCACGACCAGACAAAGGCGTCACAGAACCCCACTTCATCAATAAAGCTTTCCTCTTATATTCGCAATATCCAGATTGCAATCTTAGTTTCTTGCTTGTTCTTCGTTTGCATGCAGGAAACAGACCCTCGTGGTCAGGTTGATCGTGCTCCGGCGTGGTCAATAACCTCTCGGAGTTGGTTTAGCGATTGCTAAGGCGCAGCGTCATCACACGTTCGTAGTCGGATCGTCAAAGTCTACTCCACCAAAACGATAGCCATCATCTCATCGAAAGACAGGGACAACTTCGCCTCTATCACAATGTGCTGTTTTGAGGGGTCTAAATATTTCTAATTCTGGAATCTGTAACATTTTGTTGTTGTCTTGCCATGTGTTTTGCTAGTGATCTAGAACCCCTTTGGGGTAGGTGCAATGGAGTTATTTGTATTTCATAATGTCTTCTAGCATGATGATAAGTTTCATGCCAATATATTCCCTGTAGCATATGGTTTAACTGCTGTCAATATGCCTTAGTGATAAAAACTGCTCTGTTTAAAAACTGAGAATTTCACTAAATCTCAAAACTGCTTAGTTCAAAATGTCTTCTTGTCAGCTCATTTCCTATTGATCCATGCTTCTAATAAACTTGCTGTGAATAGATGAATTTTAGAGAATCATGTAGGCTTCACCAACATGTCCTTGTTGTGAATTTTAGGTGGCTGTAGCTTGTTGATTTGTGGGGTGCAATATGCCATGATGCTGTTTTGGGCAGATTTCTACTAAACTTGTATTGTTTATTGCGGTTGAACCGTGGCTCCGTTTTGGGCATGCCATACATGAAACTTGACTAGAATCTCATTTAGTTTCGTAATATCTTGCTGCATTCATGATTTCAAATGTTTTGGTTGCCATTTTCATGCATTTTGCATTCATGCCATGTTAATCTTGTGTGTGTCGTATCTTTTAGACCGTAGCTCCGTTTCAAACGTTCTATATATGTAAATCGACTAGAATGACATGTACAATAATGTGGTGTGCTTTATTTTTCTGTTTAATAAATATAAAATGTCCTTAGGATAGAATTGGACCAAAATCATAATATGTATATGAGGTCGTTTCGGAAATGCTATAAGTTGTTTTCGGTCTCATTTAAGATGCCTAGATAGATAGTCTACTTATGCTTCACCTCTTGCCATGTTTAACAATATTTAATATTTTTGTGTACCAAAACGGGAGAGAACTAAGTAATTCAAATGTGGAGTGTCGTCGATATGCAACTCGTTGCATATTGAGCTTCACTTAATGTGTAGGAATTGATTGTTGTGATTTTCCATGTCATGCAAAACATGCATCATATTGGTTTGCACATCATGTCATGCATATATTGTGGTGTACTGTGTGTCGATTTTTGTTTTGGATAGTTCCTTCTCGATAGAGTTTCGAAAGTGTTCGGAGTGTGAGCATTCAGATCGTCTACTTCAAGGATTCGTTCTTCTTCCAAGCGGGATCTTAGGAAAGATGATCATTTCCCTGGATACCACTACTATCATTGCTTTGCTAGTTGTCTCTCTTCTATCATTATGTCTCGCTACCTACAACTTGTTTGTCAAGCCACCCAACAATGCCATGATAAGTCTCTAACCTCTCCACATCCCAACAAACCTGTTTTGGCTATGTTACTACTTGTTTAGCCCTTCTTATAGCGTTTCTAGCTGCAGGTGCAACTGCTCTATGTGAAAACATGGATATTTTTGTCATATCACAATATTCTTGCTACTTAATTTAATGCACTTATATACATGGTAAAAGTTGGAAGGTTTGGACTTTTGCTCGGTATTTTGTTCCACTTTTTCGCCCCTAGTTACTTGTGTACCGGTGTTATGTTCCATATTGAGCGCTCCTAACATGCTCGTGGTTGTTATGGGGACCCCCTTGATTTTTGTTTTAGGATAAAGCTTGTCTGGCAATGCCCAACATTGTTACTATATTTTCCTAATAACTAATTAAATGCATAGGGACCCGCCGGCACCCGCGGATCTCTAATGAACAACCCGGGCGAGTGCTCCTCGTGAGTGTTAGTCCAAACTAGAGTCGTGTGCAGGGCCACCCCGAGGGAACTCGGGAGATGTCTATCAGGCCATTGTACGTTGACCTCATCTGGTCATGTCATGAGAACGAGATACGCGGCTCCTAACGGGTTCATCGACACGCCGGACGGCCTTGCTGGATTTGTTTTACCTTTCTTGAACATCTTGTGGGAGGAATTTCGAATATACTTTGGGCTACCTCGAGGTTGTGGTTTTCCAATGGAATTTCCTAGGAAATCACGGGATTCGTGGTCGAGGTTATTCCCACGACGTGTGGTTAATTTGTGATGGATGAGTTGGAGCACCCCTACAGAGTTAAATCTTTCAGAAAGCCGTTCCCGCGGTTACGTGGCAACTTGGAAATTTTGTTTAACACCCGGTCATAGCGCATTTGAAGTAAACTCTAATAAAATAAATCAACCGTGTGCGTAACCGTGATTGTCTCTTCTTGTGAGTCCTTATCTAAGAGAGAACATGGTGCGATTATGTTTGACGTAAGTTGGTGTTCAGGATCACTTAGTGATCATTACTACTTCACATCCGTTATGTGTAGACCACCCACTTTACTTTATGTATTCGTAAGTTAGCCACTCAAATAAATGCTTAGTGCTTGCTGCAACCTCACCACTTAAACATATCTCACCCATTAAGCTTTGCTAGTCTTGATACTCTTGGAAATGAGATTCCCGAGTCCCTATGGCTCATAGATTACTACAACAATAGTTGTAGGTATAGGTAATGCGATGCTTGATGTGAGCATGATGCTTGATTTGATTTGGAGTGCTTCTTCTTCATCATCATCAATCTAGGATGGGTTCTAGACGGCAGCCTGGGCTAGCAAGGATGGATATCATTTTATCATTTTTTTCTGTCCGTAGTCGGACCCTACTCTTCTGTATGATGATTGAATATGTGGTTGTATTGATGTGATCTTCATGTAGCTTGTGGAGAGTGTAAGCTAATTCCATATACTCATCTCTTCTGTACATGTACTTGTAATGATATCCATTCTTGCAAAACGACGAGATGCGCTCCTACCCCTGTCGAGGCCCTCGATCCAAAATAAGGATAGGGTCGCATCTTGGGCGTTAGAAATTGGTATCAGAGCCTGTACCGACCTAGGAGCCCCCTTGATTCATCGAACTTGGCTGAGTCGAGTCTAGTGAAAAACTATTTTGAGTTTAGTTATATCGGATATATAGTAGGTTTCTTTTATTCCTCTTCTATACTCTGGCGAGAATTACGACTTAGGAATTTTGATTCTACCCTTTTCTCACTCCAATATTTTTTAGAATCACGCTGGTATTTTGGAATCTCTATGATACCGATGTGACGGAGTTCTGTCCTTGGTGCCTCTTGGTACCTAGGAGTAGAGCTCCAGGTGATTCTTGACACATCGTTATCATTCAGTTTCCTTAGTATCTTAGGACAGAGGATGTTCGAAATTGCTTTGATACTAGTAGTGGCGAGAGGAGTCCAGCATCCCCAGTACTGGTGGAGAGAGTTAGGATGTACTCCCATGTTTAGTATCGTTGTGATTACGAGGATCCGAGGTAGATGAATTTCTGAAGCCTCTGGTTATGTGTTAACGGATGTGTTACATTGGAGCGTAGTATGTTTGGAGTTGAGTGATGGATTTTGCTCCTTATATCCGTGGACCCGATTGCATAACCAGAAGATTTCGGGAGTTCTTAGGTGGGAATTCAAGTAGTTACCTAGGCTTATATTTCAACAAATGTGTGATGTCAGGTTGGGGTTTGACATCTAGTGGATTCATTTGTTTACGGTCATTCTTGTACAGGATAGTCTCGATATATGTCATCAGATATTCTTCGTCAAGCCTTGTATTTCGCTTCCCCTAGGGAGTATATTCGAGCGGCATTTCAATATGACAAACCAATGTACGATCGAGCTCGTGCGAACCTTACCACGAAAATATCGAGCGGAATCTCTATCATGAATTTGTTCTTGCTTGTTTCGTAAGCCCCATCCTTTGTTTTGTTTTGTATAAGGTAATTCGTGGTGCTTCAATGTCAGCTGGTGATCTCATATCTTTCCAAAGCAATGTTCTCAAATTTCTGTGGGAATGCTAACTCTTTTGCTCAATCAAGTTATCATATCAATTCTTTTCCTACCGATGTGCTTCTCTTCAAGATAATTCTATCCTCTTCAATATTGTCAAGATCAATCCTCATATTCTTCCCAGAGTTCATTTCATTCGTCCCAAGTTTTCTTTGTTTTCCCCACCCTCCTGCCCTTTTTCTTCAATGGTTAGATTCTCATCCAAGTGTCTTTTCTATTCATGTGATGCTTCCTCTATGTTTTCTTTCGTATTGTTTCCGATGATTCCTTGTGAAGATTCTCAAGAGGTTCAATTTCAAGATCTATCCTCGTATTCTTTGTTCTTGTTGTTAGTCTTCTCCGGTGGATTCAATTCAAGCTCTCGGTGTTCATCATATCCTTTCTCGTCCATTCAATGGTTTACATGTTAGAAATTCTTATCCAAGCCTCTCTTGTTTATTTGTCTCTCTCTGTTCTATCTGGAGTGCTAAAGATATCACATAAGATTCATGTTTTCTTTCAATCATACCAAATTATTTTGAGGTTCTCACCTCATAAGGTTTTAAATTTCCACTGGTGCAATCTCTCCTTCTAAGCAATTGTTTCAACGGTGGTTTCTTTTGAGTGGGCCCATAACCCATAGGTTTTTCCCCAGGATCTTACCTTGCTCTTCTAATCTTCTTCGGACATCTCAAGTTCTTTTCAAATATGACGTAAGAATGAATTCCATCAATCATATTCCTTCTCCAAGATTGCTTCAAAATATTTTCATCGTTGGCTCAACCTTTGTTTATTCAATGTCCTCGAGTGTCTTAGTAATTCTGGGTGGCGTTTCTTGTCGTCATTCTCAACTTGAAGACTGAAGGAGAGTTTGTCTTAAATATTTCTCCTTCTCTGGAAGATTTGTCATTGCATCTTGTGGTTATCCTCTTGATTGTTTCCATTCATGAGAAATTCCTTCCATATCTATCCGAAGGATTTGAGTGTTGTGTTCGTTTCTCGATCCTTCGAAGGCCATCATTTTAGAAGATTTATTCGTCCTCAGCTTTCAGCTTTCCTTCTCAAATTCTTCTCAATTGTTGTCTCTCCGTTCGTATCTCAATTATTCCGGTGCTTCGTTCAAGATTTCCATAGGTGGATTGTGTTCTCTAGGTGGATCGTGATCGCTTCATTCTCTTCTTATGTACCTCCATTCATTTGTGGTATCTTCATTCATTTCCAATTCTTACTGATGTTCTCGTTAAAGACTTCTTCAAGTTTGTGTTCTATCTCTCTCTTCAATCTTTTCAAGAAGATTAAGTTGTGTGCTAAATCCGTTGCTTGTCATCAATTTAACTTGATGAATGCTAGGCCTAACATAATACTTATTCTTTTCATCAAGGTGATTTCAATCCTTCTTCCGGAGTTTTTCATCATATCAAATTCTTGGTTCTAAGTGTTCATCTTCTCTTTTCCAGAGTTCAAAGTTTTTCTCGAGTATCTCATCGCGAAGCTTCATCTAAATCTTTGCATGGCCTAAATCTTGTTCTTTTTCAACCTTCAATTCCTTCCTATCATCCTTTCATTCTAGAGTTGTTCCTGAGGGTTCTTTATGGTGGTTCGTTAAGGATTTCTTTCATTCTCAAAGTGTTACTCAAGATTTCTTGGAGGAACTCAAGTATTCTTTCTCTTGCATTCCAAAGTGCAATTCTTTCTTCCTTATCTTTGAGATGGTGGTATAACATTCTTGAGTCATGAGGAGTCTTGAAGGGAATTGTCAAGAATGAAATATTTAAACCCATCATTTCCTAAGGATTGTTGCTATTCTGGTGTTCATCAATGATCCATGCTCTCATTGTATCCTCTTGGTGAAAGAAGTTTTGCATATCTTGTGCTCCCAAGAAATCTTTGTGTCTGTTAGTGGGCGGTTGTCACCTCATAATGTTGAGATGTTTTCCATAAGCACACAACAAGCTTGTTCTTTCCATTATTGGTGTTCCAACAACTCCGTTCAATCTCTTCTTTCTAAAGATGTGTTCCAAATTCAATTGTGGCAGAGATATGTCATTTTCTTCTCCATTCTCTTGCTTCCATCGATCTAGCTTCTATTCTTTTGTTCCGGAGGCATTGTATTGTTGCTCTCTTCGACTCATCATGTTGTTTTCTCAAGATCACATTCCTTCTTTGCTTATCCATTTAACCAGAGTGTCGTGTTACCGTTTCAAGTTATCCCATCTTATCAACTTTCCCCTCTATCCTACCGAAGTGCTGCTCAAATTTCTATTGAATTCTTGCTTGTTCCAAGTATCATTCTTCACCTCTTTGCAACATCCAAGATTCTTTGGTTTGACTCGTTTGTCAGAGAAGCAACTAAGTTTTACCTATTCCTCTTTCTCTTTCTCTTCCCCTTTTCATTATAAGATCTTGGGACGAGATCTCTTGTAAGTCGAGGAGAGTTGTAACAGCCCGGGACCGAC
This sequence comes from Hordeum marinum, assembly GCA_022496015.1. NCBI lineage: Eukaryota > Viridiplantae > Streptophyta > Magnoliopsida > Poales > Poaceae > Hordeum > Hordeum marinum. The sequence continues at coordinate 148,613,143 of CM039676.1, forward strand.
GCTCTAGAAGATTCCCCCTGTTATTCGCTGTCATCATGTGATTAGTTTGGTTGTCGCATTCATCATCGCATCATTCATATCATCTGCATAGCATCGTCACTTGTTTTCGAAAAAACTTGCATCCATTTGTAGCCTCCGTTCGTGTCGTCGTCCGTTTCGAGACCAACCACAAACTCACGCGCCCGTGGCATTGCAAAATATTGTTTCTAAACTACGCATTAAATATTCTTGGATTGGGTCGAAAGTTGGCATGCGTTCTTGCTATATTGTAGGTAGGCCGGCTGCCAAATTTTGTCGCCTTCCGAGTTCGTTTGATACTCAAATGGTCAACCTTAGCGGCACCGTCATCGGTCAAATTAGCAGACGTTTTTTGGTGTTTCAAATCATGTCATGGGCCACCATCTTCCTCTCTCCTCAGCCCACATCCCCTCTCGACATCCCACCTAGCCCATCTATACCATTCCAACGTCCGGAGCCGTCCGATCGAGATCAAACAGCTCGAATCAGGCTAAAAACCCTCCAAACCCTAGCTACTAGCCTATATAAACACCCCCGCCTACCCAAATTAGACCTTCCCTAACCTCCTCCCTCCCCTGCCTTGAAATCCATGCCCAGTAACCACCTGCGCCGCCACCTGGTTGCCTCGGCCCGTGTGCCGCCGCCTTCAGCCACTAAGGGCCTGTCACGTCGCCCTCGCGCCGCCCCTAGCCTCCGAAGCCCACCGGGGCCCGAGCCAGGCCCGCCCCGGGACTAGCCAGGCTTGACCGCGCCTGCTGCCAGCCCGAGCGCCTCCCGCTCACATGCCTCCCGAGCTCCCGTGCCCGTCCCCGTCGACATGCTGTAATCCGGCGATCACCGGAGAACCCGCGCCGGAGCAGCTCCACTGGACCTGTCGTCGGCAACCTCCAGGATGGGCCTCGTGCCCGCGCCGTCCCGTTTCTCCCCCGCGATGCGACCTTCACCTGTTGTGAAGCCACACCTCGCCCTCGTCGGTCTCTGCCTCGCGAGCCACCTCGCTAGCATCGTCGGCCACCGCTCCGGCCTGATCCGGTGGCTCTCCGGCCAGATCCACTGCCCGCCGTCGTCCCAAGGCCCTCCGCCCCATCCTTGTCGCCGGCGGGCTGCCTCTGCACCACCGGTGCCCATCGCAATGGCCTCCTCCGGATTGGGAGGGAGGCCACGACCGCAGCCAACCGCCACGTGGGCCCTGCGTGGGCCAGGCCCAGCTGTCGCCCCTGTTTCCTCTGACCCGACAGGCCCGATTGGCCCATGGGTGAGACCCCCCCCTCCAGTGATTTTTTTTCGAAGTCCATGTTTTCTGTTCAATAATCATCATGTATGCATTTTAAAACATCTACAACTTTTAGACCGTGCACCCTATGCAGTTTATATATATGAAAGTTGGTCTATTTGTCATGCTCTACATGATAGCATCATTTGCATGAGCGGTAGGATTCATTTGCATGCTCATATCTCTGTTGCAAAAGTGCATATCGTCGTTAGTAACGAATCTGTTATTTTATTCAATGTTGTGTGGATCATTGCATCTCAACCGTAGGTCATTTTCATGTCGTGTCTTCATGAGTATTGCTCGATGAGATGTGGACTTTGATGTGATGCCTCTGGTTGTTAGGGAGAACATCCTTATCATGTGTATTTCCATCTCTCAAGTTTGTACCGTGTTAAAACTGAAATTTGTTAACGACAAGTTCTATTTTCCGGTGCTCGTATTAAGTAATCCATGCATCCTTTTAGTTGTGTCTTTGGTGTGTGATAGAGGCGAGGGTCCCGATCTTTCGATGAGATGATAACTATCAATTTGGTGGAGAAGACTTTGACGATCCGACTACAAACATGCACGACATTGCGGCTTAGCAATCGCTAAACCAATCTCCAAGAGGTTATTGACCACGCCGGAGCACGATCAACCTGACCACGAAGGTCTATTCCTGCAAGCAATCGAAGAACAAGCAAGAATATGATAATGCAATCTGAATATTGCGAATATAGATGAAGTATTGATAAGGATGGGGTTCCGAAAGCGGTCTTGGTCTGGTCGTTGGACACAAACGAAGTACACGAAGTTGCAATGGCTAACTTTTAACTAAACAAAACCCCAAAGGAAAAGCTACTAGATTGATCTACTTATATAGGAGCAAGGGGTGGTGGCCAAGGAGGTGGGATGACGTCCCAAGACACCCTAAAACCAACCCTATGTCGTACAAGGCCCATGGGCCCAAGCGGAGGTGATGCAACACCTTTGAACTTGTAGTTTGACTCGGATTCTGCTGCAATGTCAGATTGTTTCGTCGATATCTTTGCGATCCGGACGAATTTTAAGGTGGTTCTAACTCGGACGGAACGCATATGAAATCTAGTTTCCAGCAAAAAGAGAATCACCCAATTCCGAGTCCATATGAAATAGTTGTTGACATTTTGAGACAGGTGTGTCTATGCAGTCCGAATCTGAGTGCAGAACGTGAGAGACTTGGACTCTATCTTCTCTTGGGCTTAAAGTGACGTGAGAGAACTTCTTGAACAACACCTAATTGTTTCCTTTGATATTAGATGACCTCTTGAATAGCACCCAACCATTTCCACTTTCTTTGTCATCACACGTGGTTCATACAAGTGTTCGACCATTCTGCATTTAGGCATAAAATAAAATAGGTGAAGTATTTTTGTTCCGGATAACATAAATAAATTATTGCATAATTCTTATAAGAAATCACCTCACAAATATGCATGTCTGCAACATTTTTGGTTGTATCCAAGGTAGTCATGTCCTCATCAGTGCGTGGTGTAGGATGCCGTGTCTACTTGATGTTGATAGGTTTTCCATGCCATGAGTCTTATGGTTAGTTGTAGATTTCATCATGAGAACATGCTAAACCAATGTGATGTTTTGAGGGGTCTAAATATTTCTAAGTTTGGAATCTGTAACATTTTGTTGTTGTCTTGCCATATGTTTTGCTAGTGATCTAGAACCCCTTTGGGGTAGGTGCAGTGGAGTTATTTGTATTTCATAATGTCTTCTAGCATGATGATAAGTTTCATGCCAATATATTCCCTGTAGCATATGGTTTAACTGCTGTCAATATGCCTTAGTGATAAAAACTACTCTGTTTAAAAATTAAGAATTTCACTAAATCTCAAAACTGCATAGTTCAAAATGCCTTCTTGTCAGCTCATTTCCTATTGATCCATGCTTCTAATAAACTTGATGAGGACATCCCTGCTAATGCTACACCCACAACTCCGGCTGCTATACATACAGGACCAATTACTAGAGCTCGCGCATGTCAATTGAATTACCAGGTACTTCCGTTTCTTGCAAATCCTTCTAATGTTCATGAACATATGATGCTGCCTAAATTAGATACTTTTGTTTTACTTATGAATGAAGGACATGGCATGGATAAGAAGGATGACCATGGGAGCAGGATCAAGCATGGAGAAGAAGGTGCGCCCGCGGGAAAGAACAATGGAGCTTCCAGTGATGATTTTCGCACTTTGAAGCCATCATAATGGGAGCAAGAAGCCTTGGACGAAATATGCATGATGCAACTTTATAAAATTCGTCCATAGGCTAATATAGGTGCTGCGCCACCTTATTTTTGGGCCAGGCCCATGTAATTTCGAAATACCATATTATAGGCTGTTTTTAGAGTCCTATGTATGGGGAAACTGAGTTAGGGTCGGTTTTTGACCCCTCCTCCAAGGGGCCACGAAATTCCCCTCTATTCCCCATATATACAGCCCTTAGGGCATCGTTTTAGATTTGGGTTTTGTTTAGATTACAAGTTCGCCATAGCTGCAACTTCGCGTTCTTCGTTTGTGTTCCACGACCAGACAAAGGCGTCACAGAACCCCACTTCATCAATATAGCTTTCCTCTTATATTCGCAAAATCCAGATTGCAATCTTAGTTTCTTGCTTGTTCTTCGTTTGCGTGCAAGAAACAGACCCTCGTGGTCAGGTTGATCGTGCTCCGGCGTGATCAATAACCTCTCGGAGTTGGTTTAGCGATTGCTAAGGCGCGACGTCATCACTCGTTCGTAGTCGGATCGTCAAAGTCTACTCCACCAAAAACGATAGCCACCATCTCATCGAAAGACAGGGACAACTTTGCCTCTATCAAGTGGTATCAGATTTCCAGGTTGCTCAGTTAGATTTTACTAGTTTTCATAGTTTAGATCGCATCTGTTCTTCATACCATTAGTCCACGAAAAAGCCACAAATATTTTTTAGAGTTATATCATCATATCCGAACCAGTCTGAGCCTTTGCATAGTCTTATCAGTATCTTGCTTTGTTGAATTTGCAGTTACATCGTCGTGTCGAGTTGCTGGTCTTAGTGTCTAGTCCTTTAGAGTTTCGAGTTGCCATATATCACCATCCATCATCACTATCCATTGGTGTCCATATATACCACCACAAATCCTCCACCAATCCGAGTCTAGCTCGTTTTAAGTTTAGTTTCGACATCCTTTTGATTTCGGATTCGTGTTTTGCTACCTGCGTAGGTGTCGGAAAAGAGTCTGGCACGCTTTGCAGAGCACGTTTTGGCCCCAAAAAAATTCGGCAGAAAATATTTTTTCCCTATCTTGGTTTTAGGTTCTTCGGAGCGTTTTGGGACACTTGCCATCATAGTGATTTTTGTCGAAATTTTTGGTCGTCGCAGCCCCCGAATTGCTCCAGAAAAAGAAAAAAAAAATAGTCCAACAAATTTCGTGCCCATCTTGCTTATACAACGTGGGAAGAGTTTTGAGACACTCGCCATTGTAGTGATTTTTTTAGCAAAAAAAGGAGCGCAAAAAAAAAAGAACGCAAAAAAAAGAGCTCAAAAAAAAATTCAGAGTGTGCTTTTCCCTTGATTACGTGTAGCGTCGTGATTTTGTTGGTGTTTTAGGCTCGCGTCTCTATTATGGTCTAGCCTAGGACCAGCACAGTACCGTCGTTGTGCCTTTATTCAACCTTGCATCTCTGAATTGATTATTGCTAACCCTTTTTGCTACTATAAGCCATACCAGCTCCACACACATCTACGTCGTGTGTTTGACACCATCTGGCAATCGCTCTATCCAAGCTTTGAGAGTTTGACTACAACGGTTGCCGATCACCGCCTGCTGCTGGGTAAGAACTGGTAAGAATTTGAGATTCTCTTAAAGGATTTGTGACACAGCACCACCATCACGACCATGTCCGAGTAGTCCGTAGGTTTCATATTCTTGTGTGTTTCCTATTTCTGCTAACCATGTCTGGATCACACGACGACGGGAGCGACTGGGAGAGCATGACCAACAAAGCGCTCTATGATAAATTTCAGCAAATGATGGCTGACCAGGTACAATATTTCGTGACCAACTTTGGAGAGGCCATGGAGAAGCTCGATGGTTTGGAGAAGACATTCGACACCAAGATGGACGCCAAGTTCAATGAGGTGCTTGCCCGTCTACCACCACCAGCTGCAGCTCCTATCCCTTTCGAACGACGAGCGCGACGTGTGCCTCTCGGCCCAGGCCAACATACTGGTACTGTTGATACTGCTGCTACTTCTGTGGCTCCTGCTACTACTATCATTGAGCAGGTTGACGATTATGATGGTGATTACGATGATGAGGGAGAGGTTGCTCCAGATCAGCCTCAGGGGCAACCACCACGATACGCACCAGGTCGACCACATGGCTACAACCGTAACGGTAGGGCTGCACCCGCCCCTCAAGTACGGGATCATGACCATCTCCCTAAACTTAAATTAAATATTCTGACGTTTGAGGGTAGATATGTTCCTGATATATATCTTACATGGGAGTTAGAAACAGAACAACGTTTTACATGCTTACAATTTCCTGAGGATAGACGTGTTGCAGCTGCTGTTTGTTCTTTCACTAGCTTTGCTTGTGCTTGGTGGTCAGAACATTTTAGAATACACCATGCGAATATTCCAACTACTTGGGCTGCTTTGAAAACTGCTATGCGTAATCGTTGGGTGCCACCTTATTATCAACGTGAATTGCTTCAAAATTTGCAGCGTTTAAGACAAGGAAAAAATTCTGTAGAAGAATATTATCAGGAATTACAAACTGGCATGATTAGATGTGGTATTGTTGAGGAGAATGAAGCTATGCTTGCACGTTTTATGGATGGATTAAATAGAGAGATTCAGACTATTCTAGAGTATAAGGAGTATAACACTATCACTCGTTTATTTCATCTTGCTTGTAAAGCTGAACGTGAAGTGCAGGATCGACAGGCAATGGCGAGAACTCCTTTTTCTGCAGGTCGCACTTCATCATGGACGCCACGTACCTCCTCTACTTCCGCACGTCCTGCTGCAATGCCACCTACTCCCACCTCCAACTCCAACCGCGATACCAGGAAACAGGCTCCTAATCCACCCTCTGCGAAGAGCACACCTTCTGGGCCTGCACAGAGCTCTTCTTCATCTATTGCATCCACAGGGCAAACACATGAGGTTATATGCCTTCGTTGCAAGGGTGGAGGTCACTTTGCGAGAGAATGCCCTTCCAAACGTGTAATGATTGTTACTGAGGATGGTGGATATGCGTCCGCTAGTGATTATGATGAGGAGACTTTGGCTCTCATTGCAAGTGAAGAACAGGGTGGCGAGGATGCAGAACTAGAGACACACTACATGGCTGCTGATTACGCTGATAGGTATGAAAGTTTAGTTGCTCAACGTGTTCTCGGTGTGCAGGTTACACAGGCTGAGCAAAATCAGAGGCACAACTTGTTCCACACAAAGGGAGTTCTGAAGGAGCGTTTTGTTCGCGTCATCATCGATGGAGGGAGTTGCAATAACTTGGCTAGCATGGAGATGGTGGAGAAGCTGTCTCTAACCACCAGACCACATCCTCGTCCTTATTACATCCAATGGTTCAACAATAGTGGCAAGGTTAAGGTAACACGTACTGTTCGTGTGCATTTTAGCATTGCTACATATTCTGATTATGTGGATTGTGATGTGGTACCCATGCAAGCATGTTCTGTTTTACTTGGTAGGCCATGGCAATTTGATAAAAATTCTGTACACCATGGTAGGACAAACCAGTATACTCTTGTTCATAAGGATCAAAATATCACTTTGCTTCCTATGTCTCCGAAACATATTATGAAAGATGACATTGCTAGAGCTAGTAAAGCAAAACAGGAGAAAAATAAGAGTGAAAATCTGATTGTAGCACAGGAATTTGAGCAACACCATAAGCATAATAAACCATCATCTACTGTTGCATCCGAAATAAAATTGAAGAGTGGATGTTTACTTGCTACTAAATCGGATATTAATGATTTGGATGTTGCTACATCTGTTTGCTATGCTTTTGTATGCAAAGAGGTATTATTTTCATTCGAGGACATGCCTCCCTCTTTGCCTCCTGCGGTCATTAACATTTTGCAGGAGTTCGCTAACGTCTTCCCACAAGTCGTGCCACCGGGATTACAACCTATTCGCGGGAGTGAGCATCAGATTGACTTAATTCCCGATGCATCCCTACCCAACCGTGCGCCATACTGTACCAATCCAGAGGAGACAAAGGAGATTATGTGTCAAGTACAGGAGCTGCTTGACAAAGGTTATATACGTGAATCCCTTAGTCCTTGTGCTGTTCCTATTATTCTAGTGCCTAAAAAGGATGGTACATCGTGCATGTGTGTGGATTGTGGAGGCATTAATAATATTACTATTCGTTGCGTAGTGGGTACCATCAAATTCGTATGAAATTGGGAGAGGAATGAAAACAGCATTTAAAACTAAGTTTGGATTATATGAGTGGTTAGTCATGCCTTTTGGGTTAACTAATGCGCCTAGCACTTTCATGAGATTAATGAACGAGGTTTTACGTGCTTTCATTGGACGATTTGTGGTAGTCTATTTTGATGATTTTTAGTAGATCTTTGGAGGAACATTTGGAACATCTACGTGCTGTTTTTATTGCTCTACGTGATGCACGTTTGTTTGGTAACCTTGGGAAGTGCACCTTTTGCAACGATCGAGTATCTTTTCTTGGCTATGTTGTTACTCCACAGGGAATTGAAGTTGATAAAGACAAGATTGAAGCCATTGAGAGTTGGCCGCAGCCCAAAACGGTCACACAAGTGAGGAGTTTTCTTGGCCTCGCTGGTTTCTATAGGCGTTTTGTGAGAGATTTCAGCACCATTGCGGCGCCTCTCAATGAGCTTACAAAGAAGGATGTGCCTTTTTCTTGGGGTGCCGCACAGGAAGAAGCCTTCAAGGTTTTGAAAGATAAGTTAACACATGCTCCTTTACTCTAACTTCCTGATTTTAATAAGACTTTCGAGCTTGAATGTGATGCTAGTGGAATTGGGTTAGGAGGTGTGTTATTACAAGATGGTAAACCTGTTGCGTACTTTTCTGAAAAACTGAGTGGGCCTAGTCTGAATTATTCTACTTATGATAAGGAATTATATGCTCTTGTTTGGACTTTGGAAACATGGCAACATTATTTATGGCCCAAAGAATTTATTATACATTCTGATCATGAATCTTTGAAACATATTAAAAGTCATGCAAAACTGAACCGTAGACATGCTAAATGGGTTGGGTTGAATTCATTGAGACTTTCCCTTATGTCTTTAAACACAAGAAGGGTAAAGAAAATGTTATTGCTGATGCTTTGTCTCGTCGTTATACTATGCTTCACAACTTGACTTTAAAATATTTGGTTTGGAGACCATCAAAGATCAATATGTGCATGATGCTGAATTTAGAGATGTGTTGCAGCATTGTAAAGAAGGGAGAACATGGAACAAGTTCGTTATTAATGATGGATTTGTGTTCCGTGCTAACAAGCTATGCATTCCAGCTAGCTCCGTTCATCTTTTGTTGTTACAGGAGGCACACGGAGGAGGATTAATGGGACACTTTGGCGTGAAGAAAACGGAGGACGTACTTTCTACACATTTCTTTTGGCCAAAGATGAGACGAGATGTTGAGCGTTTTGTTGCTCGCTACACACATGTCAAAAAGCTAAGTCATGACTCAATCCTCATGGTTTATATATGCCTGTGCCTGTACCTAGTGTTCCTTGGGAGGATATATCTATGGACTTTGTTTTAGGTTTACCTCGAACTAAGAAGGGGAGGGATAGCATATTTGTTGTCGTGGATAGATTTTCCAAAATGGCACACTTTATACCATGTCATAAAAGTGATGCTGCTGCTCATTTTGCTGATTTGTTCTTTCGTGAAATTATTCGGTTGCATGGTGTGCCAAATACAATTGTTTCATATCATGATGCTAAATTTCTTAGCCACTTTTGGAGATGTTTATGGGCTAAGTTGGGGACTAAACTACTTTTTAGTACTACATGTCATCCCCAAACTGATGGCCAAACTGAAGTAGTCAATAGATCATTGTCTACTATGCTTAGGTTTGTTTTAAAGAATAACCTGAAAATGTGGGAAGAATGCTTGCCTCACATTGAATTTGCTTATAATCGTTCGCTACATTCTACCACTAAGATGTGCCCTTTTGAAGTTGTGTATGGTTTCTTACCTCGTGCACCTATTGATTTGTTGCCTCTTCCATCTTCGGAGAAGGTTAATTTTGATGCTAAAGAACGTGCTGAATTGATATTAAAGATGCATGAGTTAACGAAGGAAAACATTGAGCGTATGAATGCTAAATACAAAATTGCTGGAGATAAGGGTAGAAAACATGTTGTCTTTGCACCTGGAGATCTTGTTTGGTTACATTTGCATAAGGATAGATTTCCTGATTTGCGCAAGTCAAAGCTAATGCCACGTGCTGATGGTCCTTTTAAGGTGTTAGAGAAAATAAATGATAATGCGTATAAACTTGAGCTGCCTGTAGAGTTTGGGGTTAGCCCCACTTTTAACATTGCAGATTTGAAGCCTTATTTGGGTGAGGAAGATGAGCTTCCGTCGAGGATGACTTCAGTTCAAGAAGGGGAGGATGATGAGGACATCCCTACTAATGCTACACCCACAAATCCGACTGCTATACATACAGGACCAATTACTAGAGCTCGCGCACATCAGTTGAATTACCAGGTACTTTCGTTTCTTGCAAATCCTTCTAATGTTCATGAACATATGATGCTGCCTAAATTAGATACTTTTGTTTTACTTATGAATGAAGGACCTGGCATGGACAAGAAGGATGACCATTGGAGCGGGATCAAGCATGGAGAAGAAGGTGCGCGCGCGGGAAAGAACAATGGAGCTTCCAGTGATGATTTTCGCACTTTGAAGCCATCATAATGGGTGCAAGAAGCCTTGGACGGAATATGCATGATGCCACTTTATAAAATTCGTCCCTAGGCTAATATAGGTGTTGCGCCACCTTATTTTTGGGCCAGGCCCATGTAATTTCGAAATACCATATTATAGGCTATTTTTAGAGTCCGTATGTATGGGGAAACTGAGTTAGGGTCGGTTTCGGATCCCACCTCCAAGTTGCCACGAAATTCCCCTCTATTCCCCCATATATACAGCCCTTAGGGCGTCGTTTTAGGGTTGGGGGGGGCTTTGTTTAGATTATAAGTTCGCCATAGCTGCAACTTCGGGTTCTTCGTTTGTGTTCCACGACCAGACAAAGGCGTCCCAAAACCCCACTTCATCAATAAAGCTTTCCTCTTATATTCGCAATATCCAGATTGCAATCTTAGTTTCTTGCTTGTTCTTCGTTTGCGTGCAGGAAACAGACCCTCGTGGTCAGGTTGATCGTGCTCCGGCGTGGCCAATAAGCTCTCGGAGTTGGTTTAGCGATTGCAAAGGCACAACGTCGTCACACGTTCATAGTCGGATCGTCAAAGTCTACTCCACCAAAACGATAGCCATCATCTCATCGAAAGACAGGGACAACTTCGCCTATATCAAGTGGTATCAGATTTCCAGGTTGCTCAGTGAGATTTTATCAGTTTTCGTAGTTTAGATCGCATCTGTTTCTTCATACCTTTAGTCCACGAAAAAGCCAAAAAAAATTAGGGTTAGATCATCATATCCGAACCAATCTGAGCCTTTGCATAGTCTTTTCAGTATTTTGCTTTGTTGAATTTGCGGTTACATCGTCGTGTCGAGTTGCTGGTCTTAGTGTCTAGTCCTTTAGATCTTTGGAGGAACATTTGGAACATTTATGTGCTGTTTTTACTGCGCTACGTGATGCACGTTTGTTTGGTAACCTTGGGAAGTGCACCTTTTGCACCGACCGAGTATCTTTTCTTGGCTATGTTGTTACTCCACAGGGAATTGAAGTTGATAAAGCCAAGATTGAAGCTATTGAGAGTTGGCCGCAGCCCAAAACGGTCACACAAGTAAGGAGTTTTCTTGGCCTCGCTGGTTTCTATAGGCGTTTTGTGAGAGATTTCAGCACCATTGCTGCGCCTCTCAATGAGCTTACAAAGAAGGACGTGCCTTTTTCTTGGGGTACCGCACAGGAAGAAGCCTTCACGGTCTTGAAAGATAAGTTAACACATGCTCCTTTACTCTAACTTCCTGATTTTAATAAGACTTTCGAGCTTGAACGTGATGCTAGTTGATAGAGGCGAGGGTCCCGATCTTTCGATGAGATGATAACTATCGATTTGGTGGAGAAGACTTTGACGATCCGACTATGAACGTGCACGACGTTGCGCCTTAGCAATCGCTAAACCAATCTCCAAGAGGTTATTGACCACGCCGGAGCACGATCAACCTGACCACGAAGGTCTATTCCTGCAAGCAATCAAAGAACAAGCAAGAATATGATAATGCAATCTGAATATTGCGAATATATATGAAGTATTGATAAGGGTGGGGTTCCGAAAGCGGTCTTGGTCTGGTCGTTGGACACAAACGAAGTACACGAAGTTGTAATGGCTAACTTTTAACTAAACAAAACCCAAAGGAAAAGCTACTAGATTGATCTACTTATATAGGAGCAAGGGGTGGTGGCCAAGGAGGTGGGAGGACGTCCCAAGACACCCTAAAACAAACCCTAGGTCGTACAAGGCCCATGGGCCCTAGTGGAGGTGATGCAACACCTTTGGACTTGTAGTTTGACTCGGATTCTGATGCAACGTCAGATTGTTTTGTCGATAACTTCGCGATCCGGAGGAATTTTAAGGCGATTCCAACTGTGCGGGAACGCATATGAAATCTAGTTTCCATCAAAAAAATAATCACCCAATTCCGAGTCCGTATGAAAAAGTTGTTTCGTTTTGAGACAGGTGTGTCTGTGCAGTCCGAATCTGAGTCCAGAACGTGAGAGACTTGGACTCTATCTTCTCTTGGGCTAAAAGTGACGTGAGAGAACTTCTTGAACAACACCTAATTGTTTCCTTTGACATTAGCGGACCTCTTGAATAGCACCCAACCATTTCCTCTTTCTTTGTCATCACACGTGGTTCATACAAGTGTTCGACCATTCTGCGTTTAGGCATAAAATAAAAATAGGTGAAGTATTTTTGTTCCGGATAACATAAATAAATTATTGCATAATTATTATAAGAAATCACCTTACAAATATGCATGTATGCAACATTTTTGGTCGTATCCAAGGTAGTCATGTCCTCATCATCCTCCCCTTTTTGAAAACAAAGCCGTCCTCGGCGTTGCTTAATCTTAAATGTGGCTACCAAAAGAGAAAAGGCATACACATTGTATATGTATATGTCATCCATTTTTATTGTTCTCAGTTGTGACACATGTGACATATATATACAAGGGCACTCATCACATGTCATGAAATATAAAGCCAAAAGATTATGACAAGAAGTAGAAGGCATCACAATATTGCAACTCAGTTTCCACATATAAGTGAAGTCCTTATTCATATCAAAAGATTCATGATGTTCATCGTTAAACCATCCCAATATTGGTAAATAAGCGTGAATCGTTTCCAATATAGATGCTACAACATGCTTAAATAAGCAAACATGCAACATGTCATTTGACACAGAATTATCACCAAGATTGGAGGTCATATCAAAATGATTAAACACCGGCAGAATTATTTTCAAACATATTTGACCCAAATTAGATTTATTTACTGATTCACACGGTTCTTGCTCATCAATAGTTAATTCAATGGGTGCACTCACAATTGTTGATATTGTAGTTATTTGATCACATGAGGAAGTATAATCATGAACATAGTCCTCTAAAATAGGTGGTGTGATCAAAGTAATGGGTAGCTCATCATAGGGTACAGTGGAAGTGACAAGGCATTCATCATACTCATGTGGAGGTGGAAGATCAATACCTTTGGCATTACCTCTTATGATCAACTCAGATGATGTAGGCACTCTCGGTGGTGACGTGTTACATGGTGAAGGCGATGTAGCCCTCACAAGATTTGATGTGGTTGTCACAGTATGCCTAGTAGTTGAAGGAACAACGGTATCAACTCTTGGAATGTGCACCTTGCGCTCTATTTCCTTTTGGGCAATACGTTGATTTATTTCCTGTTCAGCTTTGGAAGCAAGACGAAACAAACGATCCATAGAATAACACTTTTCATGAATTAGTATCTCCTGAATATCAAGGTTTAATCCTTCCCAAAATCTATCCATAAAATCTTCGTCACTTTCTTCTAATGAGGAATGCAACAAGGTCATTTGTAAATCATCATAATATTTCATTACGGTGTCACTACCTTGTTTCAAATATTGTAACTTTTTAAGCTTGTCACGAGTATAATAAGCAGGAACGAACGTGTGTCTCATGGCAAGTTTCAAATCATCCCAAGTAATAGGTATAATATCTTTGTGTAACCGACAATATTCGCTCCACCAAACTAAAGCATAACCACTGAAAGAACCAACTGCGACCTTAACTTTCTTATGTGCAGTAAAATTATGGGATTCAAATATTTCATTTATTTCAAACTCCCACTCGATATATAAAGCAGGTCTAAATCGGCCATTAAATGGAGGTATAGAAACATTAACCTCATCATGTGCATTTGGATCTCTTTGCATCTCTCGTATCGGTTTTTGTGGTGGCACGTCTCCCACGATCGAAGAAGCCCATGAATTGACAACCCTGGATCCTGTCATGACTAGTAGAAACAAGAAACAAAGATCCAAGTATATTGTTCCTATGAACTACTGGGATGTGGTGGTAAAATGCTCAGAATAAAGCAAATATCAATGTCTTACAAATTCTTATCATGCAGCAGGTGGCGACCGGCAACCGACGGTGTCAATCTCTCTGAAGATTGGGTAAAGCGATTACCAGGTGAACGTATGTATACACGATGTAGAAATATGTGGAGCTTGGAAGGCTTAATATATGGTAGCAAAAGATTAGCAATAATCAATTCAGAGATGCAATATTGAATAAACGCTCAACGACGGTAATGTGCTGGTCCTAGGCTATACTGTACTAGAGACGCGAGCCTAGAACACTAATGGAGTCACGGCGTAGGACAAATAGCAGCAAGGTATGATATGAATTAGCTCTCGACAGCAAGATATAAGTGAAGATCACAATAGCAGTAAAGACAATGATGATAAATGATCGACATGCAAGATATACAAAATTCTCTCTGCAGCTTTCCTCTAGAAAATATTATGTGAAATTTCTGATATTTTTTCTCAAGAATGCTACTAACTCAAGCTTTCGTATGCAAAAAAGAATCACTCAATTCCGAGTTCGTATGAGGAAGAGACGCTTGTTTTACTGAACACTGCGCAAAACAGATTTCAATCCGAATTCACATACGGGATTGAGTCTAGGTAGATCCGAAATTTGTTTTTTTATCTTCTCTCTATTTATTTTTCTTCTCTTTTTTCTCACTTTTTTTTTGCTTTTTGCTTTTTTATTTTTTTTTCTCTCTCACTTTTTTTCTCTCAACCAAATAAGAAGCAGATTGGATCAAGCATAGATGTGAATGACCTCAAGTATGATAATGACAATGAACAATGGGTAGCATGTGATGAAAATTGATAGATGGTAGTGGGTGATAATGAAAGGGATGACAGTGGCGTGGTGGCGGTATATGGCAGCAGAGATGAAGATGGTGCGATGCCGGCGTGACAAGTTGTGAATAGAACTCGAAACTCTAAAAGACTAGACGCTAAGACCAGCAACTTGACACGACGATGCAACCGATAATTCAACTATGCAAGCACTGAAAAGAAAATTGCAAAGTCTCAGACTGGCTTGGAGTAAAGATGAATAGATCTAACTTTTTTTTCTGGCTTTTTCTTGGGCAATAGGTAAGAAAAATAAATCTAATCTACGAATAACTGGAAATTCTCACCGAGCAACCTGAAAACTGATACCACTTGATAGAGGCGAGGGTCCCGATCTTTCGATGAGATGATAACTATCGATTTGGTGGAGAAGACTTTGACGATCCGACTACGAACGTGCACGACGTTGCGCCTTAGCAATCGCTAAACCAATCTCCAAGAGGTTATTGACCACGCCGGAGCACGATCAACCTGACCACGAAGGTCTATTCCTGCAAGCAATCAAAGAACAAGCAAGAATATGATAATGCAATCTGAATATTGCGAATATATATGAAGTATTGATAAGGATGGGGTTCCGAAAGCGGTCTTGGTCTGGTCGTTGGACACAAACGAAGTACACGAAGTTGCAATGGCTAACTTTTAACTAAACAAAACCCAAAGGAAAAGCTACTAGATTGATCTACTTATATAGGAGCAAGGGGTGGTGGCCAAGGAGGGGGGAGGACGTCCCAAGACACCCTAAAACAAACCCTAGGTCGTACAAGGCCCATGGGCCCTAGTGGAGGTGATGCAACACCTTTGGACTTGTAGTTTGACTCGGATTCTGATGCAACGTCAGATTGTATTGTCGATAACTTCGCGATCCGGAGGAATTTTAAGGTGATTCCAACTGTGCTGGAACGCATATGAAATCTAGTTTCCATCAAAAAAATAATCACCCAATTCCGAGTCCGTATGAAAAAGTTGTTTCGTTTTGAGACAGGTGTGTCTGTGCAGTCCGAATCTGAGTCCAGAACGTGAGAGACTTGGACTCTATCTTCTCTTGGGCTAAAAGTGACGTGAGAGAACTTCTTGAACAACACCTAATTGTTTCCTTTGACATTAGAGGACCTCTTGAATAGCACCCAACCATTTCCTCTTTCTTTGTCATCACACGTGGTTCATACAAGTGTTCGACCATTCTGCGTTTAGGCATAAAATAAAAATAGGTGAAGTATTTTTGTTCCGGATAACATAAATAAATTATTGCATAATTATTATAAGAAATCACCTTACAAATATGCATGTATGCAACATTTTTGGTCGTATCCAAGGTAGTCATGTCCTCATCACTAGTGGAATTGGGTTAGGAGGTGTGTTATTACAAGATGGTAAACCTGTTGCGTACTTTTCTGAAAAATTAAGTGGGCCTAGTCTGAATTATTCTACTTATGATAAGGAATTATATGCTCTTGTTCGGACTTTGGAAACATGGCAACATTATTTATGGCCCAAAGAATTTGTTATACATTCTGATCATGAATCTTTGAAACATATTAAAAGTCAAGCAAAACTGAACCGTAGACATGCTAAATGGGTTGAATTCATTGAGACTTTCCCTTATGTCATTAAACACAAGAAGGGTAAAGAAAATGTTATTGCCGATGCTTTGTCTCGTCGTTATACTATGCTTTCACAACTTGACTTTAAAATATTTGGTTTGGAGACCATCAAAGATCAATATGTGCATGATGTTGAATTTAGAGACGTGTTACAGAATTGTAAAGAAGGGAGAACATGGAACAAGTTCGTTATTAATGATGGATTTGTGTTCCGTGCTAACAAGCTATGCATTCCAGCTAGCTCCGTTCGACTTTTGTTGTTATAGGAGGCGCACGGAGGAGGATTAATGGGACACTTTGGCGTGAAGAAGACGGAGGACGTACTTTCTACACATTTCTTTTGGCCAAAGATGAGACGGGATGTTGAGCGTTTTGTTGCTCGCTGCACTACATGTCAAAAAGCTAAGTCACGACTCAATCCTCATGGTTTATATATGCCTTTGCCTGTACCTAGTGTTCCTTGGGAGGATATATCTATTGACTTTGTTTTAGGTTTACCTCGAACAAAGAAGGGGAGGGATAGCATATTTGTTGTCGTGGGTAGATTTTCCAAAATGGCACACTTTATACCATGTCATAAAAGTGATGATGCTGCTCATGTTGCTGATTTGTTCTTTCGTGTAATTATACGATTGCATGGTGTACCAAATACAATTGTTTCAGATCGTGATGCTAAATTTCTTAGCCATTTTTGGAGATGTTTATGGGCTAAGTTGGGGACTAAACTACTTTTTAGTACTACATGTCATCCCCAAACTGATGGCCAAACTGAAGTAGTCAATAGATCATTGTCTACTATGCTTAGGGCTGTTTTGAAGAATAACCTGAAAATGTGGGAAGAATGCTTGCCTCATATTGAATTTGCTTATAATCGTTCGCTACATTCTACCACTAAGATGTGCCCTTTTGAAGTTGTGTATGGTTTCTTACCTCGTGCACCTATTGATTTGTTGCCTCTTCCATCTTCGGAGAAGGTTAATTTTGATGCTAAAGAACGTGCTGAATTGATATTAAAGATGCATGAGTTAACGAAGGAAAACATTGAGCGTATGAATGCTAAATACAAAATTGTGGGAGATAAGGGTAGAAAACATGTTGTCTTTGCACCTGGAGATCTTGTTTGGTTACATTTGCATAAGGATAGATTTCCTGATTTGCGCAAGTCAAAGCTAATGCCACGTGCTGATGGTCCTTTTAAGGTGTTAGAGAAAATAAATGATAATGCGTATAAACTTGAGCTGCCTGTAGAGTTTGGGGTTAGCCCCACTTTTAACATTGCAGATTTGAAGCCTTATTTGGGTGAGGAAGATGAGCTTCCGTCGAGGACGACTTCATTTCAAGAAGGGGAGGATGATGAGGACATCCCTACTAATGCTACACCCACAACTCTCACTGCTATACATACAGGACCAATTACTAGAGCTCGCGCACATCAATTGAATTACCAGGTACTTTCGTTTCTTGCAAATCCTTCTAATGTTCAGGAACATATGATGCTGCCTAAATTAGATACTTTTGTTTTACTTGTGAATGAAGGACCTGGCATGGAGAAGAAGGATGACCATTGGAGCGGGATCAAGCATGAAGAAGAAGGTGCGCGCGCGGGAAAGAACAATGGAGCTTCCAGTGATGATTTTCGCACTTTGAAGCCACCATAATGGGAGCAAGAAGCCTTGGACGAAATATGCATGATGCCACTTTATAAAATTCGTCCCTAGGCTAATATAGGTGTTGCGCCACCTTATTTTTGGGCCAGGCCCATATAATTTCGAAATACCATATTATAGGCTATTTTTAGAGTCCGTATGTATGGGGAAACTGAGTTAGGGTCGGTTTCGGACCCCTCCTCCAAGGGGCCACGAAATTCCCCTCTATTCCCCCATATATACAGCCCTTAGGGCGTCGTTTTAGGTTTGGGTTTTGTTTAGATTATAAGTTTGCCATAGCTGCAACTTCGCGTTCTTCGTTTGTGTTCCACGACCAGACAAAGGCGTCCCAGAACCCCACTTCATCAATAAATCTTTCCTCTTATATTCGCAATATCCAGATTGCAATCTTAGTTTCTTGCTTGTTCTTCGTTTGCGTGCAGGAAACAGACCCTCATGGTCAGGTTGATCGTGCTCCGGCGTGGTCAATAACCTCTCGGAGTTGGTTTAGCGATTGCTAAGGCGCAGCGTCATCACACGTTCGTAGTCGAATCGTCAAAGTCTACTCCACCAAAACGATAGCCATCATCTCATCGAAAGACAGGGACAACTTCGCCTCTATCAAAGACCACGACCACGAGCCCCATAGGACAGATGTCATCGTCGAGCCCACCACTACATCACCAATAGACCACCATTGGACAGGGCGCGGATGTACTCCTGTCCCCCTTCAAATTTGGCCATTGTGGGATCCCTTCCCGCCATTGTGATAAGGGAAGAGGACCCAGGGCCCCACTATAAGTAGAAGCTTGGCCGCACCGTAGAAGGGGGAGATCCAACACTTAGCCACTCATCACACCACCGCAAGGGAGAGAGCCAAGAACACTTCTTGGTCCCCCTCGCGAGGCTCAAGCTCATTGTACTAGTTAATCCACCAAAACCTCCACGAGAGGCAATCTACCAAAGCAGGAGTAGGGTATTACGCTTCAAAGTGGCCTGAACCTGGGAAGCTAGGTTAGGTGAGGCCGCAGGGAATCTTCACACACGCCCCTGTGTTCGAATCTTGGGGGTTTTGCGGAGCCCGAAATCCGACAACATAGATGACAAACCCGGTCACTGGCATTTTCTTTTATTGTGATAACATTGCCATGCTTCCATTGCATAATTTGCGCAATTGTTCTCGTATGCCATTCCATGATCACCATGATTTGGAAATGCATTCTTTTGGATGTTGTTCATATTCTCCATCCTAAGCTTCCGTTATTGCACATGAGGAGACCCCCATAGTTTCCTCATACATATTGGAAGATTTTGATCCATCCTATTCATTGCATGATTCCAATAATTGTGTGCATAATATACCTGTCATTGATATGAATGATATGCTTGTACCACATACTTGCGACAATTTTCATCCCAATCACGTTGAGCATAATAACTATCATTGCATGATGGATGAAATATTCATATACCATACCTCAAATTTCTATGAGCATTGCTCCTCTTGTGCTAACTCTCATGTGCACGTACATATCATGATGGATTATGTGTACATTTACCACACACACACTTTGTTTTGTGTGTCTCCTTCTTGTGTAGTTACACATGATTCTTCGTCGACCTCGCAAGCGCATGAGTTGACGAAACGAGCTCTAGAGAGAAATGACGACGTGCGCCACCATGGAGTGCTTACCCCCATCCACCCTCTTTGTGCAAATACTTTTCCCCTTTCTTCTACATGTCTCTCACATGGCTATGGAGTTTTGCTCATTACACTTATTATGCCCATATTTCCATGTTCACTTTGCATGACATGCTCATTTCCATGTCCTTACCTTGCATTTGCGACCGATGCCTTGCATCTTACATGTTACTCGATTCTCATATTCCTACGTGTATTTGCAAGCTTGGTGGAGGATTTACTTGTTATTGTCATGTTTGCTTGATAAACCATGACTATGATGATATATTGATCATACTTTGCTTCCTTGCTTCCGATATGTCATGCGCATTGTCTATGCCTATCATTTACTCACATGACATGATTTCCATGATTTCCTCTAGTATGTTGCATCTTCGCACTACTAGCTACCATACCATGATCACTAAGCTTGTTTATGTTGCATCGCCAATGATTCACACTTGCTCGCTACATGTGGTTGATGACAACCATTGCCATGCTTTGCACATGATTGATATTGTACCTTGTCATATGTCTCCATATGTTGCCTCTCTCAAGCTAGATTTGCCACGTATTGAGTGCAACAATGCTATTGATCTTGGCAATGAGATTCCCCCCATAGCTTTCCCACATATATGTGGAGATTTTGACATCTTTCATGTGAAGCATGATTTCCCTCCTTTGTACCATATGCTTAGCGCCATGAATATAGCCATTGTTGCATCATATTGTGCATGCACTTTTGATCCTAATGGTTATGTGCAAGAGAAGAAAACCATCATGATGGATAATGTATTTATCTACCATGCACATACCTTCTTTTATTTTGTTTGTGCATGTGTAGGATACTTGTACAACATGTCAACTTCCACTTCACGTGAGTTGGCGATTTGAGATCTTGAGAGCGAGCCTTGCTACACCAACCTGTTTCTCCATCGCACTTGCTAGCGCATCGACATTGTGAAGGAAGCACAAGGACAAGTTTTCAAGGTGACATCCTTCTTGAGCATGGATATTGTCGATCATCCTATTTGTGTTGCTTGTACCATGCCATATATTGGTTATCTTGGACCACATATTTGCACACATGATAGAGATATTGTTTCCACTCATGATTGCCACATTGCCATGCCTCATGACATATATACCTTGTGTGTTGCATCCGACTTGTGGTTTACTTTCTCTTATCATATGCTTGGTTGCAACAATGTCATTTCTTTACATATGCTATGCCTTATTGCTTGCTACATGCTTGACTTGATTTCCTTACACATGATGACCAATTTCTCTTTATATTGTGTTGAGTGCCACACTATCTTCACTACACCATATTCACATTATGCTTGGATTGCCTTGCACTTTGGCTTATCCATGTGTTTAGACACTTCATATTACGCGGTGTTGTGAATGATTCCTATGCCTACCGTAGAGCTTTCATTGACTGCTTTGTGCATGATTGCTATGACCATGGGGTAGATGATTGTTATATTGTCACACATATTTGCATCCTTGCCTCACCTTTGAATACTTGTTTCCATGATTGCATTGCTTGAGCTCAATTTCTATGCTTACATGCCATGCCACAATCCCTTGTCACACCATATGTTATGCATGCTGACAACACTTGTATGGTGATTCACCACTTGAATGCTTGGTTTTGCACTAACGCTAACCACATTTGTTTTTCCAAGTGTTTGTCGCATTTTCTTCTTTTGAAGGAATTACTAGACAATGAGACATTGGAGAGTGCCCCTTTAGAGCTTGATGAAGATGGCCGCTTGGTGATTGTCCACCTCTACACCACGTCACCATCTCCTTCATATGGTGATTTGGATCTTTATCCGAAGACGGATCTTTCCCAAGGGGGAGGGTATGATGCAGAGCATCCTATGGATATCACCATGACAAGAGTCACTTTGGAAAGTGACACATGTGACTTCTACTTCACATGCATAAAGGTGAATCATCTCCTTTACACATGTTCACTTGACCCCTTCGTGGATGGTATACTACTTGACACTCCTCTCATGTACAAGCATAGGTACTATCGGCGCTTCATGAAGGAGGGAGAGGAGTGCCAGCACCTACTTACGACTACACCATTCGCGAGGGAAGCTTGGAAGAGAAGGAATAAGAAGCGAGGACAAGACTCTGGAAGTCCCGGACCTTCCGGACTTCCCGAAACCTTCGGACGCCGGACCTTCCAGCTGTCCGGACCTTCCAGCCTCCGACGACTAGAGCAGCTCCCAAACGTGCCAACTCTTTGGATAGCCCAGACAAGCTCGGAACCTCTGGAGCCCGGAACTTCCGGCCATCCCCGGAACTTCCATCCCTGCCTGCACGCAGAGACTTGTGCTGCCGCCCGTGTACCTCTTTTGCCCCTCACTTACCCCTTCGTGGCTTACACTATATATACTCCTATCGCACCTCCATTCTAGGGTTAGCAAAGTGATAGCTCATAGTTAGTTGGGCTTTGCTCCTTCCTCTACCTCTCCCATGGAGATCGAGACCTCCACCAGAGAAGATCCCTAGAGGATGTAGAGACCCCTTTTGAAGGAAA
Organism: Hordeum marinum; assembly: GCA_022496015.1. Classification (NCBI taxonomy): domain Eukaryota; kingdom Viridiplantae; phylum Streptophyta; class Magnoliopsida; order Poales; family Poaceae; genus Hordeum; species Hordeum marinum. The sequence goes on from CM039676.1 coordinate 148,635,598, forward strand.
ATCCGTCTACGGATTCCAAGGACCATCTCTCCTAGAGATTTGGATGAACTACCCATGTATCCTTATTTCCATTGTTGTTCTTGGATCTTGATGCACCTCATGTATTGCTTGTGATTGGAGGAGTACTTGGTGTGGATCTTGTCCAATAGAGTGTTTTCCCCTTCAATTTCTCCACATTTTCTCCTCGTGTTGTTCTTGTTCTTCCTCGAATCCACCTCCAATTCGTGAAGATCGGGCCACCCTCGGGTTTGCCATGTATCACCACCATATCCCACTTGCAAGATAAACACTCAAAATAGACCCACACTTCCCATATCCAAATTTCTGATAGAGAACCACCTAACCTTGTTTTGAGGTCAAGATCATCCACACCAACCATACGGATCTTGATTTCTAGCCTCCCCAAGTTGCTTTCTACCCAATCAATCTCTTCTACCCAAGTCAAATCTGTGAGAGAGTGATTGAGTGTTGAGGATACTATCATTTGAAACACAAGAGCAAGGATTTTATCGTTACTATCAAACCTATTACCTTTTGGAGGGTGGTGTCTCCTAGATTGGTTAGGTGTCACTTGGGAGCCTTCTACTTAGTGTTGTGGAGTTGAACCAAGAAGTTTGTAAGGGCAAGGAGATCGCCTAATTCGTGAAGATCTACCCCGAGATAGGCTAGTCCTCCATGGACGTAGGCCATCATGGTATATACAAGGTTGCTTCTTCGTGGAACCCTTCGTGGGTAGAGCCCTCCGTGGACTCTCACGATGGTTACCCTACGTGGGTTGAAGTCTCCATAAATGTGGATGTACGATAGTGCCCATTCTCGATGGGGAGTACTATAGTCAATGGAAACATGAGATGCTTGAGCTATTCAATGAATTCCATTTGAGCAAGTATGTTAAGAACCCCTATGTACCTCCCATTGATCCCTTACATCCCACACGTGAATAGGAAATTGACATGCTTCGCAATCTTAGGACAGTTAATCTCATTATCAAAGGATAGTGATAGGGGCGAAGTTGTCCCTGTCTTTCGATGAGATGGTGGCTATCGTTTTTGGTGGAGTAGACTTTGACGATCCGACTACGAACGTGTGAGCCGTCGCGCCTTAGCAATCGCTAAACCAACTCTGAGAGGTTATTGACCACGCCGGAGCACGATCAACCTGACCACGAGGGTCTATTTCCTGCACGCAAACGAAGAACAAGCAAGAAACTAAGATTGCAATCTGGATATTGCGAATATAAGAGGAAAACTTTATTGATGAAGTGGGGTTCTGTGACGCCTTTGTCTGGTCGTGGAACACAAACGAAGAACGCGAAGTTGCTGCTATGGCAAACTTGTAATCCAAACAAAACCCAACCCTAAAACGAAGCCCTAAGGGCTGTATATATGGGGGAATAGAAGGGAATTTCGTGGCCCCTTGGAGGAGGGGTCCGAAACCGACCCTAAGTCAGTTTCCCCATATATACGGACTCTAAAAACAGCCTAAAATATGGTATTTCGAAATTACATGGGCCTGGCCCAAAAATAAGGTGGCGCAGCACCTATATTAGCCTATGGACGAATTTTATAAAGTGGCATCATGCATATTTCGTCCAAGGCTTCCCGCTCCCATTATGGTGGCTTCAATGTGCGAAAATCATCACTGGAAGCTCCATTGTTCTTCCCCGCACGCGCACCTTCTCCTCCATGCTTGATCCCGCTCCAATGGTCATCCTTCTTATCCATGCTAGGTCCTTCATTCATAAGTAAAACAAAAGTATCCAATTTAGGCAGCATCATATGTTCATGAATATTAGAAGGATTTCCAAGAAACGAAAGTACCTGGTAATTCAATTGACGTGCGCGAGCTCTAGTAATTGGTACTGTATGTATAGCAGTCGGGGTGGGTGTAACATTAGTAGGGATGTCCTCATCATCCTCCCCTTCTTGAACTGACGTCGTCCTCGACGGAAGCTCATCTTCCTCACCCAAATAAGGCTTCAAATCTGCAATGTTAAAAGTGGGGCTAACCCCAAACTCTGCAGGCAGCTCAAGTTTATATGCATTATCATTTACTTTCTCTAACACCTTAAAAGGACCATCAGCAATTGGCATTAGCTTTGACTTGCGCAAATCAGGAAATCTATCCTTACGCAAATGTAACCAAACAAGATCTCCAGGTGCAAAGACAACATGTTTTCTACCCTTATCTCCAGCAAGTTTGTATTTAGCATTCATATGCTCAATGTTTTCCTTAGTTAACTCATGAATCTTTAATATCAATTCAGCACGTTCTTTAGCATCAAAATTAACCTTCTTCGAAGACGGAAGAGGCAACAAATCAATAGGTGCACGAGGTAAGAAACCATACACAACTTCAAAAGGGCACATCTTAGTGGTAGAATGTAGCGAACGATTATAAGCAAATTCAATATGAGGCAAGCATTCTTCCCACATTTTCAGGTTATTCTTCAAAACAGCCCTAAGCATAGTAGACAATGATCTATTGACTACTTCAGTTTGGCCATCAGTTTGGGGGTGACATGTAGTACTAAAAAGCAGTTTAGTCCCCAATTTAGCCCATAAACATCTCCAAAAGTGGCTAAGAAATTTAGCATCACGATCGGAAACAATTGTATTTGGCACACCATGCAACCGAATAATTTCACGAAAGAACAAATCAGCAACATGAGCAGCAGCATCACTTTTATGACATGGTATAAAGTGTGCCATTTTAGAAAATCTATCCACGACAACAAATATGCTATCCCTCCCCTTCTTTGTTCGAGGTAAACCTAAAACAAAGTCCATAGATATATCCTCCCAAGGAACACTAGGTACAGGTAAAGGCATATATAAACCATGAGGATTGAGTCGTGACTTAGCTTTTTGACATGTAGTGCAGCGAGCAACAAAACGCTCAACATCCCGTCTCATCTTTGGCCAAAAGAAATGTGTAGCGAGTACGTCCTCCGTCTTCTTCACGCCAAAGTGTCCCATTAATCCTCCTCCGTGCGCCTCCTGTAACAACAAAAGACGAACGGAGCTAGCTGGAATGCATAGCTTGTTAGCACGAAACACAAATCCATTATTAATAACGAACTTGTTCCATGTTCTCCCTTCTTTACAATTCTGCAACACGTCTCTAAATTCAGCATCATGCACATATTGATCTTTGATGGTCTCCAAACCAAATATTTTAAAGTCAAGTTGTGAAAGCATAGTATAACGACGAGACAAAGCATCAGCAATAACATTGTCTTTACCCTTCTTGTGCTTAATGACATAAGGGAAAGTCTCAATGAATTCAACCCATTTAGCATGTCTACGGTTCAGTTTTGCTTGACTTTTAATATGTTTCAAAGATTCATGATCAGAATGTATAACAAATTCTTTGGGCCATAAATAATGTTGCCATGTTTCCAAAGTCCGAACAAGAGCATATAATTCCTTATCATAAGTAGAATAATTCAGACTAGGCCCACTTAATTTTTCAGAAAAGTACGCAACAGGTTTACCATCTTGTAGTAACACACCTCCTAACCCAATTCCACTAGCATCACATTCAAGCTCGAAAGTCTTATTAAAATCAGGAAGTTGGAGTAAAGGAGCATGTGTTAACTTATCTTTCAAGCCCGTGAAGGCTTCTTCCTGTGCGGTACCCCAAGAAAAAGGCACGTCCTTCTTTGTAAGCTCATTGAGAGGCGCAGCAATGGTGCTGAAATCTCTCACAAAACGCCTATAGAAACCAGCGAGGCCAAGAAAACTCCTTACTTGTGTGACCGTTTTGGGCTGCGGCCAACTCTCAATAGCTTCAATCTTGGCTGTATCAACTTCAATTCCCTGTGGAGTAACAACATAGCCAAGAAAAGATACTCGGTCGGTGCAAAAGGTGCACTTCCCAAGGTTACCAAACAAACGTGCATCACGTAGCGCAGTAAAAACAGCACGTAAATGTTCCAAATGTTCCTCCAAAGATCTACTAAAAATCAATATATCATCAAAATAGACTACCACAAATCGTCCAATGAAAGCACGTAAAACCTCGTTCATTAATCTCATGAAAGTGCTAGGTGCATTAGTTAACCCAAAAGGCATGACTAGCCACTCATATAATCCAAACTTAGTTTTAAATGCTGTTTTCCATTCATCGCCCAATTTCATACGAATTTGATGGTATCCACTACGCAAATCAACTTTGGAGAAAATTGTAGAGCCACTTAATTCATCAAGCATATCATCTAGTCTAGGAATAGGATGACGATAACGAATAGTAATATTATTAATGCCTCTACAATCCACACACATGCGCGATGTACCATCCTTTTTAGGCACTAGAATAATAGGAACAGCACAAGGACTAAGGGATTCACGTATATAACCTTTGTCAAGCAGCTCCTGTACTTGACGCATAATCTCCTTTGTCTCCTCTGGATTGGTACGGTAGGGCGCACGGTTGGGTAGGGATGCACCGGGAATTAAGTCAATCTGATGCTCAATCCCGCGAATAGGCGGTAATCCCGGTGGCACGTCTTGTGGAAAGACATCAGCGAACTCCTGCAAAATGTTAATGACAGCAGGAGGCAAAGAGGGAGGCATGTCCTCGAATGAAAATAATACCTCTTTACATACAAAAGCATAGCAAACATATGTCGCAACATCCAAATCATTAATATCAGATTTAGTAGCAAGTAAACATCCACTCTTCAATTTTATTTCGGATGCAACAGTAGATGATGGTTTATTATGCTTATGGTGTTGCTCAAATTCCTGTGCTACAATCTGATTTTCACTCTTATTTTTCTCCTGTTTTGCTTTACTAGCTCTAGCAATGTCATCTTTCATAATATGTTCGGGAGACATAGGAAGCAAAGTGATATTATGATCCTTATGAACAAGAGTATACTGATTTGTCCTACCATGGTGTACAGAATTTTTATCAAACTGCCATGGTCTACCAAGTAAAACAGAACATGCTTGCATGGGTACCACATCACAATCCACATAATCAGAATATGTAGCAATGCTAAAATGCACACGAACAGTACGAGTTACCTTAACCTTGCCACTATTGTTGAACCATTGGATGTAATAAGGATGAGGATGTGGTCTGGTGGATAGAGACAGCTTCTCCACCATCTCCATGCTAGCCAAGTTATTGCAACTCCCTCCATCGATGATGATGCGAACAGAACGCTCTTTCACAACTCCCTTTGTGTGGAACAAGTTGTGCCTCTGATTTTGCTCAGCGTGTGTAACCTGCACACTGAGAACACGTTGAGCAACTAAACTTTCATACCTGTCAGCGTAATCAGCAGCCATGTATTGTGTTTCTGGTTCTGCATCCTCGCCACCCTGTTCGTCACTTGCAATAAGTGCCAAAGTCTCCTCATCATAATCACTAGCGGACGCATATCCACCATCCTCAGTAACAATCATTACACGCTTGGAAGGGCATTCTCTCGCATAGTGACCTCCACCCTTGCAACGACGACATATAACCTCATGTGTTTGCCCTGTGGATGCAATAGATGAAGAAGAACTCTGTGCAGGCCCAAAAGGTGTGCTCTTCGCAGAGGGTGCAGTAGGAGCCTGTTTCCTGGTATCGCGATTAGAGTTGGAGGTTGAAGGAGGTGGTGTTGCAGCAGGACGTGCGGAAGTAGAGGAGGTACGTGGCGTCCATGATGAAGTACGGCCTGCAAAATTAGTATTTCTCGCCATTGCCTGTCGATCCTGCACTTCACGTTCAGCTTTGCAAGCAAGATGAAATAAACGAGTGATAGTGTTATACTCCTTATACTCTAGAATAGTCTGAATCTCTCTATTTAATCCACCCATAAAACGTGCAAGCATAGCTTCATTCTCCTCAACAATACCACATCTAATCATACCAGTTTGTAATTCCTGATAATATTCTTCTACAGAATTTTTTCCTTGTCTTAAACGCTGCAAATTTTGAAGCAATTCACGTTGATAATAAGGTGGCACCCAACGATTTCGCATAGCAGTTTTCAAAGCAGCCCAAGTAGTTGGAATATTATCAGGGTGTATTCTACAATGTTCTGACCACCAAACACAAGCAAAACTAGTGAATGAACAAACAGCAGCAGCAACACGTCGATCCTCTGGAAATTGTAAGCATGTAAAACGTTGTTCTGTTTCTAACTCCCATGTAAGATATATATCAGGAACATATCTACCCTCAAATGTCGGAATATTCAATTTAAGTTTAGGGAGATGGTCATGATCCCGTACCTGCGGGGGTGGTGCAGCCCTACCGTTACGGTTGTAGCCATGTGGTCGACCTGGTGCGTATGGTGGTGGTTGCTCGTGGGGCGGATCTGGAGCAGCCTCTCCCTCATCATCGAAATCACCATCATAATCTTCAACCTGCTCAACGACAGTAGCCGCACGAGCCACCGAAGTAGCAGCAGTATCAACAGTACCAGGATGTTGGGCGTGGCCGAGAGGCACACGTCGCGCTCGTCGTTCGAAAGGAATAGGAACTGCAGCTGGTGGAGGTAGACGGGCAAGCACCTCATTGAACTTGGCGTCCATCTTGGTGTCGAATGTCTTCTCCAAACCATCTAGCTTCTCCATGGCCACTCCAAAGTTGTTCACGAAGTCCTGTACCTGCTCAGCCATCATTTGCTGAAATTTATCATAGAGCGCTTTGTTGGTCATGCTCTCCCAGTCGATCTCGTCATCGTGTGATCCTGGCATGGTTAGCAGAAATAGGAAACACACAATATGAAACCTACAGACTACTGGGACGTGGTGGTGGTGGTGGTGTGGCACAAATCCTTTAAGCGAATCTCAATTTCTTACCAGTTCTTACCCAGTAGCAGGCGGTGATCGGCAACCGTTGTAGCCAAAACTCTCAAAGCTTGGATAGAGCGATTGCCAGGTGGTGTCAAGCACACGGCGTAGAAGTATGTGGAGCTGGGATGGCTTATAATATGGTAGCAAAAAGGGTCAGCAATAATCAATTCAGAGATGCAAGGTTGAATAAACGCTCAACGACGGTACTGTGCTGGTCCTAGGCTAGACCGTGCTAGAGACGCGAGCCTAAAACACCAACAAAAGCACGACGATACACGTAAGCAAGGGAAAAGCACACTCGGAATTTTTTTCTTTTTTTTTCTTTTTTTTTCGGCGCCTCTTTTTTTTTCAAAAACTCACTACAATGGCGAGTGTCTCAAAACTCTTGCCACGTCGTATAAGCAAGATGGGCACGAATTTTTTCTTTTGGACTATTTTTTTTTCTGGAGCAATCCGGGGGCTGCGACGACCCAAAAATTTCGAAAAAAATCACTATGATAGCAAGTGTCTCAAAACGCTCCGGGGAACTTAAAATCAAGATAGGGAAAAAATATTTTCGGCCGAAATTTTTTTGGGCCAAAACGTGCTCTGCAAAGCGTGCCAGACTCTTTTTTTTTTCGACACCTGCGCAGGTAGCAAAACACGGATCCGAAATCAAAAGGATCTCGAAACTAAACCTAAAACGAACTGGACTTGGATTGGTGGAGGATTTGTGGTGGTATATATGGACACCAATGGATAGTGATGATGGATGATGAGATATGGCAGCGGCGATGATGGTGGTGGTATATGGCAACTATGAAGACGATGCGGTGGCGGCGTGACAACCTGTGAAAAGAACTCGAAACTCTAAAGGACTAGACACTAAGACCAGCAACTCGACACGACGATGTAACCGCCAATTCAACAAAGCAAAATACTGAAAAGAATATGCAAAGGCTCAGATTGGTTCGGATATGATGATCTAACCCTAATTTTTTTTGTGGCTTTTTCGTGGACTAAAGGTATGAAGAACAGATGCGATCTAAACTACAAAAACTGGTAAAATCTCACCGAGCAACCTGGAAATCTGATACCACTTGATAGGGGCGAAGTTGTCCCTGTCTTTCGATGAGATGGTGGCTATCGTTTTTGGTGGAGTAGACTTTGACGATCCGACTACGAACGTGTGAGCCGTCGCGCCTTAGCAATCGCTAAACCAACTCTGAGAGGTTATTGACCACGCCGGAGCACGATCAACCTGACCACGAGGGTCTATTTCCTGCACGCAAACGAAGAACAAGCAAGAAACTAAGATTGCAATCTGGATATTGCGAATATAAGAGGAAAACTTTATTGATGAAGTGGGGTTCTGTGACGCCTTTGTCTGGTCGTGGAACACAAACGAAGAACGCGAAGTTGCTGCTATGGCAAACTTGTAATCTAAACAAAACCCAACCCTAAAACGAAGCCCTAAGGGCTGTATATATGGGGGAATAGAAGGGAATTTCGTGGCCCCTTGGAGGAGGGGTCCGAAACTGACCCTAAGTCAGTTTCCCCATATATACGGACTCTAAAAAAAGCCTAAAATATGGTATTTCGAAATTACATGGGCCTGGCCCAAAAATAAGGTGGCGCAGCACCTATATTAGCCTATGGACGAATTTTATAAAGTGGCATCATGCATATTTCGTCCAAGGCTTCCCGCTCCCATTATGGTGGCTTCAATGTGCGAAAATCATCACTGGAAGCTCCATTGTTCTTCCCCGCACGCGCACCTTCTCCTCCATGCTTGATCCCGCTCCAATGGTCATCCTTCTTATCCATGCTAGGTCCTTCATTCATAAGTAAAACAAAAGTATCCAATTTAGGCAGCATCATATGTTCATGAATATTAGAAGGATTTCCAAGAAACGAAAGTACCTGGTAATTCAATTGACGTGCGCGAGCTCTGGTAATTGGTACTGTATGTATAGCAGTCGGGGTGGGTGTAACATTAGTAGGGATGTCCTCATCATCCTCCCCTTCTTGAACTGACGTCGTCCTCGACGGAAGCTCATCTTCCTCACCCAAATAAGGCTTCAAATCTGCAATGTTAAAAGTGGGGCTAACCCCAAACTCTGCAGGCAGCTCAAGTTTATATGCATTATCATTTACTTTCTCTAACACCTTAAAAGGACCATCAGCACGTGGCATTAGCTTTGACTTGCGCAAATCAGGAAATCTATCCTTACGCAAATGTAACCAAACAAGATCTCCAGGTGCAAAGACAAGATGTTTTCTACCCTTATCTCCAGCAAGTTTGTATTTAGCATTCATATGCTCAATGTTTTCCTTAGTTAACTCATGAATCTTTAATATCAATTCAGCACGTTCTTTAGCATCAAAATTAACCTTCTTCGAAGACGGAAGAAGCAACAAATCAATAGGTGCACGAGGTAAGAAACCATACACAACTTCAAAAGGGCACATCTTAGTGGTAGAATGTAGCGAACGATTATAAGCAAATTTAATATGAGGCAAGCATTCTTCCCACATTTTCAGGTTATTCTTCAAAACAGCCCTAAGCATAGTAGACAATGATCTATTGACTACTTCAGTTTGGCCATCAGTTTGGGGGTGACATGTAGTACTAAAAAGCAGTTTAGTCCCCAATTTAGCCCATAAACATCTCCAAAAGTGGCTAAGAAATTTAGCATCACGATCGGAAACAATTGTATTTGGCACACCATGCAACCGAATAATTTTACTAAAGAACAAATCAGCAACATGAGCAGCATCATCACTTTTATGACATGGTATAAAGTGTGCCATTTTAGAAAATCTATCCACGACAACAAATATGCTATCCCTCCCCTTCTTTGTTCGAGGTAAACCTAAAACAAAGTCCATAGATATATCCTCCCAAGGAACACTAGGTACAGGTAAAGGCATATATAAACCATGAGGATTGAGTCGTGACTTAGCTTTTTGACATGTAGTGCAGCGAGCAACAAAACGCTCAACATCCCGTCTCATCTTTGGCCAAAAGAAATGTGTAGCGAGTACGTCCTCCGTCTTCTTCACGCCAAAGTGTCCCATTGTTCTTCCCCGCACGCGCACCTTCTCCTCCATGCTTGATCCCGCTCCAATGGTCATCCTTCTTATCCATGCTAGGTCCTTCATTCATAAGTAAAACAAAAGTATCCAATTTAGGCAGCATCATATGTTCATGAATATTAGAAGGATTTCCAAGAAACGAAAGTACCTGGTAATTCAATTGACGTGCGCGAGCTCTAGTAATTGGTACTGTATGTATAGCAGTCGGGGTGGGTGTAACATTAGTAGGGATGTCCTCATCAGATAGCCTAGATTTGTGTTTATCAAATGAAGAATTTTGAATGTGCTTATAATTTGTGGAATGATTTGGAGAAACGATATCCAAGTTATTCATTGAGTAATCTTGATGAAATTCTTCATAAAGTCATTGCCTTTCACATAATGAAGCCTAGTGATCCTAACTTTGACAAATGCCTATTTGAGCTTCGCGGCCTCATGCGTGCTAAAGGAGATGTCACTACCATCAATAACTTATCTTTGAAACCCTCCGCATTCATAAACTTGAACATTGTCATTATCTCAATCCTAACGAATATCTTGCCTCTTATGACGAGGCTATCCCACTTGATGGTGACGATGTGGAACATGGCTACTATGAAGAAGATGAGTTATTCGATATCGAGTGTGAGAGGACTATGAAGAGTCTAAGTCTCATGGCAAACTTCGAAGATTACATGGTCGGAGGAAAGGAATGGATTCTCGATAGTGGATGCATTGATCATATGACCGGAGATAGAGACATGTTTCAAGAAATCACACCAAACCATGGACCGCGAAGGTATGTAACTTTTGGAGACAACTCCAAGGGTAAGGTACTTGGTCTTGGTAAGGTGGCCATATCTCATGATAGCTCTATTCAAAATGTCATGCTTGTTGAATCCCTTGGCTACAATCTTCTTTCCGTATCTAGACTTACTGACTTCGGTTTCAATGTGCTATTTACCAAAGTGGGTTGCCAAGTATTTCATCAAGATAATCATAGCATGGTATTTACCGGTTTTTGTAGAAGTGATCTATACATCGTTGATTTCACTAAGAGATCCAAACCTCGCACTTGTCTCATTGCAAAATCTTCTAAAGGTTGGATTTGGCATAGAAGGCTAGGACATGTTAGTATGCGTAATCTATACAAGCTCATCAAAGGTGATGATATACTTGGTGTTAAAGATGTTATCTTTGACAAAGATAGAATTTGTAGTGCTTGTCAAACCGGAAATCAAGTACGTGGATGTCATCCCATAAAGAATATCATGACTACTAGGATACCACTCGAGTTGCTTCATATGGATCTTTTTGGTCCCAATGCTTACAAGAGCCTTGGTGGAAAGTCCATTGGTCTAGTTATAGTTGATGATGTTTCCATATTTATGTGGGTATTATTTCTTGATGATAAGTTGCAAGTGCAAAAGGCCTTCAAGAACTTCGCTCGTAAAGCTCAAAATCAGTTTGAGAGGTGAAGATCAAGAAAGTTCAGAGAGACAATGGATCGGAGTTCAAGACAACAAATGTGTACACCTTTCTTGACGAAGAAGGGATTCTACATGAGTCTCAGATGCGTACACACCTCAACAAAATGGAGTTTTGGAGAGGAAGAAACGAACTCTTATTGAGATGGCAAGAATGATGCTCGATGAATACAAGACACCAAGATACTTTTGGGAGGAAGCCGTTGACACAACCTATCATGCCACGAGCCGACTCTATCTTCTCAAGCTTCTCGATAAAACGACATATGAGATACTCACCGGTAACAAACCCCAAGTTGGATACTTTCGGTATTCGGCTCCAAGTGTTACATCCATGATAAGCATCATCGTTCAAAATTTGCTCCTAAATCTCATGAAGGTTTTCTACTCGGTTACGGATCAAACTCTCACACTTACCGTGTCTACAAAAACTTCACTCGAAAAGTTGAAGATAGATGTGAAGTTTGATGAATCTAATGGTTTGCAAGTCAAACAATTGCCAAATGATGTAGGAGATAAAGAATCTTCGGAAGCTATCCAAGACTTGTCCATTGGCAAGATGCGTCCCATGGAGGTGAAGGAAAGTACTTCATCAACCCAAGTGGAAGCTCCTACTTTGCGTCAAGGCAAACCTCAACACGACATGGAAGCATCCACAAGCGGTACACGACAAGATGAAGAGGAGGAAGAAGTACATCATGATGATCCACCTCAACCACCTTCACCACCACCTCAAGGTTACTACACCTTTGATAACCCACACGTGTAGGGGATCGTTTGTAGACTTTTTTGATAAATAAGAGTGTCTAACCCAATGAGGAGCTAAAGGTAGAACAAATATTCCCTGAAGTCCTATCGGCCATCGATACAACTCTACGCACACTTTAATGTATGCTTTACTAGAACAAGTATGAAACTATTTTGTAGGTGGTAGGATAGTTTGCACGAATAAAACTAGAAGTACTTCACGGGAATAAAACTAAGAGTAAATTGCAACATAATAAAAGTTAGTTCTTTAGTAGAAAGCTTTTGTCAAACAAGAAGATTATTTGTCCCTGGGCAATTTATAACTAGACCGGTAATCATTATTAAAATTTTATATGGGGGAGAGGCATGAGCTAACATACTTTCCATACTTGGATCATATGCACTTATGATTGGAACTCTAGCAAGCATCCCCAACTACCAAAGAATCATTAAGGTAAAACCCAACTGTAGCATTAAGTATCATGTCCTCTTTGCTCCCATACGCGGCAACCCACCTACTCGGGTCTATGCTTCTATCACTCACGCCACCCACCATAAGCAAATCATGAACATATTGCAACACCCTACATCGGAGATCCCTCACGTTTGTGTGACACGAAGGGCACCATAGAGCAGAAGCAAAATAAAACATACAACTCATACCAACCACGATCATCAATTAGCCCATAGGACAAAACGGATCTAGTCAAACATCATAAGATAGCCACATATCATTGGGAAAAATATATGGAGTTGATCACCATGTTTAAGTAGAGATTACAGTGGGAAGAGAGGTGTTACACTGCTGCATAGAGCGGGAGAGAGTTGGTGTTGACGGTGGCGAAGTTGTTGGTGTAGATCACCGTCACGATAATTGCCCCGGCGGCGTTCTAGCGCCACCGAGAGAGAGGGGAGAGAGCCCCCTCCTTCTTATTCTTCCTTGGCCTCCCCCTAGATGGGACGAGAGTTCGTCCTTTGGTCCACGACCTCCATGGCGGCAGAGGGGAAGGATCCCCCCAAGATTGGATCTCCCTCCTTGTTCTCGTTTGTTTCGCATTCCTGTTTTCTGACAGAAAATCGTTTCTTATATTCCTAGAGATCCGTAACTCCAATTGTGTTGAGAATTTAACACATTTTTTTACGAATATAAGCTTCCTTGTGCCTAAAGTAGAGAACCAACCTCCTTACGAGGTGAGCACAAGACATCACCATGCGTCTGGGCCCTTGGGCGTGGCCTGGTGTATCGTGGTGGTTGTGGGCCTCCTTTTTCGTTGATTCCACCTCCCAATGTTCACAAATATTCCAAAATAATTATTCGTAAATTTTTATCATGTTTGGACCTCGTTTTATATGGAATTTCTGCGAAACAAAAAAGCACACAAAAACATGACTAACACTAGGAATCCCATTCAATATGTTAGTCCAATAAATCATATAAAATGTGGCCAAAAATATGTGAAAGTTGTAAAATATTGGCATGAAACAATCAAAAAATATAGATATGACGGAGACGTATCAGCATCCCCAAGCTTAAGTCCTACTCGTCCTTGAGTAGGTAAATGATAAGAAAGATAATTTTTTATGTGGAATGCTACCTAGCATAATCTTGATCATATATCTAATCATGGCATGAATATTAAGACATGACTGATTCAAAGAAATAGTCTATCATTTGACATAAAGACATTAATACTCAGGCATCCCAACAAACAATCATGTCTTTCAAAATATCAAGGCTAAAGAATGCTATCCCTACAAAATCATATAGCTTTGTCATGCTCTGTCTTCTTAACTCAAAGTATAAATCATGTACTACCCCGGTGTTAGCCAATCAATTGGTTCATTCTTTTTTAACGCACTTCAAAATTTTCAACTCTCACACAATACATGAGCGTCAGCATGGATATAGCACTATGGGTGGAATAGAGTACGTTGATAGGGGTAAATATAGAGAAGACAAAAGGGTAAGAAAGTCTCACATCAAAGCAGCTAATCAATGGGCTATGGAAATGCCCATCAATTGATATCAATGTGAGGAGTAGGGATTTCCATGCAACGGATGCACTAAGAGCTATAAGTGTATGCAAGTTCAAACTGAAATTAAATGGGTGTGCATCAAACTCTATAATGAAAAATCCCCACTAGTATATGAAAGTGACAACATAGGAGGCTCTCTAGATGGAAAACATGGTGCTACTTTGAAGCACAATTGTGGAATTAGCATGCCCCTTCTCTCTTTGTCTCTAATTTTTTTAATTTTTCTTTTTTTCCTTTTTCCATTTCTTTTTCCTTTTTCCTTTTTTCTTTTTATATTTGTCCGGAGCCTCATCCCAACTTGTGGGGGAATCATAGTTTCTATCTTCCTTTCCTCACTAGGACATGCTCAAAGAATGAATAATGATGGTCATCACACTTCTATTTACATACAACTCAATATTACAACTCGATAGTAGAACAAAGTACGACTCTATATGAATGCCTCTAGCAGTGTACCAGGATGTGCAATGATCTAGCATAGCAAAGATATCAAAAAAGGACAAGCCATGGAAACATCATGCTAGCTATCATACGATCATGTAAAGCAATATGACAATGAATGCTCAAGTCATCAAAACGGAAGCGGTGGAAGTTGCATGGCAATATATCTCAGAATGGCTATGGAAATGCCATAATAGGTGGGTATGGTGGCTGTTTTTAGGAAGATGTAATAAGGCTTATGTGTGATAGAGCGTATCATATCACGGGGTTTGGATGCACCAACGAAGTTTGCATCGACTCTTGAGGTGAGAAAGGGCAATGCATTATACCGTAGAGGCTAGCAAATTGCAGAAAAGGTAAGAGTGCATATAATCCATGGACTCACATTAGTCATAAAGAACTCACATACTTATTGCAAAAGTTTATTAGCCCTTGAAGCAAAGTATTACTAAGCATGTTCCTAGGGGGGAGGTTGGTAGGAGTTAACCATCGTGCGCCCCCGACCCTCACACAAAGATAGACAATCCAGGATAAATTGTGCTCCAAATTCTTGGCATAACGGGAGACTATACGTGCATGCTTCGGGAATCACAAACCTTAAACACCAATATTCTTACTAACCATAATCGTTTACTAGTACCTCCCACATATTATTATCACTATATGACAAAATATTGCAAGGAATCAAACATATCATATTCAATGATCCATAAGTTTTTTGTAGGATTTTATGAGTAACCATGCAAATGACCAATTCATGTTGACTCTCTAAATAGATATAAGTGAAGCAACAGAGTTTAATTATTTCTACAAAATACCATGCTCTAATACATATAAGTGAAGTAGAAGAGCATTCTACAAATAATGGTTTTCTATGTGAACAGAAACAAGCAATCCAAACATCAAATGATATAAGTGAATCACTTGAAGCATTCTACAAAACCATACTCAAAAGATATAAGTGAAGTGCAATGAGCATTCTATAAATCAACCATGGACTATCTCATGCCAACATGGTGCATAAAAAATAAATAAAAGATGCTCCAATATTTACACATATCACATGAACGAAACGAAAACAAAAATATGTTGATACTTGTTGAAAAAAGATGGGATGCCTTCTGAGGCATCCCCAAGCTTAGATGCTTGAGTCTCCTTGGATATTGACTTGGGGTTCCTTGGGCATCCCCAACCTTGAACTATTGTCTCTCCTCCTTCTCCTCATGTTGAGACCTCCTCGATCTTTGAACACTTCATCCACACAAAACTAAACAGAAAACTGTTGAGATCCGCTAGTATAATAAAGCAAATTACTACTTTAAGTACTGTTTCAAAACCTTTCATATCTTATATTTGCATTATACATGCTGTTCTATAACTTCTCCATGGCTTATACCGCCGATAAAATCGATAGTTTCATAAAAACAAGCAAAACAATGCATCAAAACATAATCTATCTTAAACATGATAGTGTGTAGTAATCTGAACTTTGACCATAGTTCTGTAACTCCAAAACTTCTGAAACATTGGGAAGAAATAAACACTTTGTATAGTAATATTGTGTAAATATTTCAGAAAGTTTTGACATTCCAGTAAAAAAGATGTAAATTGATGAACTACAGCCAACGTTTTTGTTTTTACACCGCACATACCACCAAGCAATCTAATCATCCTAAAGGCAAGTCTTAGCACATTATTTTTATAATACAATGGATTTTTAAAAGGTGATAATTATTTTTTTTGATAAGTTTCTGTTATTCAAGATTCACAAAGTTTCCATGGGCATGAACAAAGTTCAAGGCTAGCCCCCACTTCAACGATGCTCATCATCTCCCTCACTTTCACCTTTCTTTTTGTGAAGTTTTAGGTTCCCCTCTATATTTTTTTGTCTTTAAACTTTCTAAAGTCACACAACATAATAAAATGATTCTCCAAAAATTTCGGGTTGTCTCCCGATAGCGCTTTCTTTAAAGCCATTAAGCTAGGCATAACGTGCTCAAGTAATGGATCCACCCGGATCCCAAGGTATATCAAAGCCAATTTTAATTAATAATGATTTGTAATTAAGTAGTGAGCACAAAGAAAAATATATCATGCAATGAAGAAGTCTAATTCTCTTCCTATGCATCGCATGTTGTAAAAGAAAAATTCATGCACATCAAGTAAAGGTCAATGCATAGTATAAACAGTTTCTTGCAATTTTATCGTATTGGAAACATAAAGAGGTGGAGATGTAGTGCCTCTCTCATAAAAATTGCAAGCAAGAGCAGCAAGCACATGCAAATTATATTCATCAAAATCAACATCTGTAGTAGCAAAATGCAACCCATCAATATAATCCTTAATAAGAGCAAACTTCGCCGATATAGTGCAGTTGGGAGAATTCAAAAAGATAATAGGACTATCATGTGTGGGTGCAATAGCAACAATTTCATTTTTAACATAAGTAATTATAATAAGTTCATGTCCACAAGCATAATTCATATTGGCATCTTGGACACAAGCATAGCAAGCATCAAGTTCATCAAAAAGGGATATTTTCAAAAGAATCCAAGGGATCATAGCAATTATCATAGCATTCATCTTTCGGTGAGCATGAAGGGAAATTAAAGAATGTATGAATTGAAGAGTTAATCTCATTAAAAGGTGGGCACGGGTAGCTAATCCGCTCTTCCTGCTTTTGTTCTTCACTCTCCTCCTCATATTTTTCATCTAATGAGCTCACAATTTCAACAATTTCTTCTTTCATAGATTCCTGCAAAATAGTAGTCTCTTCCATGGCAGCGAACATTCTCTCAATAATTTTAATAATATCATTATTGTATTCATAATTATCATAGAAATATTGAAGTAGGGCTTCAAATCTGCAATGTTAAAAGTGGGGCTAACCCCAAACTGTATAGGCAGCTCAAGTTTATATGCATTATCATTTATTTTCTCTAACACCTTAAAAGGACCATCAGCACGTGGCACTAGCTTTGACTTGCGCAAATCAGGAAATCTATCCTTACGCAAATGTAACCAAACAAGATCTCCAGGTGCAAAGACAACATGTTTTCTACCCTTATCTCCAGCAATTTTGTATTTAGCATTCATACGCTCAATGTTTTCCTTCGTTAACTCATGCATCTTTAATATCAATTCAGCACGTTCTTTAGCATCAAAATTAACCTTCTCCAAAGATGGAAGAGGCAACAAATCCATAGGTGCACGAGGTAAGAAACCATACATAACTTCAAAAGGGCACATCTTAGTGGTAGAATGTAGCGAACGATTATAAGCAAATTCAACATGAGGCAAGCATTCTTCCCACATTTTCAGGTTATTCTTCAAAACAGCCCTAAGCATAGTAGATAATGATCTATTGACTACTTCAGTTTGGCCATCAGTTTGGGGATGACATGTAGTACTAAAAAGTAGTTTAGTCCCCAACTTAGCCCATAAACATCTCCAAAAGTGGCTAAGAAATTTAGCATCACGATCTGAAACAATTGTATTTGGCACACCATGCAACCGAATAATTTCACGAAAGAACAAATCAGCAACATGAGCAGCAGCATCACTTTTATGACATGGTATAAAGTGTGCCATTTTGGAAAATCTATCCACGACAACAAATATGCTATCCCTCCCCTTCTTAGTTCGAGGTAAACATAAAACAAAGTCCATAGATATATCCTCCCAAGGAACACTAGGTACAGGCAAAGGCATATATAAACCATGAGGATTGAGTCGTGACTTAGCTTTTTGACATGTAGTGCAACGAGCAACAAAATGCTCAACATCCCGTCTCATCTTTGGCCAAAAGAAATGTGTAGAAAGTATGTCCTCCGTTTTCCTCACGCCAAAGTGTCCATTAATCCTCCTCCATGTGCCTCTTGTAACACTTGTAACAACAAAAGATGAACGGAGCTAGCTGGAATGCATAGCTTGTTAGCACGGAACACAAATCCATCATTAATAACGAACTTGTTCTATGTTCTCCCTTCTTTACAATGCTGCAACACATCTCCAAATTCAGCATCATGCACATATTGATCTTTGATGGTCTCCAAACCAAATATTTTAAAGTCAAGTTGTGAAAGCATAGTATAACGACGAGACAAAGCATCAGCAATAACATTGTCTTTACCCTTCTTGTGTTTAATGACATAAGGGAAAGTCTCAATGAATTCAACCCATTTAGCATGTCTACGATTCAGTTTTGCTTGACTTTTAATATGTTTCAAAGATTCATGATCAGAATGTATAACAAATTCTTTGGGCCATAAATAATGTTGCCATGTTTCCAAAGTCTGAACAAGAGCATATAATTCCTTATCATAAGTAGAATAATTTAGACTAGGCCCACTCAGTTTTTCAGAAAAGTACGCAACAGGTTTACCATCTTGTAATAACACACCTCCTAACCCAATTCCACTAGCATCACATTCAAGCTTGAAAGTCTTATTAAAATCAGGAAGTTGGAGTAAAGGAGCATGTGTTAACTTATCTTTCAAAACCTTGAAGGCTTCTTCGTGTGCGGTACCCCAAGAAAAAGGCACGTCCTTCTTTGTAAGCTCATTGAGAGGCGCAGCAATGGTGCTGAAATCTCTCACAAAACGCCTATAGAAACCAGCGAGGCCAAGAAAACTCCTCACTTGTGTGACCGTTTTTGGCTGCGGCCAACTCTCAATGGCTTCAATCTTGGCTTTATCAACTTCAATTCCCTATGGAGTAACAACATAGCCAAGAAAAGATACTCGATCGGTGCAAAAGGTGCACTTCCCAAGGTTACCAAACAAACGTGCATCACGTAGAGCAATAAAAACAACACGTAGACGTTCCAAATGTTCCTCCAAAGATCTACTAAAAATCAATATATCATCAAAATAGACTACCACAAATCGTCCAATGAAAGCACGTAAAACCTCGTTCATTAATCTCATGAAAGTGCTAGGTGCGTTAGTTAACCCAAAAGGCATGACTAACCACTCATATAATCCAAACTTAGTTTTAAATGCTATTTTCCATTCATCTCCCAATTTCATACGAATTTGATGGTATCCACTATGCAAATCAACTTTGGACAAAATTGTAGAACCACTTAATTCATCAAGCATATCAGCTAGTCTAAGAATAGGATGATGATAACGAATAGTAATATTATAAATGCCTCTACAATCCACACACATGCGCGATGTACCATCCTTTTTAGGCACTAGAATAATAGGAACAGCACAAGGACTAAGGGATTCGCGTATATAACCTTAGTCAAGCAGCTCCTGTACTTGACACATAATCTCCTTTGTCTCCTCTGGATTTGTACGGTATGGCGCACGGTTGGGTAGGGATGCACCAGGAATTAAGTCAATCTGATGCTCAATCCCGCGAATAGGTGGTAATCCCGGTGGCACGTCTTGTGGGAAGACTTCAGCGAACTCCTGCAAAATGTTAATGACCGCAGGAGGCAAAGAGGGAGGCATGTCCTCGAATGAAAATAATACCTCTTTGCATACAAAAGCATAGCAAACAGATTTAGCAACATCCAAATCATTAATATCAGATTTAGTAGCAAGTAAACATCCACTCTTCAATTTTATTTCGGATGCAACTTTAGATGATGGTTTATTATGCTTATGGTGTTGCTCAAATTCCTGTGCTACAATCTGATTTTCACTCTTATTATTTTCCTGTTTTGCTTTACTAGCTCTAGCAATGTCATCTTTCATAATATGTTCCGGAGACATAGGAAGCAAAGTGATATTTTGATCCTTATGAACAAGAGTATACTGATTTGTCCTACCATGGTGTACAGAACTTTTATCAAACTGCCATGGCCTACCAAGTAAAACAGAACATGCTTGCATGGGTACCACATCACAATCCACATAATCAGAATATGTAGCAATGCTAAAATGCACACGAACAGTACGTGTTACCTTAACCTTGCCACTATTGTTGAACCATTGGATGTAATAAGGATGAGGATGTGGTCTGGTGGTTAGAGACAGCTTCTCCACCATCTCCATGTGATGAGGACATCCCTACTAATGTTACACCCACCCCGACTGCTATACATACAGGACCAATTACTAGAGCTCGCGCACGTCAATTGAATTACCAGATACTTTCGTTTCTTGGAAATCCTTCTAATATTCATGAACATATGATGCTACCTAAATTGGATACTTTTGTTTTACTTATGAATGAAGGACCTAGCATGGATAAGAAGGATGACCATTGGAGCGGGATCAAGCATGGAGGAGAAGGTGCGCGTGCGGGGAAGAACAATGGAGCTTCCAGTGATGATTTTCGCACATTGAAGCCACCATAATGGGAGCGGGAAGCCTTGGACGAAATATGCATGATGCCACTTTATAAAATTCGTCCATAGGCTAATATAGGTGCTGCGCGACCTTATTTTTGGGTCAGGCCCATGTAATTTCGAAATACCATATTATAGGCTGTTTTTAGAGTCCGTATATATGGGGAAACTGACTTAGGGTCGGTTTCGGACCCCTCCTCCAAGGGGCCACGAAATTCCCTTCTATTCCCCCATATATACAGCCCTTAGGGCTTCGTTTTAGGGTTGGGTTTTGTTTAGATTACAAGTTTGCCATAGCAGCAACTTCGCGTTCTTCGTTTGTGTTCCACGACCAGACAAAGGCGTCACAGAACCCCACTTCATCAATAAAGTTTTCCACTTATATTCGCAATATCCAGATCGCAATCTTAGTTTCTTGCTTGTTCTTCGTTTGCGTGCAGGAAATAGACCCTCGTGGTCAGGTTGATCGTGCTCCGGCGTGGTCAATAACCTCTCAGAGTTGGTTTAGCGATTGCTAAGGCGCGACAGCTCACACGTTCGTAGTCGGATCGTCAAAGTCTACTCCACCAAAAACGATAGCCACCATCTCATCGAAAGACAGGGACAACTTCGCCTCTATCAAGTGGTATCAGATTTCCAGGTTGCTCGGTGAGATTTTACCAGTTTTCGTAGTTTAGATCGCATCTGTTCTTCATACCTTTAGTCCACGAAAAAGCCACAAAAAAAATTAGGGTTAGATCATCATATCCGAACCAATCTGAGCCTTTGCATAGTCTTTTCAGTATTTTGCTTTGTTGAATTGGCGGTTACATCGTCGTGTCGAGTTGCTGGTCTTAGTGTCTAGTCCTTTAGAGTTTCGAGTTCTTTTCACAGGTTGTCACGCCGCCACCGCATCATCTTCATAGTTGCCATATATCACCACCATCATCGCCGCTGCCATATCTCATCATCCATCATCACTATCCATTGGTGTCCATATATACCACCACAAATCCTCCACCAATCCAAGTCCAGTTCGTTTTAGGTTTAGTTTCGAGATCCTTTTGATTTCGGATCCGTTCTTTGCTACCTGCGCAGGAGTCTGGCACGCTTTGCAGAGCACGTTTTGGCCCAAAAAAAATTCGGCCGAAAATATTTTTTCCCTATCTTGATTTTAGGTTCCCCGGAGCGTTTTGAGACACTTGCTATCATAGTGATTTTTGTCGAAATTTTTGGGTCGTCGCAGCCCCCGGATTGCTCCAAAAAAAAAATAGTCCAAAAGAAAAATTCGTGCCCGTCTTGCTTATCCGACATGGCAAGAGTTTTGAGACACTCGCCATTGTAGTGAGTTTTTGAAAAAAAAAACGAAAAAAAAACGAAAAAAAAATTCCGAGTGTGCTTTTCCCTTGCTTACGTGTATCGTCGTGCTTTTGTTGGTGTTTTAGGCTCGCGTCTCTAGCACGGTCTAGCCTAGGACCAGCACAGTACCGTCGTTGAGCGTTTATTCAACCTTGCATCTCTGAATTGATTATTGCTGACCCTTTTTGCTACCATATTATAAGCCATCCCAGCTCCACATACTTCTACGCCGTGTGCTTGACACCACCTGGCAATCGCTCTATCCAAGCTTTGAGAGTTTTGGCTACAACGGTTGCCGATCACCGCCTGCTACTGGGTAAGAACTGGTAAGAAATTGAGATTCGCTTAAAGGATTTGTGCCACACCACCACCACCACCACGTCCCAGTAGTCTGTAGGTTTCATATTGTGTGTTTCCTATTTCTGCTAACCATGCCAGGATCACACGATGACGAGATCGACTGGGAGAGCATGACCAACAAAGCGCTCTATGATAAATTTCAGCAAATGATGGCTGAGCAGGTACAAGACTTCGTGAACAACTTTGGAGTGGCCATGGAGAAGCTAGATGGTTTGGAGAAGACATTCGACACCAAGATGGACGCCAAGTTCAATGAGGTGCTTGCCCGTCTACCTCCACCAGCTGCAGTTCCTATTCCTTTCGAACGACGAGCACGACGTGTGCCTCTCGGCCACGCCCAACATCCTGGTACTGTTGATACTGCTGCTACTTCGGTGGCTCGTGCGGCTACTGTCATTGAGCAGGTTGAAGATTATGATGGTGATTTCGATGATGAGGGAGAGGTTGCTCCAGATCCGCCCCAGGGGCAACCTGATGAGGACATCCCTACTAATGTTACACCCACCCCGACTGCTATACATACAGGACCAATTACTAGAGCTCGCGCACGTCAATTGAATTACCAGGTACTTTCGTTTCTTGGAAATCCTTCTAATATTCATGAACATATGATGCTGCCTAAATTAGATACTTTTGTTTTACTTATGAATGAAGGACCTATCATGGATAAGAAGGATGACCATTGGAGCGGGATCAAACATGGAGGAGAAGGTGCGCGCGCGGGGAAGAACATTGGAGCTTCCAGTGATGATTTTCGCACATTGAAGCCACCATAATGGGAGTGGGAAGCTTTGGACGAAATATGCATGATGCCACTTTATAAAATTCGTCCATAGGCTAATATAGGTGCTGCGCCACCTTAATTTTGGGCCAGGCCCATGTAATTTCGAAATACCATATTATAGGCTGTTTTTAGAGTCCGTATGTATGGGGAAACTGACTTAGGGTCGGTTTCGGACCCCTCCTCCAAGGGGCCACGAAATTCCCTTCTATTCCCCCATATATACAGCCCTTAGGGCTTCGTTTTAGGTTTGGGTTTTGTTTAGCTTACAAGTTCGCCATAGCAGCAACTTCGCGTTCTTCGTTTGTGTTCCACGACCAGACAAAGGCGTCACAGAACCCCACTTCATCAATAAAGCTTTCCTCTTATATTCGCAATATCCAGATTGCAATCTTAGTTTCTTGCTTGTTCTTCGTTTGCGTGCAGGAAATAGACCCTCGTGGTCAGGTTGATCGTGCTCCGGCGTGGTCAATAACCTCTCAGAGTTGGTTTAGCGATTGCTAAGGCGCGACGTCTCACACGTTCGTAGTCGGATCGTCAAAGTCTACTCCACCAAAAACGATAGCCACCATCTCATCGAAAGACAGGGACAACTTCGCCTCTATTAAGTGGTATCAGATTTCCAGGTTGCTCGGTGAGATTTTACCAGTTTTCGTAGTTTAGATCGCATCTGTTCTTCATACCTTTAGTCCACGAAAAAGCCAAAAAAAAAATTAGGGTTAGATCATCATATCCGAACCAATCTGAGCCTTTGCATAGTCTTTTCAGTATTTTGCTTTGTTGAATTGGCGGTTACATCGTTGTGTCGAGTTGCTGGTCTTAGTGTCTAGTCCTTTAGAGTTTCGAGTTCTTTTCACAGGTTGTCACGCCGCCACCGCATCATCTTCATAGTTGCCATATACCACCACCATCATCGCCGCTGCCATATCTCATCATCCATCATCACTCTCCATTGGTGTCCATATATACCACCACAAATCCTCCACCAATCCAAGTCCAGTTCGTTTTAGGTTTAGTTTCGAGATCCTTTTGATTTCGGATCCGTGTTTTGCTACCTGCGCAGGTGTCGGAAAAAAAAAAAGAAAAAAGAGTCTGGCACGCTTTGCAGAGCACGTTTTGGCCCAAAAAAAATTTCGGCTGAAAATATTTTTTCCATATCTTGATTTTAGGTTCCCCGGAGCGTTTTGAGACACTTGCTATCATAGTGATTTTTGTCGAAATTTTTGGGTCGTCGCAGCCCCCGGATTGCTCCAGAAAAAAAAAATATAGTCCAAAAGAAAAATATTGCCATCTTGCTTATACGACGTGGCAAGAGTTTTGAGACACTCGCCATTGTAGTGAGTTTTTGAAAAAAAAAAAAAAAAAAAGAGGCGCCGAAAAAAAAAACGAAAAAAAAAATCCGATTGTGTTTTTCCCTTGCTTAGGTGTATCGTCGTGTTTTTGTTGGTGTTTTAGGCTCGCGTCTCTAGCACGGTCTAGCCTAGGACCAGCACAGTACCGTCGTTGAGCGTTTATTCAACCTTGCATCTCTGAATTGATTATTGCTGACCCTTTTTGCTACCATATTATAAGCCATCCCCGCTCCACATACTTCTACGCCGTGTGCTTGACACCACCTGGCAATCGCTCTATCCAAGCTTTGAGAGTTTTGGCTACAACGGTTGCCGATCACCGCCTGCTACTGGGTAAGAACTGGTAAGAAATTGAGATTCGCTTAAAGGATTTGTGCCACACCACCACCACCACCACCACGTCCCAGCAGTCTGTAGGTTTCATATTGTGTGTTTCCTATTTCTGCTAACCATGCCAGGATCACACGAGGACGAGATCGACTGGGAGAGCATGACCAACAAAGCGCTCTATGATAAATTTCAGCAAATGATGACTTCGTGAACAACTTTGGAGTTGCCATGGAGAAGCTAGATGGTTTGGAGAAGACATTCGACTCCAAGATGGACGCCAAGTTCAATGAGGTGCTTGCCCGTCTACCTCCACCAGCTGCAGTTCCTATTCCTTTCGAACGACGAGCGCGACGTGTGCCTCTCGGCCACGCCCAACATCCTGGTACTGTTGATACTGCTGCTACTTCGGTGGCTCGTGCGGCTACTGTCGTTGAGCAGGTTGAAGATTATGATGGTGATTTCGATGATGAGGGAGAGGTTGCTCCAGATCCGCCCCATGGGCAACCACCACCATACGCACCAGGTCGACCACATGGCTACAACCGTAACGGTAGGGCTGCACCACCCCCGCAGGTACGGGATCATGACCATCTCCCTAAACTTAAATTGAATATTCCGACGTTTGAGGGTAGATATGTTCCTGATATATATCTTACATGGGAGTTAGAAACAGAACAACGTTTTACATGCTTACAATTTCCAGAGGATCGACGTGTTGCTGCTGCTGTTTGTTCATTCACTAGTTTTGCTTGTGTTTGGTGGTCAGAACATTGTAGAATACACCCAGATAATATTCCAACTACTTGGGCTGCTTTGAAAACTGCTATGCGAAATCGTTGGGTGCCACCTTATTATCAACGTGAATTGCTTCAAAATTTGCAGCGTTTAAGACAAGGAAAAAATTCTGTAGAAGAATATTATCAGGAATTACAGACTGGTATGATTAGATGTGGTATTGTTGAGGAGAATGAAGCTATGCTTGCACGTTTTATGGGTGGATTAAATAGAGAGATTCAGACTATTCTAGAGTATAAGGAGTATAACACTATCACTCGTTTATTTCATCTTGCTTGCAAAGCTGAACGTGAAGTGCAGGATCGACAGGCAATGGCGAGAACTACTAATTTTGCAGGCCGTACTTCATCATGGACGCCACGTACCTCCTCTGCTTCCGCACGTCCTGCTGCAACACCACCTCCTTCAACCTCCAACTCTAATCGCGATACCAGGAAACAGGCTCCTACTGCACCCTCTGCGAAGAGCACACCTTTTGGGCCTGCACAGAGTTCTTCTTCATCTATTGCATCCACAGGGCAAACACATGAGGTTATATGTCGTCGTTGCAAGGGTGGAGGTCACTATGCGAGAGAATGCCCTTCCAAGCGTGTAATGATTGTTACTCAGGATGGTGGATATGCGTCCGCTAGTGATTATGATGAGGAGACTTTGGCACTTATTGCAAGTGACGAACAGGGTGGCGAGGATGCAGAACCAGAAACACAATACATGGCTGCTGATTACGCTGACAGGTATGAAAGTTTAGTTGCTCAACGTGTTCTCAGTGTGCAGGTTACACACGCTGAGCAAAATCAGAGGCACAACTTGTTCCACACAAAGGGAGTTGTGAAAGAGCGTTCTGTTCGCATCATCATCGATGGAGGGAGTTGCAATAACTTGGCTAGCATGGAGATGGTGGAGAAGCTGTCTCTATCCACCAGACCACATCCTCATCCTTATTACATCCAATGGTTCAACAATAGTGGCAAGGTTAAGGTAACACGTACTGTTCGTGTGCATTTTAGCATTGCTACATATTCTGATTATGTGGATTGTGATGTGGTACCCATGCAAGCATGTTCTGTTTTACTTGGTAGACCATGGCAGTTTGATAAAAATTCTGTACACCATGGTAGGACAAATCAGTATACTCTTGTTCATAAGGATCATAATATCACTTTGCTTCCTATGTCTCCCGAACATATTATGAAAGATGACATTGCTAGAGCTAGTAAAGCAAAACAGGAGAAAAATAAGAGTGAAAATCAGATTGTAGCACAGGAATTTGAGCAACACCATAAGCATAATAAACCATCATCTACTGTTGCATCTGAAATAAAATTGAAGAGTGGATGTTTACTTGCTACTAAATCTGATATTAATGATTTGGATGTTGCTACATATGTTTGCTATGCTTTTGTATGTAAAGAGGTATTATTTTCATTCGAGGACATGCCTCCCTCTTTGCCTCCTGCTGTCATTAACATTTTGCAGGAGTTCGCTGACGTCTTTCCACAAGACGTGCCACCGGGATTACCGCCTATTCGCGGGATTGAGCATCAGATTGACTTAATTCCCGGTGCATCCCTACCCAACCGTGCGCCCTACCGTACCAATCCAGAGGAGACAAAGGAGATTATGCGTCAAGTACAGGAGCTGCTTGACAAAGGTTATATACGTGAATCCCTTAGTCCTTGTGCTGTTCCTATTATTCTAGTGCCTAAAAAGGATGGTACATCGCGCATGTGTGTGGATTTTAGAGGCATTAATAATATTACTATTCGTTATCGTCATCCTATTCCTAGACTAGATGATATGCTTGATGAATTAAGCGGCTCTACAATTTTCTCCAAAGTTGATTTGCGTAGTGGATACCATCAAATTCGTATGAAATTGGGCGATGAATGGAAAACAGCATTTAAAACTAAGTTTGGATTATATGAGTGGCTAGTCATGCCTTTTGGGTTAACTAATGCACCTAGCACTTTCATGAGATTAATGAACGAGGTTTTACGTGCTTTCATTGGACGATTTGTGGTAGTCTATTTTGATGATATATTGATTTTTAGTAGATCTTTGGAGGAACATTTGGAACATTTACGTGCTGTTTTTACTGCGCTACGTGATGCACGTTTGTTTGGTAACCTTGGGAAGTGCACCTTTTGCACCGACCGAGTATCTTTTCTTGGCTATGTTGTTACTCCACAGGGAATTGAAGTTGATACAGCCAAGATCGAAGCTATTGAGAGTTGGCCGCAGCCCAAAACGGTCACACAAGTAAGGAGTTTTCTTGGCCTCGCTGGTTTCTATAGGCGTTTTGTGAGAAATTTCAGCACCATTGCTGCGCCTCTCAATGAGCTTACAAAGAAGGACGTGCCTTTTTCTTGGGGTACCGCACAGGAAGAAGCCTTCACGGTCTTGAAAGATAAGTTAACACATGCTCCTTTACTCCAACTTCCTGATTTTAATAAGACTTTCGAGCTTGAATGTGATGCTAGTGGAATTGGGTTAGGAGGTGTGTTACTACAAGATGGTAAACCTGTTGCGTACTTTTCTGAAAAATTAAGTGGGCCTAGTCTGAATTATTCTACTTATGATAAGGAATTATATGCTCTTGTTCGGACTTTGGAAACATGGCAACATTATTTATGGCCCAAAGAATTTGTTATACATTCTGATCATGAATCTTTGAAACATATTAAAAGTCAAGCAAAACTGAACCGTAGACATGCTAAATGGGTTGAATTCATTGAGACTTTCCCTTATGTCATTAAACACAAGAAGGGTAAAGACAATGTTATTGCTGATGCTTTGTCTCGTCGTTATACTATGCTTTCACAACTTGACTTTAAAATATTTGGTTTGGAGACCATCAAAGATCAATATGTGCATGATGCTGAATTTAGAGACGTGTTGCAGAATTGTAAAGAAGGGAGAACATGGAACAAGTTCGTTATTAATAATGGATTTGTGTTTCGTGCTAACAAGCTATGCATTCCAGCTAGCTCCGTTCGTCTTTTGTTGTTACAGGAGGCGCACGGAGGAGGATTAATGGGACACTTTGGCGTGAAGAAGACGGAGGACGTACTTGCTACACATTTCTTTTGGCCAAAGATGAGACGGGATGTTGAGCGTTTTGTTGCTCGCTGCACTACATGTCAAAAAGCTAAGTCACGACTCAATCCTCATGGTTTATATATGCCTTTACCTGTACCTAGTGTTCCTTGGGAGGATATATCTATGGACTTTGTTTTAGGATTACCTCGAACAAAGAAGGGGAGGGATAGCATATTTGTTGTCGTGGATAGATTTTCTAAAATGGCACACTTTATACCATGTCATAAAAGTGATGATGCTGCTCATGTTGCTGATTTGTTCTTTCGTGAAATTATTCGGTTGCATGGTGTGCCAAATACAATTGTTTCCGATCGTGATGCTAAATTTCTTAGCCACTTTTGGAGATGTTTATGGGCTAAGTTGGGGACTAAACTGCTTTTTAGTACTACATGTCACCCCCAAACTGATGGCCAAACTGAAGTAGTCAATAGATCATTGTCTACTATGCTTAGGGCTGTTTTGAAGAATAACCTGAAATGTGGGAAGAATGCTTGCCTCATATTGAATTTGCTTATAATCGTTCGCTACATTCTACCACTAAGATGTGCCCTTTTGAAGTTGTGTATGGTTTCTTACCTCGTGCACCTATTGATTTGTTGCCTCTTCCGTCTTCGGAGAAGGTTAATTTTGATGCTAAAGAACGTGCTGAATTGATATTAAAGATTCATGAGTTAACTAAGGAAAACATTGAGCGTATGAATGCTAAATACAAACTTGCTGGAGATAAGGGTAGAAAACATGTTGTCTTTGCACCTGGAGATCTTGTTTGGTTACATTTGCGTAAGGATAGATTTCCTGATTTGCGCAAGTCAAAGCTAATGCCACGTGCTGATGGTCCTTTTAAGGTGTTAGAGAAAGTAAATGATAATGCATATAAACTTGAGCTGCCTGCAGAGTTTGGGGTTAGCCCCACTTTTAACATTGCAGATTTGAAGCCTTATTTGGGTGAGGAAGATGAGCTTCCGTCGAGGACGACGTCAGTTCAAGAAGGGGAGGATGATGAGGACATCCCTACTAATGTTACACCCACCCCGACTGCTATACATACAGGACCAATTACTAGAGCTCGCGCACGTCAATTGAATTACCAGGTACTTTCGTTTCTTGGAAATCCTTCTAATATTCATGAACATATGATGCTGCCTAAATTAGATACTTTTTTTTTACTTATGAATGAAGGACCTATCATGGATAAGAAGGATGACCATTGGAGCGGGATCAAACATGGAGGAGAAGGTGCGCGCGCGGGGAAGAACATTGGAGCTTCCAGTGATGATTTTCGCACATTGAAGCCACCATAATGGGAGTGGGAAGCTTTGGACGAAATATGCATGATGCCACTTTATAAAATTCGTCCATAGGCTAATATAGGTGCTGCGCCACCTTAATTTTGGGCCAGGCCCATGTAATTTCGAAATACCATATTATAGGCTGTTTTTAGAGTCCGTATATATGGGGAAACTGACTTAGGGTCGGTTTCGGACCCCTCCTCCAAGGGGCCACGAAATTCCCTTCTATTCCCCCATATATACAGCCCTTAGGGCTTCGTTTTAGGTTTGGGTTTTGTTTAGCTTACAAGTTCGCCATAGCAGCAACTTCGCGTTCTTCGTTTGTGTTCCACGACCAGACAAAGGCGTCACAGAACCCCACTTCATCAATAAAGCTTTCCTCTTATATTCGCAATATCCAGATTGCAATCTTAGTTTCTTGCTTGTTCTTCGTTTGCGTGCAGGAAATAGACCCTCGTGGTCAGGTTGATCGTGCTCCGGCGTGGTCAATAACCTCTCAGAGTTGGTTTAGCGATTGCTAAGGCGCGACGTCTCACACGTTCGTAGTCGGATCGTCAAAGTCTACTCCACCAAAAACGATAGCCACCATCTCATCGAAAGACAGGGACAACTTCGCCTCTATTACAACCACCACCATACGCACCAGGTCGACCACATGGCTACAACCGTAACGGTAGGGCTGCACCACCCCCGCAGGTACGGGATCATGACCATCTCCCTAAACTTAAATTGAATATTCCGACGTTTGAGGGTAGATATGTTCCTGATATATATCTTACATGGGAGTTAGAAACAGAACAACGTTTTACATGCTTACAATTTCCAGAGGATCGACGTGTTGCTGCTGCTGTTTGTTCATTCACTAGTTTTGCTTGTGTTTGGTGGTCAGAACATTGTAGAATACACCCTGATAATATTCCAACTACTTGGGCTGCTTTGAAAACTGCTATGCGAAATCGTTGGGTGCCACCTTATTATCAACGTGAATTGCTTCAAAATTTGCAGCGTTTAAGACAAGGAAAAAATTCTGTAGAAGAATATTATCAGGAATTACAAACTGGTATGATTAGATGTGGTATTGTTGA
The DNA here is from genome assembly GCA_022496015.1 of Hordeum marinum. NCBI lineage: Eukaryota > Viridiplantae > Streptophyta > Magnoliopsida > Poales > Poaceae > Hordeum > Hordeum marinum. The sequence continues at coordinate 148,666,903 of CM039676.1, forward strand.
GGAGAATGAAGCTATGCTTGCACGTTTTATGGGTGGATTAAATAGAGAGATTCAGACTATTCTAGAGTATAAGGAGTATACCACTATCACTCGTCTATTTCATCTTGCTTGCCAAGCTGAACGTGAAGTGCAGGATCGACAGGCAATGGCGAGAACTACTAATTTTGCAGGCCGTACTTCATCATGGACGCCACGTACCTCCTCTACTTCCGCACGTCCTGCTGCAACACCACCTCCTTCAACCTCCAACTCTAATCGCGATACCAGGAAACAGGCTCCTACTACACCTTCTGTGAAGAGCACACCTTCTGGGCCTGCACAGAGTTCTTCTTCATCTATTGCATCCACAGGACAAACACATGAGGTTATATGTCGTCGTTGCAAGGGTGGAGGTCACTATGCGAGAGAATGCCCTTCCAAGCGTGTAATGATTGTTACTGAGGATGGTGGATATGCGTCCGCTAGTGATTATGATGAGGAGACTTTGGCACTTATTGCAAGTGACGAACAGGGTGGCGAGGATGCAGCACCAGAAACACAATACATGGCTGCTGATTACGCTGACAGGTATGAAAGTTTAGTTGCTCAACGTGTTCTCAGTGTGCAGGTTACACACGCTGAGCAAAATCAGAGGCACAACTTGTTCCACACAAAGGGAGTTCTGAAAGAGCGTTTTGTTCGCATCATCATCGATGGAGGGAGTTGCAATAACTTGGCTAGCATGGAGATGGTGGAGAAGCTGTCTCTAACCACCAGACCACATCCTCATCCTTATTACATCCAATGGTTCAACAATAGTGGCAAGGTTAAGGTAACACGTACTGTTCGTGTGCATTTTAGCATTGCTACATATTCTGATTATGTGGATTGTGATGTGGTACCCATGCAAGCATGTTCTGTTTTACTTGGTAGACCATGGCAGTTTGATAAAAATTCTGTACACCATGGTAGGACAAATCAGTATACTCTTGTTCATAAGGATCATAATATCACTTTGCTTCCTATGTCTCTCGAACATATTATGAAAGATGACATTGCTAGAGCTAGTAAAGCAAAACAGGAGAAAAATAAGAGTGAAAATCAGATTGTAGCACAGGAATTTGAGCAACACCATAAGCATAATAAACCATCATCTACTGTTGCATCCGAAATAAAATTGAAGAGTGGATGTTTACTTGCTACTAAATCTGATATTAATGATTTGGATGTTGCTACATATGTTTGCTATGCTTTTGTATGTAAAGAGGTATTATTTTCATTCGAGGACATGCCTCCCTCTTTGCCTCCTGCTGTCATTAACATTTTGCAGGAGTTCGCTGATGTCTTTCCACAAGACGTGCCACCGGGATTACCGCCTATTCGCGGGATTGAGCATCAGATTGACTTAATTCCCGGTGCATCCCTACCCAACCGTGCGCCCTACCGTACCAATCCAGAGGAGACAAAGGAGATTATGCGTCAAGTACAGGAGCTGCTTGACAAAGGTTATATACGTGAATCCCTTAGTCCTTGTGCTGTTCCTATTATTCTAGTACCTAAAAAGGATGGTACATCACGCATGTGTGTGGATTGTAGAGGCATTAATAATATTACTATTCGTTATCGTCATCCTATTCCTAGACTAGATGATATGCTTGATGAATTAAGTGGCTCTACAATTTTCTCCAAAGTTGATTTGCGTAGTGGATACCATCAAATTCGTATGAAATTGGGCGATGAATGGAAAACAGCATTTAAAACTAAGTTTGGATTATATGAGTGGCTAGTCATGCCTTTTGGGTTAACTAATGCACCTAGCACTTTCATGAGATTAATGAACGAGGTTTTACGTGCTTTCATTGGACGATTTGTGGTAGTCTATTTTGATGATATATTGATTTTTAGTAGATCTTTGGAGGAACATTTGGAACATTTACGTGCTGTTTTTACTACGCTACGTGATGCACGTTTGTTTGGTAACCTTGGGAAGTGCACCTTTTGCACCGACCGAGTATCTTTTCTTGGCTATGTTGTTACTCCACAGGGAATTGAAGTTGATACAGCCAAGATTGAAGCTATTGAGAGTTGGCCGCAGCCCAAAACAGTCACACAAGTAAGGAGTTTTCTTGGCCTCGCTGGTTTCTATAGGCGTTTTGTGAGAGATTTCAGCACCATTGCTGCGCCTCTCAATGAGCTTACAAAGAAGGACGTGCCTTTTTCTTGGGGTACCGCACAGGAAGAAGCCTTCACGGTCTTGAAAGATAAGTTAACACACTCCTTTACTCCAACTTCCTGATTTTAATAAGACTTTCGAGCTTGAATGTGATGCTAGTGGAATTGGGTTAGGAGGTGTGTTACTACAAGATGGTAAACCTATTGCGTACTTTTCTGAAAAATTAAGTGGGCCTAGTCTGAATTATTCTACTTATGATAAGGAATTATATGCTCTTGTTCGGACTTTGGAAACATGGCAACATTATTTATGGCCCAAAGAATTTGTTATACATTCTGATCATGAATCTTTGAAACATATTAAAAGTCAAGCAAAACTGAACCGTAGACATGCTAAATGGGTTGAATTCATTGAGACTTTCCCTTATGTCATTAAACACAAGAAGGGTAAAGACAATGTTATTGCTGATGCTTTGTCCCGTCGTTATACTATGCTTTCACAACTTGACTTTAAAATATTTTGTTTGGAGACCATCAAAGATCAATATGTGCATGATGCTGAATTTAGAGACATGTTGCAGAATTGGAAAGAAGGGAAAACATGGAACAAGTTCGTTATTAATAATGGATTTGTGTTTCGTGCTAACAAGCTATGCATTCCAGCTAGCTCCGTTCGTCTTTTGTTGTTACAGGAGGCGCACGGAGGAGGATTAATGGGACACTTTGGCGTGAAGAAGACGAAGGACGTACTTGCTACACATTTCTTTTGGCCAAAGATGAGACGGGATGTTGAGCGTTTTGTTGCTCGCTGCACTACATGTCAAAAAGCTAAGTCACGACTCAATCCTCATGGTTTATATATGCCTTTACCTGTACCTAGTGTTCCTTGGGAGGATATATCTATGGATTTTGTTTTAGGTTTACCTCGAACAAAGAAGGGGAGGGATAGCATATTTGTTGTCGTGGATAGATTTTCTAAAATGGCACACTTTATACCATGTCATAAAAGTGATGATGCTGCTCATGTTGCTGATTTGTTCTTTCGTGAAATTATTCGGTTGCATGGTGTGCCAAAAACAATTGTTTCCGATCGTGATGCTAAATTTCTTAGCCACTTTTGGAGATGTTTATGGGCTAAGTTGGGGACTAAACTGCTTTTTAGTACTACATGTCACCCCCAAACTGATGGCCAAACTGAAGTAGTCAATAGATCATTGTCTACTATGCTTAGGGCTGTTTTGAAGAATAACCTGAAAATGTGGGAAGAATGCTTGCCTCATATTGAATTTGCTTATAATCGTTCGCTACATTCTACCACTAAGATGTGCCCTTTTGAAGTTGTGTATGGTTTCTTACCTCGTGCACCTATTGATTTGTTGCCTCTTCCGTCTTCGGAGAAGGTTAATTTTGATGCTAAAGAACGTGCTGAATTGATATTAAAGATTCATGAGTTAACTAAGGAAAACATTGAGCGTATGAATGCTAAATACAAACTTGCTGGAGATAAGGGTAGAAAACATGTTGTCTTTGCACCTGGAGATCTTGTTTGGTTACATTTGCGTAAGGATAGATTTCCTGATTTGCGCAAGTCAAAGCTAATGCCACGTGCTGATGGTCCTTTTAAGGTGTTAGAGAAAGTAAATGATAATGCATATAAACTTGAGCTGCCTGCAGAGTTTGGGGTTAGCCCCACTTTTAACATTGCAGATTTGAAGCCTTATTTGGGTGAGGAAGATGAGCTTCCGTCGAGGACGACGTCAGTTCAAGAAGGGGAGGATGATGAGGACATCCCTACTAATGTTACACCCACCCCGACTGCTATACATACAGGACCAATTACTAGAGCTCGCGCACGTCAATTGAATTACCAGGTACTTTCGTTTCTTGGAAATCCTTCTAATATTCATGAACATATGATGCTGCCTAAATTGGATACTTTTGTTTTACTTATGAATGAAGGACCTAGCATGGATAAGAAGGATGACCATTGGAGCGGGATCAAGCATGGAGGAGAAGGTACGCGTGCGGGGAAGAACAATGGAGCTTCGAGTGATGATTTTCGCACATTGAAGCCACCATGATGGGAGCGGGAAGCCTTGGACGAAATATGCATGATGTGATGAGGACATCCCTACTAATGTTACACCCACCCCGACTGCTATACATACAGGACCAATTACTAGAGCTCGCGCACGTCAATTGAATTACCAGGTACTTTCGTTTCTTGGAAATCCTTCTAATATTCATGAACATATGATGCTGCCTAAATTAGATACTTTTGTTTTACTTATGAATGAAGGACCTATCATGGATAAGAAGGATGACCATTGGAGCGGGATCAAGCATGGAGGAGAAGGTGCGCGCGCGGGGAAGAACATTGGAGCTTCCAGTGATGATTTTCGCACATTGAAGCCACCATAATGGGAGTGGGAAGCTGTGGACGAAATATGCATGATGCCACTTTATAAAATTCGTCCATAGGCTAATATAGGTGCTGCACCACCTTAATTTTGGGCCAGGCCCATGTAATTTCGAAATACCATATTATAGGCTGTTTTTAGAGTCCGTATGTATGGGGAAACTGACTTAGGGTCGGTTTCGGACCCCTCCTCCAAGGGGCCACGAAATTCCCTTCTATTCCCCCATATATACAGCCCTTAGGGCTTCGTTTTAGGTTTGGGTTTTGTTTAGATTACAAGTTCGCCATAGCAGCAACTTCGCGTTCTTCGTTTGTGTTCCGCGACCAGACAAAGGCGTCACAGAACCCCACTTCATCAATAAAGCTTTCCTCTTATATTCGCAATATCCAGATTGCAATCTTAGTTTCTTGCTTGTTCTTCGTTTGCGTGCAGGAAATAGACCCTCGTGGTCAGGTTGATCGTGCTCCGGCGTGGTCAATAACCTCTCAGAGTTGGTTTAGCGATTGCTAAGGCGCGACGTCTCACACGTTCGTAGTCGGATCGTCAAAGTCTACTCCACCAAAAACGATAGCCACCATCTCATCGAAAGACAGGGACAACTTCGCCTATATCAAGTGGTATCAGATTTCCAGGTTGCTCGGTGAGATTTTACCAGTTTTCGTAGTTTAGATCGCATCTGTTCTTCATACCTTTAGTCCACGAAAAAGCCAAAAAAAAAATTAATTAGGGTTAGATCATCATATCCGAACCAATCTGAGCCTTTGCATAGTCTTTTCAGTATTTTGCTTTGTTGAATTGGCGGTTACATCGTTGTGTCGAGTTGCTGGTCTTAGTGTCTAGTCCTTTAGAGTTTCGAGTTCTTTTCACAGGTTGTCACGCCACCACCGCATCATCTTCATAGTTGCCATATACCACCACCATCATCGCCGCTGCCATATCTCATCATCCATCATCACTCTCCATTGGTGTCCATATATACCACCACAAATCCTCCACCAATCCAAGTCCAGTTCGTTTTAGGTTTAGTTTCGAGATCCTTTTGATTTCGGATCCGTGTTTTGCTACCTGCGCAGGTGTCGGAAAAAAAAAAAAAAAAAAAAAAAAAAAAAAAAAAAAAAAAAAAAAAAAAAAGAGTCTGGCACGCTTTGCAGAGCACGTTTTGGCCCAAAAAAATTTCGGCTGAAAATATTTTTTCCCTATCTTGATTTTAGGTTCCCCGGAGCGTTTTGAGACACTTGCTATCATAGTGATTTTTGTCGAAATTTTTGGGTCGTCGCAGCCCCCGGATTGCTCCAGAAAAAAAAAAATAGTCCAAAAGAAAAATTCGTGCCCATCTTGCTTATACGACGTGGCAAGAGTTTTGAGACACTCGCCATTGTAGTGAGTTTTTGAAAAAAAAAAAAAAAAAAAGAGGCGCCGAAAAAAAAAAAAAAAAAAAAGAGGCGCCGAAAAAAAAAAAAAAACGAAAAAAAAAATTCTGATTGTGCTTTTCCCTTGCTTAGGTGTATCGTCGTGTTTTTGTTGGTGTTTTAGGCTCGCGTCTCTAGCACGGTCTAGCCTAGGACCAGCACAGTACCGTCGTTGAGCGTTTATTCAACCTTGCATCTCTGAATTGATTATTGCTGACCCTTTTTGCTACCATATTATAAGCCATCCCAGCTCCACATACTCCTACGCCGTGTGCTTGACACCACCTGGCAATCGCTCTATCCAAGCTTTGAGAGTTTTGGCTACAACGGTTGCCGATCACCGCCTGCTACTGGGTAAGAACTGGTAAGAAATTGAGATTCGCTTAAAGGATTTGTGCCACACCACCACCACCACCACGTCCCAGCAGTCTGTAGGCTTCATATTGTGTGTTTCCTATTTCTGCTAACCATGCCAGGATCACACAATGACGAGATCGACTGGGAGAGCATGACCAACAAAGCGCTCTATGATAAATTTCAGCAAATGATGGCTGAGCAGGTACAGGACTTCGTGAACAACTTTGGAGTTGCCATGGAGAAGCTAGATGGTTTGGAGAAGACATTCGACTCCAAGATGGACGCCAAGTTCAATGAGGTGCTTGCCCGTCTACCTCCACCAGCTGCAGTTCCTATTCCTTTCGAACGACGAGCGCGACGTGTGCCTCTCGGCCACGCCCAACATCCTGGTACTGTTGATACTGCTGCTACTTCGGTGGCTCGTGCGGCTACTGTCGTTGAGCAGGTTGAAGATTATGATGGTGATTTCGATGATGAGGGAGAGGTTGCTCCAGATCCGCCCCATGGGCAACCACCACCATACGCACCAGGTCGACCACATGGCTACAACCGTAACGGTAGGGCTGCACCACCCCCGCAGGTACGGGATCATGACCATCTCCCTAAACTTAAATTGAATATTCCGACGTTTGAGGGTAGATATGTTCCTGATATATATCTTACATGGGAGTTAGAAACAGAACAACGTTTTACATGCTTACAATTTCCAGAGGATCGACGTGTTGCTGCTGCTGTTTGTTCATTCACTAGTTTTGCTTGTGTTTGGTGGTCAGAACATTGTAGAATACACCCTAATAATATTCCAACTACTTGGGCTGCTTTGAAAACTGCTATGCGAAATCGTTGGGTGCCACCTTATTATCAACGTGAATTGCTTCAAAATTTGCAGCGTTTAAGACAAGGAAAAAATTCTGTAGAAGAATATTATCAGGAATTACAAACTGGTATGATTAGATGTGGTATTGTTGAGGAGAATGAAGCTATGCTTGCACGTTTTATGGGTGGATTAAATAGAGAGATTCAGACTATTCTAGAGTATAAGGAGTATAACACTATCACTCGTTTATTTCATCTTGCTTGCAAAGCTGAACGTGAAGTGCAGGATCGACAGGCAATGGCGAGAACTACTAATTTTGCAGGCCGTACTTCATCATGGACGCCACGTACCTCCTCTGCTTCCGCACGTCCTGCTGCAACACCACCTCCTTCACCCTCCAACTCTAATCGCGATACCAGGCAACAGGCTCCTACTGCACCCTCTACGAAGAGCACACCTTTTGGGCCTGCACAGAGTTCTTCTTCATCTATTGCATCCACAGGGCAAACACATGAGGTTATATGTCGTCGTTGCAAGGGTGGAGGTCACTATGCGAGAGAATGCCCTTCCAAGCGTGTAATGATTGTTACTCAGGATGGTGGATATGCGTCCGCTAGTGATTATGATGAGGAGACTTTGGCACTTATTGCAAGTGACGAACAGGGTGGCGAGGATGCAGAACCAGAAACACAATACATGGCTGCTGATTACGCTGACAGGTATGAAAGTTTAGTTGCTCAACGTGTTCTCAGTGTGCAGGTTACACACGCTGAGCAAAATCAGAGGCACAACTTGTTCCACACAAAGGGAGTTGTGAAAGAGCGTTCTGTTCGCATCATCATCGATGGAGGGAGTTGCAATAACTTGGCTAGCATGGAGATGGTGGAGAAGCTGTCTCTATCCACCAGACCACATCCTCATCCTTATTACATCCAATGGTTCAACAATAGTGGCAAGGTTAAGGTAACACGTACTGTTCGTGTGCATTTTAGCATTGCTACATATTCTGATTATGTGGATTGTGATGTGGTACCCATGCAAGCATGTTCTGTTTTACTTGGTAGACCATGGCAGTTTGATAAAAATTCTGTACACCATGGTAGGACAAATCAGTATACTCTTGTTCATAAGGATCATAATATCACTTTGCTTCCTATGTCTCCCGAACATATTATGAAAGATGACATTGCTAGAGCTAGTAAAGCAAAACAGGAGAAAAATAAGAGTGAAAATCAGATTGTAGCACAGGAATTTGAGCAACACCATAAGCATAATAAACCATCATCTACTGTTGCATCTGAAATAAAATTGAAGAGTGGATGTTTACTTGCTACTAAATCTGATATTAATGATTTGGATGTTGCTACATATGTTTGCTATGCTTTTGTATGTAAAGAGGTATTATTTTCATTCGAGGACATGCCTCCCTCTTTGCCTCCTGCTGTCATTAACATTTTGCAGGAGTTCGCTGACGTCTTTCCACAAGACGTGCCACCGGGATTACCGCCTATTCGCGGGATTGAGCATCAGATTGACTTAATTCCCGGTGCATCCCTACCCAACCGTGCGCCCTACCGTACCAATCCAGAGGAGACAAAGGAGATTATGCGTCAAGTACAGGAGCTGCTTGACAAAGGTTATATACGTGAATCCCTTAGTCCTTGTGCTGTTCCTATTATTCTAGTGCCTAAAAAGGATGGTACATCGCGCATGTGTGTGGATTGTAGAGGCATTAATAATATTACTATTCGTTATCGTCATCCTATTCCTAGACTAGATGATATGCTTGATGAATTAAGTGGCTCTACAATTTTCTCCAAAGTTGATTTGCGTAGTGGATACCATCAAATTCGTATGAAATTGGGCGATGAATGGAAAACAGCATTTAAAACTAAGTTTGGATTATATGAGTGGCTAGTCATGCCTTTTGGGTTAACTAATGCACCTAGCACTTTCATGAGATTAATGAACGAGGTTTTACGTGCTTTCATTGGACGATTTGTGGTAGTCTATTTTGATGATATATTGATTTTTAGTAGATCTTTGGAGGAACATTTGGAACATTTACGTGCTGTTTTTACTGCGCTACGTGATGCACGTTTGTTTGGTAACCTTGGGAAGTGCACCTTTTGCACCGACCGAGTATCTTTTCTTGGCTATGTTGTTACTCCACAGGGAATTGAAGTTGATACAGCCAAGATCGAAGCTATTGAGAGTTGGCCGCAGCCCAAAACGGTCACACAAGTAAGGAGTTTTCTTGGCCTCGCTGGTTTCTATAGGCGTTTTGTGAGAAATTTCAGCACCATTGCTGCGCCTCTCAATGAGCTTACAAAGAAGGACGTGCCTTTTTCTTGGGGTACCGCACAGGAAGAAGCCTTCACGGTCTTGAAAGATAAGTTAACACATGCTCCTTTACTCCAACTTCCTGATTTTAATAAGACTTTCGAGCTTGAATGTGATGCTAGTGGAATTGGGTTAGGAGGTGTGTTACTACAAGATGGTAAACCTGTTGCGTACTTTTCTGAAAAATTAAGTGGGCCTAGTCTGAATTATTCTACTTATGATAAGGAATTATATGCTCTTGTTCGGACTTTGGAAACATGGCAACATTATTTATGGCCCAAAGAATTTGTTATACATTCTGATCATGAATCTTTGAAACATATTAAAAGTCAAGCAAAACTGAACCGTAGACATGCTAAATGGGTTGAATTCATTGAGACTTTCCCTTATGTCATTAAACACAAGAAGGGTAAAGACAATGTTATTGCTGATGCTTTGTCTCGTCGTTATACTATGCTTTCACAACTTGACTTTAAAATATTTGGTTTGGAGACCATCAAAGATCAATATGTGCATGATGCTGAATTTAGCGACGTGTTGCAGAATTGTAAAGAAGGGAGAACATGGAACAAGTTCGTTATTAATAATGGATTTGTGTTTCGTGCTAACAAGCTATGCATTCCAGCTAGCTCCGTTCGTCTTTTGTTGTTACAGGAGGCGCACGGAGGAGGATTAATGGGACACTTTGGCGTGAAGAAGACGGAGGACGTACTTGCTACACATTTCTTTTGGCCAAAGATGAGACGGGATGTTGAGCGTTTTGTTGCTCGCTGCACTACATGTCAAAAAGCTAAGTCACGACTCAATCCTCATGGTTTATATATGCCTTTACCTGTACCTAGTGTTCCTTGGGAGGATATATCTATGGACTTTGTTTTAGGTTTACCTCGAACAAAGAAGGGGAGGGATAGCATATTTGTTGTCGTGGATAGATTTTCTAAAATGGCACACTTTATACCATGTCATAAAAGTGATGATGCTGCTCATGTTGCTGATTTGTTCTTTCGTGAAATTATTCGGTTGCATGGTGTGCCAAATACAATTGTTTCCGATCGTGATGCTAAATTTCTTAGCCACTTTTGGAGATGTTTATGGGCTAAGTTGGGGACTAAACTGCTTTTTAGTACTACATGTCACCCCCAAACTGATGGCCAAACTGAAGTAGTCAATAGATCATTGTCTACTATGCTTAGGGCTGTTTTGAAGAATAACCTGACAATGTGGGAAGAATGCTTGCCTCATATTGAATTTGCTTATAATCGTTCGCTACATTCTACCACTAAGATGTGCCCTTTTGAAGTTGTGTATGGTTTCTTACCTCGTGCACCTATTGATTTGTTGCCTCTTCCGTCTTCGGAGAAGGTTAATTTTGATGCTAAAGAACGTGCTGAATTGATATTAAAGATTCATGAGTTAACTAAGGAAAACATTGAGCGTATGAATGCTAAATACAAACTTGCTGGAGATAAGGGTAGAAAACATGTTGTCTTTGCACCTGGAGATCTTGTTTGGTTACATTTGCGTAAGGATAGGTTTCCTGATTTGCGCAAGTCAAAGCTAATGCCACGTGCTGATGGTCCTTTTAAGGTGTTAGAGAAAGTAAATGATAATGCATATAAACTTGAGCTGCCTGCAGAGTTTGGGGTTAGCCCCACTTTTAACATTGCAGATTTGAAGCCTTATTTGGGTGAGGAAGATGAGCTTCCGTCGAGGACGACGTCAGTTCAAGAAGGGGAGGATGATGAGGACATCCCTACTAATGTTACACCCACCCCGACTGCTATACATACAGGACCAATTACTAGAGCTCGCGCACGTCAATTGAATTACCAGGTACTTTCGTTTCTTGGAAATCCTTCTAATATTCATGAACATATGATGCTGCCTAAATTAGATACTTTTGTTTTACTTATGAATGAAGGACCTATCATGGATAAGAAGGATGACCATTGGAGCGGGATCAAGCATGGAGGAGAAGGTGCGCGCGCGGGGAAGAACATTGGAGCTTCCAGTGATGATTTTCGCACATTGAAGCCACCATAATGGGAGTGGGAAGCTGTGGACGAAATATGCATGATGCCACTTTATAAAATTCGTCCATAGGCTAATATAGGTGCTGCACCACCTTAATTTTGGGCCAGGCCCATGTAATTTCGAAATACCATATTATAGGCTGTTTTTAGAGTCCGTATGTATGGGGAAACTGACTTAGGGTCGGTTTCGGACCCCTCCTCCAAGGGGCCACGAAATTCCCTTCTATTCCCCCATATATACAGCCCTTAGGGCTTCGTTTTAGGTTTGGGTTTTGTTTAGATTACAAGTTCGCCATAGCAGCAACTTCGCGTTCTTCGTTTGTGTTCCGCGACCAGACAAAGGCGTCACAGAACCCCACTTCATCAATAAAGCTTTCCTCTTATATTCGCAATATCCAGATTGCAATCTTAGTTTCTTGCTTGTTCTTCGTTTGCGTGCAGGAAATAGACCCTCGTGGTCAGGTTGATCGTGCTCCGGCGTGGTCAATAACCTCTCAGAGTTGGTTTAGCGATTGCTAAGGCGCGACGTCTCACACGTTCGTAGTCGGATCGTCAAAGTCTACTCCACCAAAAACGATAGCCACCATCTCATCGAAAGACAGGGACAACTTCGCCTATATCATGATGCCACTTTATAAAATTCGTCCATAGGCTAATATAGGTGCTGCGCCACCTTATTTTTGGGCCAGGCCCATGTAATTTCGAAATACCATATTTTAGGCTGTTTTTAGAGTCCGTATATATGGGGAAACTGACTTAGGGTCGGTTTCGGACCCCTCCTCCAAGGGGCCACGAAATTCCCTTCTATTCCCCCATATATACAGCCCTTAGGACTTCGTTTTAGGGTTGGGTTTTGTTTAGATTACAAGTTTGCCATAGCAGCAACTTCGCGTTCTTCGTTTGTGTTCCACGACCAGACAAAGGCATCACAGAACCCCACTTCATCAATAAAGTTTTCCTCTTATATTCGCAATATCCAGATTGCAATCTTAGTTTCTTGCTTGTTCTTCGTTTGCGTGCAGGAAATAGACCCTCGTGGTCAGGTTGATCGTGCTCCGGCGTGGTCAATAACCTCTCAGAGTTGGTTTAGCGATTGCTAAGGCGCGACAGCTCACACGTTCGTAGTCGGATCGTCAAAGTCTACTCCACCAAAAACGATAGCCACCATCTCATCGAAAGACAGGGACAACTTCGCCTCTATCACCATGCTAGCCAAGTTATTGCAACTCCCTTCATCGATGATGACACGAACAGAACGCTCCTTCACAACTCCCTTTGTGTGGAACAAGTTGTGCCTTTGATTTTGCTCACCCTGTGTAACCTGCACACTCAGAACACGTTGAGCAACTAAACTTTCATACCTATTGGCGTAATCAGCAGCCATGTAGTGTGTCTCTGGTTCTGCATCCTCGCCACCCTGTTCTTCACTTGCAATGAGAGCCAAAGTCTCCTCATCATAATCACTAGCGGACGCATATCCACCATCCTCAGTAACAATCATTACACGTTTGGAAGGGCATTCTCTCGCAAAGTGACCTCCACCCTTGCAACGACGGCATATAACCTCATGTGTTTGCCCTGTGGATGCAATAGATGAAGAAGAGCTCTGTGCAGGCCCAGAAAGTGTGCTCTTCGCAGAGGGTGGATTAGGAGCCTGTTTTCTGGTATCGCGGTTGGAGTTGGAGGTGGGAGTAGGTGGCGTTGCAGCAGGACGTGCGGAAGTAGAGGAGGTACGTGGCATCCATGATGAAGTGCGACCTGTAGAAAAAGGAGTTCCCGCCATTGCCTGTCGATCCTGCACTTCACGTTCAGCTTTGCAAGCAAGATGAAATAAACGAGTGATAGTGTTATACTCCTTATACTCTAGAATAGTCTGAATCTCTCTATTTAATCCACCCATAAAACTTGCAAACATAGCTTCATTCTCCTCAACAATACCACATCTAATCATGCAAGTTTGTAATTCCTGATAATATTCTTCTATAGAATTTTTTTCCTTGTCTTAAACGCTGCAAATTTTGAAGCAATTCACGTTGATAATAAGGTGGCACCCAACGATTACGCATAGCAGTTTTCAAAGCAGCCCAAGTAGTTGGAATATTCGCATGGTGTATTCTACAATGTTCTGACCACCAAACACAAGCAAAGCTAGTGAATGAACAAACAACAGCAGCAACACGTCTATCCTCAGGAAATTGTAAGCATGTAAAACGTTGTTCTACTTCTAACTCCCATGTAAGATATATATCAGGAACATATCTACCCTCAAACGTCAGAATATTCAATTTAAGTTTAGGGAGATGGTCATGATCCCATACCTGAGGGGGGGGGTGCAGCCCTACCATTATGGTTGTAGCCATGTGGTCGACCGGGTGCGTATCGTGGTGGTTGCCCCTGAGGCTGATCTGGAGCAACCTCTCCCACATCATCATAATCACCATCATAATCGTCAACCTGCTCAATGACAGTAGCAGCAGGAGCCACAGAAGTAGCAGCAGTATCAACAGTACGAGGTATGCTGGCCTTGGCCGAGAGGCACACGTCGCGCTCGTCGTTCGAAAGGGATAGGAGCTACAGCTGGTGGTGGTAGACGGGCAAGCACCTCATTGAACTTGGCGTCCATCTTAGTGTCGAATGTCTTCTCCAAACCATCGAGCTTCTACATGGCTTCTCCAAAGTTGTAATGAGGACATGACTACCTTGGATATGACCAAAAATGTTGCATACATGCATATTTGCGAGGTGATTTCTTATAAGAATTATGCAATAATTTATTTATGTTATCCTGAACAAAAATACTTCACCTATTTTTATTTTATGCCTAAATGCACAATGGTCGAACACTTGTATGAACCACGTGTGATGACAAAGAAAGATGAAATGGTTGGGTGCTATTCAAGAGGTCCTCTAATGTCAAAAGAAACAATTAGGTGTTGTTCAAGAAGTTCTCTCACGTCACTTTTAGCCCAAGAGAAGGTAGAGTCCAAGTCTCTCACGTTGTGGACTCAGATTCGGACTGCACGGACACACCTGTCTCAAAACGCCAACAACTTTTTCATACGGACTCGGAATTGGGTGATTCGTTTTTTTGCTGGAAACTAGGTTTCATATGCGTTCCGGCCTAGTTGGAATTACCTTAAAATTCGTCCGGATCGCGGAGATATCGACGAAACAATATGACATTGCATCAGAATCCGAGTCAAACTACAAGTCCAAAGGTGTTGCATCACCTCCACTTGAGCCCATGGGCCTTGTACGACCTAGGGTTTGTTTTAGGGTGTCTTGGGACGTCCTCCCACCTCCTTGACCGCCATCCCTTGCTCCTATATAAGTAGATCAATCTAGTAGCTTTTCCTTTGGGTTTTGTTTAGTTAAAAGTTAGCCATTGTAACTTCGTGTACTTCGTTTGTGTCCAACGACCAGACCAAGACCACTTTCGGAACCCCACCCTTATTGACCACGTCGGAGCATGATCAACCTGACCACGATCAACCTGCACACAAACGAAAAACAAGCAAGAAACTATTGCAATCTGGATATTGCGAATATAAGAGGAAAGCTTTATTGATGAAGTGGGGTTCTGTGACGCCTTTGTCTGGTCGTGGAACACAAACGAAGAACGCGAAGTTGCAGCTATGGCGAACTTGTAATCTAAACAAAACCCAACCCTAAAACGACTCCCTAAGGGCTGTATATATGGGGGAATAGAGGGGAATTTCGTGGCCCCTTGGAGGAGGGGTCCAAAACAGACCTTATCTCAGTTTCCTCATACATACGGACTCTAGAAACACCCTATAATATGGTATTTCGAAATTACATGTGCGTGGCCCAACAATAAGGTGGCGCAGCACCTATATTAGCCTATGGACGAATTTTGTAAGTAGCATCATGTATATTTCATCCAAGGCTTCTTGCTCCCATTATGGTGGCTTCAAAGTGCGAAAATCATCACCGGAAGCTCCGTTGTTCTTTCTCTCGCGCGCACATTCTTCTCCATGCTTGATCCCGCTCCCATGGTCATCCTTCTTATCCATGCTAGGTCCTTCATTCATAAGTAAAACAAAAGTATCTAATTTAGGCAGCATCATATGTTCATGAATATTAGAAGGATTTGCAAGAAACGAAAGTACGTGGTAATTCAATTGACGTGCGCGAGCTCTAGTAATTGGTCATGTATGTATAGCACTCGGAGTTGTGGGTGTAGCATTAGCAGGGATGTCCTCATCAATTATCATAGAAATATTGAAGTATGGATAGATTTTCAGATTTGTAAAGAACATCATCATACTTTTCAAGCGAAAAGCAATTTCACAAGCACCTTTAAAAGGAACAAATTCTTCTATTCGTTCCACATCATGGTAATCATATATACCATTACCATAATAAGCTAAGGTTTCATTAGAATTACATGAACATTGAAAGGGAAGGTGTGGATCCTTTTTCTTAGAGCAACAAGTAAAATCACATCTCAAGCATGCATCCCTAGCAAACCATTGCAATATTCTAATTTGATCCCATAGGTGTTTCCCTTTTTGAGATAAGCGATAATCCCTAAAGTATTCACGCTAATCCAATATGTCTCCCATTATAAAGTTTGATGAGGATTTCTCATGATTATCAAAGGATTAATTAACATGTTTCACATAACTAGCATCAAGGGTTTTAGGAGGTTCCCCATCTCCAAAAGTAGCAAGTACCACTAATTTTATGGTGTTTCGTGTTCCATATCCATATTTAAAGATATAAAACAACTAATAACAGAATAAAAATTACTTTGTGATAAAGCAAACAAGCACAAACGAGAATATTCACCCCATGCTATTGCTCCATGGCAACGGCGCCAAAAAAGGTCTTGATAACCCACAAGTGTAGGGGATCATTTGTAGCCTTTTTCCATAAATAAGAGTGTCGAACCCAATGAGGATCTAAAGGTACAACAAATATTCCCTCAAGTTCTATCGACCACCGATACAACTCTACGCACACTTTAATGTTTGCTTTACCTAGAACAAGTATGAAACTATTTTGTAGGTGGTAGGATAGTTTGCACGAATAAAACTAGAAGTACTTTGCGGGAATAAAACTACAAGTAAATTGCAAGATACTAAAAGTTAGTTGTTTAGTAGAAAGTTGTTGTCAAACAAGAAGATTATTTGTCCCAAGGCAACTGATAACTAGACCGGTAATCATTATTTCAATTTTATAAGAGGGAGAGGCATGACCTAACATACTTTCCGTACTTGGATCATATGCACTTATGATTGGAACTCTAGCAAGAATCCCGAACTACCAAGGATCATTAAGGTAAAACCCAACCATTGCATTAAGTATCAAGTCGTATTTGCTTCCATATGCAACAACCCACCTACTCGGGTCTGTGCTTCTGTTACTCACGCCACCCACCATAAGAAAATCATGAGCATATTGCAACACCCTACATCGGGGATCCCTCACATTTGCACGACATGGAGGTCACCATAGGACAACACCAAAATAAAACATACAACTCATACCTACCACGATCATCAATTAGCCCATAGGACAAAACAAATATACTCAAACATCATAGGATAGCCACATATCACTGGGAAATAATATATGGAGTTGAGCACCATGTTTAAGTAGAGACTACAACGGGGAAGAGAGGTGTTACACCGTTGCATAGAGGGGGAGAGAGTTGGTGTTGACGGTGGTGAAGTTGTTGGTGTAGATCACCGTCACGATAATTGCCCCGGCGGCGTTCTAGTGCCACCGAGAGAGAGGGGATAGAGCCCCCTCCTTCTTATTCTTCCTTGGCCTCCCCCTAGATGGGACGAGAGTTCGTCCTTTGGTCCACGACCTCCATGACGGCGGCGAAGTTGTTGGTGTAGATTACTGCCATGATGATTCCCGCGGCGGTGTTACGGTGCCACCGGGAGAGAGGGGGAGAGATCCCTCCTCCTTATTCTTCCTTGGCCTCCTCCAAGACGAGAGGAGAGTTCCCCCTCTGGTCCATGGCTTCCATGACGGTAGAGGGGCAGGAGCCCCTTCGAGATTGGATCTCCCTCTCTGTCCTCTTCTGTGTGCGTTCCTGTTTTCTTGCTGAAACCATTTCTTATATTCCTGGAGATCCGTAACTCTAATTGCGCTGAGATTTTAACACGTTTTTTCCGGATATAAGCTTCCTTGCGCCCGAAATAGAGCTCCAACCGCCTTACGAGGTGAGCTCGAGACATCACCATGCGGTTGGGCCCTTGGGCATTCCCTGGTGTATCATGGTGGATGTGGGCGTTCTTTTTCATTGATTCCACCTCCCAAAATAATTATCCGTAAATTTTTATCGTGTTTGGACTTCGTTTGATATGGAATTTCTATGAAACAAAAAACACACAAAAAACAGGAACTGGCATTGGGCACTGGATCAATATGCTAGTCCAATAAATCATATAAAATGTTGCCAAAAATATGTGAAAGTTATATAATATGGTGGCTTCAAAGTGCGAAAATCATCACTGGAAGCTCCATTGTTCTTTCCCGCGCGCGCACCTGCTTCTCCATGCTTGATCCCGCTCCAATGGTCATCCTTCTTGTCCATGTCAGGTCCTTCATTCACAAGTAAAACAAAAGTATCTAATTTAGGCAGCATCATATGTTCATGAACATTAGAAGGATTTGCAAGAAACGAAAGTACCTCGTAATTCAATTGACATGCGTGAGCTCTAGTAATTGGTCCTATATGTATAGCAGTCGGAGTTGTGGGTGTAGCATTAGTAGGGATGTCCTCATCAAGAGGGCTGTTGCAGATCAGAGCGCTATTGGATGTAGGACAACGTCAGAATTCAGCAGTTTCTCAGTCCCGTAATAGGATATACAGCAATTCACCCAAGGCAGAGACCGTTCAGTCGGCACACAGCCCTGGATCACCCTTGCCTCGTCGAGGCAGCGGTTTTCGTGATGGCCAGACAGAGATCAGCATCACCGCGAAGACCGTCGTCGAGTGCCCACTCCTCCGCGGAGTGGCCCGTACGCGCTCCGGCTCCAGGGCGACAGGCACTCCCTCGATGATGAGCGGGATGCGGACTTTGATGCCTGGGCCTATCTTCTTCGGAAGCGGATTGACAAGAGCAGAGCCTACAGAGAGGGACTCGACAGAGATTTCCCGAGTGGAAGCTCAGCTGTGGTGTCTGGTCCAAAGTGTTTTAGCAGAGCTATACGTTCTGCAGAGATTCCCCCCAATTTCAGAATGGCGGTGGGGATCAGAAAGTTTTCTGGTGAAACAAAACCAGAGACTTGGTTAGATGATTATAGAGTGGCTGTGCAGATTGGCAGTGGAAATGACAATGTCGCAATGAAGCACCTGCCCCTCATGTTGGATGGTTCAGCTCGAGCTTGGTTGAATCGTTTGGCTCCTTCCTGCATACATTGTTGGGAAGATCTTGTCCGAGTGTTTGTCCGGACCTTTGAGGGCACTTGCAAGCGCCCCGCGGGTCTGGTCGACTTACAACATTGCGTCCAGAAGCCCAATGAAACCTTAAGGGGTTATATTCAGCGATGGTCCACCCTGCATCATACGGTGGAGAATGTGTTGGAACACCAGGCTGTTTGTGCCTTCAAGGCTGGTGTGAGATATAGGGAGCTGTACCTGAAGTTTGGGCGCACCGGTGACATTTCACTCAGCAAGATGATGGAAATTGCCACTCGCTACGCCAATGGCGAGGAACAAGACTGCCTCCGTAGCGGCAAAGGAAAAACAATCGCCAACGAGTCTGGCGGTGGCAACAATCGGAAACAGAAGCGGAAGGCTGAAGACCCGGCTCTGGTAGAGGCAACAGCACTGGCGACTCAGTCGAAGAACAAGGGCAAAGCCAAGGCTCAATATGCCCCCAAGAAGGGGAAGCATCAGTCAGGAACTGATATCTTGGATCAGCCGTGTGTAATTCACACGAGGAAAGATGCAGAAGGCAACCTGATTATGCCCCAGCGCACCACTCGACAGTGTCGAACCCTTATCCAGCAATTCAAGGGAGACCAATCGAGTGCAAAATCTCCTAAAAAAGAAGATGAAGATGAGGAAAACGAAACATTCCCGGATGTCACTGCTACACTGGTGATCTTTGCTGATGTCGAGAGCAAGAGTCGTCTGAAAGTCATCAATAGAGAAATCAACATGGTTGTGCCAGACCCCCCCACCTACCTCAAATGGTCTCAATATGCTGTCACATTCGACCAGACAGACCCCTGCTCGTGTGGGCAGTCCTGGTCGAGAGGCTTTGGTAGTTGATCCTGTGGTACGGGGGACTCGACTCAGAAAGGTCCTCATGGACGGTGGCAGCAGCCTGAACATCCTGTATGCGGATACTCTGAAAGGGATGGGCATTCCGATGTCCCGTCTGAGCGAGAGTAGCATGCACTTTCATGGGGTCATCCCAGGAAAGAAGGCCAAGTCACTCGGCCAGATAGCATTGGATGTGACATTCGGTGATAGCAAAAATTTCCGAAAAGAAAAGTTGACATTTGAAGTCGTGGATTTCAAGAGCGCTTACCACGCCATCTTGGGTCGACCCACTTATGCACGTTTCATGGCCCGACCATGTTACGTGTATCTCAAGTTGAAAATGCCAGGGCCTAAAGGCGTGATCACGGTCACTGGCAATCGACAGCGGGCCGAAGAGTGTCTCCAGCAAGGATCCAAGATCGCCGATCAACAAATGGCCATGGTCGAGCTGGAGGAGTACAAGAAAACCGCTGACCCTGCTGATTTGCTCCGTGCAAAAAAGATGGCTTTCGAGTCGGCATTTTAGTCAGCAGGGGAAGTGAAGAAGGTGCACATCCACCCGACGGATCCAACTACTGCCCCGACGAATATCTCAACAACACTCGACAATAAATAGGAAGCCGCGCTCATCCAGTTCCTTCGTGAGAACTGGGATATCTTTGCATGGAAGCCTGCGGACATGCCGGGGATTCCCAGGGAGCTGGCTAAGCACCGTCTGCGAGTGGATCCGAAAGCCAAGCCTGTCAGGGGGCATTTGCGTCGATCCGTGGCAGAGAAGCGCAAGGCAATTGGAGAAGAAGTGGCCCGTCTCTTGCAAGCCAAGTTCATTCGGGAGATTTACCACTCCGAGTGGCTCCCGAATGTTGTGATGGTGCCCAAGAAAGATAAGTCATTGCGCATGTGCATTGACTTCAAACATCTCGATAAGGTGTGCCCAAAAGACCATTTTCCGCTCCCCCGCATAGATCAAATTGTTGACCCGACAGCGGGGTGTGAGCGTTTATCGTTTTTGGATGCCTATTCTGGGTACCATCAGATCTGTCTGTATGGCCCGGACGAAATAAAGACAGCCTTCATCACCCCGTTCGGGTGCTTTTGCTACATCACCATGCCTTTTGGTCTTAAGAATGCCGGTCCTACTTTTATGCGCATGATTCAGAAATGCTTACACGACCAGATCCCTCGGAATGTCGAGGCGTACATGGACGATGTAGTGGTCAAGTCCCGCAAAGGTTCCGACCTGCTGGCTGACTTGGCCGAGACATTCGCCAATCTGAGGCGATTCGACATAAAGCTGAATCTGGCCAAATGTACCTTCGGTGTCCCTGGCGGCAAGTTGCTTAGTTTTCTCGTTTCCGAGTGAGGAATTGATGTCAACCCCGAGAAGATCAGCGCCATTATCCGTATGAAGACTCCCGTGCGAGTGCACAACGTTTAGAAGCTCACACGTTGCTTGGCAGCATTGAGTCGATTCATTTCTCATCTTGGTGAGAAGGCTCTGCCCTTATATCAGTTGATAAAGAAGTCCGACACATTTGAATGGACTCCCGAAGCCGAAGCAGCGTTTGTTGAGCTCAAAGCCCTGCTCTCCACCCAGCCCGTGCTTGCCGCTCCTACCAGCAAAGAGCCCTTGCTACTGTACATCGCGGCCACAAATCAGGTCATCAGTACAGTGGTGACTGTCGAGCGAGAAGAGGAGGGTAAAGCCTATAAAGTCCAGCGGTCAGTTTATTATGTCTCGGAAGTATTGTCCCCCTCAAAGCAAAGATATCCACACTATCAGAAGCTGGTGTATGGTATTTACCTGTCAGCGAAGAAGGTGGCGCATTATTTCCAAGACCATTCGATCTCAGTCGTCAGTGATGCTCCTTTATCTGAGATCTTCAATAATCACGACGCATCAGGTCGAATGTTTAAATGGGCAACTGAGCTTGGACACTTTGACATCAGATTCAAGGCCAAGAAGGCAATCAAGTCCCAAGCATTGGCAGATTTCATGGCCAAGTGGACTGAACGGCAATAGCCCATCCAACTTCACTCGACGCATTGGACAATGTTCTTCAACGGCTCCAAAATGTTGAATGGGTCCGGTGCTGGTGTTGTTTTGATATCCCCCAGAGGCGACAAGCTCAGCTATGTCTTGCAGATTCATTTTGATTCCTCCAACAACGAGGTAGAGTATGAAGCACTTTTGTATGGGTTGCGCATGGCTATCTCACTCGGCGTCAAGCGCCTGATGGTTTATGGCGACTCAGATTTGGGGGTGAATCAAGTGATGAAAGAATGGGATGTTAGAAACCCTGCCATGACCGGATATTGCAATGCAGTCCGGAAGTTGGAGAAGAAATTTGAAGGCCTGGAACTTCACCATGTTCCTCGACCGAGAAAACAAGCTGCTGATGAGCTGCCCAAGACTGGTTCCACTCGACGGCCTGTCCCCAGCGGGGTGTTCCTGGAGCATTTGCACGCTCCTTCGATTCAAGAGGATCCCTTCACCGAAGAGCCCCCACAAGTTTAAGCTCCTCTGACTTGACTGAAGTTGATGTTCCTGCTGTGATTGACCTGGTCATGGAGGTGCTAGTTATCATACCCGACTGGATTGTGCCATATATTGCCTATATCCTCAGACAAGAGCTCCCTGAAGATGAAGCAGAGGCTCGACAGATTGTGCACAGACCAAGGCTTTCACCATGATGGGAGATCAGCTATTCAGAGAGAGTGTGACTGGTGTCACCCAGCGCTGCATTTCCCCCGAGGAAGGTCAGATGATTCTAGACGAAATCCACTCGGGAACTTGCGGCCACCATGCTTCTTCAAGGGAGATCGTCGCTAAAGCATACCGAGCTGGTTTTTACTGGCCACGAGCTAATGAGATGGCTAAGGACATCGTTGATCACTGCGAAGGCTGCCAGTTCTATGCGAATCTGTCACACAAGCCGGCGTCTGATCTGAAGACTATCCCTCTCGCCTGGCCGTTTGCAGTTTGGGGACTCGACATGGTTGGTCCCTTCCGACCTGGAAAAGGAGGATTCACCCACCTGTTAGTAGCAGTCGACAAATTCACCAAGTGGATTGAAGCCAAGCCCATCAAGAAGCTGAATTCCCGCACGACGATCACGTTCATGAGGGAGATCATTATCTGATACGGCATTCCGCACAGCATCATCATGGACAATGGCACTAATTTTTACTCGGAAGAATTCAGGAGATTCTGTAACTCCCAAGGCACCCGAGTGGATTACGCTTCCGTTGCATATCCTCAAACCAATGGGCAAGTTGAGCGGGCCAATGGTCTCATTCTGCAAGGTCTGAAGCCTCGTCTCATGCGCGATTTTGATCATGCCGCCGGTGCGTGGGTAACTGAGCTGTCGTCTGTTTTGTGGGGATTGAGGACAGCGCCTAATCAGTCGACTAGACGAACTCCTTTCTTCCTTGTCTATGTTGTTGAAGCCATATTGCCGAGTGACTTGGCCCACAATTCTCCTCGAGTGGAGCTATATTCTGAGGCCGAAGCTGAACAAGCCAGACAGGATGGGGTAGATCTTCTGGAGGATGAGCGTGAGATGGCTCTGATCCGGACCACTGCCTATCAGCAAGACCTATGGTGCTTCCCTGCAAGGAATGTAAAAGGGCGAGCGTTCCATGAAGGAGATTTGTTGCTCCGAGTGAATCAACACTGACCTCACAAGCTTGCTCCTGCATGGGAAGGTCCTTTTGTCGTCACTAAGGTGCTAAACAACGGAGCCTATTACCTGTATAATCTCATGAAACAGATAGATGAGCCACGAGCCTGGAATGCAGACCTGCTCCGGCGTTTTTACACTTGAGACAAGAGTTTTTTGATGTAATAAGAGTACTTCATCAATGCAATCACTAATCAGACATTTTGCCGTCTGCCAGCGCTTTGCCGTCTGCTAGCAGACGGCAAAGAGTCTTTTGCCGTCTATCTTCCCAAAGCAGACGGCACAGAACCAGCTGACAGCAAAGAGTCTGTTTGCCGTCAGCTAGCGGACGGCAAAGAATTCTTTGCCGTCAGCCAGCGGACGGCAAAGACCAGAGTGGGCCCCATGGGGCACGGCACTGGCTAGGTCAACCTCCTTACTTCTTTGTCGTCTGCTGGCGGACGGCAAAGAAGGGAGGAGGGCCCACAAACTGGGCGGGCTAACTCTTTGCCGTCTGCCAGTGGACGGCAAAGAAGCGAGGAGGGCCCACAAACTGGGCGGGCTAACTCTTTGCCGTCCGCCAGCGGACGGCAAAGAAGTGAGGAGGGCCCACAAACTGGGCGGGCTAACTGCAAGGGCCCACCCCACCTCTTTGCCGTCTGCTAGCGGACGACAAAGAAACTTTGCCATCCGTCGGGAGACGGCAAAGAGGATAACTCCTATAACGGGCCGTTAACCCCCTCCTCTCTCTCTTCTCTCTCTCCCTCTCTCTCTCTCCCGCCGCCGCCGTTGCACTCCGCTCCCCTGCCCCTCCCCCTCCGCCACCCCGTGCCGCCCCCCTCCGTCGTTCCGCACCGCCCCCCGGCGCCCGCCCCGTCGCCGGCCGCCCTACACCGCCCCCCCTTCCCTCGGAGCCTGCCACAGCACGCCCCTACCTCCTCCGCCCCTCCCCCTCCGCCGCCCCCCTCCGCCGTCCCGCACCGCCCCCCGACGCTCGCCCCGTCACCGACCGCCCTGCACCGCCCCCCGCCCTCCGGAGCCTGCCGCAGCGCGCCCCTACCCCACGCGGCCCCGGCCCGCCTCCCACCGCGCGCCGCCACCGACGCCCCCCCGACCACCAGCCGCCCCGTGGCCTAGCGGCCCGCCGCCCCGGTGCCTCGCCACCCCACTCCGGTGAGCTCTCCCGGCCCCTGTTTTTTTGCTATTAGTTAGGTTAGTTGCTACTGTTAGTTAGGTTAGTTAGATTAGTTCTAGGTTTGTTAGGTTAGTTCTAGGTTAGGTAGGTTAGTTTCTACGTTAGTTAGGTTAGTTCTTGAAAAAAATTATTAGGAGAAGAAAAGAAGAAGAATAAGAAGAATAAGATGAAGAAGAGGAGGAGGAGGAGAAGAAGAAAAGGGGGAGGAGAAGAAAAGAAGAAGGAGAAGAAGAAGAAGAAGAAGAGGAGGAGGAGGAGGAGAAGAAGAAGAAACGGGGGAGAAGAAAAGAAGAAGAAAAAGAAGAAGAAGAGTAAAAAAGGAAAGGAAGAAGAAGAGGAGGAGGAGGAGAAGAAGAAGAAAAAAAGAAGAGGAAGAAGAAGAAGAAAAAAGAGGAGAGGAGGAGAAGGAGAAGAAAAAAGAAGAAGAAGAAGAAGAAGAAGAAGAAGAAGAAAAGAGGAGAGGAGGAGTAGAAGAAGAGGAAAAAAGGAAAGGAAGAAGAAGAGGAGGAGGAGAGGAAAAAAGAAGAAGAGGAAGAAGAAGAAGAAGAAAGAGGAGAGGAGGAGAAGAAGAAGAGGAAAAAGGAAAGGAGGAAGAAGAGGAAGACCCCGACCCCGACCCCGACCCCGACACCCCGACCGCGACCCCGACCCCGACACCCCGACACGACACCCCGACACCCCGACACCCCGACATGACACCCCGACCCCGACCCCGACACCCCGACATGACACCCCGACACCCCGACACGACACACCGACCCCGACACCCCGAGACCCCGACACAGCACCCCGACCCCGACACCCCGACACGGCACCCCCGACCACGACACAACACCACAACCCCGACACGACACCCCGACACCCCGACATGGCACCCCCGACCACGACACAGCACCCCGACCCCGACACGACACCCCCGACACGCCGACCCCAACACGACACCCGACACCCTGACACGGCACCCACGACCACGACACAGCACCCCGACCCCAACACGACACCCGACACCCTGACACGGCACCCACGACCACGACACAGCACCCCGACCCCGACACAACACCCGACACCCTGACACGACACCTCGACGCCACTAACCCCCAACCTCCGACGCCACCGATCCTCAACCCCCGACGTCACCGACCCCAACCCCTGACCCGACACCCCGACACCATGACACCCCGACACCCCGACACCCCGACACGACACCCTGACACGGCACCCCGACCCCGACACGACACCCCCACACCCCGACCCCGACACGACACCCCCCACACCTTGACCCCGACACGACACCCCCCACACCCTGACCCCGACACGACACCCCCCACACCCTGACCCCGATACGACCCCCCCACACCCCGGCCCCGACACGACCCCCCCACACCCTGACCCCGACATGACACCCCCGACACCCCAACCCCGACATGACACCCCCGACACCCCAACCCCGACACGACACCCTCGACGTCGATGGAACCCTAAATAGCAAGTATCGTTGGTGCGAGATACATGTGGTCGTCGATGTCGAACACTGCATCCATGTCCCACAAGTTACGCCTGATAGAGGCGAGGGTCCCGATCTTTCGATGAGATGATAACTATCGATTTGGTGAAGAAGACTTTGACGATCCGACTACGAACGTGCACGACGTTGCGCCTTAGCAATCGCTAAACCAATCTCCAAGAGGTTATTGACCACGCCGGAGCACGATCAACCTGACCACGAAGGTCTATTCCTGCAAGCAATCAAAGAACAAGAAAGAATATGATAATGCAATCTGAATATTGCGAATATATATGAAGTATTGATAAGGGTGGGGTTCCGAAAGCGGTCTTGGTCTGGTCGTTGGACACAAACGAAGTACACGAAGTTGCAATGGCTAACTTTTAACTAAACAAAACCCAAAGAAAAAGCTACTAGATTGATCTACTTGTATAGGAGCAAGGGGTGGCGGCCAAGGAGGTGGGAGGACGTCTCAAGACACCCTAAAACAAACCCTAGGTCGTACAAGGCCCATGGGCCCAAGTGGAGGTGATGGAACACCTTTGGACTTGTAATTTGACTCGGATTCTGATGCAACGTCAGATTGTTTCGTCGATAACTTCGCGATCCGGACGAATTTTAAGGTGATTCCAACTGTGCTGGAACGCATATGAAATCTAGTTTCCAGCAAAAAAAGAATCACCCAATTCCGAGTCCGTATGAAAAAGTTGTTTGCGTTTTGAGACAGGTGTGTCTGTGTAGTCCGAATGTGAGTCCAGAACGTGAGAGACTCGGACTCTATCTTCTATTGGGCTAAAAGTGACATGAGAGAACTTCTTGAACAACACCTAATTGTTTCCTTTGACATTAGAGGACCTCTTGAATAGCACCCAACCATTTCTTCTTTCTTTGTCATCACACGTGGTTCATACAAGTGTTCGACCATTCTGCGTTTAGGCATAAAATAAAAATAGGTGAAGTATTTTTGTTCCGGATAACATAAATAAATTATTGCATAATTATTATAAGAAATCACCTCACAAATATGCATGTATGCAACATTTTTGGTCGTATCCAAGGTAGTCATGTCCTCATCATCCTCCCCTTTTTGAAAACAAAGCTGTCCTCGGCGTTGCTTAATCTGAAATGTGGCTACCAAAAGAGAAAAGGCATACACATTGTATATGTATATGTCATCCATTTTTATTGTTCTCAGTTCTGACACATGTGACATATATATACAAGGGCACTCATCACATGTCATGAAATATAAAGCCAAAAGATTATGACAAAAAGTAGAAGGCATCACAATATTGCAACTCAGTTTCCACATATAAGTGAAGTCCTTATTCATATCAAAAGATTCATGATGTTCATCGTTAAACCATCCCAATATTGGTAAATAAGCGTGAATCGTTTCAAATATAGATGCTACAACATGCTTAAATAAGCAAACATGCAACATGTCATTTGACACAGAATTATCACCAAGATTGGAGGTCATATCAAAATGATTAAACACCGGCAGAATTATTTTCAAACATATTTGACCCAAATTAGATTTATTTACTGATTCACACGGTTCTTGCTCATCAATAGTTAATTCAATGGGTGCACTCACAATTGTTGATATTGTAGTTATTTGATCACATGAGGAAGTATAATCATGAACATAGTCCTCTAAAATAGGTGGTGTGATCAAAGTAATGGGTAGCTCATCATAGGGTACAGTGGAAGTGACAAGGCATTCATCATACTCATGTGGAGGTGGAAGATCAATACCTTTGGCATTACCTCTTATGATCAACTCAGATGATGTAGGCACTCTCGGTGGTGACGTGTTACATGGTGAAGGCGATGTAGCCCTCACAAGATTTGATGTGGTTGTCACAGTATGCCTAGTAGTTGAAGGAACAACGGTATCAACTCTTGGAATGTGCACCTTGCGCTCTATTTCCTTTTGGGCAACACGTTGATTTATTTCCTGTTCAGCTTTGGAAGCAAGACGAAACAAACGATCCATAGAATAACACTTTTCATGAATTAGTATCTCCTGAATATCAAGGTTTAATCCTCCCCAAAATCTATCCATAAAATCTTCTTCACTTTCTTCTAATGAGGAATGCAACAAGGTCATTTGTAAATCATCATAATATTTCATTACGGTGTCACTACCTTGTTTCAAATATTGTAACTTTTTAAGCTTGTCACGAGTATAATAAGCAGGAACGAACGTGTGTCTCATGGCAAGTTTCAAATCATCCCAAGTAATAGGTATAATATCTTTGTGTAACCGACAATATTCGCTCCACCAAACTAAAGCATAACCAGTGAAAGAACCAACTGCGACCTTAACTTTCTTATGTGCAGTAAAATTATGGGAATCAAATATTTCATTTATTTCAAACTCCCACTCGATATATAAAGCAGGTCTAAATCGGCCATTAAATGGAGGTATAGAAACATTAACCTCATCATGTGCATTTGGATCTCTTTGCATCTCTCGTATCGGTTTTTGTGGTGGCACGTCTCCCACGATCGAAGAAGCCCATGAATTGACAACCCTGGATCCTGTCATGACTAGTAGAAACAAGAAACAAAGATCCAAGTATATTGTTCCTATGAACTACTGGGATGTGATGGTAAAATGCTCAGAATAAAGCAAATATCAATGTCTTACAAATTCTTATCATGCAGCAGGTGGCGACCGGCAACCGACGGTGTCAATCTCTCTGAAGATTGGGTAAAGCGATTACCAGGTGAACGTATGTATACACGATGTAGAAATATGTGGAGCTTGGAAGGCTTAATATATGGTAGCAAAAGATTAGCAATAATCAATTCAGAGATGCAATATTGAATAAACGCTCAACGACGGTACTGTGCTGGTCCTAGGCTATACTGTACTAGAGACGCGAGCCTAGAACACTAATGGAGTCACAGCGTAGGACAAATAGCAGCAAGGTATGATATGAATTAGCTCTCGACAGCAAGATATAAGTGAAGATCACAATGGCAGTAAAGACAATGATGATAAATGATCGACATGCAAGATATACAAAACTCTCTCTACAGCTTTCCTCTAGAAAATATTATGTGAAATTTCTGATATTTTTTCTCAAGAATACTACTAACTCAAGCTTTCGTATGCAAAAAGAATCACTCAATTCCGAGTTCGTATGAGGAAGAGGCGCTTGTTTTACTGAACACTGCGCAAAACAGATTTCAATCCGAATTCACATACGGGATTGAGTCTAGGTAGATCCGAAATTTGTTTTTTTCTCTTCTCTCTATTTATTTTTCTTCTCTTTTTTTTCTCACTTTTTTTTTCTTTTTTCTTTTTTCTTTTTTCTTTTTTTTTCTCTCTCACTTTTTTTTCTCAACCAAATAAGAAGCAGATTGGATCAAGCATAGATGTGAACGACCTCAAGTATGATAATGACAATGAACAATGGGTAGCATGTGATGAAAATTGATAGATGGTAGTGGGTGATAATGAAAGGGATGACAGTGGCGTGGTGGTGGTATATGGCAGCAGAGATGAAGATGGTGCGATGCCGGCGTGACAAGTTGTGAATAGAACTCGAAACTCTAAAAGACTAGACGCTAAGACCAGCAACTTGACACGACGATGCAACCGATAATTCAACTATGCAAGCACTGAAAAGAAAATTGCAAAGGCTCAGACTAGCTTGGAGTAAAGATGAATAGATCTAACTTTTTTTTCTGGCGTTTTCTTGGGCAATAGGTAAGAAAAATAAATCTAATCTACGAATAACTGGAAATTCTCATCGAGCAACCTGAAAACTGATACCACTTGATAGAGGCGAGGGTCCCGATCTTTCGATGACATGATAACTATCGATTTGGTGGCGAAGACTTTGACGACTCGACTACGAACGTGCACGACGTTGCGCCTTAGCAATCGCTAAACCAATCTCCAAGAGGTTATTGACCACGCCGGAGCACGATCAACCTGACCACGAAGGTCTATTCCTGCAAGCAATCAAAGAACAAGCAAGAATATGATAATGCAATCTGAATATTGCAAATATAGATGAAGTATTGATAATGGTGGGGTTCCGAAAGCGGTCTTAGTCTGGTCGTTGGACACAAACGAAGTACACGAAGTTGCAATAGCTAACTTTTAACTAAACAAAACCCAAAGGAAAAGCTACTAGATTGATCTACTTATATAGGAGCAAGGGATGGCGGCCAAGGAGGTGGGAGGACGTCCCAAGACACCCTAAAACAAACCCTAGGTTGTACAAGGCCCATGGAGGTGATGCAACACCTTTGGACTTGTAGTTTGACTCGGATTCTGATGCAACGTTAGATTGTTTCATCGATAACTTCGCGATCCGGACAATTTTTAGGTGATTCCAACTGTGCTGGAACGCATATGAAAGTTTCCAGCAAAAAAAGAATCACCCAATTCCGAGTCCGTATGAAAAAGTTGTTCGCGTTTTGAGACAGGTGTGTCTGTGCAGTCCGAATCTGAGTCCAGAACGTGAGAGACTTGGACTCTATCTTCTCTTGGGATAAAAGTGACGTGAGAGAACTTCTTGAACAACACCTAATTGTTTCCTTTGACATTAGAGGACCTCTTGAATAGCACCCAACCATTTCCTCTTTCTTTGTCATCACACGTGGTTCATACAAGTGTTCGACCATTCTGCGTTTAGGCATAAAATAAAAATAGGTGAAGTATTTTTGTTCCGGATAACATAAATAAATTATTGCATAATTATTATAAGAAATCACCTCACAAATATGCATGTATGCAACATCTTTGGTCGTATCCAAGGTAGTCATGTCCTCATCAACGCCGGCGTCCGTCGTCCCGCAGCAACAGTTCTCGGGGTCGATGGCGGTTGAACACCTATGCGAATTTGTCTTGCAGCCTCTGCGATGACGATTAAAAGCCAAGTGTTGAAACTTGAAACACCCTAACTGACTCAAGTCAGTTTGGTTGTTTGAAGTTTCAAAACTTGGCTTTGATCCTCATCATAGAGGCTGCCAGACAAATTCGCATAGCTGTTCGACCGTCATTGGCCCCCAGAACTATTGCTGCGCGCGGGACACTGGGCGCCGGCGTCACTTGTGGGATGTGGATCTAGTGTTCAACACCGAGCGCCACATGTATCTTGCATCGATGATACTTGCTATTTAGGGTTTCATCGACGTTGAGGAACCCCCTGATAGAGGCGAGGGTCCCGATCTTTCGATGAGATGATAACTATCGATTTGGCGGAGAAGACTTTGACGATCCGACTACGAACGTGCACGACGTTGCGCCTTAGCAATCGCTACACCAATCTCCAAGAGGTTATTGACCACGTCGGAGCACGATCAACCTAACCACGAAGGTCTATTCCTGCAAGCAATCAAAGAACAAGCAAGAATATGATAATGCAATCTGAATATTGCGAATATAGATGAAGTATTGATAAGGGTGGGGTTCCGAAAGCGGTCTTGGTCTAGTCGTTGAACACAAACGAAGTACACGAAGTTGCAATGGCTAACTTTTAACTAAACAAAACCCAAAGGAAAAGCTACTAGATTGATCTACTTATATAGGAGCAAGGGGTGGCGGCCAAGGAGGTGGGAGGACGTCCCAAGACACCCTAAAACAAAACCTAGGTTGTACCAAGGCCCATGGGCCCATGTGGAGGTGATGCAAAACCTTTGGACTTGTAGTTTGACTCGGATTCTGATGCAACGTCAGATTATTTCATCGATATCTTCGCGATCCAGACGAATGTTAAGGTGATTCCAACTGGGCTGGAACTCATATGAAATCTAGTTTCCAGCAAAAAAATAATCATCCAATTCCGAGTCCATATAAAAAAGTTGTTGGCGTTTTGAGACAGGTGTGTCTGTGCAGTCCGAATCTGAGTCCAGAACGTGAGAGACTTGGACTCTATCTTCTCTTGGGCTAAAAGTGACGTGAGAGAACTTCTTGAAAAACACCTAATTGTTTCCTTTCACATTAGAGGACCTCTTGAATAGCACCCAACCATTTCCTCTATCTTTGTCATCACGCGTGGTTCATACAAGTGTTCGACCATTCTGCATTTAGGCATAAAATAAAAATAGGTGAAGTATTTTTGTTCCAGATAACATAAATAAATTATTGCATAATTCTTATAAGAGATCACCTCACAAATATGCTTGTATGCAACTTTTTTGGTCATATCGAAGGTAGTCATGTCCTCATCACCCCTAACCCAACACCACGACACGACACCCCCGACCCTCGACCCCGACACGACATCTCGACCCCGACATGACAACCCTGACACCATGACATGACACCCCCGACCGCGACACGACATCCCGACCCCGACACGACACCCCCACACCCCGGCCATGACACGAAACCCCCGACACCCCGACCCCGACATGAGGTTTCATCGACGTCGAGGAACCCCCTAACCCAGACACAGCACCCCTATCCCGACACGACATCCCCGACACCCCGACCCCGACATGACACCCCGTTACCCCGACCCCGACACATGTCCAGTAGCTAGGCAAGATGAGTGATCGTGGGTCGATGTACATCAGTATAATGCGTGTGTGACTTTCTATCCGTCAAGGCTTTCCTTAAAATAACTTTCATGTGTGTTCTTGATGGAGGAATCCCAACTGCTGTGGTGGGGGGCGCCTCATCATTCTTCTCTTCTTTGTGATATACTCGTCGATATATTACGCAAGAAGAGAAGAGGTGAGGCGTCCATCACCGGCGATCGAACTATTACTGGGAGAGAGTGCCCACCAACATATATACACCACCATATCAGTGTGAGAGATAGCGCACCACCACACCGTGAGATATGAGAGTTAGTTAAGGAAAGCCTCGATGAACCGAAAGTCACACACGCATTATACCGATGTACACCGACCCAGAACTATTGCTACGCGCGGGACACTGGGCGCCGGCGTCACTTGTGGGATGTGGATCTAGTGTTCAACGTCGAGCGCCACATGTATCTCGCACCGATGATACTTGCTATTTAGGGTTTCATCGATGTCGAGGAAGCCCCTAACCTGACACCACGACACGACACCCCCGACCCCCGACCCCGACACGACATCTCGACCCCGACATGACACCCCAACACCACAACACGACACCCCCGACCCCCGACACCTCTTTGGCCTCCTGTTGACCGAAAGGGTGCTCTTCGGCCTTCCAGAGGCCAACGGGTCATATATGTGTGAATTATGAGTTAGGTCATATAATTTCTGATTTTGTTATGAAAAACATCATATATATATTTGTGTTCATCGGGTGGATTTAAATGTGCAGTTGTTTCGTCGCTGCGAGGGTTTGGTGTTCGACGACTTCCCCATGCGTTCGACGAGCTCCGCCCCTGCATTCGTGGGTGAGCACAAAATGACATCTCCTCCTTCCCCTTCATTTGCTCTGTTTCGGTCTTCGTGACGATGAAACTTGCTAGCTGTAGGTAGATTGAATCATTAGTATACGTGAACACTATGTGTCTCCCGTTCGAAAGGGTTACATCTATAAATATGCATACATTTGCATATTTATAACCGTGATTCTTTCGAATTGTCAAACATTGTCCATGGACAGCCCGAGTATGTGTAGATTGGGTTCGTTTTCCCATATGCTCTGCTCCGGATCCGATGCAGAATTTCGTCAGTGCCTCCCTGTTGTTCTCCGGTTACACATCCTCTCTGCTTATTGCCGAGACGTGTATCAGGAGAACAGCGGGGAGGTGCTGCCGAAATTTTGCATCGGATCCGGAACAGAGCATGCGAAAACGAACCCAATCTACACATACTCGGGTGGGATTAGGACCTATCTTTACCTACTAGCGTCTAGGTTGCATCGACGTAATGAAACTGACAATCTCTATTAACTGATGAATATGGTTTGTTGAATTATGTATATATTTTGCGTGTGTCCAGTAGCTAGGCAGGATGAGTGATCGTGGGTGGATGTACACCGGTCACACTAGTGAGAAAGATATGACCCGTGAATGGTTAACAAAAACCAAGGAGTTTGTGAGAGTCGCATTTGCAAATGGACAGAAAACAACCTAGTGCCCTTGTGTCGATTGCAACAATTATAAGAAGAAGTCAGAGTTTGAAATGATCAAACACCTACAGAAGTGGGGTTTTATGCCTAATTATATGGTCTGGACATTTCATGGTGAGTCTGCCCAACGTGCCAGAGCTGAGGTGCTTCGTCATCGCACCGACGAGCATGGTACCGGGATCGAAGAGATGGTGCAAGACTTTGATGATGCTCGGGATTCGGACGATGAGATGGAGGAATCTGCAAAGGCCTTTTATGAAATGTTGGAGTCTTCAAAATGTCCTCTCCACGAGCACACTGAGCTTTGTCATCTGGATGCCATCGCGCAAGTAATGGATCTAAAGGCTCAGTTCAACCTAGGCAGAGAATGCTACGACGCGATTATGACGATATTTGGACGCTTTCTACCCAAAGGCCATGTATTGCCACCAAACCTGTACCAGTCGGACAAAATCCTGCGTGCGCTTAAGATGCCCTATGAGAAGATAGATGCCTGTGAGAATGGATGTGCCTTATTTAGGCTTCAGTATGCGGGCTTGAACTATTACCCCATTTGCAATGCTTCCAGATATGTTCTGGTAGACAACGGTATGGATGAGAAGAGTCAGACCAAAATTCCCATTAATGTTCTTCGGTATCTGCCAATCATACCAAGACTTCAACGACTTTTCATGGTCGAAGAGACGGCTAGACAGATGACGTGGCATAAATTGGGCAAAAGAACATAACTGGATGCAGATGGGAATCCGATGTTGGGACACACTTCAGACGCTTTTGCGTGGAAGCATTTCGATGCAGTACATAAGGATAAAGCGGCAGAACCAAGGCATCCTCGAGTGTATGGATGGGTTCGATGTGTATGGTATGACGGCAGCACAATACAGTTGTTGGCTTGTATTTGTCATTCCACTCAATCTCCCCCCGGAGAGATTATGAAAAGAAAGAACATTTTCCTGACCCTGATAATTCCAGGGCCCAAATATCCGGGGAAGAATATGAATGTGTACATGCAACCGCTTAAGGATGAATTACAAGAATCCTGGGATAATGGGATCAAGACATAGGATGCCGCTACAAAAAAGGACTTCAAAATGCATGTGTGGTACATGTACTCGATGCATGACTTGCCGGTGTATGCGCTATTAGTTGGCTGGTGTGTGCATGGAAGGTTTCCGTGCCCCACATGCAAGGCAGCTCTTCCGTTCTGTTGGCTGGAGGCGGGTCGCAAGTTTTCTTGCTTCGACATGCATAGACAGTTCCTGGATCCTGACCATAAGTTTAGAAAAGACAAGAAGAATTTCATCAAAGGTAGAGTTGTCAAAAACATTGCACAACCTACGTTGACAGGACAATAGATCCTGGATTAGATAAACGCTCTCGAGCCGGATCCAAATCGTCCAGGGTATTTCAAAGGGTATAATACAGAACACGCCTGGACTCACAAGATATGTTTGTGGGATTTGCCTTACTTCAAAGACCTCCTTTGCCCTACATCCATAGCTTCGACTGCTATACATACATGACCAATTACTAGAGCTCGCGCACGTCAATTGAATTACTAAGTACTTTCATTTCTTGCAAATCCTTCTAATGTTCATGAACATATGATGCTGCCTAAATTAGATACTTTTGTTTTACTTATGAATGAAGGACCTGACATGGACAAGAAGGATGCCCATGGGAGTGGGATCAAGCATGGAGAAGTAGGTGCGCGCGCAGGAAAGAACAATGGAGCTTCCAGTGATGATTTTCGCACTTCAAAGCCACCATAATAGGAGCAAGAAGCCTTGGACGAAATATGCATCATGCTACTTTATAAAATTCGTCCCTAGGCTAATATAGGTGCTGCGCCACCTTATTGTTGGGCCAGGCCCATGTAATTTCGAAATACCATATTATAGGCTATTTTTAGAGTCCGTATGTATGGGGAAACCGAGTTAAGGTCGGTTTCGGACCCCTCTTCCAAGGGGCCACGAAATTCCCCTCTATTCCCCCATATATACAGCCCTTAGGGCGTCGTTTTAGGGTTGGGTTTTTTAGTTAAAAGTTAGCCATTGCAACTTCGTGTACTTTGTTTGTGTCCAACGATCGGACCAAGACCGCTTTCGAAACCCCACCCTTATCAATACTTCATATATATTCGCAATATTTAGATTTCATTATCATATTCTTGCTTGTTCTTCAATTGCTTGCAATAAAAGACCTTCGTGGTCAGTTTGATCGTGCTCCGGTGTGGTTAATAACCTCTTGGAGATTGGTTTAGTGATTGCTAAGGCGCAACGTCGTGCACGTTTGTAGTCGGATCGTCGAAGTCATCTCCACCAAATCGATAGTTATCATCTCATCGAAAGATCGGGACCCTCGTCTCTATCACCCCAGGCCTCTCTCGCCCCTCCTCTGGCCCTCTCTCCACCTCCAT
Source organism: Hordeum marinum (assembly GCA_022496015.1). Classification (NCBI taxonomy): domain Eukaryota; kingdom Viridiplantae; phylum Streptophyta; class Magnoliopsida; order Poales; family Poaceae; genus Hordeum; species Hordeum marinum. The sequence continues at coordinate 148,703,517 of CM039676.1, forward strand.
CGACCGCCCATAGAGCCCCAGCTCCTCTCTTCCCCTCCGCGCTCGGGATCGAGCCAGGCATCGCCATGGCATCGCCACCGTCGATCTCGAGGTAGCAAGCCCCTTCGACCATCCTCTCTCTTCGGTTGATCCTCCCTCGTCGTTCTGACGTGAATCCCCCTCTTCCTCGTCCTCTTTGCAGCTCGAAACCACCCCGACGACCTCCTCCCGAAGCCTCCTCCACCTTGGGTGCTTGCCGTCACGACTCCGGCCACCTCCGGCCGCCCTTCCACCTCCAGGGGACCGGCAACTCTACCCTGAGTCCATCCCCGCTCTCTCCTGCCGCTGCCGTGCCTTCTACCGCCGCTGGTGAGCCTCCCCCCTCTCTACCCTAAGGTGGGAGGAGGATCCGACAGGTGGGACCCACCTGTCGGCCTCTCTCTCTCATCCTCACGGTCGCTGACGGCTAGGCCCCGCGTGTCAGGTTTAAACCTGGCCGCGCGTGAGGCCGGCTGGCTGGCCAGCTGGCCGGCCCAGCCACTGGCCGCCTCAGCCCCAGGGTCCCGTGGCCTCTTCCTTTTTCTTTTCTGTGGGATTTTGTAAAATCCCACAGAGCTCAATATAAATCCTATGACCATAATTTTTCCATCTAAACTCTTGAAATATTCCCTAGAATTTAATAGTGCTCTTTTTGTAATTTTTTGAAAATCTTTTATAAACCGTTTTAATTTAAAACCCCTCTTTGGCATTATCAACCCCTGTTTAAATACTTTTGAAAATCTTTTTAACTTCAAAACCTTAAACAAATATTTTTAGTATAGTCTTTATTATTTATCAGAGTAGGGTAGCTTTTTTTTAGTGGCTTGAGTTGATAGAGGCGAAGTTATCCCTGTCTTTTGATGAGATGGTGGCTATCGTTTTTGGTGGAGTAGACATTGACGATCCGACTACGAACGTGTGATGACGTCGCGCCTTAGCAATCGCTAAACCAACTCCGAGAGGTTATGGACCACGCCGGAGCACGATCAACCTGACCACGAGGGTCTGTTTCCTGCACGCAAACGAAGAATAAGCAAGAAACTAAGATTGCAATCTGGATATTGCGGATATAAGAGGAAAGGTTTATTGATGAAGTGGGGTTCTATGACGCCTTTGTCTGGCCGTGGAACACAAACGAAGAACGCGAAGTTGCAGCTATGGCGAACTTGTAATCTAAACAAAACCCAACCCTAAAACGACGCCCTAAGGGCTGTATATATGGGGGAATAGAGGGGAATTTCGTGGCCCCTTGGAGGAGGGGTCCGAAACAGACCTTATCTCAGTTTCCCCATACATACGGACTCTAGAAACAGCCTACAATATGGTATTTCGAAATTACATGGGCCTGGCCCAACAGTAAGGTGGCGCAGCACCTATATTAGCCTACGTACGAATTTTGTAAGTAGCATCATGCATATTTCGTCCAAGGCTTCTTGCTCCCAAGGTGGCTTCAAAGCGCGAAAATCATCACTGGAAGCTCCATTTTCTTTCCCGCGCGCGCACCTTCTTCTCCATGCTTGATCCCGCTCCCATGGTCATCCTTCTTATCCATGCTAGATCCTTCATTCATAAGTAAAACAAAAGTATCTAATTTAGGCAGCATCATATGTTCATGAACATTAGAAGGATTTGCAAGAAACGAAAGTACCTGGTAATTCAATTGACGTGCGCGAGCTCTAGTAATTGGTCCTGTATGTATAGCACTCGGAGTTGTGGGTGTAGCATTAGCAGGGATGTCCTCATCATCCTCCCCTTCTTGCTGAAATCGTCCTCGAAGGAAGCTCATCTTCCTCACCCAAATAAGGCTTCAAATCTGCAATGTAAAAGTGGGGCTAACCCAAAACTGTATAGGCAGCTCAAGTTTATATGCATTATCATTTATTTTCTCTAACACCTTAAAAGGACCATCAGCATGTGGCATTAGCTTTGACTTGCGCAAATCAGGAAATCTATCCTTACGCAAATGTAACCAAACAAGATCTCCAGGTGCAAAGACAACATGTTTTCTACCCTTATGTCCAGCAATTTTGTATTTAGCATTCATACGCTCAATGTTTTCCTTCCTTAACTCATGCATCTTTAATATCAATTCAGCATCAAAATTAACCTTCTCCGAAGATGGAAGAGGCAACAAATCAATAGGTGCACGAGGTAAGAAACCATACACAACTTCAAAAGGGCACATCTTAGTGGTAGAATGTAGCGAACGATTATAAGCAAATTCAATATGAGGCAAGCATTCTTCCCACATTTTCAGGTTATTCTTCAAAACAGCCCTAAGCATAGTAGACAATGATCTATTGACTACTTCAGTTTGGCCATCAGTTTGGGGGTGACATGTAGTACTAAAAAGCAGTTTAGTCCCCAACTTAGCCCATAAACATCTCCAAAAGTGGCTAAGAAATTTAGCATCACGACCGGAAACAATTGTATTTGGCACACCATGCAACCGAATAATTTCACGAAAGAACAAATCAGCAACATGAGCAGCATCATCACTTTTATGACATGGTATAAAGTGTGCCATTTTGGAAAATCTATCCACGATAACAAATATGCTATCCCTCCCCTTCTTTGTTCGAGGTAAACCTAAAACAAAGTCCATAGATATATCCTCCCAAGGAACACTAGGTACAGGCAAAGGCACATATAACCATGAGGATTGAGTCGTGACTTAGCTTTTTGACATGTAGTGCAACGAGCAACAAAACGCTCAACATCCCGTCTCATCTTTGGCCAAAAGAAATGTGTAGAAAGTATGTCCTCCGTCTTCTTCACGCCAAAGTGTCCTCCATCATTAATAACGAACTTGTTCCATGTTCTCCCTTCTTTACAATGCTGCAACACATCCCTAAATTCAGCATCATGCACATATTGATCTTTGATGGTCTCCAAACCAAATATTTTAAAGTCAAGTTGTGAAAGCATAGTATATCGATGAGACAAAGCATCAGCAATAACATTTTCTTTACCCTTCTTGTGTTTAATGACATAAGGGAAAGTCTCAATGAATTCAACCCATTTAGCATGTCTACGATTCAGTTTTGCTTGACTTTTAATATGTTTCAAAGATTCATGATTAGAACGTATAACAAATTCTTTGGGCCATAAATAATGTTGCCATGTTTCCAAAGTCCGAACAAGAGCATACAATTCCTTATCATAAGTAGAATAATTCAGACTAGGCCCACTCACTATTTCAGAAAAGTACGCAACAGGTTTACCATCTTGTAATAACACACCTCCTAACCCAATTCCACTAGCATCACATTCAAGCTTGAAAGTCTTATTAAAATCAGGAAGTTGGAGTAAAGGAGCATGTGTTAACTTATCTTTCAAAACCTGAAGGCTTCTTCCTGTGCGGTACCCCAAGAAAAAGGCACGTCCTTCTTTGTAAGCTCATTGAGAGGCGCAGCAATGGTGCTGAAATCTCTCACAAAACGCCTATAGAAACCAGCGAGGCCAAGAAAACTCCTCACTTGTGTGACCGTTTTGGGTTGCGGCCAACTCTCAATGGCTTCAATCTTGGCTTTATCAACTTCAATTCCCTGTGGAGTAACAACATAGCCAAGAAAAGATACTCGATCGGTGCAAAAGGTGCACTTCCCAAGGTTACCAAACAAACGTGCATCACGTAGCGCAATAAAAACAACACATAGATGTTCCAAATGTTCCTCCAAAGATCTACTAAAAATCAATATATCATCAAAATAGACTACCACAAATCGTCCAATGAAAGCACGTAAAACCTCGTTCATTAATCTCATGAAAGTGCTAGGTGCATTAGTTAACCCAAAAGGCATGACTAACCACTCATATAATCCAAACTTAGTTTAAATGCTGTTTTCCATTCATCTCCCAATTTATACGAATTTGATGGTATCCACTACGCAAATCAACTTTGGAGAAAATTGTAGAACCACTTAATTCATCAAGCATATCATCTAGTCTAGGAATAGGATGACGATAACGAATAGTAATATTATTAATGCCTCTACAATCCACACACATGCGCGATGTACCATCCTTTTTAGGCACTAGAATAATAGGAACAGCACAAGGACTAAGGGATTCGTGTATATAACCTTTGTCAAGCAGCTCTTGTACTTGACGCATAATCTCCTTTGTCTCCTCTGGATTGGTACGGTATGGCGCATGGTTGGGTAGGGATGCACCAGGAATTAAGTCAATCTGACGCTCAATCCCGCGAATAGGTGGTAATCCCGGTGGCACGTCTTGTGGGAAGACGTCAGCAAACTCCTGCAAAATGTTAATGACCGTAGGAGGCAAAGAGGGAGGCATGTCCTCGAATGAAAATAATACCTCCTTGCATACAAAAGCATAGCAAACAGATGTAGCAACATGCAAATCATTAATATCAGATTTAGTAGCAAGTAAACATCCACTCTTCAATTTTATTTCGGATGCAACATTAGATGATGGTTTATTATGCTTATGGTGTTGCTCAAATTCCTATGCTACAATCTGATTTTCACTCTTATTTTTTTTCCTGTTTTGCTTTACTTGCTCTAGCAATGTCATCTTTCATAATATGTTCCGGAGACCTAGGAAGCAAAGTGATATTTTGATCCTTATGAACAAGAGTATACTGATTTGTCCTACCATGGTGTACAATTTTTTTATCAAACTACCAAGTAAAACGGAACATGCTTGCATGGGTACCACATCACAATCCACATAATTAGAATATGTAGCAATGCTAAAATGCACACGAACAGTACGTGTTACCTTAACCTTGCCACTATTGTTGAACCATTGGATGTAATAAGGATGAGGATGTGGTCTGGTGGTTAGAGACAACTTCTCCACCATCTCCATGCTAGCCAAGTTATTGCAACTCCCTCCATCGATGATGACACGAACAGAACGCTCCTTCACAACTCCCTTTGTGTGGAATAAGTTGTGCCTCCGATTTTGCTCAACTTGTGTAACATGCACACTGAGAACACGTTGAGCAACTGAACTTTCATACCTGTCAGGGTAATCAGCAACCATGTAGTGTGTCTCTGGTACTGCATCCTCGCCACCCTGTTCTTCACTTACAATGAGAGCCAAAGTCTCCTCATCATAATCACTAGCGGACGCATATCCACCATCCTTAGTAACAATCATTACACGTTTGGAAGGGCATTCTCTCGCAAAGTGACCTCCACCCTTGCAACGACGACATATAACCTCATGTGCCCTGTGGATGCAATAGATGAAGAAGAGCTCTGTGCAGGCCCAGAAAGTGTGCTCTTCGTAGAGGGTGGATTAGGAGCCTGTTTTCTGGTATCGCGGTTGGAGTTGGAGGTGGGAGTAGGTGATAGACGCGAAGTTGTCGCTGTCTTTCGATGAGATGGTGGCTATCGTTTTGGTGGAGTACACTTTGATGATCCGACTACGAACGTGTGATAACGCTGCGCCTTAGCAATCGCTAAACCAACTCCGAGAGGTTATTGACCACGCCGGAGCACGATCAACCTGACCACGAGGGTCTGTTTCCTGCACGCAAACGAAGAACAAGCAAGAAACTAAGATTGCAATCTGGATATTGCGAATATAAGAGGAAAGCTTTATTGATGAAGTGGGGTTCTGAGACACCTTTGTCTGGTCGTGGAACACAAACGAAGAACGCGAAGTTGCAGCTATGGCAAACTTATAATCTAAACAAAACCCAAACCTAAAACGACACCCTAAGGGCTGTATATATGGGGGAATAGAGGGGAATTTCGTGGCCCCTTGGAGGAGGGGTCCGAAACCGACCATAACTCAGTTTCCCCATATATACGGACTCTAAAAATAGCCTATAATATGGTATTTCGAAATTACATGGGCCTGGCCCAAAAATAAGGTGGCGCAACACCTATATTAGCCTAGGGACGAATTTTATAAAGTGGCATCATGCATATTTCGTCCAAGGCTTCTTGCTCCCATTATGGTGGCTTCGAAGTGCGAAAATCATCACTGGAAGCTCCATTGTTCTTTCCCGCGTGCGCACCTTCTTCTCCATGCTTGATCCCGCTCCAATGGTCATCCTTCTTGTCCATGCCAGGTCCTTCATTCACAAGTAAAACAAAAGTATCTAATTTAGGCAGCATCATATGTTCATGAACATTAGAAGGATTTGCAAGAAACGAAAGTACCTGGTAATTCAATTGATGTGCGCGAGCTCTAGTAATTGGTCCTGTATGTATAGCAGTCGGAGTTGTGGGTGTAGCATTAGTTGGGATGTCCTCATCAGTAGGTGGCGTTGCAGCAGGACGTGTGGAAGTAGAGGAGGTACGTGGCGTCCATGATGAAGTGCGACCTGTAGAAAAAGGAGTTCTCGCCATTGCCTGTCGATCCTGCACTTCACGTTCAGCTTTGCAAGCAAGATGAAATAAACGAGTGATAGTGTTATACTCCTTATACTCTAGAATAGTCTGAATCTCTCTATTTAATCCACCCATAAAACGTGCAAGCATAGCTTCATTCTCCTCAACAATACTACATCTAATCATGCCAGTTTGTAATTCCTGATAATATTCTTCTACAAAAAAATTTCCTTGTCTTAAACGCTGCAAATTTTGAAGCAATTCACGTTGATAATAAGGTGGCACCCAACGATTACGCATAGCAGTTTTCAAAGCAGCCCAAGTAGTTGGAATATTCGCATGGTGTATTCTACAATGTTCTGACCACCAAACACAAGCAAAGCTAGTGAATGAACAAACAGTAGCAGCAACACGTCTATCCTCGGGAAATTGTAAGCATGTAAATCGTTGTTCTGTTTGTAACTCCCATGTAAGATATATATCAGGAACATGTCTACCCTCAAACGTCGGAATATCCAATTTAAGTTTAGGGAGATGGTCATGATCCCGTACCTGAGGGGGGGGGTGCAGCCCTACCGTTACGGTTGTAGCCATGTGGTCGACCGGGTGCGTATTGTGGTGGTTGCCCCTGAGGCTGATCTGGACCAACCTCTCCCTCATCATCATAATCACCATCATAATCGTCAACCTACTCAATGACAGTAGCAGCAGGAGCCACAGAAGTAGCAGCAGTATCAACAGTACCAGTATGCTGGCCTTGGCCAAGAGGCACACGTCGCGCTCGTCGTTCGAAAGGGATCGGAGCTGCAGCTGGTGGTGGTAAACAGGCAAGCACCTCATTGAACTTGGCGTCCATCTTGGTGTCGAATGTCTTCTCCAAACCATCGAGCTTCTCCATGGCTTCTCCAAAGTTGGTCACAAAATCTTGTACCTGGTCAGCCATCATTTGCTGAAATTTATCATAGAGCGCTTTGTTGGTCATGCTCTCCCAGTTGCTCCTGTAGTCGTGTGATCCTGACATGGTTAGCAGAAATAGGAAACACACAAGAATATGAAACCTACAGACTATTGGGACGTGGTGGTGATGGTGGTGGTGTGTCACAAATCCTTTAAGCGAATCTCAAATTCTTACCAGTTCTTACCCAGCAGCAGGCGATGATCGGCAACCGTTGTAGTCAAACTCTCAAAGCTTGGATAGAGCGATTGCTAGGTGGGCTCAAACACACGACATAGATGTATGTGGAGCTGGGATGGCTTATAGTATGGTAGCCAAAAGGGTTAGCAATAATCAATTCAGAGATGCAAGGTTGAATAAACGCTCAACGACGGTACTGTGCTGGTCCTAGGCTAGACTGTACTAGAGACGCGAACCTAAAACACCAACAAAATCACGACGCTACACGTAATCAAGGGAAAAGCACACTCTGAAAAAAAATTGGTTTTTTTTGCGCCTCTTTTTTTTTGGTTTTTGCTCAAAAAAATCACTATAATGGCGAGTGTCTCAAAACTCTTCCCATGTTGTATAAGCAAGATGGGCACGAAACCTGTTGGACTATTTTTTTCCTTTTTCTGGAGCAATTCGGGGGCTGCAACGACCAAAAATTTCGACAAAAATCACTATGATGGCAAGTGTCCCAAAACGCTCCGAAGAACCTAAAACCAAGATAGGGAAACAATATTTTCAGCCAAATTTTTTTTGGGCAAAACGTGCTCTGCAAAGTGACCAATTTTTTTTCCCGACACCTACGCAGGTAGCAAAACACGAATCCGAAATCAAAAGGATCTCGAAACTAAACCTAAAACAAGCTTGACTCGGATTGGTGGAGGATTTGTGGTGGTATATATGGACACCAATGGATAGTGATGATGGATGGTGATATATGGCAGCGGTGATGATGGTGGTGGTATATGGCAACTATGAAGACGATGCGGTGGCGGCGTGACAACCTGTGAAAAGAACTCGAAACTCTAAAGGACTAGACACTAAACCAGCAACTCTACACGACGATGCAACCGCAAATTCAACAAAGCAAAGTACTGAAAAGACTATGCAAAGGCTCAGATTGATTCAGATATGTTGATCTAACCCTAATCTATTTTGTGGCTTTTTCGTGGACTAAAGGTATGAAGAACAGATGCGATCTAAACTACGAAAACTGGTAAAATCTCACCGAGCAACCTGGAAATCTGATACCACTTGATAGAGGCGAAGTTGTCCCTATCTTTCGATGAGATGGTGGCTATCGTTTTTGGTGGAGTAGACTTCGACGATCCGACTACGAACGTGTGATGACGTCGGGCCTTAGCAATCGCTAAACCAACTCCGAGAGGTTATTGACCACGCCGGAGCACGATCAACCTGACCACGAGGGTCTGTTTCCTGCACGCAAATGAAGAACAAGCAAGAAACTAAGATTGCAATCTGGATATTGCGAATATAAGAGGAAAGCTTTATTGATGAAGTGGGGTTCTGTGACGCCTTTGTCTGGTCATGGAACACAAACAAAGAACGCGAAGTTGCAGCTATGGCAAACATGTAATCTAAACAAAACCCAACCCTAAAACGACGCCCTAAGGGCTGTATATATGGGGGAATAGAGGGGAATTTCGTGGCCCCTTGGAGGAGGGGTCCGAAACAGACCTTATCTTAGTTTCCCCATATATACGGACTGTAGAAATAGCCTATAATATGGTATTTCGAAATTACATGGGCCTGCCCCAACAATAAGGTGGCGCAACACCTATATTAGCCTAGGGATGAATTTTGTAAGTAGCATCATGCATATTTCGTCCAAGGCTTCTTGCTCCCATGGTGGCTTCAAAGTGCGAAAATCATCACTGGAAGCTCCATTGTTCTTTCCCGCGCGCGCACCTTCTTCTCCATGCTTGATCCCGCTCCCATGGTCATCCTTCTTATCCATGCTAGATCCTTCATTCATGAGTAAAACAAAAGTATCTAATTTAGGCAGCATCATATGTTCATGAACATTAGAAGGATTTCCAAGAAACGAAAGTACCTGGTAATTCAATTGACGTGCGCGAGCTCTAGTAATTGGTCCTGTATGTATAGCAGTCGGGGTGGGTGTAACATTAGTAGGGATGTCCTCATCAACATGGGCCTGGCCCAAAAATAAGGTGGCGCAGCACCTATATTAGCCTATGGACGAATTTTATAAAGTGGCATCATGCATATTTCGTCCAAGGCTTCCCGCTCCCATTATGGTGGCTTCAATGTGCGAAAATCATCACTGGAAGCTCCATTGTTCTTCCCCGCACACGCACCTTCTCCTCCATGCTTGATCCCGCTCCAATGGTCATCCTTCTTATCCATGCTAGGTCCTTCATTCATAAGTAAAACAAAAGTATCCAATTTAGGCAGCATCATATGTTCATGAATATTAGAAGGATTTCCAAGAAACGAAAGTACCTGGTAATTCAATTGACGTGCGCGAGCTGTAGTAATTGGTCCTGTATGTATAGCAGTCGGGGTGGGTGTAACATTAGTAGGGATGTCCTCATCAGCAGTCGGGGTGGGTGTAACATTAGTAGGGATGTCCTCATCATCCTCCCCTTCTTGAACTGACGTCGTCCTCGACGGAAGCTCATCTTCCTCACCCAAATAAGGCTTCAAATCTGCAATGTTAAAAGTGGGGCTAACCCCAAACTCTGCAGGCAGCTCAAGTTTATATGCATTATCATTTATTTTCTCTAACACCTTAAAAGGACCATCAGCACGTGGCATTAGCTTTGACTTGCGCAAATCAGGAAATCTATCCTTACGCAAATGTAACCAAACAAGATCTCCAGGTGCAAAGACAACATGTTTTCTACCCTTATCTCCAGCAAGTTTGTATTTAGCATTCATACGCTCAATGTTTTCCTTAGTTAACTCATGAATCTTTAATATCAATTCAGCACGTTCTTTAGCATCAAAATTAACCTTCTCCGAAGACGGAAGAGGCAACAAATCAATAGGTGCACGAGGTAAGAAACCATACACAACTTCAAAAGGGCACATCGTAGTGGTAGAATGTAGCGAACGATTATAAGCAAATTCAATATGAGGCAAGCATTCTTCCCACATTTTCAGGTTATTCTTCAAAACAGCCCTAAGCATAGTAGACAATGATCTATTGACTACTTCAGTTTGGCCATCAGTTTGGGGGTGACATGTAGTACTAAAAAGCAGTTTAGTCCCCAACTTAGCCCATAAACATCTCCAAAAGTGGCTAAGAAATTTAGCATCATGATCGGAAACAATTGTATTTGGCACACCATGCAACCGAATAATTTCACGAAAGAACAAATCAGCAACATGAGCAGCATCATCACTTTTATGACATGGTATAAAGTGTGCCATTTTAGAAAATCTATCCACGACAACAAATATGCTATCCCTCCCCTTCTTTGTTCGAGGTAAACCTAAAACAAAGTCCATAGATATATCCTCCCAAGGAACACTAGGTACAGGTAAAGGCATATATAAACCATGAGGATTGAGTCGTGACTTAGCTTTTTGACATGTAGTGCAGCGAGCAACAAAACGCTCAACATCCCGTCTCATCTTTGGCCAAAAGAAATGTGTAGCAAGTACGTCCTCCGTCTTCTTCACGCCAAAGTGTCCCATTAATCCTCCTCCGTGCGCCTCCTGTAACAACAAAAGACGAACGGAGCTAGCTGGAATGCATAGCTTGTTAGCACGAAACACAAATCCATTATTAATAACGAACTTGTTCCATGTTCTCCCTTCTTTACAATTCTGCAACACGTCTCTAAATTCAGCATCATGCACATATTGATCTTTGATGGTCTCCAAACCAAATATTTTAAAGTCAAGTTGTGAAAGCATAGTATAACGACGAGACAAAGCATCAGCAATAACATTGTCTTTACCCTTCTTGTGTTTAATGACATAAGGGAAAGTCTCAATGAATTCAACCCATTTAGCATGTCTACGGTTCAGTTTTGCTTGACTTTTAATATGTTTCAAAGATTCATGATCAGAATGTATAACAAATTCTTTGGGCCATAAATAATGTTGCCATGTTTCCAAAGTCCGAACAAGAGCATATAATTCCTTATCATAAGTAGAATAATTCAGACTAGGCCCACTTAATTTTTCAGAAAAGTACGCAACAGGTTTACCATCTTGTAGTAACACACCTCCTAACCCAATTCCACTAGCATCACATTCAAGCTCGAAAGTCTTATTAAAATCAGGAAGTTGGAGTAAAGGAGCATGTGTTAACTTATCTTTCAAGACCGTGAAGGCTTCTTCCTGTGCGGTACCCCAAGAAAAAGGCACGTCCTTCTTTGTAAGCTCATTGAGAGGCGCAGCAATGGTGCTGAAATTTCTCACAAAACGCCTATAGAAACCAGCGAGGCCAAGAAAACTCCTTACTTGTGTGACCGTTTTGGGCTGCGGCCAACTCTCAATAGCTTCGATCTTGGCTGTATCAACTTCAATTCCCTGTGGAGTAACAACATAGCCAAGAAAAGATACTCGGTCGGTGCAAAAGGTGCACTTCCCAAGGTTACCAAACAAACGTGCATCACGTAGCGCAGTAAAAACAGCACGTAAATGTTCCAAATGTTCCTCCAAAGATCTACTAAAAATCAATATATCATCAAAATAGACTACCACAAATCGTCCAATGAAAGCACGTAAAACCTCGTTCATTAATCTCATGAAAGTGCTAGGTGCATTAGTTAACCCAAAAGGCATGACTAGCCACTCATATAATCCAAACTTAGTTTTAAATGTTGTTTTCCATTCATCGCCCAATTTCATACGAATTTGATGGTATCCACTACGCAAATCAACTTTGGAGAAAATTGTAGAGCCACTTAATTCATCAAGCATATCATCTAGTCTAGGAATAGGATGACGATAACGAATAGTAATATTATTAATGCCTCTACAATCCACACACATGCGCGATGTACCATCCTTTTTAGGCACTAGAATAATAGGAACAGCACAAGGACTAAGGGATTCACGTATATAACCTTTGTCAAGCAGCTCCTGTACTTGACGCATAATCTCCTTTGTCTCCTCTGGATTGGTACGGTAGGGCGCACGGTTGGGTAGGGATGCACCGGGAATTAAGTCAATCTGATGCTCAATCCCGCGAATAGGCGGTAATCCCGATGGCACGTCTTGTGGAAAGACATCAGCGAACTCCTGCAAAATGTTAATGACAGCAAGAGGCAAAGAGGGAGGCATGTCCTCGAATGAAAATAATACCTCTTTACATACAAAAGCATAGCAAACATATGTAGCAACATCCAAATCATTAATATCAGATTTAGTAGCAAGAAAACATCCACTCTTCAATTTTATTTCGGATGCAACAGTAGATGATGGTTTATTATGCTTATGGTGTTGCTCAAATTCCTGTGCTACAATCTGATTTTCACTCTTATTTTTCTCCTGTTTTGCTTTACTAGCTCTAGCAATGTCATCTTTCATAATATGTTTGGGAGACATAGGAAGCAAAGTGATATTATGATCCTTATGAACAAGAGTATACTGATTTGTCCTACCATGGTGTACAGAATTTTTATCAAACTGCCATGGTCTACCAAGTAAAACAGAACATGCTTGCATGGGTACCACATCACAATCCACATAATCAGAATATGTAGCAATGCTAAAATGCACACGAACAGTACGTGTTACCTTAACCTTGCCACTATTGTTGAACCATTGGATGTAATAAGGATGAGGATGTGGTCTGGTGGTTAGAGACAGCTTCTCCACCATCTCCATGCTAGCCAAGTTATTGCAACTCCCTCCATCGATGATGATGCGAACAGAACGCTCTTTCACAGCTCCCTTTGTGTGGAACGAGTTGTGCCTCTGATTTTGCTCAGCCTGTGTAACCTGCACACTGAGAACACGTTGAGCAACTAAACTTTCATACCTGTCAGCGTAATCAGCAGCCATGTATTGTGTTTCTGGTTCTGCATCCTTGCCACCCTGTTCGTCACTGGCAATAAGTGCCAAAGTCTCCTCATCATAATCACTAGCGGACGCATATCCACCATCCTCAGTAACAATCATTACACGCTTGGAAGGGCATTCTCTCGCATAGTGACCTCCACCCTTGCAACGACGACATATAATGATAGAGGCGAAGTTGTCCCTGTCTTTCGATGAGATGGTGGCTATCGTTTTTGGTGGAGTAGACTTTGACGATCCGACTACGAACGTGTGAGACGTCGCGCCTTAGCAATCGCTAAACCAACTCTAAGAGGTTATTGACCACGCCGAAGCACGATCAACCTGACCACGAGGGTCTATTTCCTGCACGCAAACGAAGAACAAGCAAGAAACTAAGATTGCAATCTGGATATTGCGAATATAAGAGGAAAGCTTTATTGATGAACTGGGGTTCTGTGACGCCTTTGTCTGGTCGTGGAACACAAACGAAGAACGCGAAGTTGCTGCTATGGCGAACTTGTAATCTAAACAAAACCCAAACCTAAAACGAAGCCCTAAGGGCTGTATATATGGAAGAATAGAAGGGAATTTCGTGGCCCCTTGGAGGAGGGGTCCGAAACCGACCCTAAGTCAGTTTCCCCATACATACGGACTCTAAAAACAGCCTATAATATGGTATTTCGAAATTACATGGGCCTGGCCCAAAATTAAGGTGGCGCAGCACCTATATTAGCCTATGGACGAATTTTATAAAGTGGCATCATGCATATTTCATCCAAAGCTTCCCACTCCCATTATGGTGGCTTCAATGTGCGAAAATCATCACTGGAAGCTCCATTGTTCTTCCCCGCGCGCGCACCTTCTCCTCCATGCTTGATCCCGCTCCAATGGTCATCCTTCTTATCCATGATAGGTCCTTCATTCATAAGTAAAACAAAAGTATCTAATTTAGGCAGCATCATATGTTCATGAATATTAGAAGGATTGCCAAGAAACGAAAGTACCTGGTAATTCAATTGACGTGCGCGAGCTCTAGTAATTGGTCCTGTATGTATAACAGTCGGGGTGGGTGTAACATTAGTAGGGATGTCCTCATCATCCTCCCCTTCTTGAACTGAAGTCGTCCTCGACAGAAGCTCATCTTCCTCACCCAAATAAGGCTTCAAATCTGCAATGTTAAAAGTGGGGCTAACCCCGAACTCTGCAGGCAGCTCAAGTTTATATGCATTATCATTTATTTTCTGTAACACCTTAAAAGGACCATCAGCACGGGGCATTAGCTTTGACTTGCGCAAATCAGGAAATCTATCCTTACGCAAATGTAACCAAACAAGATCACCAGGTGCAAAGACAACATGTTTTCTACCCTTATCTCCACCAAGTTTGTATTTAGCATTCATACACTCAATGTTTTCCTTCGTTAACTCATGCATCTTTAATATCAATTCAGCACGTTCTTTAGCATCAAAATTAACCTTCTCCGAAGATGGAAGAGGCAACAAATCAATAGGTGCACGAGGTAAGAAACCATACACAACTTGAAAAGGGCACATCTTAGTGGTAGAATGTAGCGAACGATTATAAGCAAATTCAATATGAGGCAAGCATTCTTCCCACATTTTCAGGTTATTCTTCAAAACAGCCCTAAGCATAGTAGACAATGATCTATTGACTACTTCAGTTTGTCCATCAGTTTGGGGATGACATGTAGTACTAAAAAGGAGTTTAGTCCCCAACTTAGCCCATAAACATCTCCAAAAATGGCTAAGAAATTTAGCATCACGATCTGAAACAATTGTATTTGGTACACCATGCAATCGAATAATTTCACGAAAGAACAAATCAGCAACATGAGCAGCATCATCACTTTTATTACATGGTATAAAGTGTGCCATTTTGGAAAATCTATCCACGACAACAAATATGCTATCCCTCCCCTTCTTTGTTCGAGGTAAACCTAAAACAAAGTCCATAGATATATCCTCCCAAGGAACACTAGGTACAGGCAAAGGCATATATAAACCATGAGCATTGAGTCGTGACTTAGCTTTTTGACATGTAGTGCAGCGAGCAACAAAACGCTCAACATCCCGTCTCATCTTTGGCCAAAAGAAATGTGTAGAAAGTACGTCCTCCGTCTTCTTCACGCCAAAGTGTCCCATTAATCCTCCTCCGTGCGCCTCCTGTAACAACAAAAGACGAATGGAGCTAGCTGGAATGCATAGCTTGTTAGCACGGAACACAAATCCATCATTAATAACGAACTTGTTCCATGTTCTCCCTTCTTTACAATTCTGCAACACGTCTCTAAATTCAGCATCATGCACATATTGATCTTTGATGGTCTCCAAACCAAATATTTTAAAGTCAAGTTGTGAAAGCATAGTATAACGACGAGACAAAGCATCAGCAATAACATTGTCTTTACCCTTCTTGTGTTTAATGACATAAGGGAAAGTCTCAATGAATTCAACCCATTTAGCATGTCTACGGTTCAGTTTTGCTTGACTTTTAATATGTTTCAAAGATTCATGATCAGAATGTATAACAAATTCTTTGGGCCATAAATAATGTTGCCATGTTTCCAAAGTCCGAACAAGAGCATATAATTCCTTATCATAAGTAGAATAATTCAGACTAGGCCCACTTAATTTTTCAGAAAAGTACGCAACAGGTTTACCATCTTGTAATAACACACCTCCTAACCCAATACCACTAGCATCACATTCAAGCTCGAAAGTCTTATTAAAATCAGGAAGTTGGAGTAAAGGAGCATGTGTTAACTTATCTTTCAAGACCGTGAAGGCTTCTTCCTGTGCGGTACCCCAAGAAAAAGGCACGTCCTTTTTTGTAAGCTCATTGAGAGGCGCAGCAATGGTGCTGAAATCTCTGACAAAACGCCTATAGAAACCAGCGAGGCCAAGAAAACTCCTTACTTGTGTGACCGTTTTGGGCTGCGGCCAACTCTCAATAGCTGCAATCTTGGCTTTATCAACTTCAATTCCCTGTGGAGTAACAACATAGCCAAGAAAAGATACTCGGTCGGTGCAAAAGGTGCACTTCCCAAGGTTACCAAACAAACGGGCATCACGGAGCGCAGTAAAAACAGCACGTAAATGTTCCAAATGTTCCTCCAAAGATCTACTAAAAATCAATATATCATCAAAATAGACTACCACAAATCGTCCAATGAAAGCACGTAAAACCTCGTTCATTAATCTCATGAAAGTGCTAGGTGCATTAGTTAACCCAAAAGGCATGACTAGCCACTCATATAATCCAAACTTAGTTTTAAATGCTGTTTTCCATTCATCTCCCAATTTCATACGAATTTGATGGTATCCACTACGCAAATCAACTTTGGAGAAAATTGTAGAGCCACTTAATTCATCAAGCATATCATCTAGTCTAGGAATAGGATGACGATAACGAATAGTAATATTATTAATGCCTCTACAATCCACACACATGCGCGATGTACCATCCTTTTTAGGCACTAGAATAATAGGAACAGCACAAGGACTAAGGGATTCACGTATATAACCTTTGTCAAGCAGCTCTTGTACTTGACGCATAATCTCCTTTGTCTCCTCTGGATTGGTACGATAGGGCGCACGGTTGGGTAGGGATGCACCGGGAATTAAGTCAATCTGATGCTCAATCCCACGAATAGGCGGTAATCCCGGTGGCACGTCTTGTGGAAAGACGTCAGCGAACTCCTGCAAAATGTTAATGACAGCAGGAGGCAAAGAGGGAGGCATGTCCTCGAATGAAAATAATACCTCTTTGCATACAAAAGCATAGCAAACAGATGTAGCAACATCCAAATCACTAATATCAGATTTAGTAGCAAGTAAACATCCACTCTGCAATTTTATTTCGGATGCAACAGTAGATGATGGTTTATTATGCTTATGGTGTTGCTCAAATTCCTGTGCTACAATCTGATTTTCACTCTTATTTTTCTCCTGTTTTGCTTTACTAGCTCTAGCAATGTCATCTTTCATAATATGTTCGGGAGACATAGGAAGCAACGTGATATTATGATCCTTATGAACAAGAGTATACTGATTTGTCCTACCATGGTGTATAGAATTTTTATCAAACTGCCATGGTCTACCAAGTAAAACAGAACATGCTTGCATGGGTACCACATCACAATCCACATAATCAGAATATGTAGCAATGCTAAAATGCACACGAACAGTACGTGTTACCTTAACCTTGCCACTATTGTTGAACCATTGGATGTAATAAGGATGAGGATGTGGTCTGGTGGTTAGAGACAGCTTCTCCACCATCTCCATGCTAGCCAAGTTATTGCAACTCCCTCCATCGATGATGATGCGAATAGAACGCTCCTTCACAACTCCCTTTGTGTGGAACAAGTTGTGCCTCTGATTTTGCTCAGCCTGTGTAACCTGCACACTGAGAACACGTTGAGCAACTAAACTTTCATACCTGTCAGCGTAATCAGCAGCCATGTAGTGTGTT
Source organism: Hordeum marinum (assembly GCA_022496015.1). Classification (NCBI taxonomy): domain Eukaryota; kingdom Viridiplantae; phylum Streptophyta; class Magnoliopsida; order Poales; family Poaceae; genus Hordeum; species Hordeum marinum. The sequence goes on from CM039676.1 coordinate 148,721,292, forward strand.
TCTGGTTCTGCATCGTCGCCATTGTGTTCTTCACTTGCAATGAGAGCCAAAGTCTCCTCATCATAATCACTAGCAGACGCATATCCATCATCCTCAGTAACAATCATGACACGCTTGGAAGGGCATTCTCTTGCAAAGTGACCTCCACCCTTGCAACGACGGCATATAACCTCATGTGTTTGCCCTGTGGATGCAATAGATGAAGAAGAGCTCGGTGCAGGCCCAGAAGGTGTGCTCTTGGTAGAGGGTGGAGGAGGAGCCTGTTTCCTGGTATCGCGGTTGGAGTTGGAGGTTGAAGTAGGTGGTGTTGCAGCAGGACGTGTGGAAGTAGAGGAGGTACGTGGCGTCCATGATGAAGTGCGACCTACAGAAAAAGTAGTTCTCGCCATTGCCTGTCGATCCTGCACTTCACGTTCAGCTTTGCAAGCAAGATGAAATAAACGAGTGATAGTGTTATACTCCTTATACTCCAGAATAGTCTGAATCTCTCTATTCAATCCACCCATAAAACGTGCAAGCATAGCTTCATTCTCCTCAACAATACCACATCTAATCATACCAGTTTGTAATTCCTGATAATATTCTTCTACAGAATTTTTTCCTTGTCTTAAACGCTGCAAATTTTGAAGCAACTCACGTTGATAATAAGGTGGCACCCAACGATTACGCATAGCAGTTTTCAAAGCAGCCCAAGTAGTTGGAATATTAGCATGGTGTATTCTACAATGTTCTGACCACCAAACACAAGCAAAACTAGTGAATGAACAAACAGCAGCGGCAACACGTCTATCCTCGGGAAATTGTAAGCATGTAAAACGTTGTTCTGTTTCTAACTCCCATGTAAGATATATATCAGGAACATATCTACCCTCAAACGTCGGAATATTCAATTTAAGTTTAGGGAGATGGTCATGATCCCGTACCTGCGGGGGTGGTGCAGCCCTACCGTTATGGTTGTAGCCATGTGGTCGACCTGGTGCGTATGGTGGTGGTTGCCCCTGGGGCAGATCTGGAGCAACCTCTCCCTCATCATCGAAATCACCATCATAATCTTCAACCTGCTCAACGACAGTAGCCGCACGAGCCACCGAAGTAGCAGCAGTATCAACAGTACCAGGATGTTGGGCGTGGCCGAGAGGCACACGTCGCGCTCGTCATTCAAAAGGAAGAGGAGCTGCCGCTGGTGGAGGTAGACGGCCAAGCACCTCATTGAACTTGGCGTCCATCTTGGTGTCGAATGTCTTCTCCAAACCATCTAGCTTCTCCATGGCCACTCCAAAGTTGTTCACGAAGTCTTGTACCTGCTCAGCCATCATTTGCTGAAATTTATCATAGAGCGCTTTGTTGGTCATGCTCTCCCAGTCGATCTCGTCATCGTGTGATCCTGGCATGGTTAGCAGAAATAGGAAACACACAATATGAAACCTACAGACTACTGGGACGTGGTGGTGGTGGTGGTGTGGCACAAATCCTTTAAGCGAATCTCAATTTCTTACCAGTTCTTACCCAGTAGCAGGCGGTGATCGGCAACCGTTGTAGCCAAAACTCTCAAAGCTTGGATAGAGCGATTGCCAGGTGGTGTCAAGCACACGGCGTAGAAGTATGTGGAGCTGGGATGGCTTATAATATGGTAGCAAAAAGGGTCAGCAATAATCAATTCAGAGATGCAAGGTTGAATAAACGCTCAACGACGGTACTGTGCTAGTCCTAGGCTAGACCGTGCTAGAGACGCGAGCCTAAAACACCAACAAAAGCACGACGATACACGTAATCAAGGGAAGAGCACACTCTGTTTTTTTGTTTTTTTTTGCGCCTCTTTTTTTTTTTTTGCGCCTCTTTTTTTTTTTTTTTTGCTCAGAAAAACACTATAATTGCGAGTGTCTCAAAACCCTTCCCAAGTCGTATAAGCAGGATAGACACGAAAAAAAAATTTGAATTTTTTTTTCTGGAGCGATGCGGGGGCTGCGACGACCAAAAAATTTCAACAAAACTCACTATGATAGCAAGTGTCTCAAAACGCTCCGGAGAACCTAAAATCAAGATAGGGAAAAAATATTTTCGGCCGAAATTTTTTTGGGCCAAAACGTGCTCTGCAAAGCGTGCCAGACTCTTTTTTTTTCCGACACCTACACAGGTAGCAAAACGCGAATCCGAAATCAAAAAGATCTCGAAACTAAATTTAAAACGAGCTGGACTCGGATTGGTGGTGGTATATATGGACACCAATGGATAACTGGCAGCGGGGATGATGGTGGTGGTATATGGCGACTATGAAGACGATGCGTTGGCGGCGTGACAACTTGTGAATAGAACTCGAAACTCTAAAGAACTAGGCACTAAGACCAGCAACTCGACACGACGATGCAACCGCAAATTCAACAAAGCAAAATACTGAAAAGACTATGCAAAGGCACAGATTGGTTCGGATATGATGATCTAACCCTAATTTTTTTTTGTGGCTTTTTCGTGGACTAAAGGTATGAAGAACAGATGCGATCTAAACTACGAAAACTGGTAAAATCTCACCGAGCAACCTGGAAATCTGATACCACTTGATAGAGGCGAAGTTGTCCCTGTCTTTCGATGAGATGGTGGCTATCGTTTTTGGTGGAGTAGACTTTGACGATCCGACTACGAACGTGTGAGACGTCGCGCCTTAGCAATCGCTAAACCAACTCTGAGAGGTTATTGACCACACCGGAGCACGATCAACCTGACCACGAGGGTCTATTTCCTGCACGCAAACGAAGAACAAGCAAGAAACTAAGATTGCAATCTGGATATTGCGAATATAAGAGGAAAGCTTTATTGATGAAGTGGGGTTCTGTGACGCCTTTGTCTGGTCGTGGAACACAAACGAAGAACGCGAAGTTGCTGCTATGGCGAACTTGTAATCTAAACAAAACCCAAACCTAAAACGAAGCCCTAAGGGCTGTATATATGGGGGAATAGAAGGGAATTTCGTGGCCCCTTGGAGGAGGGGTCCGAAACCGACCCTAAGTCAGTTTCCCCATACATACGGACTCTAAAAACAGCCTATAATATGGTATTTCGAAATTACATGGGCCTGGCCCAAAATTAAGGTGGCGCAGCACCTATATTAGCCTATGGACGAATTTTATAAAGTGGCATCATGCATATTTCGTCCAAAGCTTCCCACTCCCATTATGGTGGCTTCAATGTGCGAAAATCATCACTGGAAGCTCCATTGTTCTTCCCCGCGCGCGCACCTTCTCCTCCATGCTTGATCCCGCTCCAATGGTCATCCTTCTTATCCATGATAGGTCCTTCATTCATAAGTAAAACAAAAGTATCTAATTTAGGCAGCATCATATGTTCATGAATATTAGAAGGATTTCCAAGAAACGAAAGTACCTGGTAATTCAATTGACGTGCGCGAGCTCTAGTAATTGGTCCTGTATGTATAACAGTCGGGGTGGGTGTAACATTAGTAGGGATGTCCTCATCATATAACCTCATGTGTTTGCCCTGTGGATGCAATAGATGAAGACGAACTCTGTGCAGGCCCAGAAGGTGTGCTCTTCGCAGAGGGTGCAGTAGGAGCATGTTTCCTGGTATCGCGATTAGAGTTGGAGGTTGAAGGAGGTGGTGTTGCAGCAGGACGTGCGGAAGTAGAGGAGGTACGTGGCGTCCATGATGAAGTACGGCCTGCAAAATTAGTAGTTCTCGCCATTGCCTGTCGATCCTGCACTTCACGTTCAGCTTTGCAAGCAAGATGAAATAAACGAGTGATAGTGTTATACTCCTTATACTCTAGAATAGTCTGAATCTCTCTATTTAATCCACCCATAAAACGTGCAAGCATAGCTTCATTCTCCTCAACAATACCACATCTAATCATACCAGTTTGTAATTCCTGATAATATTCTTCTACGGAATTTTTTCCTTGTCTTAAACGCTGCAAATTTTGAAGCAATTCATGTTGATAATAAGGTGGTACCCAACGATTTCGCATAGCAGTTTTCAAAGCAGCCCAAGTAGTTGGAATATTATCAGGGTGTATTCTACAATGTTCTGACCACCAAACACAAGCAAAACTAGTGAATGAACAAACAGCAGCAGCAACACGTCGATCCTCTGGAAATTGTAAGCATGTAAAACGTTGTTCTGTTTCTAACTCCCATGTAAGATATATATCAGGAACATATCTACCCTCAAATGTTGGAATATTCAATTTAAGTTTAGGGAGATGGTCATGATCCCGTACCTGCGGGGGTGGTGCAGCCCTACCGTTACGGTTGTAGCCATGTGGTCGACCTGGTGCGTATGGTGGGGGTTGCCCCTGGGGCGGATCTGGAGCAACCTCTCCCTCATCATCGAAATCACCATCATAATCTTCAACCTGCTCAACGACAGTAGCCGCACGAGCCACCGAAGTAGCAGCAGTATCAACAGTACCAGGATGTTGGGCGTGGCCGAGAGGCACACGTCGCGCTCATCGTTCGAAAGGAATAGGAACTGCAGCTGGTGGAGGTAGACGGGCAAGCACCTCATTGAACTTGGCGTCCATCTTGGCGTCGAATGTCTTCTCCAAACCATCTAGCTTCTCCATGGCCACTCCAAAGTTGTTCACGAAGTCCTGTACCTGCTCAGCCATCATTTGCTGAAATTTATCATAGAGCGCTTTGTTGGTCAAGCTCTCCCAGTCGATCTCGTCATCGTGTGATCCTGGCATGGTTAGCAGAAATAGGAAACACACAATATGAAACCTACAGACTACTGGGACGTGGTGGTGGTGGTGGTGTGGCACAAATCCTTTAAGCGAATCTCAATTTCTTACCAGTTCTTACCCAGTAGCAGGCGGTGATCGGCAACCGTTGTAGCCAAAACTCTCAAAGCTTGGATAGAGCGATTGCCAGGTGGTGTCAAGCACACGGCGTAGAAGTATGTGGAGCTGGGATGGCTTATAATATGGTAGCAAAAAGGGTCAGCATTAATCAATTCAGAGATGCAAGGTTGAATAAACGCTCAACGACGGTACTGTGCTGGTCCTAGGCTAGACCGTGCTAGAGACGCGAGCCTAAAACACCAACAAAAGCACGACGATACACGTAAGCAAGGGAAAAGCACACTCGGAATTTTTTTTTCGTTTTTTTTTTCGGCGCCTCTTTTTTTTTTCTTTTCAAAAACTCACTACAATGGCGAGTGTCTCAAAACTCTTGCCACGTCGTATAAGCAAGATGGGCACGAATTTTTCTTTTGGACTATTTTTTTTTCTGGAGCAATCCGGGGGCTGCGACGACCCAAAAATTTCGACAAAAATCACTATGATAGCAAGTGTCTCAAAACGCTCCGGGGAACCTAAAATCAAGATAGGGAAAAAATATTTTCGGCCGAAATATTTTTGGGCCAAAACGTGCTCTGCAAAGCGTGCCAGACTCTTTTTTTTTTCCGAAACCTGCGCAGGTAGCAAAACACGGATCCGAAATCAAAAGGATCTCGAAACTAAACCTAAAACGAACTGGACTTGGATTGGTGGAGGATTTGTGGTGGTATATATGGACACCAATGGATAGCGATGATGGATGATGAGATATGGCAGCGGCGATGATGGTGGTGGTATATGGCAACTATGAAGATGATGCGGTGGCGGCGTGACAACCTATGAAAAGAACTCGAAACTCTAAAGGACTAGACACTAAGACCAGCAACTCGACACAACGATGTAACCGCCAATTCAACAAAGCAAAATACTGAAAAGACTATGCAAAGGCTCAGATTGGTTCGGATATGATGATCTAACCCTAATTTTTTTTTGGCTTTTTCGTGGACTAAAGGTATGAAGAACAGATGCGATCTAAACTACGAAAACTGGTAAAATCTCACCGAGCAACCTGGAAATCTGATACCACTTGATAGAGGCGAAGTTGTCCCTGTCTTTCGATGAGATGGTGGCTATCGTTTTTGGTGGAGTAGACTTTGACGATCCGACTACGAACGTGTGAGCCGTCGCGCCTTAGCAATCGCTAAACCAACTCTGAGAGGTTATTGACCACGCCGGAGCACGATCAACCTGACCACGAGGGTCTATTTCCTGCACGCAAACGAAGAACAAGCAAGAAACTAAGATTGCAATCTGGATATTGCGAATATAAGACGAAAACTTTATTGATGAAGTGGGGTTCTGTGACGTCTTTGTCTGGTCGTGGAACACAAACGAAGAACGCGAAGTTGCTGCTATGGCAAACTTGTAATCTAAACAAAACCCAACCCTAAAACGAAGCCCTAAGGGCTGTATATATGGGGAATAGAAGGGAATTTCGTGGCCCCTTGGAGGAGGGGTCCGAAACCGACCCTAAGTCAGTTTCCCCATATATACGGAATCTAAAAACAGCCTATAATATGGTATTTCGAAATTACATGGGCCTGGCCCAAAAATAAGGTGGCGCAGCACCTATATTAGCCTATGGACGAATTTTATAAAGTGGCATCATGCATATTTCGTCCAAGGCTTCCCGCTCCCATTATGGTGGCTTCAATGTGCGAAAATCATCACTGGAAGCTCCATTGTTCTTCCCCGCACGCGCACCTTCTCCTCCATGCTTGATCCCGCTCCAATGGTCATCCTTTTATCCATGCTAGGTCCTTCATTCATAAGTAAAACAAAAGTATCCAATTTAGGCAGCATCATATGTTCATGAATATTAGAAGGATTTCCAAGAAACGAAAGTACCTGGTAATTCAATTGACGTGCGCGAGCTCTAGTAATTGGTCCTGTATGTATAGCAGTCGGGGTGGGTGTAACATTAGTAGGGATGTCCTCATCACTTATTATCAACGTGAATTGCTTCAAAATTTGCAGCGTTTAAGACAAGGAAAAAATTCTGTAGAAGAATATTATCAGGAATTACAAACTGGTATGATTAGATGTGGTATTGTTGAGGAGAATGAAGCTATGCTTGCACGTTTTATGGGTGGATTAAATAGAGAGATTCAGACTATTCTAGAGTATAAGGAGTATAACACTATCACTCGTTTATTTCATCTTGCTTGCAAAGCTGAACGTGAAGTGCACGATCGACAGGCAATGGCGAGAACTACTAATTTTGCAGGCCGTACTTCATCATGGACGCCACGTACCTCCTCTACTTCCACACGTCCTGCTGCAACACCACCTCCTTCAACCTCCAACTCTAATCGCGATACCAAGAAACAGGCTCCTACTACACCCTCTGCGAAGAGCACACCTTCTGGGCCTGCACAGAGTTCTTCTTCATCTATTGCATCCACAGGGCAAACACATGAGGTTATATGTCGTCGTTGCAAGGGTGGAGGTCACTATGCGAGAGAATGCCCTTCCAAGCGTGTAATGATTGTTACTGAGGATGGTGGATATGCGTCCGCTAGTGATTATGATGAGGAGACTTTGGCACTTATTGCAAGTGACGAACAGGGTGGCGAGGATACAGAACCAGAAACACAATACATGGCTGCTGATTACGCTGACAGGTATGAAAGTTTAGTTGCTCAACGTGTTCTCAGTGTGCAGGTTACACACGCTGAGCAAAATCAGAGGCACAACTTGTTCCACACAAAGGGAGTTGTGAAAGAGCGTTCTGTTCGCATCATCATCGATGGAGGGAGTTGCAATAACTTGGCTAGCATGGAGATGGTGGAGAAGCTGTCTCTAACCACCAGACCACATCCTCATCCTTATTACATCCAATGGTTCAACAATAGTGGCAAGGTTAAGGTAACACGTACTGTTCGTGTGCATTTTAGCATTGCTACATATTCTGATTATGTGGATTGTGATGTGGTACCCATGCAAGCATGTTCTGTTTTACTTGGTAGACCATGGCAGTTTGATAAAAATTCTGTACACCATGGTAGGACAAATCAGTATACTCTTGTTCATAAGGATCATAATATCACTTTGCTTCCTATGTCTCCCGAACATATTATGAAGGATGACATTGCTAGAGCTAGTAAAGCAAAACAGGAGAAAAATAAGAGTGAAAATCAGATTGTAGCACAGGAATTTGAGCAACACCATAAGCATAATAAACCATCATCTACTGTTGCATCCGAAATAAAATTGAAGAGTGGATGTTTACTTGCTACTAAATCTGATATTAATGATTTGGATGTTGCTACATATGTTTGCTATGCTTTTGTATGTAAAGAGGTATTATTTTCATTCGAGGACGTGCCTCCCTCTTTGCCTCCTGCTGTCATTAACATTTTGCAGGAGTTCGCTGATGTCTTTCCACAAGACGTGCCATCGGGATTACCGCCTATTCGCGGGATTGAGCATCAGATTGACTTAATTCCCGGTGCATCCCTACCCAACCGTGCGCCCTACCGTACCAATCCAGAGGAGACAAAGGAGATTATGCGTCAAGTACAGGAGCTGCTTGACAAAGGTTATATACGTGAATCCCTTAGTCCTTGTGCTGTTCCTATTATTCTAGTGCCTAAAAAGGATGGTACATCGCGCATGTGTGTGGATTGTAGAGGCATTAATAATATTACTATTCGTTATCGTCATCCTATTCCTAGACTAGATGATATGCTTGATGAATTAAGTGGCTCTACAATTTTCTCCAAAGTTGATTTGCGTAGTGGATACCATCAAATTCGTATGAAATTGGGCGATGAATGGAAAACAACATTTAAAACTAAGTTTGGATTATATGAGTGGCTAGTCATGCCTTTTGGGTTAACTAATGCACCTAGCACTTTCATGAGATTAATGAACGAGGTTTTACGTGCTTTCATTGGACGATTTGTGGTAGTCTATTTTGATGATATATTGATTTTTAGTAGATCTTTGGAGGAACATTTGGAACATTTACGTGCTGTTTTTACTGCGCTACGTGATGCACGTTTGTTTGGTAACCTTGGGAAGTGCACCTTTTGCACCGACCGAGTATCTTTTCTTGGCTATGTTGTTACTCCACAGGGAATTGAAGTTGATACAGCCAAGATTGAAGCTATTGAGAGTTGGCCGCAGCCCAAAACGGTCACCCAAGTAAGGAGTTTTCTTGGCCTCGCTGGTTTCTATAGGCGTTTTGTGAGAGATTTCAGCACCATTGCTGCGCCTCTCAATGAGCTTACAAAGAAGGACGTGCCTTTTTCTTGGGGTACCGCACAGGAAGAAGCCTTCACGGTCTTGAAAGATAAGTTAACACATGCTCCTTTACTCCAACTTCCTGATTTTAATAAGACTTTCGAGCTTGAATGTGATGCTAGTGGAATTGGGTTAGGAGGTGTGTTACTACAAGATGGTAAACCTGTTGCGTACTTTTCTGAAAAATTAAGTGGACCTAGTCTGAATTATTCTACTTATGATAAGGAATTATATGCTCTTGTTCGGACTTTGGAAACATGGCAACATTATTTATGGCCCAAAGAATTTGTTATACATTCTGATCATGAATCTTTGAAACATATTAAAAGTCAAGCAAAACTGAACCGTAGACATGCTAAATGGGTTGAATTCATTGAGACTTTCCCTTATGTCATTAAACACAAGAAGGGTAAAGATAATGTTATTGCTGATGCTTTGTCTCGTCGTTATACTATGCTTTCACAACTTGACTTTAAAATATTTGGTTTGTAGACCATCAAAGATCAATATGTGCATGATGCTGAATTTAGAGACGTGTTGCAGAATTGTAAAGAAGGGAGAACATGGAACAAGTTCGTTATTAATAATGGATTTGTGTTTCGTGCTAACAAGCTATGCATTCCAGCTAGCTCCGTTCGTCTTTTGTTGTTACAGGAGGCGCACGGAGGAGGATTAATGGGACACTTTGGCGTGAAGAAGACGGAGGACGTACTTGCTACACATTTCTTTTGGCCAAAGATGAGACGGGATGTTGAGCGTTTTGTTGCTCGCTGCACTACATGTCAAAAAGCTAAGTCACGACTCAATCCTCATGGTTTATATATGCCTTTACCTGTACCTAGTGTTCCTTGGGAGGATATATCTATGGACTTTGTTTTAGGTTTACCTCGAACAAAGAAGGGGAGGGATAGCATATTTGTTGTCGTGGATAGATTTTCTAAAATGGCACACTTTATACCATGTCATAAAAGTGATGATGCTGCTCATGTTGCTGATTTGTTCTTTCGTGAAATTATTCGGTTGCATGGTGTGCCAAATACAATTGTTTCCGATCGTGATGCTAAATTTCTTAGCCACTTTTGGAGATGTTTATGGGCTAAGTTGGGGACTAAACTGCTTTTTAGTACTACATGTCACCCCCAAACTGATGGCCAAACTGAAGTAGTCAATAGATCATTGTCTACTATGCTTAGGGCTGTTTTGAAGAATAACCTGAAAATGTGGGAAGAATGCTTGCCTCATATTGAATTTGCTTATAATCGTTCGCTACATTCTACCACTAAGATGTGCCCTTTTGAAGTTGTGTATGGTTTCTTACCTCGTGCACCTATTGATTTGTTGCCTCTTCCGTCTTCGGAGAAGGTTAATTTTGATGCTAAAGAACGTGCTGAATTGATATTAAAGATTCATGAGTTAACTAAGGAAAACATTGAGCGGATGAATGCTAAATACAAACTTGCTGGAGATAAGGGTAGAAAACATGTTGTCTTTGCACCTGGAGATTTTGTTTGGTTACATTTGCGTAAGGATAGATTTCCTGATTTGCGCAAGTCAAAGCTAATGCCACGTGCTGATGGTCCTTTTAAGGTGTTAGAGAAAATAAATGATAATGCATATAAACTTGAGCTGCCTGCAGAGTTTGGGGTTAGCCCCACTTTTAACATTGCAGATTTGAAGCCTTATTTGGGTGAGGAAGATGAGCTTCCGTCGAGGACGACGTGAGTTCAAGGAGGGGAGGATGATGAGGACATCCCTACTAATGTTACACCCACCCCGACTGCTATACATACAGGACCAATTACTAGAGCTCGCGCACGTCAATTGAATTACCAGGTACTTTCGTTTCTTGGAAATCCTTCTAATATTCATGAACATATGATGCTGCCTAAATTGGATACTTTTGTTTTACTTATGAATGAAGGACCTAGCATGGATAAGAAGGATGACCATTGGAGCGGGATCAAGCATGGAGGAGAAGGTGCGCGTGCGGGGAAGAACAATGGAGCTTCCAGTGATGATTTTCGCACATTGAAGCCACCATAATGGGAGCGGGAAGCCTTGGACGAAATATGCATGATGCCACTTTATAAAATTCGTCCATAGGCTAATATAGGTGCTGCGTCACCTTATTTTTGGGCCAGGCCTATGTAATTTCGAAATACCATATTATAGGCTGTTTTTAGATTCCGTATATATGGGGAAACTGACTTAGGGTCGGTTTCGGACCCCTCCTCCAAGGGGCCACGAAATTCCCTTCTATTCCCCCATATATACAGCCCTTAGGGCTTCGTTTTAGGGTTGGGTTTTGTTTAGATTACAAGTTTGCCATAGCAGCAACTTCGCGTTCTTCGTTTGTGTTCCACGACCAGACAAAGACGTCACAGAACCCCACTTCATCAATAAAGTTTTCCTCTTATATTCGCAATATCCAGATCGCAATCTTAGTTTCTTGCTTGTTCTTCGTTTGCGTGCAGGAAATAGACCCTCGTGGTCAGGTTGATCGTGCTCCGGCGTGGTCAATAACCTCTCAGAGTTGGTTTAGCGATTGCTAAGGCGCGACGGCTCACACGTTCGTAGTCGCATCGTCAAAGTCTACTCCACCAAAAACGATAGCCACCATCTCATCGAAAGACAGGGACAACTTCGCCTCTATCAACTGCTATACATACATGACCAATTACTAGAGCTCGCGCACGTCAATTGAATTACCAGGTACTTTCGTTTCTTGGAAATCCTTCTAATATTCATGAACATATGATGCTGCCTAAATTGGATACTTTTGTTTTACTTATGAATGAAGGACCTAGCATGGATAAGAAGGATGACCATTGGAGCGGGATCAAGCATGGAGGAGAAGGTGCGCGCGCGGGGAAGAACAATGGAGCTTCCAGTGATGATTTTCGCACATTGAAGCCACCATAATGGGAGCGGGAAGCCTTGGACGAAATATGCATGATGCCACTTTATAAAATTCGTCCATTGGCTAATATAGGTGTTGTGCCACCTTATTTTTGGGCCAGGCCCATGTAATTTCGAAATACCATATTATAGGCTGTTTTTAGAGTCCGTATATATGGGGAAACTGACTTAGGGTCGGTTTCGGACCCCTCCTCCAAGGGGCCACGAAATTCCCTTCTATTCCCCCATATATACAGCCCTTAGGGCTTCGTTTTAGGGTTGGGTTTTGTTTAGATTACAAGTTTGCCATAGCAGCAACTTCGCGTTCTTCGTTTGTGTTCCACGACCAGACAAAGGCGTCACAGAACCCCACTTCATCAATAAAGTTTTCCTCTTATATTCGCAATATCCAGATTGCAATCTTAGTTTCTTGCTTGTTCTTCATTTGCGTGCAGGAAATAGACCCTCGTGGTCAGGTTGATCGTGCTCCGGCGTGGTCAATAACCTCTCAGAGTTGGTTTAGCGATTGCTAAGGCGCGACGGCTCACACGTTCGTAGTCGGATCGTCAAAGTCTACTCCACCAAAAACGATAGCCACCATCTCATCGAAAGACAGGGACAACTTCGCCTCTATCACGTTGTCTTCACAGGCAGCGGGCACACCGTTGGTCCCCTCATGGATGGTACGATCTGGAGCGAGGCTCGTGTGATGTACATCATGAGGGATGGGTACCAATCGAGTGGACTCTTTGTTTATTATCGCTAGGGGAAAGGCATTGTTTGGGTGCTTACCTCGGGTATGTTATATACCGCGAGTCGTGGATGACACGGAAGTTCCCTGAGTCTTGTGGGTAAAGTGTGCAAGCTCTGCAGAGTGTAAAACTATTCGAATAGCGGTGTCCACGGTCAAGGACAGTTGGGTGGTGCTGCTTAGACTATGTCCAGACGTTTTCGTAAAACTTGGTGTGTGTGTGTGAAAGATAGATGGATGATACTTGAGACAAGTCTGAAGACTTGAGGTGATGAATGAGCATGAGATGTTCAACCCTTGTTTATGATGATATATGTAACTTGTTCATATGGATATCTGCCAACTGTTGATGCATGCTTACCTAGTTACTTGATTATGTCATTGCATTAAAAATTAGCTTTCTGCAAATTACCTACCTAGTGCTATATCATGCATCATTATTATGTTGTTCCACAACTTAGGTTGCTTGCGAGTACATCCAAAGTACTCATTGGCATGCCACTGGTTATTTATTGGCCAGGCATGGAAGAACAGGAGTATGTTGAAGAGTTCGTTGGAGACGAACATGCGAACTAGGATGCTTCCCAGTCAGAATGCCTGTAGGTTTAAGGCTGATGGCATGGGTTCACGCTTCGATCAAGATTTCTGCTGCTTGTTCTATTTAAGTATTTGGCCCTTGTGGCCCTATCTATGTAAGACTAGACCTTCGTGGTCTTTATTTATGTAAGACGTTAAGTGTGGATGTAAGACTCTTGTTATCCAACTTCTGTGTGTTCAATGAGCATTGATCTCTGGGATCACTGTACACGTACATTCGGTGATCATGACTTATGAGTCGGGGTCCCCACAAATACCCTACATCCTGATTGATTGTATTTATGATATGAGGATTACAAAGTTGATCTATCTTGAGATCGAATAGCTAAAACCCTAGATGAGTTGTCTTCTGTCTACAACCTAAAACCCTTCGGCTTATATAGACGTCGAGGGTACCTAGGGTTTACACATGGTCGGTTATGCGCCGAAGGGATAAACATGTCTATTCACTACATCAAACGTGGAGGACAAACCACGATTCCTGAAGCTTCCTTCCTAGAGACAGGGCTTTCGATCGATCCAATGCTCGACAAGGGGCCCATACATTCCGGCCCATAAGAAATAGGTCGACCTCCCGAAGACCCCTTAAACTAGGAATCCCTAAGGGATATTGCAGCCCGGAGATATGGTGTGGGTGCATTTTCGCAAGGATAGATTTCCCATATTGCGCAAGTCCAAGTTGATGCCACAAGGAGCTGGTCCATACAAAGCGATTGCAAGGATAAATAATAATGCCTACAAGATTGATTTTCCTAGTGATGAGTTTTGTGTTAGTAATTCATTCAATGTTGTTGATTTGACACCATACTTTGGAGATGACCTTGCTGCGTCGAGGACGACGCCTTTTCAAGGGGAGAGGGGAGGATGATGAGGACATCCCTAGTCCTTTATCATGTTTTCCTATTGATGATGTTACTCCTCAAGACAAGCCCAATGAAGTGAGGATAGGACCAATGACAAGAGCTCGTGCAAAGTTACTTGAGCAACAAGTGAACTCACTGTGTTAATGAGAATTGTATACTACCTAAATCTATGCACTTATGTATGACCAGGTTTATTGATAACACAAGCATTGGAGGAGCAATGGAGCGCTTTGATGAGGTTTATAAGCACGAGGGAGGCGAGGGAGAAAGTGGAGCCATCAACGACGAGAAATTCGGTTCGGACTGCCAGAAGTATTGAATTTGAAACGGACGCGGTTTCTTCATACGGAGTCCAAATAATGCAAATAAGCACTTTCTGAAGAGGAAATTCCAGGAGCTTTCCAATGGGTCCGACACCAAGCACCGGTTCGACTCGTACAGGGCGTGATGACAGAAACAAGTCACGAGTCATTTTCTAGACCTGCATGTCCCTTTAGGCCGAACCCAACATGGGTCGGTTAGTATCAAGTTGAGTCCATACTTTGAGTCCCAAACCGAGTTGGTTTAGTTGTGGGGCACATTGGCTGCTGTGGCCGCACCCCTCCTCCTCATAAATATCACCAACCTGCAAGTTGAGAAGGTTAGACTATGATAAAACATAAACCCTAGAACCTCTTGTTGAACAGCGAGAAGCATTCATCTTGTAGTATTACCTTTGCAAATTCTACGTGTTATTGCTATTCTATTGGGAATAAGAAGATACAGGACCACTTGTAGTCGGTGGCTACTTGTGCAAGTGTGTGGAGTTGAGAATATCTAAGGGGTTGCAAGCTCTTGCATTGGCAACTGGGATCGACCAGGAGAGTTTTCAGCAAGACACAAGTTAACAAATTCATTCAACCACAATTTCATCAAGTGCTCATTGAGAAGATCGGGACACCCCTTATCAAGTAGGGGTGGAAATCCGCAATTTTCTTGACTTGGTAATTGAGACTATTCAAGAAACACGCCATAGTTTGCTCATCATCTTCCTTTACATTGGCTCTTATCATGGTTATCTCCATCTCTTGGTAGTACTCTTCCACCGACTTGGTGCCTTGCTTGAGGAGTTGTAGCTTCTTGAAGCGATCGCGATTGTAGTGTGTTGGAACGAAACGAGCCCGCATGAGGTCCTTCATTTGTTTCCTAGTGGTGATTGGAGGTTCACCTCTTTCTCTTCTTCGCTCAATCACTTGTTCCAACCAAATGAGAATGTAATCTTGGAACTCGAGGGGGGGCATGGAAATCTTCTTCTCCTCTTCATAGTTGTGCCACCGGAATATCTTGTCAACCTTGAGTGCCCAAGAAAGATAGTGATGCGGAGCATCCCACCATCATCCCCATCAAGTCGACACCATCAAGCCAACCCCAAGTGGTCCTATGACAAGAGCACGCGCACGCGACATTTAATCTAAGGTGACCTCACTCCTCTCCGGGCAGGACTTTGACGGCAAAGGAACTTGGATGCTACCTCACAATGAAATTTTGTGTATCCTTAGGTACGCGGGAGACGACCTCGAAGGGCCAAGGAATCATCCACAAGACCAAGGCCGAGGAGGAGAAGGAGCTAGCACCAAGGACAAGCTTCTGGGTAGCCCGGAACGTCCGGCCAACGGACCTTCTGGCCGGCCCAGAACTTCTGGCCCACCATCAGCCAACCACTGAAGCCTGCGCCAACTCTTGGGAAAGCCTGGATCCCACCCGGAACCTCTCCGGAGCTTCCGCCCCTCGGACCTTCCGGTCGGCCCGGAACTTCTGGTCAGCCCGGAACTTCCGGCCCACCATCAGCCAACCCCCAAAGCCTGCACCGACACTCGGGAAAGCCCGGAGCCCGCCCGAAACCTACCCGAAACTTCCAGCCTAGCTCGGAACTCCGGCCTACATAGAGCGCTGCCACTCGGGCCCGAGGCCCATGTAACTTACCCCTTTGCCCCGAGACAATATAAACCCTTCTTCCACCTCACGTTAGGGTTAGCTAATGTTTGCACTTGAGGTTAGCTGCATTACTTGACTCTCTTGAGGAGTTTGATCTCCTTGTGGAGAAGATCCAAGTGATGCCAAGGCCCCTCTAGAGGGAAGATCCCTCATGGATTCAAGGCCCCTCCTCTGGAGTGGGAGATCACGTACCGCTAATTGTATCATTATTTGACTTGTGGATCTCGTTCCTCGTGTGCTATTATAGATCTAGTGGATGTGTGATTGTGTTTGCCCTTAGTGTTTTCCTCTTGTTCTTCCCCGTGTTCTTCATGTTTTCCACTCCAATTTGTGAAAGATCGACCACCACGGGTCTTGCCCCGTATCATATTGGTATCATGAGCCACGTTGATAACGAATTTGGAGCCCCCCACCGTTTTCTAGCCTAATTTTGCTTTATTTCGTCCCAGATTGAAAATCTCCACAAAAATAGCCCCACCCAAAATTTCTTGAATTTCTTGAATTTGATGAGATTTTGTTGATTTGGATCCATGGATCTTGTTGTGGACGTGTTGATCTAGCTTTCCACCCAGCCAATCCCCACTGATTTTTCTTTTTCACCGTCAGATTTGGGTTTTTCCTCATGATTTTACGCCCAAGTCCAAGAACTGGAAATTAGGGTTCGTCCCAGTTTTACCGACCCCCGGAACCTCGGGCTCCATCCGGACCTTTCGGCCGCCGGACACTCCAGCTACACCACAACTTCCGCCCCCCGGAACATCCGGCCGACCTGGACCTTCCGGCCTTTGCAGAAAGTTTCCCACCACTTCTCCCACCTTTGTGCCACCTTTTCTTCCGCAACACATTTGCATTTGAGATTTTGAGTCGCAAGCCCCGCCACTTCCTAAAGTGTTTTGGCTAATTAGGAGTGGTTCTTCATCGACATCGCCGCACATTATCGCCCCGGATCGTCGTCAACCAACTCTTCGTTGACGCTACACCGTAAGCAAGGACGGTAACCGCGACGACACTCTTGATTTATACCGTTGCCATTGCATTGTTACCCCTAGCCATTTTGCGTTACTTGCCTATCGAGACTAGCCATTGAGTGTTGCTGGGCCACACTACTTGTGCACATTAGTGATACATACTCTGCATAGCTTCAATAATTCATGCATATACATCTTAGTATCATCTCTTGTGTTACAACATACCCGCATACATAATTGCTATCTTGGTTTGCACGTCCCGCATAGTGACAATCCAAATATCATTGCTAAAGGAAAGAAAAGTGAAGCTTTTAAGCAAGGTCAAAAGAATGATAGCATCACAAAATTCGCATATCATACTTGATCACTTTGGATCACTTGAGTGAGTGACTCGTGCCGCATACATAGCAAGTCGGGAATAGGAAGACGATGCATTTTTGTTTCTTATATGCTGTGCACAAGTTTGTATCATGCCCATTGGAGCAATCGTGCTACCGTCTCTCTCGAGTTGTGCAACACGAGCATTTTCCGTGGATTCCACATTTTGAGCTCACTTCTTGGTTGCACAATCCCACTTTTCTATTCATGTGTGTGTTTCCGAGTTCCCTCATTGCTATTGATTCACATTGTCTTCCTTGCGAGATTGCGAATCTACCTCAACTTTATTGCATCATCTTCTCGAATTTCTTGAAATTTTGTGCCACCATCCTAACCAAGCCACTCCATAAGCATTACTTTTGTAGGTGTGAGAAGGGCAAACTCGGTGCCAATTCTACTATTTCCACGATTTCACATTGTTAGTGCATGTAGTGCCCCTTAGTGATTTTGGTGTATTGAAGACTTATAGGTTAAGGCACTAATGTGTTTGTGAGTGTACATAGGCTCTATAAGTCGATGCGGAGTTTGATATATCCGGAGATTTTTGACCCCTAAAATTGTATGTCTTCAACTGAAGACTTTGCTGAAGACTTCGTGAAGACTTTGGTGAAGACTTTGTGAAGACTTTGAAAATGAAGAAGTTGGTGTGACCTTGAAGATATGAACGAGGAATATGAAGCGTGAAGACTTTTGTTTTCGTAGTTTCATTTCCTTTATTTGAGTCATAGGAAACACCGTACTATTAAAGGGGGCCGAGGTAATACTAAGGAAAATTTCCAACTGATGCTCAACTCCAAAATCCTCAACCTATACAATCCTTCGAGTGAAGCCTTTGGAAATGTCTTACGGTTTAGACAAGTTCTTCAGTGACAGAGACGAAGTTCTTCTGGTCTCTGAGGAAATTGATCTGACTGAGGAGTTAGGATTTCGCCAGTGCGAATTGCCTACAAGTGAGGACCATGATAAGCCTGAGGACTTTCATAGTTCGAAATTCCGACCATTGCTGTGCTTAGTGCCAGCTATCCCCAATCATTCTTATCCACATAACAGTCATATTATTGGGGGAATTTATGTCTTATCATGTTAGGTTGCAACCTGGCTATAAATAGCCACCCCCACAACCACTAGTTGGTTAGCTGCTCCGAGAGAGAACTGACACTTGTCATTTGAGAGCAACCCATCCTCCGAGGACTTTGAGAGAAAATCATCAGTGAGGAAAAACCCACAACTAAACCACCAAACCCATAGTGATTGAGCATCACTAAAGAAATTCCTGTGTGGATCCGACGCTTGTTACCTTTGTGGACTATGCATCCTCCAAACAGTTAGGCGTCATGGTCTAGTGCTCCTGCAGTCAATTGGGGATCACGAAGTGACCTTGGTCTAGAGCATCCAGTAGTAAATTGTGGATCGCCGGGTGACCAGTTTGTGAGGGTTTTGGAAGTCTACCCTGAAGACTTACCACGAGTATTGGGCGAGGACTGTGTGACCTTAGCTCAAGGAGAATACGGTAAGGACTGTGTGTCCTCTGGTTTAAATACCAGGCCGCTCCAAACCAGACGTACGACTGCCACAACAGTTGGAACTGGGTCATCAAACCATTGTCTTCATCGAGCTACCTGGTTCTATTTCCTCAACCTCTCTATTCCTCATAAACTTGTTGATGAGATTGATTGTTACTGTTTGAAGAATTTTACTAAAGACTTTCACAATTTCCTCACCTCAAATTCTTCAAGTTACCTTGTTCAACATTGCTTATCTTGTATCACGCTACCTATAACCTGTGCATGTTCATTTCATCATCATGACTCTGTTGTTGCTATGTTCCTCATGCACTTGATTACTTATTCCGCTGCTAGTTATTCATCACATTTCAAATTCCTCAAGCGATGAATTTGTAAAAATCGCCTATTCACCCCCTCTAGTCAATATAACGCACTTTCACACATTGAGTGATTGATCCTCATCTCAACCTTCGGAACGGTATTTGGTATTGCATTTTCCCATTCTTCCACTTATATCTACTTGAGTACCATGGATAGGAACACCATGACAAACCCGAATTTCGAGGAGCACGACGACGACATGAACAACTACGTCACCAAACTACAATTCTTTGCCGCTGAAAAGGGAATGCGCCAAGCACATGACATCATCACGGACCGCATCGAGCACCTCGCCACCAACATACGTGAATCTGAAGAGAAGACGCGAGACTTCATGACAACACAAATGGACGAGCTCCATGCTTTGATGGTTAATCACACATCATCAACTTCTACCTCAACTAAACGGCGCACCGAAAGTCGACACTCCTCCGAGGACTCCTCCGGCCAAAGCCCTCCTCCTCGAGCTCGACCACAACAATGGGAGGCGTGTCGCCTCTGTAACAGCTCGAGACCGACGCTCCAGAAGATTCCCCTTTAATTCCATTGTTGTCTTGTGATTCGTGTGGTTGTGACATTCATCATTGCATCATTTGCATCATCTGCATAGCATCCTCACTCGTGTTTTGAAAACTTGTACCTATTCGTGTTTGCCGGTTCTCTCCGTTCTCGTCGCTGACCATTTTGAGACCAACCACACACGCACGCGCCCACGTCATCGATAAAAATATTGTTTTTAAAGTGCGCGGAAATTATTCTCGGATTGGGTCAAAAGTTGGCGTGCGGTCTTGTTTTATTATAGGTAGACCGCCTGCCAAATTTTGTCGCAATCGGAGGTTGTTTGATACCCGAACAATCAAACGTAGCAGCGCAGTCATCGGGTTATATATCGGATGTTTTCTAGGTTTTAAAACTCCGTTGCCGGGCCGCACCACCTCCCTCTCTTCCTAGACCAACCTAGCTTGCCCCTCCGTTCGTGGCCAATGGATCACGATCGGACGAATGAGGTCCAACCCCCCCTAGTCCATACCCTATATATAACCACCTCATGAAGAGAGCCCCCTCACTCTCTAGGGTTTCCCCATGTAAAATTGCAGCCACCCCCCTCAACAACTCCACCTTCTAGCCCCACATCCTTCCAATCCCGAATCAACTCCTTCCCCATCATTTTCAGCTCTTAGATTCAAAATTAGGGGTCCAAATCCCAAATCCCCACCTACCGGACATGTCCGTGGTATAATTGGACATGTCCAACGACCACAGAGCCACAGCTACCTGAATCCGCCTCAACGCCTCCCTCTGGCGGGCTAGTCGTTTCTTTGCCTCGTCCCGCTGGACCTCGTCGCCCCTCGCGCGCCCGAGCCCTGTCGCCTTGCTCCCCGTCGTCGCGCCCGCAAGATGCCATGGAGCCGGGGTGGAGCTTCGCCTACCGCCGGTAGCTCTCGCGCCGCAACACTGCCCGACCCCACTGGTAGCCGGATCCGTCGCCCCGTCCCTAGATCTGGCCGACCCCGTCGATCCTCGCCGTCCCCGGCCTTTGCCGGAGCTCCAAGGCCCACTGCCGCCACTGCCTTCCTCGGTCCCCATCGAGATCGGGAGGAGGACGAAGCCCCAACCGGCACCTCGCGTGGGCCGGGTGCTCCCCACGGCCCGCTAGCTGGCCTCGACCTGCCTCCTCTGCCTGGGCCGAGCCTATGAGGTGAGCTTCGGTTTGACCTCTCCTTTACGTCGCTGTGTGCGTGGTTTAATTAAGTTGCGCTCGCCTCCTGCCAGCCCGTGTAGCCACCAGATTCGGCCAAACATGTTTTTTTGCTTAGGATGATTTCAACAATTATCTAGCGAATTATAGATTTTGCCATGATTTTAAAGTGTTCATAAATATTTAACCGTGCATCGAATGTAAATATTTTAGATATGTAAAATGTATAGATTAAATGTATCGCTTTTTCATGCATGCCAAAAATATTTGATGTGATGGTTGCATTTAATTGCATGAATAACTTGCTAATAGGTTATGCCATAAACTTGCATAATTAATTATGAAATATTTTCCTACATGAACCCTCATATTATATATGTTTCCGGGGTAGAAAAATCCATAGAATTTATCTGTGCAATTAGTTTTGTCATTTGAGTAAATTTGTGCGCATGTTATTTTGCTGTGATGCCCTTTTGTTATTTTCGTATGATTTAATCCATGCATCATATGAATTATGTTTGAACATGAGATATGCCCTTTGACATGTGCACTAGCCCCTGGGCATTTTATTTGTCATGATAATCCATGTTTAGATGTTGTTTTCTTGTTGCCAACATGCTATAAAATACTGCTGTTTTGAGGGTCCAAAATATTTTGAAGTCTGGAATCTGTAATATTTTGTAGTTGTCTTGCCATGTGTTTTGCTAGTGATCTAGAACCCTTTTGTGGTTGGTGCAATGGAGTTATTTGTAGCTTATAATGTCCTCTAGCATGTTGTTAAGTTTCATGCCATAATATGACATGTAACATATAGTTTGACTGCTATCAATATGCCTTCGTGATAAAAACTGCACTGTCAAAAATTGCTATTTTCACTAAGTGTGAAACTGTTTTCAATTAGCTATCTTGTGAGCTTATTTCCTAGTGATCCATGGTGTAAGATACCGCCCCATGTCTTTGTTGTGCATTTTAGACCTTTGTAGCTTGTTGTTTTCATGCGTGCAAAATACCATGTTGCTGTTTTGGACAGATTTGCACTAAACCTTGTATGGGTGTTTGTGGTTGAACCGTAGCTCCATTTTGGGCATGCCATACATGAAACTTGCTTAGAATTTCATGTAGTATCATATTATCTTGTTGCATCCATGTTTTGAAGTGCGTGTGGTTGTCATTTTCATGCATTTTGCATTCATGTCATGTTCATCTTGTGCATGTCATAACTTTTAGACCGTAGCTCCGTTTGAGATGTTCCACATATGTAAATCGACTAGAATGACGTATAGAATTGCATGGTGCACTTTATTATGTTGTTTAACAAATAGAAAATATGGTTAGTTTATATATGTACCGATTTCGAAATTAACTATAAGTTGTTTCCGACCTCATTTAAGATGTCTAGGTAGTGTAGTTTACTTATGCTCCACCTCTTGCCATATTTACCAACATTTAATATTATCGTGTACCGAAATGAGAGAGAACTAAGTAATTCAAATGTGGAGTGTCATCAATATGCAACCCATTGCGTATTGAGCTTCCCTTAATGTGTAGGAGTTGATTGTTGTGATTTTCCATGTCATGCATAACATGCATCATATTGGTTTGCGCATCATGTCATGCATATGTTGTGGTATACCGTGTGCTGATTGTTGTTTTGGATTGTTCCTTCTCGATAGAGTTCCGAAATCGTTCGGAGTGTGAGGATTCGTTTGTCTACTTCACGGATCGTCTTCTTCATGAACTCGTTCTTCTTCCAAGCGGGATCTCAGGCAAGATGACACATTTCCCTAGATACCACTACTATCATTGCCATGCTAGTTGTCCCGCTTTTATCGTTATGTCTCACTACCTACCACTTGTTTGTCAAGCCTCCTAACATTGCCGTGATAAGCCTCTAAACCCTTCACATCCCAGCAAACCTTTGTTTGGCTATGTTACCGCTTGCTCAGCCCTTCTTATAGCGTTTCTAGATGCAGGTGCAATTTCTTCCATGTGTCAACATGGACATTCTTTTGTTATCGCAATATTATTACTATTTAATTTAATGCACATATATACTTGGTAAATGGTGGAAGGCTTGGCCTTTTGCTCGGTGTTTTGTTCCACTCTTGCCGCCCTAGTTACTTGTGAACCGTTGTTATATTCCATAATTGAGTGCTCCTAACATGCTCGGGGTTGTTATAGGGACCCCCTGATTTTCGTTTTAGGATAAAACTTGTGCGATAAGGCCCAACTTTGGTACTACATTTGCCTAACATAATAATACTTATCACCTTATTAAAGCATAGAGGTTTGCCCCCTCGTGGATTAATTTAACATAATACAGGGGGCCAGTTCTGCTGGTGCTGGTCCAAACTAGAGCACTATGCGGGGCCACCCCAGGGTAACTTGGGGGATTTCTATCAGGCCACTATATGCGTCGCTTATCCGCTGTGTCCTGAGAACAAGATACGCGGCTCCTATTGGGGTCGTCGACACGTTAGGTGGCCTTGCTGCATTTGTTTTTACCTTTCTTGAATGTCTTGCGCGTGGAATTTCGACGACACTTCGGGCTATCTCGAAGTTGAGATTTTCCATCGGGATTCCGCAAATACTATGGGTGATTCCGCGGTTGAGGAATCCCAATGCGTTGTGTGGTTAATTTGTGATGGACTAGTTGGAGCACCCCTGTAGAGTTAAATCTTTCGGAAAGCCATGCCCGCAGTTAGGTGGCAACTTGGAAACTTTGTTTAACACCTGGTCATAGCAAACTTGAAGTAAACTCTAATAAAATACACCAATTGTGTGCGTAACCGTGACTGTCTCTTCTCGTGAGTCCTTATCAGATAGAGAACACGGTGGGGTTATGTTTGACTTAAGTAGGTGTTCAGGATCACTTAGTGATCATTACTAGCTCACGTCCGTTATGCGTAGACCACCATACTTTACTTTCTGTATTAGTAATTTAGCCACTCAAATAAATGCTTAGTTGCTTGCTGCAGCCTCACCACTTAACCATACCTCACCCATTAAGCTTAAATAGTCTTGATACCCTTGGAAATGAGATTGCTGAGTCCCCATGGCTCACAGATTACTACTACAACAGTTGCAGGTATAGGTAATGCGATGGTTTGACGTGAGTGCAATGTTTGTTTGATTTGGAGTTCTTCTTCTTCTTCTTCTTCATCATCAATCTAGGATGGGTTCCAGGCGGCAGCCTGGGATAGCAAGGATGGATGTCATTTTATCATTTGGTTTCGTCCGTAGCCGGACCCTGCTCTTATGTATGATGTTTGAATATGTTGTTGTATTGATGTGATCTTGTTGTAGCTTGTGGTGAGTGTAAGCCAATTCCATATACTCATCTCTTCTGTACATGTACTTGTAATGATATCCATTCTTGCAAAACGACGAGATGTGCTCCTATCCCTGTCGAGGCCCTCAAGCCAAAATAAGGATAGGGTTGCATCGTGGGCGTTACAACCTCTCTCAAGATTCAAGCAACCCTTTCCACAATGAGCCTCAAGGTCGACATTGCGAGTGTGGCCACCGTCGCCAACAAGAGAAAGACGACTACGAGCAATATAGCATACGTAACCGCCGTGAAGTAGATCGACGCCGTGAAGAGCAAGCACGTGAGGCACAACGAGCGCTTCACGACGCAACCTATGCCGTGCAAGAACGCAACCGTCCACATATCCTTGTAGATTGCTAAGAAGAAGCGTTAAAGAACGCGGTTGATGTAGTCGTACGTCTCCGCGATCCAAATTGCAAGCCGTCCCACGAACTCCCGATCAAGTGTCGAACGGACGGCACCTCCGCGTTCAACACACGCGCATCTCGATGACGATCTCCACCTTCTTGATCTAGCAAGAGGGAGCACAGAGGTAGATGGGTTCTCCAGCAGCGCGATGGCGTGACAGCAGTGGTGGTGGAGTTGATCCGGTAGAGCTTCGCTAAGCGTCACCGAAGCAATCTACTAGAGGAGAGGCTATCGGGGAGGGAGGAAGGGCTGCGCCGTGGCTTGAGGTGCGGCTGCCCTCCTCCCTCTGTCATATATATAGGGGGATGGGAGAGGCGCCCAACCCTAGGGTTTCCCCGTTGGGGCGGTGGCCAAGGGTGGAGGTGCCCTAGGGCGGCTTGCCACCCAAGGCAAGGTGGCACCAACCCCCCTGTCGCATGGGCCTAGGTGGGAGCTGCGCCCAGCCCACCAGGGGCTGGTGCGCACCCCTCTCAGACCATGTGGCCCCTCCAGGGCTGGAGGCCCCTTCCGATGGACCCCTGGAACACTTCTAACATCCTCAGTACGCTACCCGTGACGCCCGAACTTTTTCCGGTGACCATCATGAACTTCCTATATATGAATCTTTACCTCCGGACCATTCCGGAGCTCCTCGTTACATCCAGGATGTCATCCGGGACTTCGAACAATCTTTGGTCACTAGCATACATAACTCATCTATATCGAAACGTCACTAAACCTTAAGTGTGGAGACCCTGCGAGTTCGAGAACCATGTAGACATGACCGAGACACCTCTACGGTCAATAACCAATAGCGGGACATGGATGCCCATATTGGTTCCTACATGTTCTATGAAGATATTTATTGGTCAAACCTTATGTCAAGGATTCAGACAATCCTGTATGTTGTTCCCTTTGTTCTTCGGTATGTTACTTGTCCGAGACTCGATCATCGGTATATTCATACCTAGTTCAGTCTCGTTACCGGCAAGTCTCTTTTACTCGTTCCGTAATACAAGATCCCGTGGCTAACACTTAGTCACATTGCTTGCAAGGTTCATTGTGATGTATTACCGAGTGGGCCTTGAGATACCTCTCCGTCACACAGTGCAATAAATCCCAGTGTTGATCCATGCCAACTCAACAGACACCCTCGGACATACCTGTAGAGCATCTTTATAGTCACCCAGTTATGTTGCCACATTTGATACACACAAGGTACTCCCCGGTATTAGTGAGTTGCATGATCTCATGGTCATAGTGATGCGGACATGACTACCTTGGATACGACCAAAAATGTTGCATACATGCATATTTTTGAGGTGATTTCTTATAAGAATTATGCAATAATTTATTTATGTTATCCGGAACAAAAATACTTCACCTATTTTTATTTTATGTCTAAATTCAGAATGGTCGAACACTTTTATGAACCACGTGTGATGACAAAGGAAGAGGAAATGGTTGGGTGCTATTCAAGAGGTCCTCTAATGTCACAGGAAACAATTAGGTGTTGTTAAAGAAGTTCTCTCACGTCACTTTTAGCACAAGAGAAGATAGAATCTGATGAGGACATGACTACCTTCGATACGACCAAAAATAATGCATACATGCATATTTACGAGGTGATTTCTTATAAGAATTATGAAATTATTTATTTAGGTTATCCGGAACAAAAATACTTCACCTATTTTTATTTTATGCCTAAATGCAGAATGGTCGAACACTTGTATGAACCACGTGTGATGACAAAGGAAGACGAAATGGTTGGATGCTATTCAAGAGATCCTCTAATGTCAAAGGAAACAATTAGGTCTTGTTCAAGAAGTTCTCTCACGTCACTTTTAGCCCAAGTGAAGATAGAATCCAAGTCTCTCACGTTCTGGATTCAGATTCGGACTGCACAGACACACCTGTCTCAAAACTCTAATAACTTCTTCATACGGACACATAATTGGTTGATTTTTTTCTGGAAACTAGATTTCATATGCGTTCCAGCCCAGTTGGAATCACCTTAAAATTCGTACGGATCGCGAAGATATCGACGAAACAATCTTACGTTGCATCAGAATCCGAGTCAAACTACAAGTCCAAAGATGTTGCATCACCTTCACTTGGGCCCATGGGCCTTGTACGACCTAGGGTTGGTTTTAGGGTGTCTTGGGACGTCCTCCCACCTCCTTGGCCGCCACCCCTTGCTCCTATATAAGTAGATATATCTAGTAGCTTTTCCTTTGGGTTTTGTTTAGATTACAAGTTCGCCTTAGCTGCAACTTCGCGTTCTTCGTTTGTGTTCCACGACCAGACCAAGGCGTCATAGAACCCCACTTCATCAATAAAGCTTTCCTCTTATATTCGCAATATCCAGTTTGCAATCTTAGTTTCTTGCTTGTTCTTCGTTTGCGTGCAGGAAATAGACCCTCATGGTCAGGTTTATCATGCTCCGGCGTGGTCAATAACCTCTCGGAGTTGGTTTAGCGATTGCTAAGGCGGGACGTCATCACACGTTTGTAGTCGGATTGTCAAAGGCTACTCCGCCAAAAACGATAGCCACCATCTCAGCGAAAGACAGGGACTACTTTGCCTCTATCAAGTGGTATCAGTTTTCAGGTTGCTCGGTGAGAATTTCCAGTTATTCATAGATTAGATTTATTTTCCTTACCTATTACCCAAGAAAAAGTCACAAAAAAAGTTAGATCTATTCATGTTTTCTCCAAGCCAGTCTGAGCCTTTGCAATTTTCTTTTTAGTGCTTGCATAGTTGAATTATCGGTTGCATCGTCGTGTCGAGTTGCTGGTCTTAGCGTCTAGTCTTTTAGAGTTTCGAGTTCTATTCACAACTTGTCACGCCGGTGTCACACCATCTTCATCGCTGCTGCCATATACCACCACCACGCCACCATCATCCCTTTCATTGTCACCCACCACCATCCATCAATTTTTACCACATGCTACCATTGTTTATTGTCATTATCATACTTGAGGTCATGCACATCTACGTTTGATCAAATCTGCTTCTTATTTGGTTGAGAGAAAAAAAAGTGAGAGAAAAAAAGAGAAAAAAGTGAGAAAAAATTGGTGAGAAAAAAATAGAGAAAAAAAACAAATTTCGAATCTATTTGACTCAAATCTCGTGTCTGAATTCGGAGTGAAACCTGTTTTGCGTAGTGTTCAGTAAAACAAGCGTATCTTCCTCATATGAACTCGGAATTGAGTGAGTCTTTTTGCATATGAAAGCTTGAGTCAGTAGCATTCTTGAGGAAAAATATCAAAATTTTGACGTATTATCTTACATAGGAAAGTTGTAGAGAGAGTTTTGGTATATCCTGCTTGGCGATCATTTATCATCATTGTCTTTACTGCCATTGTGGTCTTCACTTATATCTTGCTGTCCAGAGCTAATTCATATCATCCTTTGCTTATATTTGTCCTACGCCGTGACTCCATTAGTGTTCTAGGCTCGCGTCTCTACTATAGTCTAGCCTAGGACCAGCACAGTACCGTCATTGAGCGTTTATTCAACATTGCATCTCTGAATTGATTATTACTAATCATTTGTTACCATATATTAAGCCTTCCAAGCTCCACATATTTCTACACCATGTATACATACGTTCACCTGGTAATCGCTTGAACCAATCTTCGGAGATATTGGCACCGTCGGTTGCCGGTCGCCACCTGCTGCATGGTAAGAATTTGTAAGACATTGATATTTGCTTTACTGTGAGCGTTTTACCACCACATCCCGTAGTTCATAGGAACAATATTCTCTATCTTTGTTTCTTGTTTCTACTAGTCATGACAGGATCCACAATTGTTAGTTCATGGGCTTCTTCGATCGTGGGAGACGTGCCACCACAAAAACCGATACGAGAGCTGCAAAGAGATCCAAATGCACATGATCAGGCTAATGTTTCTATACCTCCATTTAATGGCCGTTTTAGACCTGCTTTATATATTGAATGGGAGTTTGAAATAAATGAAATATTTGCTTCCCATAATTTTGCTGAACATAAGAAAGTTAAGGTCGTGGTTGTTTCTTTCACTGGTTATGCTTTAGTTTGGTGGAGCGAATATTGTCGGTTACACCATGATATTATACCTACTATTTGGGATGATTTAAAACTTGCCATGAGACACACATTTGTTCCTCCTTATTATACTTGTGACAAGCTTAAAAAGTTACAATATCTAAAACAAGGTAGTGACACCATAACGAAATATTATGATGAGACAAACAACCTTGTTGCATTCCTCATTAGAAGAAAGTGAAGCAGATTTTATGGATAGATTTTGGGGAGGATTAAACCGTGATATTCAGGAGATACTAATTCATGAAAAGTGTTATTCTATGGGTTGTTTGTTTCGTCTTGCTTGCAAAGCTAAACTGGAAATAAAACAACGTGCTGCCCACAAGGAGATAGAGCGCAAGGTGCACATTCCAAGAGTTGATACAGTTGTTCCTTCAAATACTAGGCGTACTATGAAAACCACATCAATTCTTGCGTGGGCTACATCACCTTCACCATGTAATACGTCACCATCGAGAGTGCCTACATCATCTGAGTTGATCGTAAGAGGTAGTGGCAAAGGTATTGATCTTCCACCTCCACATGAGTATGATGAATGCCTTGTCAATTCCAATGTACCCTGTGATGAGCTACCCATTACTTTGGTCACACCACCTATTTTAGAGGACTATGTTCATGATTTTACTTCGTCATGTGGTCAAATAACTACAATATCAACAATTGTGAGTGCACCCATTGAATTAACTATTGATGAGCAAGAACCGTGTGAATCAGGAAATAAATCAAATTTGGGTCAAATATGTTTGCAAATAATTCAGCCGGTGTTTAATCATTTTGATATGACCTCCAATCTTGGTGATAATTCTGTGTCAAATGACATGTTGCATGTTTGCTTATTTAAGCATGTTGTAGCATCTAAATTTGAAACGATTCATGTTTATTTACCAATATCGGGATGGTTTAATGACGAATATTATGAATCTTTTGATATGAATAAGGACTTCACTTATCTGTGCAAACTGAGTTACAATATTGTGGTGCCTTCTACTTCTTGTCATAATCTTTTGGCTTAATATTTCATGACATGTGATGAGTGCCCTTGTATATATGTGTCACATGTGTCACAAATGAGAACAATAAGAATGGATGACATATACATATACAATGTTTACGCCTTTTCTCTTTTGGTAGCCACATTTTAGATTAAGCAACGCCAAGGACGGCTTTGTTTTCAAAAAGGGGAGGATGATGAGGACATGACTACCTTCGATACGACCAAAAATGATGCATACATGAATATTTGTGAGGTGATTTCTTATAAGAATTATGCAATAATTTATTTATGTTATCCGGAACAAAAATACTTCACCTATTTTTATTTTATGCCTAAATGCAGAATGGTCGAACACTTGTATGAACCACGTGTGATGACAAAGGAAGACGAAATGATTGGGTGCTACTCAAGAGGTCCTCTAATGTCAAAGGAAACAATTATGTGTTGTTCAAGAAGTTTTCTCACATCACTTTTAGTCCAAGAGAAGATAGAGTCCAAGTCTCTCACGTTCTGAACTCAGATTCGGACTGCACAGACATACTTGTTTCAAAATGCTAACAACTTTTTCATACAGACTCGGAATTGGTTGATTCATTTTTTGCTGGAAACTAGATTTCATATGCGTTCCAGCCCAGTTGGAATCACCTTAGAATACATCTGGATCGCGAAGATAGCGATGAAACAATCTGACGTTGCATCAGAATCTGAGTCAAACTGCAAGTTCAAAGGTGTTGCATAACCTCCACTTGGGCCCATGGGCCTTGTACGACCTAGGGTTGGTTTTAGGGTGTCTTGTGACGTCCTCCCACCTCCTTGGCCGCCACCCCTTGCTCCTATATAAGTAGATCAATCTAGTAGCTTTTCCTTTGGGTTTTGTTTAGATTACAAGCTTGCCTTACCTGCAACTTCGCGTTCTTCGTTTGTGTTCCACGACCAGACAAAGGCGTCATAGAACCCCACTTCATCAATAAAGCTTTCCTCTTATATTTGCAATATCCAGATTGGAATCTTAGTTTCTTGCTTGTTTTTCGTTTGCGTGCAAGAAATAGACCCTCGTGGTCAGGTTGATCGTGCTCTGGCGTGGTCAATAACCTCTCGGAATTGGTTTAGCGATTGCTAAGGCGCGACGTCATCACACGTTCGTAATCGGATCGTCAAAGTCTACTCCACCAAAAACGATAGCCACCATCTCATTGAAAGACAGGGACAACTTCGTCTCTATCAGAATCCAAGTCTCTCACGTTCTGGACTCAGATTCGGACTGCACACACACACGTGTCTAAAAACGCCAACAACTTTTTCATAAGGACTCAAAATTGGGTGATTCGTTTTTTGCTGAAAACTAAATTTCATATGCGTTCCAGCCCAGTTGGAATTACCTTAAAATTCGTCCGGATCGCGAAGATATCGACGAAACAATCTGACATTGCAGCAGAATCCAAGTCAAACTACAAGTCTAAAGGTGTTGCATCACCTCCACTTGGGGCCATGGGCCTTGTACGACCTAGGGTTGGTTTTAGGGTGTCTTGGGACGTCCTTCCACCTCCTTGGCCGCCACGCCTTGCTCCTATATAAGTAGATCAATCTAGTAGCTTTTCCTTTGGGTTTTGTTTAGTTAAAAGTTAGCCATTGCAACTTCGTGTACTTCGTTTGTGTCCAACGACCAGACCAAGACCGCTTTTGGAACCCCACCCTTATCAATACTTCATATATATTCACAATATTCAGATTGCATTATCATATTCTTGCTTGTTCTTCGATTGCTTGCAGGAATAGACCTTCGTGGTTAGGTTGATCGTGCTCTGGCATGGTCAATAACCTATTGGAGATTGGTTTAGCGACTTTTAAGGCGCAACATCATGCACGTTCGTAGTTGGATCATCAAAGTTGTCTCCACCAAATCGATAGTTATCATCTCACTGAAAGATCGGGACCCTCGCCTCTATCAAGTGTTATCAGTTTTCAGGTTGCTCGGTGAGAACTTCAAGTTATGCCTATATTAGATTTATTTTTCTTATCTATTGCCCAAGAAAAGCCACAAAAAAGTTAGATCTATTCATCTTTGTCTAAGCCAGACTGAGCCTTTGCAATTTTCTTTTCAGTGCTTGCATAGTTGAATTATCGGTTGCATCGTCGTGTCGAGTTGCTGGTCTTAGCATCTAGTCCCTTAGAGTTTCGAGTTCTGTCCACAGATGGTCACACCGCCGCCGCACCATCTTCATCGCTGCTGCCATATACCACCACCACGCAGCCGCCATCCCTTCCACTGTTGCCCACCACCATCCATCATTTTCCATCGCCTGTTTCGGTCATTGTCATTATCACACTTGAGGTAGTTCACATCTACGCTTGATCCAATCTGCAACTTATTTGATTTATTGGATAGAAGAAAAAAAGTGAGAGAAAAAAAGAAAAAAGTGAGAGAGAAAAAAAAGAAAAAAAAGAGTGAGAGAGAGAGAGAAAAGAAGAAAAAAGTTGGTGAAAAAAATAGAGAGAAGAGAAAAAACAAATTTCGGATCTACCTAGACTCAATCTCGTATGTGAATTCAGATTGAAATTTGTTTTGCACACTGTTTAGTAAATTAAGTGTATCTTCCTCATACGAACTCGGAATTGAGTGATTGTTTTTGCATACGAAATCTTGAGTCAGTAGCATTCTTGAGAAAAATTATCAGAAATTTCACATAATATTTTCTAGAGGAAAGCTGCAGAGAGAGTTTTGTATATCTTGCTTGTCGATCATTTATCATCATTGTCTTTACTGCCATTGTGATCTTCACTTATATCTTGCTATCGAGAGCTAATTCATATCATCCCTTGCTGCTATTTGTCCTACGCCGTGACTTCATTAGTGTTTTAGGCTCGCATCTCTAGTACGGTCTAGCCTAGGACCAGCAGAGTACCGTCGTTGAGCGTTTATTCAACATTGCATCTCTGAATTGATTATTGCTAATCTTTTGCTACCATATATTAAGCCTTCCAAGCTGCACATATTTCTACACCGTGTATACATACGTTCACCTCGTAATCGCTTTACATCTTTGGAGATATTGACACCGTCGGTTGCCGGTCGCCACCTTCTGCATGGTAAGAATTTGTAAGACATTGATATTTGCTTTACAGTGAGCGTTTTACCACCACCTCACAGTAGTTCATAGAACAATATTCTTGGATTTTGTTTCTTCTTTCTACTAATCATGACATGATCCAGAGTTGTCAGTTTGTGGGCTTTGTCGATCGTGGGAGACGTGCCACAACCGTCATGAGAAGTGCAAAGACATCCCAATACACACGATCAGGTTAATGTTTCTATACCAGCATTTAATGGTCATTTTAGACTTGCTTTATATATTGAATGGGAGTTTGAAATAAATGATATATTTTCTTCCCATCATTTTGCTGAACGTAAGAAAGTTAAGGTCGTAGTTGGTTCTTTCATTGGTTAAGCTTTCGTTTGGTGGAGCGAATATTATCAGTTACACTATGATATTATACCTACTACTTGGGATGATTTGAAACTTGCCATGAGACACACATTTGTTCCTGCTTATTATACTCGTGACAAGCTTAAAAAGTTAAAATATTTAAAACAAGGTAGTGACACCGTAATGAAATATTATGATAATTTACAAACAACCTTGTTTCATTCCTCATTAGAAGAAAGTGAAGAAGACTTTATGGATAGATTTTTGGGAGGATTAAACCGTGATATTTAGGACATACTAATTTATGAAAAGTATTATTCTATGGATCGTTTGTTTCGTCTTGCTTGCAAAGCTGAACAAGAAATAAATCAACGTGTTGCCCAAAAGGAGATAGAGCGCAAGGTGCACATTCCAAGAGTTGATACAGTTGTTCCTTCAACTACTAGGCATACTGTGACAACCACATCAATTCTTGTGAGGGCTACATCACCTTCACCATGTAACATGTCACCATCGAGAGTGCCTACATCATCTGAGTTGATCATAAGAGGTAATGGCAAAGCTATTGATCTTTCACCTCCACATGAGTATGATGAATGACTTGTCAATTCCAATGTACCCTACGATGAGCTACCCATTATTTTGATCACACCACCTATTTTAGAGGACTATGTTCATGATTTAACTTCTTCATGTGATCAAATAACTACAATATCAACAATTGTGAGTGCACCCGTTGAATTAACTATTGATGAGCAAGAACCGTGTGAATCAGGAAATAAATCAAATTTGGGTCAAATATGTTTGAAAATAATCCTGCCAGTGTTTAATCATTTTGATATGACCTCCAATCTTGGTGATAATTCTGTGTCAAATGACATGTTGAATGTTTGCTTATTTAAGCATGTTGTAGCATCTAAATTTGAAACGATTCATGTTTATTTACAAATATTGGGATGGTTTAATGATGAACATTATGAATCTTTTGATATGAATAAGGGCTTCACTTATAGGTCGAAACTGAGTTGCAATATTGTGATGTCTTCTACTTCTTGTCATAATCTTTTGGCTTTATATTTCATGACATGTGATGAGTGCCCTTGTATATATGTGTCACATGTGTCACAACCGAGAACAACAAAAATGGATGACATATACATATACAATGTATACGCCTTTTCTCTTTTGGTAGGCACATTTTGGATTAAGCAACGCCGAGGACGGCTTTGTTTTCAAGAAGGGGAGGATGATGAGGACAGGACTACCTTGGATACGACCAAAAATGTTGCATACGTGCATATTTGTGAGGTGATTTCTTATAAGAATTATGCAATTATTTATTTATGTTATCCGGAACAAAAATACTTCATCTATTTTTATTTTATGCCTGAATGCAGAATGGTCGAACACTTGTATGAACCACGTGTGATGACAAAGGAAGAGGAAATGGTTGGATGCTATTCAATAGGTCCTCTAATGTTAAAGGAAACAATTAGGTGTTATTCAAGAAGTTCTCTCACGTCACTTTTCGCTGAAGACAAGATAGAATCCAAGTCTCTCACGTTCTGGACTCAGATTCGGACTGCACAAACACACCTGTCTCAAAACGCCAACAACTTTATCACACGAACTCGGAATTGGGATTCTTTTTTTGCTAGAAACTAAATTTATATGCGTTCCAACCCAGTTGAAATCACCTGAAAATTCGTCTGGATTGCGGAGATATCGATGAAACAATCTGACATTGCAGCAGAATCCGAGTCAAACTACAAGTCCAAAGGTGTTGCATCACCTCCACTTGCGCCCATGGGCCTTGTACGACCTAGGGTTGGTTTTAGGGTGTCTTGGGACGTCCTCCCACCTCCTTGGCCGCCACCCCTTGCTCCTATATAAGTAGATCGATCTAGTAGCTTTTCCTTTGGGTTTTGTTTAGTTAAAAGTCAGCCATTGCAACTTCATGTACTTTGTTTGTGTCCATTGACCAGACCAAGACCGCTTTTGGAACCCCACCCCTATCAATACTTCATATATATTCGCAATATTCAGATTGCATTATCATATTATTGCTTGTTCTTCGATTGCTTGCAGGAATAGACCTTTGTGGTCAGGTTGGTCGTGCTCCGGCGTGGTCAATAACCTCTTGGAGATTGGTTTAGCGATTGCTAAGGCCCAACGTCGTGCACGCTCATAGTCGGATCATGAACGCCGTCTCCACCAAATCGATAGTTATCCTCTCACCGAAAGATCGGGACCCTCGCCTCTATCACATAAGAACAGATAGTTGACATGCAGAAAACCATAGCAATAAACTGACCCGATCATATGCTACGTTTGTAATTTGGGTCTTGTCCATCACATCATTCTCCCAATGATGCGATCCCGTTATCAAATGACATCTCATGGCCATGGCTAGGAAACCTTAACCATCTTTGATCAGCGAGCTAGTCTACTAGAGGCATACTAGGGACATAGTATTGTCTATATGCCCACACATGTATTTAGTTTCCAATCAACACAATTATAGCATGACAATAAACTAGAGTCAATAATAAACACTTTATTTATTGCCTCTAGGGCATACTTCCAACAGTCTCCCACTTGCACTAGAGTCAATAATCTAGCTAACATCACTATGCGATTCACATTGTAATGAATCGAACACCCATACAGTTCTGGTGTTGATCATGTTTAGCCCTTGGAAGAGGTTTAGTCAACGGGTATGCAATATTCAGATCCGTGTGCACTTTGCAAATATTTATGTCCTCCTCCTTGATGTGATCGCGGATGGAATTGAAGCGTCGCTTTATGTGTCTGGTCCTCTTGTGAAACCTTGGTTCCTTGGCTAGAGCAATGGCACCAGTGTTGTCACAGAACAGAGCCATTAGATTCAATGCACTGGGCACTACTACAAGATTTGTCATGAACTCCTTCATCCAGACACCTTCCTACGCTGCCTCTGAGGCTGCGATGTACTCTCCTTTGCATGTAGAATTGGCTACCACGCTTTGCTTGGAACTACACCAGCTTACCGCTCCCCCATTGAGAATAAATACATATCCGGTTTGCGACTTAGAGTCATCCAGATCAGTGTCAAAGCTTGCATCGACGTAACCCTTTACAATGAGCTCTTGATCACCTCCATAAATGAGAAACATTTCCTTAGTCCTTTTCAGGTACTTAAGGATATTCCTTACCGCCGTCCAGCGCTCCATTCCTGGATCACTTTGAAACTTTCCGGCCATACTTATGGTAAGGCTGACATTGGGTCTTGTGCACAACATTGCATACATGATAGAGCATATGGCTGAAGCATAGGGGATGACACTCATCTTTTTTCCATCTTCTGCAGTCAATGGGAATTGAGTCTTACTCAACTTCACACCTTGTTACACAGGCAAGAACCCCTTCTTGGACTGATCCATTTTGAACTTCTTCAAAACTTTATCAAGGTATGTGCTCTGTGAAAGTCCTATTAAGCGTCTCGATCTATCTCTATAGATCTTAATGCCTATTATGAAAGCAACTTCTCGTAGGTCCTTCATTGAAACCAAGGTTGTCAGAATCGCGATTCTAAATCGGATCGAAACTCTGATGATAGGATCACAAATCATAGAATCTTCACTATCAAGATCGTAGAAACGTAGATTCTATGATCTAAAATCGTAGAATCAGAGGGGTTAATTTGAATCGTAAAGTCGTATAATCGTATAACAAAATCGTGATTCTGACAACCTTGATTGAAACAGTCTTGTTCAAATATTCCTTCATGCTTTCCAGCATTTCTATATTGTTACCAATCCGCAATATGTCATCCACATGTAATATTAGAAATGCTATAGAGCTCCCACTCATTTTCTTGTAAATACAAGCTTCTACGTAAACTTGTATAAACCCGAACGCTTTGATCACCTCATCAAAGCGCAGATTCCAACTCCGAGATGCTTGCACCAGTCCATAAATGGATCGCTGGAGTTTGCAAACTTTGTCAGCATTTTCTGGATTGACAAAACCTTCTGGTTGTATCATATACAACTCTTCCTTAAGGAAACCGTTAAGGAACGCTGTGATGAGGACATCCCTGCTAATGCTATACCCATAACTCCGGCTGCTATACATACATGACCAATTAATAGAGCTCGCGCACGTCAATTGAATTACCAGGTACTTTCGTTTCTTGCAAATCCTTCTAATGTTCATGAACATATGATGTTGCCTAATTAGATACTTTTGTTTTACTTATGAATGAAGGACCTGGCATGGATATGAAGGATGGCCATGGGAGCGGGATCAGGCATGGAGAAGAAGGTGCGCGCGCGGGAAAGAACAATGGAGCTTCCAGTGATGATTTTCGCACTTTGAAGCCACCATAATGGGAGCAAGAAGACTTGGACGAAATATGCATGATGCCAGTTTATAAAATTCGTCCATAGGCTAATATAGGTGCTGCGCCACCTTATTTTTGGGCCAGGCCCATGTAATTTCGAAATACCATATTATACGCTGTTTTTAGAGACCGTATGTATGGTGAAACTGAGTTAGGGTCGGTTTCGGAACCCTCCTCCAAGGGGCCACGAAATTCCCCTCTATTCCCCCATATATACAGCCCTTAGGGCGTCGTTTTAGGTTTGGGTTTTGTTTAGATTACAAGTTCGCCATAGCTGCAACTTCGCGTTCTTCGTTTGTGTTCCACGACCACACAAAGGCATCACAGAACCCCGCTTCATCAATAAAGCTTTCCTCTTATATTCGCAATATCCAGATTGCAATCTTAGTTTCTTGCTTGTTCTTCGTTTGCATGCAGGAAACAGACCCTCGTGGTCAGGTTGATCGTGCTCCGGCATGGTCAATAACCTCTCAGAGTTAGTTTAGCGATTGCTAAGGCGCGACGTCATCACTCGTTCGTAGTCGGATCGTCAATGTCTACTCCACCAAAAACGATGGCCACCATCTCATCGAAAGACAGGGACAACTTCGCCTCTATCAGTTATATGCCGTCGTTGCAAGGGTGGAGGTCACTTTGCAAGAGAATGCCCTTCCAAGCGTGTAATGATTGTTACTGAGGGTGAAATATGATGATGATGAGGAGACTTTCGATCTCATTGCAAGTGAAGAACAGGGTGGCAAGGATGCAAAACCAGAGACACACTACATGGCTGCTGATTACGCTGACAGGTATGAAAGTTTAGTTGCTCAACGTGTTCTCAGTGTGGAGGATACACAGGCTGAGCAAAATCAGAGGCACAACTTGCTCCATACAAAGGGAGTTGTGAAGGAGCGATCTGTTCGCATCATCATCGATGGAGGGAGTTGCAATAACTTGGCTAGCATGGAGATGGTGGAGAAGTTGTCTCTAACCGCCAGACCACATCCTCATCCTTAGTAGATCCAATGGTTCAACAATAGTGGCAAGGTTAAGGTAACACGTACTGTTTGTGTGCATTTTAGTATTGCTACATATTCTGATTATGTGGATTGTGATGTGGTACCCATGCAAGCATGTTCTGTTCTACTTGGTAGGCCATGGCAGTTTGATAAAAATTCCGTACACCATGGTAGGACAAATCAGTATACTCTTGTTCATAAGGATCAAAATATCACTTTGCTTCCTATGTCTCCGGAACATATTATGAAAGATGACATTGCTAGAGCTAGTAAAGCAAAACAGGAGAAAAATAAGAGTGAAAATCAGATTGTAGCACAGGAATTTGAGCAAAACCATATGCATAATAAACCATCATCTAATGTTGCATCTGAAATAAAATTGAAGAGTGGATGTTTACTTGCTACTAAATCTGATATTAATGATTTGGATGTTGCTACATCTGTTTTCTATGCTTTTGTATGCAAAGAGGTATTATTTTCATTCGAGGACATGCCTCCCTCTTTGCCTCCTGTGGTCATTAACATTTTGCAGGAGTTCGTTGACGTCTTCCCACAAGACGTGCCACCGGGATTACCACCTATTCGCGGGATTGAGCATCAGATTGACTTAATTCCTGGTGCATCCCTACCCAATCGTGCGCCATACCATGCCAATCTAGAGGAGACAAAGGAGATTATGCGTCAAGTATAGGAGCTGCTTGAGAAAGGTTATATACGTGAATCCCTTAGTCCTTGTGTTGTTCCTATTATTCTAGTGCCTAAAAAGGATGGTACATAGCGCATGTGTGTGGATTGTAGAGGAATTAATAATATTACTATTCGTTATCGTCATCCTATTACTAGACTAGATGATATGCTTGATGAACTAGTGGTTCTACAAATTTCTCCAAAGTTGATTTGCGTAGTGGATACAATCAAATTCGTATGAAATTGGGAGATGAATGGAAAACACCATTTAAAACTAAGTTTGGATTATATAAGTGGTTAGTCATGCCTTTTGGGTTAACTAATGCACCTAGCACCTTCATGAGATTAATGAACGAGGTTTTATGTGCTTTCATTGGACGATTTGTGGTAGTCTATTTTGATGATATATTTATTTTTAGTAGATCTTTGGAGGAACATTTGGAACATCTACGTGCTATTTTTATTGCTCTACGTGATGCACGTTTGTTTGGTAACCTTGGGAAGTGCACCTTTTGCACCGACCGAGTATCTTTTCTTGCCTATGTTGTTACTCCAGAGGGAATTGAAGTTGATAAAGCCAAGATTGAAGCTATTGAGAGTTGGCCGCAGCCCAAAACGGTCACACAAGTGAGGAGTTTTCTTGGCCTCGCTGGTTTCTATAGGCGTTCTGTGAGAGATTTCAGCACCATTGCTACGCCTCTCAATGAGCTTACAAAGAAGGACGTGCCTTTTTCTTGGGGTACCGCATAGGAAGAAGCCTTCAAGGTTTTCAAAGATAAGTTAACACATGCTCCTTTACTCCAACTTCCTGATTTTAATAAGATTTTCGAGCTTGAATGTGATGCTAGTGGAATTGGGTTAGGAGGTGTGTTATTACAAGATGGTAAACCTGTTGCGTACTTTTCTAAAAAATTGAGTGGGCCTAGTCTGAATTATTCTACTTATGATAAGGAATTATATGCTCTTGTTCGGACTTTGGAAACATGGCAACATTATTTATGGCCCAAAGAATTTGTTATACATTCTGATCATGAATCTTTGAAACATATTAAAAGTCAAGCAAAACTGAACCATAGACATGCTAAATGGGTCGAATTCATTGAGACTTTCCCTTATGTCATTAAACACAAGAAGGGTAAAGAAAATGTTATTACTAATGCTTTGTCTCGTCGTTATACTATGCTTTCACAACTTGACTTTAAAATATTTGGTTTGGAGACCATCAAAGATCAATATGTGCATGATGTTTAATTTAGAGATGTGTTGTAGCATTGTAAAGAAGGGAGAACATGGAACAAGTTTGTTATTAATGATGGATTTGTGTTCCATGCTAACAAGCTATGCATTCCAGCTAGCTCCGTTCATCTTTTGTTGTTACAGGAGACACACGGAGGAAGATTAATGGGACACTTTGGCGTGAAGAATACGGAGGACGTACTTTCTACACATTTCTTTAGGCCAAAGATGAGACGGGATGTTGAGCGTTTTGTTGCTCGCTGCACTACATGTCAAAAAGCTAAGTCACGACTCAATCCTCATGGTTTATATATGCCTTTGCCTGTACCTAGTGTTCATTGGGAGGATATATCTATGGACTTTGTTTTAGGTTTACCTCGAACTAAGAAGGGGAGGGATAGCATATTTGTTGTCGTGGATAGATTTTCCAAAATGGCACACTTTATACCATGTCATAAACGTGACGACGCTGCTCATGTTGCTGATTTGTTCTTTCGTGAAATTATTCGGTTGCATGGTGTGCCAAATACAATTGTTTCAGATCGTGATGCTAAATTTCTTAGCCACTTTTCGAGATGTTTATGGGCTAAGTTGGGGACTAAACTACTTTTTAGTACTACATGTCATCCCCAAACCGATGACCAAACTAAAGTAGTCAATAGATCATTGTCTACTATGCTTAGGGCTGTTTTGAAGAATAACCTGAAAATGTGGGAAGAATGCTTGCCTCATATTGAATTTGCTTATAATCGTTCGCTACATTCTACCACTAAGATGTGCCCTTTTGAAGTTGTGTATGGTTTCTTACCTCGTGCACCTATTGATTTGTTGCCTCTCCCATCTTCGGAGAAGGTTAATTTTGATGCTAAAGAACATGCTGAATTGATATTAAAGATGCATGAGTTAACGAAAGAAAACATTGAGCGTATGAATGGTAAATACAAAATTGCTAGAGATAAGGATAGAAAACATGTTGTCTTTGCACCAGGAGATCTTGTTTGGTTACATTTGCGTAAGGATAGATTTCCTGATTTGCACAAGTCAAAGCTAATGCCACGTGCTGATGGTCTTTTAAGGTGTTAGAGAAAATAAATGATAATGCATATAAACTTGAGCTACCTGTAGAGTTTGGGGTTAGCCCCACTTTTAACATTGTAGATTTGAAGCCTTATTTGGGTGAGGAAGATGAGCTTCCGTCGAGGACGACTTCAGTTCAAGAAGGGGAGGATGATGAGAACATCTCTGCTAATGCTACACCCACAACTCCGACTGCTATACATCCAGACCAATTACTAGAGCTCGCGCACGTCAATTGAATTACCAGGTACTTTCGTTTCTTGCAAATCCTTCTAATGTTCATGAACATATGATGCTGCCTAAATTAGATACTTTTGTTTTACTTATGAATGAAGGACCTGGCATGGACAAGAAGGATGACCATGGGAGCGGGATCAAGCATGGAGAAGAAGGTGCGCGCGCGGGAAAGAACCATGGAGCTTCCGGTGATGATTTTCGCACTTTGAAGCCACCATAATGGGAGCAAGAAGCCTTGGACGAAATATGCATGATGCTACTTTATAAAATTCGTCCCTAGGCTAATATAGGTGCCACGCCACCTTATTGTTGGGCCAGGCCCACGTAATTTCGAAATACCATATTATAGGCTGTTTTTAGAGTCCGTATGTATTGGGAAACTGAGTTAAGGTCGGTTTCGGACCCCTCCTCCAAGGGGCCACGAAATTCCCCTCTATGCCCCATATATACAGCCCTTAGGGCGTCGTTTTAGGGTTGGGTTTTGTTTAGATTACAAGTTCGCCATAGCTGCAACTTCGCGTTCTTCGTTTGTGTTCCACGACCAAACGAAGGCGTCACAGAACCCCACTTCATCAGTAAAGCTTTCCTCTTATATTCGCAATATCCATATTGCAATCTTAGTTTCTTGCTTGTTCTTCGTTTGCGTGTAGGAAACAGACCCTTGTGGTCAGGTTGATCATGCTCCAACGTGGTCAATAACCTCTCGGAGTTGGTTTAGCGATTGCTAAGGCACGGCGTCATCACACATTCGTAGTCGGATCGTCAAAGTCTACTCCACCAAAAACGATAGCCACCATCTCATCGAAAGACAGGGACAACTTCGCCTCTATCAGCGGTGTTTGGCAATGAGTTGAGAGACTTATGCCACCATATTGAGAGTGAGAGTGACTTCACCACTAGCCCCACATATGATGAGTTGCCCCCCATTGCATGTGAGGAGAGCCACAACCCCCACGACTTGAGTGAGATGAGTGACTCCACCATATGTGACTATGAGCACAACTACCTAGTGGGAGTAAGTGCGCTAGAACACTTAGTGAGTGAGGTAGTTGAGATGGCACCTGAGGCCACCATGATTTCTAACAACTTAACCTCTACTCCTATTATGTCTTCTCATTTGGTGCAAGGTCACATATTTGATGATGATCCGATCCTTGATGACTTCGTCCTCCCTTTGGACAAGACGATGGCCATGGTGGAATATGATGCACCCCCACTTGGTTCCATCGCAATGAAGATGACCACGAGTTGGTTTTCCCCACCACACCTACACAACATGAGTGGAATGAGGAAGGTAATGATGAGGACATCCCTGCTAATGCTACACCCACAACTCCGAGTGCTATACATACAGGACCAATTACTAGAGCTTGTGCACGTCAATTGAATTACCAGGTACTTTCGTTTCTTACAAATCCTTCTAATGTTCATGAACATATGATGCTGCCTAAATTAGATACTTTTCTTTTACTTATGAATGAAGGACTTAGCATGGATAAGAAGGATGACCATGGGAGCGAGATCAAGCATGGAGAAGAAGGTGCGCGCGCGGGAAAGAACAATGGAGCCTCCAGTGATGATTTTCGCAATTTGAAGCCACCATAATGGGAGCAAGAAGCCTTGGACGAAATATGCATGATGCTACTTACAAAATTCGTCCCTAGGCTAATATAGGTGCTGCACCACCTTATTGTTGGGCCGGGCCCATGTAATTTTGAAATACCATATTATAGGCTGTTTCTAGAGTCCGTATGTATGGGGAAACTAAGATAAGGTCTATTTCGGACTCCTCCTCCAAGGGGCCACGAAATTCCCCTCTATTCCCCCATATATACAGCCCTTAGGGCGTCGTTTTAGGGTTGGGTTTTGTTTAGATTACAAGTTCGCCATAGCTGCAACTTCGCGTTCTTCGTTTGTGTTCCACGACCAGACAAAGGCGTCACAGAACCCCACTTCATCAATAAAGCTTTCCTCTTATATTCGCAATATCCAGATTGCAATCTTAGTTTCTTGCTTGTTCTTCGTTTGCGTGCAGGAAACAAACCCACATGGTCAGGTTGATCGTGCTCCAGCGTGGTCAATAACCTCTCGGAGTTGGTTTAGCGATTGCTAAGGCGCGACGTCATCACACGTTCATAGTCGGATCATCAAAGTCTACTCCACCAAAAATGATAGCCACCATCTCATCGAAAGACAGGGACAACTTCGCATCTATCAAGTGGTATCAGATTTACAGGTTGCTCGGTAAGATTTTACTAGTTTTCGTAGTTTAGATCGCATCTGTTCTTCATACCTTTAGTCCACGAAAAATCCACAAAAAAAGATTATGGTTAGATCATCATATCCGAACCAATCTGAGCCTTTGCATAGTCTTTCCAGTATTTTGCTTTGTTGAATCTGCGGTTGCATCGTCGTGTCGAGTTGCTGGTCTTAGTGTCTAGTCTTTTAGAGTTTCGAGTTCTTTTCACAGGTTGTCACGCCGCCA
Source organism: Hordeum marinum (assembly GCA_022496015.1). Lineage (NCBI taxonomy): Eukaryota > Viridiplantae > Streptophyta > Magnoliopsida > Poales > Poaceae > Hordeum > Hordeum marinum. Next base: position 148,765,731 of record CM039676.1, read on the forward strand.
CCGCATCGTCTTCATAGTTGCCATATACCACCACCATCATCACCGCTGCCATATATCACCATCCATCATCACTATCCATTGGTGTTCATATATACCACCACAAATCCTCCACCAATCCGAGTCCAGCTCGTTTTAGGTTTAGTTTCGAGATCCTTTTGAATTCGGATTCGTGTTTTGCTACCTGCGTAGGTGTCGGAAAAAAGAGAGTCTGGCACGCTTTGCAAGGCACGTTTTGGCCCAAAAAAATTTTGGCTGAAAATATTTTTCCCCTATCTTGGTTTTAGGTTCTTCGGAGCGTTTTGGGACACTTGCCATCATAGTGATTTTTGTCGAAATTTTTGGTCGTCGCAGCCCCCGAATTGCTCCAGAAAAAGAAAAAAAATAGTCCAACAAATTTCGTGCCCATCTTGCTTATACGACGTGGGAAGAGTTTTGAGACACTCACCATTATAGTGATTTTTTGAGCAAAAAAAAAGGCGCAAAAGAAGAAAAAAAAAATCAGAGTCTGCTTTTCCCTTGATTACGTGTAGCGTCGTGATTTTGTTGGTGTTTTAGGCTCGCGTCTCTAGCACAATCTAGCCTAGGACCAGCACAGTACCGTCGTTGAGCATTTATTCAACCTTGCATCTCTGAATTGATTATTGCTAACCCTTTTTGCTACCATACTATAAGCCATCCCAGCTCCACATACATCTACGTCGTGTGTTTTACACCACCTGGCAATCGCTCTATCCAAGCTTTGAGAGTTTGACTACAACGGTTGCTGATCACCACCCGCTGCTGGGTAAGAACTGGTAAGAATTTGAGATTCGCTTAAAGGATTTGTGACACACCACCACCATCACCACCACCACGTCCCAGTAGTCCGTAGGTTTCATCTTCTTGTGTGTTTCCTATTTCTGCTAACCATGTCAGGATCACACGACGACGGGAGCGACTGGGAGAGCATGACCAACAAAGCGCTCTATGATAAATTTCAGCAAATGATGGCTGACCAGGTACAAGATTTCGTGACCAACTTTGGAGAAGCCATGGAGAAGCTCGATGGTTTGGAGAAGACATTCAACACCAAGATGGACGCCAAGTTCAATGAGGTGCTTGCCCGTCTACCACCACCAGCTACAACTCCTATCCCTTTCGAACGACGAGCGCGACGTGTGCCTCTCGGCCAAGGCCAGCATACTGGTACTGTTGATACTGCTGCTACTTTTGTGGCTCCTGCTGCTACTGTCATTGAGCAGGTTGACGATTATGATGGTGATTATGATGATGAGGGAGAGGTTGCTCCAGATCAGCCTCAGGGGCAACCACCACGTTACGCACCTGGTTGACCACATGGCTACAACCGTAACGGTAGGGCTGCACCACCCCCTCAGGTACGGGATCATGACCATCTCCCTAAACTTAAATTGAATATTCCGACGTTTGCGGGTAGATATGTTCCTGATATATATCTTACATGGGAGTTAGAAACAGAACAACGTTTTACATGCTTACAATTTCCTGAGGATAGACGTGTTGCTACTGTTGTTTGTTCATTCACTAGCTTTGCTTGGGTTTGGTGGTCAGAACATTGTAGAATACACCATGCGAATATTCCAACTACTTGGGCTGCTTTGAAAACTGCTATGCGTAATCGTTGGGTGCCACCTTATTATCAACGTGAATTGCTTCAAAATTTGCAGCGTTTAAGACAAGGAAAAAATTCTGTAGAAGAATATTATCAGGAATTACAAACTGACATGATTAGATGTGGTATTGTTGAGGAGAATGAAGCTATGCTTGCACGTTTTATGGGTGGATTAGATAGAGAGATTCAAACTATACTAGAGTAAAAGGAGTATAACACTATCACTCATTTATTTCATCTTGCTTGCAAAGCAGAACGTGAAGTGCAGGATAGATAGGCAATGGCGAGAACTCCTTTTTTTACAGGTGGCACTTCATCATGGACGCCACGTACCTCCTCTACTTCCGCACGTCCTGCTGCAACGCCACCTACTCCCACCTCCAACTCCAACCGCGATACCAGAAAATAGGCTCCTAATCGACCCTCTGGGAAGAGCACACTTTCTGGGCCTGCACAGAGCTCTTCTTCATCTATTGCATCCACAGGGCAAACACATGAGGTTATATGCCGTCGTTGCAAGGGTGGAGGTCACTTTGCGAGAGAATGCCCTTCCAAACGTGTAATGATTGTTACTAAGGATGGTGGATATGCATCCGCTAATGATTATGATGAGGAGACTTTGGCTCTCATTGCAAGTGAAGAATAGGGTGGCGAGGATGCAGAACCAGAGACACACTACATGGCTGCTGATTACGCTGATAGGTATGAAAGTTTAGTTGCTCAACGTGTTCTCAGTGTGCAGGTTACACAGGCTGAGCAAAATCCAAGGCACAACTTGTTCCACACAAAGGGAGTTGTGAAGGAGCGTTCTGTTCGTGTCATCATCGATGGAGGGAGTTGCAATAACTTGGCTAGCATGGAGATGGTGGAGAAGTTGTCTCTAACCACCAGACCACATCCTCATCCTTATTACATCCAATGGTTCAACAATAGTGGCAAGGTTAAGGTAACACGTACTGTTCGTGTGCATTTTAGCATTGCTACATATTCTGATTATGTGGATTGTGATGTGGTACCCATGCAAGCATGTTCTGTTTTACTTGGTAGGCCATGGCAGTTTGATAAAAAATCTGTACACCATGGTAGGACAAATCAGTATACTCTTGTTCATAAGGATCAAAATATCACTTTGCTTCCTATGTCTCCGGAACATATTATGAAAGATGACATTGCTAGAGCTAGTAAAGCAAAACAGGAAAAAAATAAGAGTGAAAATCAGATTGTAGCACAGGAATTTGAGCAACACCATAAGCATAATAAACCATCATCTAATGTTGCATCCGAAATAAAATTGAAGAGTGGATGTTTACTTGCTACTAAATCTGATATTAATGATTTGGATGTTGCTACATCTGTTTTCTATGCTTTTGTATGCAAAGAGGTATTATTTTCATTCGAGGACATGCCTCCCTCTTTGCCTCCTGCGGTCATTAACATTTTGCAGGAGTTCGCTGACGTCTTCCCACAAGACGTGCCATCGGGATTACCACCTATTCGCGGGATTGAGCATCAGATTGACTTAATTCCTGGTGCATCCCTACCCAACCGTGTGCCATACCGTACTAATCTAGAGGAGACAAAGGAGATTATGCGTCAAGTACAGGAGCTGCTTGACAGAGGTTATATACGCGAATCCCTTAGTCCTTGTGTTGTTCCTATTATTCTAGTGCCTAAAAAGGATGGTACATCGCGCATGTGTGTGGATTGTAGAGGCATTAATAATATTACTATTCGTTATCGTCATCCTATTCCTAGACTAGATGATATGCTTGATGAATTAAGTGGTTCTACAATTTTCTCCAAAGTTGATTTGCGTAGTGAATACCATCAAATTCGTATGAAACTGGGAGATGAATGGAAAACAACATTTAAAACTAAGTTTGGATTATATGAGTGGTTAGTCATGCCTTTTGGGTTAACTAATGCACCTAGCACTTTCATGAGATTAATGAACGAAGTTTTACGTGCTTTCATTGGACGATTTGTGGTAGATCTTTGAATTCATTAAGACTTTCCCTTATGTCATTAAACACAACAAGGGTAAAGAAAATGTTATTGCTGATGCTTTGTCTCGTCGATATACTATGCTTTCACAACTTGACTTTAAAATATTTGGTTTGGAGACCATCAAAGATCAATATGTGCATGATGCTGAATTTAGAGATGTGTTGCAGCATTGTAAAGAAGGGAGAACATGGAACAAGTTCGTTATTAATGATGGATTTGTGTTCCGTGCTAACGAGCTATGCATTCCAGCTAGCTTCGTTCGTCTTTTGTTGTTACAGGAGGCACATGGAGGAGGATTAATGGGACACTTTGGCATGAAGAAAACGGAGGACATACTTTCTACACATTTCTTTTGGCCAAAGATAAGACGGGATGTTGAGCGTTTTGTTGCTCGTTGCACTATATGTCAAAAAGCTAAGTCACGACTCAATCCTCATGGTTTATATATGCCTTTTCCTGTACCTAGTGTTCCTTGGGAGGATATATCTATGGACTTTGTTTTAGATTTACCTCGAACTAAGAAGGGGAGGGATAGCATATTTGTTGTCGTGGATAGATTTTCCAAAATGGCACACTTTATACCATGTCATAAAAGTGATGCTGCTGCTCATGTTGCTGATTTGTTCTTTCGTGAAATTATTTGGTTGCATGGTGTGCCAAATACAATTGTGTATAATAATTCGTTTGAGGATATTTGCTTGCCTCATGTTGAATTTGCTTATAATCGTTCGCTACATTCTACCACTAAGATGTGCCCTTTTGAAGTTGTGTATGGTTTCTTACCTCGTGCATCTATTGATTTCTTGCCTCTTCCATCTTCGGAGAAGGTTAATTTTGATGCTAAAGAACGTGCTGAATTGATATTAAAGATGCATGAGTTAACGAAGGAAAACATTGAGTGTATGAATGCTAAATACAAAATTGCTGGAGATAAGGGTAGAAAACATGTTGTCTTTGCACCTGGAGATCTTGTTTGGTTACATTTGCATAAGGATAGATTTCCTAATTTGCGCAAGTCAAAGCTAATGCCACGTGTTGATGGTCCTTTTAAGGTGTTAGAGAAAATAAATGATAATGCATATAAACTTGAGCTGCCTATACAGTTTGGGGTTAGCCCCACTTTTAACATTGCAGATTTGAAGCCTTATTTGGGTGAGGAAGATGAGTTTCCGTTGAGGACGACTTCAGTTCAAGAAAGGGAGGATGATGAGGACATCCCTGCTAATGCTACACCCACAACTCCGAGTGCTATACATACAGGACCAATTACTAGAGCTCGCGCACGTCAATTGAATTATCAGGTACTTTCGTTTCTTGCAAATCCTTCTAATGTTCATGAACATATGCTGCTGCCTAAATTAGATACTTTTGTTTTACTTATGAATGAAGGACCTAGCATGGATAAGAAGGATGACCATGGGAGCGGGATCAAGCATGGAGAAGAAGGTGCGCGCGCGGGAAAGAACAATGGAGCTTCCAGTGATGATTTTTGCACTTTGAAGCCACCATAATGGGAGCAAGAAGCCTTGGACGAAATATGCATGATGCTACTTACAAAATTCGTCCCTAGGCTAATATAGGTGCTGCGCCACCTTATTGTTGGGCCAGGCCCATGTAATTTCAAAATACCATATTATAGGCTGTTTCTAGAGTCCGTATGTATGGGGAAACTGAGATAAGGTTTGTTTCGGACCCCTCCTCCAAGGAGCCACGAAATTGCCCTGTATTCCCCCATATATACGGCCCTTAGGGCGTCGGTTTAGGGTTGGGTTTTGTTTAGATTACAAGTTCGCCATAGCTGCAACTTCACGTTCTTCGTTTGTGTTCCACGACCAGACAAAGGCATCACAGAACCCCACTTCATCAATAAAGATTTCCTCTTATATTCGCAATATCCAGATTGCAATCTTAGTTTCTTGCTTGTTCTTCGTTTGCGTGCAGGAAACAGACCCTCGTGATCAGGTTGATCGTGCTTCGGCGTGGTCAATAACCTCTCGGAGTTGGTTTAGTGATTGCTAAGGCGCGACGTCATCACACGTTCGTAGTCGGATCGTCAAAGTCTACTCCACCAAAAACGATAGCCACCATCTCATCGAAAGACAGGGACAACTTCGCCTCTATCAGGTAAAATAGGTGAACGTGATGCTCTTGTCCCACTAGTGGACTATCTTGACATTGATTGCTTGCATGATGTCGATCCCCTTATGCATACTTCACATGCTATGTCTTCTTCATGCTTCGATACACCACCTACTTATGATGAATATGATGATGAGAACGTCGAATTGCGTAGTTGTGATGCTATACTCCATAGGATATCATGTGAAAACTCTATTGGTCAAATCATGTTTAACAATCCGCTTGACTTGTCACATGCTATGCGTGAAATTTCCCATATTGCATCTTTGCAATCTCACCATAGTAACTATGCATATGCCATAAAATTTAATCCAATTTGTTCATATGGCATAGATGACAAACCCATGGTTATTGCCATTTGATTTTCCTGTGATGATATTGACATGCTCCCTTTGCATCATTTGCGCAATTGCTCCCATATGACATGCCATGACCACCTTGCTTCGGATATGCATTATTTTGGATGTCGTCCATATTCTCCATATTATGCTACGGATATTGCACATGAGGAGACACCCATAGTTTCCTCATACATTCTAGGAGATTTGGTTCCACCATTCCATTGCATGATGCCCATACTTATGTGCACAATATGCTCCACATGAATATTAATGTTATTGCTTTGTGATATATTTGCATGCTCAATTTGTGTCCCCATCATGTTATACACAATAATTATTCTTTCATGATGGATGACATGTTCCAGTACCATGCATCAAATTTCTTTGAGCATTTCTTATCTTTTGCTAACTCTCACGTGATAGAGGCGAAGTTCCCGATCTTTCGATGAGATGATAACTGTTGATTTGGTGGAGAAGACTTTGACGATCCGACTATGAACGTGCAAGATGTTGCGCCTTAGAAATCGCTAAACCAATCTCCAAGAGGTTATTGACCACGCCGGAGCACGATCAACCTGACCACGAAGGTCTATTCCTGCAAGCAATCGAAGAACAAGCAAGAATATGATAATGCAATCTGAATATTGCGAACATATATAAAGTATTGATAAGGGTGGGATTCCGAAAGCAGTCTTGGTCTGGTCGTTGCACACAAATGAAGTACACGAAGTTGCAATGGCTAACTTTTAACTAAACAAAACCCAAAGGAAAAGCTACTGGATTGATCTACTTATATAGGAGCAAGGGGTGGCAGCCAAGGAGGTGGGAGGACGTCCCAAGACACCCTAAAACCAACCCTAGGTCATACAAGGCCCATGGGCCCAAGTGGAGGTGATGCAACACCTTTGGACTTGTAGTTTGACTCGGATTCTGATTCAATGTCAGATTGTTTCGTCGATATCTTTGCCATACGGACGAATTTTAATGTTATTCCAACTGGTCTGGAACGCATATGAAATCTAGTTTCCAGCAAAAAAATAATCACCCAATTCCGAGTCAGTATGAAAATGTTGTTAGCGTTTTGAGGCAGGTGTGTTTATGCAGTCCGAATCTGAGTTCAGAACGTGAGAGACTTGGACTCTATCTTCTCTTGGGCTAAAAGTGACGTGAGAGAACTTCTTGAACAACACCTAATTTTTTCCTTTGACATTATAGGACCTCTTGAATAGCACCCAACCATTTCATCTTCCTTTGTCATCACACGTGGTTCATACAAGTGTTCGACCATTCTGCATTTAGGCATAAAATAAAAATAGGTGAAGTATTTTTATTCTGGATAACATAAATAAATTATTGCATAATTCTTATAAGAAATCACCTCACAAATATGCATCTATGCAACATTTTTGGCCGTATCAAAGATAGGCATGTCCTCATCATCACGTGCACATACACATCATGATGGATGATGTGTATATTTACCACACACACACCTTGTTTCGTATGTCTCCTTGTTGTGTAGGTACACATGATTCTTCGTCAACCTCGCAATCACATGAGTTGACCAAAAGAGCTCTTGAGAGCACCGATGCTTTGGGATTCACTAGAATGTGTCTCCAACCACTCCCCTCACGCAAGGACTACGCGCACATCTTCTACATGGCCCTCACAAGGTTATGGCTTATTGTGCATTATACATCCTTTGCCCATATTGCCATGTTCACTTTGCATGATATGCTCATTTCCATGCCTTTGCCATGCATTTGTGACCAATGCCTTGCATCTCACATGTCACTTGATTCTGCTATTTGTATGTGCATTTGCGAGCTTGGTGGAGATACTACTTGCTATTGTCATGTTTGCTTTGTGCCTCATGCCTATGATGATATATTGATCATGTTTTCTTCCCATGCTTGCGTTATGTCAAGTGCATTTTCTATGCCTATTATTTACACAAATGACATGATCGTCATGATTTCCTCTAGTATGTTGCATCTTCGCACTACTAGTCTGCACTCCATGATCACTATGCTTGCTTATGTTGCATCTCTGATGTGCTCCTTTTATGCGGTTGATGACAACCATTGCCATGCTTTGTACATGATTGACATTGCATATTGCCACATATCTCCATGTGTTGCCTCTTTCTTCCTATATGATTTTCCATGCAGTGAGTGCAACAATTCTTCTACTCTTGCTAATGAGATTGCACCCATAGCTTTCTCACATATTATTGGAGCTTTCGACATCTTTCATGTGAAGCATGTTTGTATTCCTTCTTTGCACCATATGCCTAGTGCCATGAATATAGCCATTGTTGCATCATATTATTCATGCACTTTTGTTCCTAATGGTTTTGTGCAAGAGAGGAGAATCATCATGATGGATGATGTGTTTATCTACCATGCACATACATTCTTTGCTTTGTTGTGTGTATGGGTAGGATACTTCGACGACATGTCAACTTCCACTTCATGTGAGGTGAAGATTTGAGCTCTTGAGAGCAAGCCTTGCTACACCGACGAGTTTCTACATCACACTTGCTTACGCATCGGCCTTGTGACGGAAGCTCAAGGTCAAGTTTTCGAGGTGACATCCTTCTTGACCATGGATATTGTGCGTCCTAATACTTGTGTTGCTTGTATCATGACACATATTGGTCATCTTGGACCACTTACTTGCACACATGTTAGAGATATTGCTTTCACTCGTGATTCCCATTGTTCCATGCCTCATGTCATATATACCTTGTGTGTTGCACCCAACTTATGGATTGTTTGCTCTTATCATATGCTTGGTTGCAACAATGTCCATTATTCACATTGGCCATGCCACATTGCTTGCTACATGCTTGAATTGATTGCCTCACACATGTTGAGCACTTGCTCTTTCTATCGTGTTGAGTGCCTCACTATTTTCACTATACCATATGCACATTATGCTTGGATTGTCTTGCACTTTCCCCATGTGTCTAGACATGTTATTTTCTTTGGTGTTGTGAATGATTCCTTCGCCTACCATAGACCTTTTGTTGATTTCTATGTGAATGGGTGCTATGACCTTGTCGTAGATGCTTGTTCTATTGACACACATATTGGCATCCCTACCTCACCTAGGCATCCTTGTTTCCATGATTGCATTGCCTGTGCTCAATTTGTATGTTTAGATGCCATGACACAATCCCTCGTCACACCATATTTTATGCATGATGACACACTTGTTCGGTGAATAATTGCTTGAACGCTTGGTTTTGCACTAACGCTAACCACATTTGTTTGTCCAAGTGTTTGTCGTGTTTGCTCCTTTTGAAGGAATTGCTAGTTGGTGTGACATTGCAGAGTGCACATTGCGAGCTTGATGATGATGAGTGTTTGGTGATCGTTGATAAAGGCGAAGTTGTCCCTGTCTTTCGATGAGATGGTGGCTATCGTTTTTGGTGGAGTAGACTTTGACGATCCGACTACGAACGTGTGATGACGCCGTGCCTTAGCAATCGCTAAACCAACTCCGAGAGGTTATTGACCACGCCGGAGCACGATCAACCTGACCACGAGGGTCTGTTTCCTGCAGGCAAACGAAGAACAAGCAAGAAACTAAGATTGCAATCTGGATATTGCGAATATGAGAGGAAAGCTTTATTGATGAAGTGGGGTTCTGTGACGCCTTTGTCTGGTCGTGGAACACAAACGAAGAACGCGAAGTTGCTGCTATGGCAAACTTGTAATCTAAACAAAACCCACCCTAAAACGAAGCCCTAAGGGCTGTATATATGGGGGAATAGAAGGGAATTTCGTGGCCCCTTGGAGGAGGGGTCCGAAACCGACCCTAAGTCAGTTTCCCCATATATACGGACTCTAAAAACAGCCTAAAATATGGTATTTCGAAATTACATGGGCCTGGCCCAAAAATAAGGTGGCGCAGCACCTATATTAGCCTATGGACGAATTTTATAAAGTGGCATCATGCATATTTCGTCCAAGGCTTCCCGCTCCCATTATGGTGGCTTCAATGTGCGAAAATCATCACTGGAAGCTCCATTGTTCTTCCCCGCACGCGCACCTTCTCCTCCATGCTTGATCCCGCTCCAATGGTCATCCTTCTTATCCATGCTAGGTCCTTCATTCATAAGTAAAACAAAAGTATCCAATTTAGGCAGCATCATATGTTCATGAATATTAGAAGGATTTCCAAGAAACGAAAGTACCTGGTAATTCAATTGACGTGCGCGAGCTCTAGTAATTGGTCCTGTATGTATAGCAGTCGGGGTGGGTGTAACATTAGTAGGGATGTCCTCATCATCCTCCCCTTCTTGAACTGACGTCGTCCTCGACGGAAGCTCATCTTCCTCACCCAAATAAGGCTTCAAATCTGCAATGTTAAAAGTGGGGCTAACCCCCAAACTCTGCAGGCAGCTCAAGTTTATATGCATTATCATTTACTTTCTCTAACACCTTAAAAGGACCATCAGCACGTGGCATTAGCTTTGACTTGCGCAAATCAGGAAATCTATCCTTACGCAAATGTAACCAAACAAGATCTCCAGGTGCAAAGACAACATGTTTTCTACCCTTATCTCCAGCAAGTTTGTATTTAGCATTCATACGCTCAATGTTTTCCTTAGTTAACTCATGAATCTTTAATATCAATTCAGCACGTTCTTTAGCATCAAAATTAACCTTCTCCGAAGACGGAAGAGGCAACAAATCAATAGGTGCACGAGGTAAGAAACCATACACAACTTCAAAAGGGCACATCTTAGTGGTAGAATGTAGCGAACGATTATAAGCAAATTCAATATGAGGCAAGCATTCTTCCCACATTTTCAGGTTATTCTTCAAAACAGCCCTAAGCATAGTAGACAATGATCTATTGACTACTTCAGTTTGGCCATCAGTTTGGGGGTGACATGTAGTACTAAAAAGCAGTTTAGTCCCCAACTTAGCCCATAAACATCTCCAAAAGTGGCTAAGAAATTTAGCATCACGATCGGAAACAATTGTATTTGGCACACCATGCAACCGAATAATTTCACGAAAGAACAAATCAGCAACATGAGCAGCATCATCACTTTTATGACATGGTATAAAGTGTGCCATTTTAGAAAATCTATCCACGACAACAAATATGCTATCCCTCCCCTTCTTTGTTCGAGGTAAACCTAAAACAAAGTCCATAGATATATCCTCCCAAGGAACACTAGGTACAGGTAAAGGCATATATAAACCATGAGGATTGAGTCGTGACTTAGCTTTTTGACATGTAGTGCAGTGAGCAACAAAACGCTCAACATCCCGTCTCATCGTTGGCCAAAAGAAATGTGTAGCAAGTACGTCTTCCGTCTTCTTCACGCCAAAGTGTCCCATTAATCCTCCTCCGTGCGCCTCCTGTAACAACAAAAGACGAACGGAGCTAGCTGGAATGCATAGCTTGTTAGCACGAAACACAAATCCATTATTAATAACGAACTTGTTCCATGTTCTCCCTTCTTTACAATTCTGCAACACGTCTCTAAATTCAGCATCATGCACATATTGATCTTTGATGGTCTCCAAACCAAATATTTTAAAGTCAAGTTGTGAAAGCATAGTATAACGACGAGACAAAGCATCAACAATAACATTGTCTTTACCCTTCTTGTGTTTAATGACATAAGGGAAAGTCTCAATGAATTCAACCCATTTAGCATGTCTACGGTTCAGTTTTGCTTGACTTTTAATATGTTTCAAAGATTCATGATCAGAATGTATAACAAATTCTTTGGGCCATAAATAATGTTGCCATGTTTCCAAAGTCCGAACAAGAGCATATAATTCCTTATCATAAGTAGAATAATTCAGACTAGGCCCACTTAATTTTTCAGAAAAGTACGCAACAGGTTTACCATCTTGTAGTAACACACCTCCCAACCCAATTGCACTAGCATCACATTCAAGCTCGAAAGTCTTATTAAAATCAGGAAGTTGGAGTAAAGGAGCATGTGTTAACTTATCTTTCAAGACCGTGAAGGCTTCTTCCTGTGCGGTACCCCAAGAAAAAGGCACGTCCTTCTTTGTAAGCTCATTGAGAGGCGCAGCAATGGTGCTGAAATTTCTCACAAAACGCCTATAGAAACCAGCGAGGCCAAGAAAACTCCTGACTTGTGTGACCGTTTTGGGCTGCGGCCAACTCTCAATAGCTTCGATCTTGGCTGTATCAACTTCAATTCCCTGTGGAGTAACAACATAGCCAAGAAAAGATACTCGGTCGGTGCAAAAGGTGCACTTCCCAAGGTTACCAAACAAACGTGCATCACGTAGCGCAGTAAAAACAGCACGTAAATGTTCCAAATGTTCCTCCAAAGATCTACTAAAAATCAATATATCATCAAAATAGACTACCACAAATCGTCCAATGAAAGCACGTAAAACCTCGTTCATTAATCTCATGAAAGTGCTAGGTGCATTAGTTAACCCAAAAGGCATGACTAGCCACTCATATAATCCAAACTTAGTTTTAAATGCTGTTTTCCATTCATCGCCCAATTTCATACGAATTTGATGGTATCCACTACGCAAATCAACTTTGGAGAAAATTGTAGAGCCACTTAATTCATCAAGCATATCATCTAGTCTAGGAATAGGATGACGATAACGAATAGTAATATTATTAATGCCTCTACAATCCACACACATGCGCGATGTACCATCCTTTTTAGGCACTAGAATAATAGGAACAGCACAAGGACTAAGGGATTCACGTATATAACCTTTGTCAAGCAGCTCCTGTACTTGACGCATAATCTCCTTTGTCTCCTCTGGATTGGTACGGTAGGGCGCACGGTTGGGTAGGGATGCACCGGGAATTAAGTCAATCTGATGCTCAATCCCGCGAATAGGCGGTAATCCCGGTGGCACGTCTTGTGGAAAGACATCAGCGAACTCCTGCAAAATGTTAATGACAGCAGGAGGCAAAGAGGGAGGCATGTCCTCGAATGAAAATAATACCTCTTTACAGACAAAAGCATAGCAAACATATGTAGCAACATCCAAATCATTAATATCAGATTTAGTAGCAAGTAAACATCCACTCTTCAATTTTATTTCAGATGCAACAGTAGATGATGGTTTATTATGCTTATGGTGTTGCTCAAATTCCTGTGCTACAATCTGATTTTCACTCTTATTTTTCTCCTGTTTTGCTTTACTAGCTCTAGCAATGTCATCTTTCATAATATGTTCGGGAGACATAGGAAGCAAAGTGATATTATGATCCTTATGAACAAGAGTATACTGATTTGTCCTACCATGGTGTACATAATTTTTATCAAACTGCCATGGTCTACCAAGTAAAACAGAACATGCTTGCATGGGTACCACATCACAATCCACATAATCAGAATATGTAGCAATGCTAAAATGCACACGAACAGTACGTGTTACCTTAACCTTGCCACTATTGTTGAACCATTGGATGTAATAAGGATGAGGATGTGGTCTGGTGGATAGAGACAGCTTCTCCACCATCTCCATGCTAGCCAAGTTATTGCAACTCCCTCCATCGATGATGATGCGAACAGAACGCTCTTTCACAACTCCCTTTGTGTGGAACAAGTTGTGCCTCTGATTTGGCTCAGCGTGTGTAACCTGCACACTGAGAACACGTTGAGCAACTAAACTTTCATACCTGTCAGCGTAATCAGCAGCCATGTATTGTGTTTCTGGTTCTGCATCCTCGCCACCCTGTTCGTCACTTGCAATAAGTGCCAAAGTCTCCTCATCATAATCACTAGCGGACGCATATCCACCATCCTCAGTAACAATCATTACACGCTTGGAAGGGCATTCTCTCGCATAGTGACCTCCACCCTTGCAACGACGACATATAACCTCATGTGTTTGCCCTGTGGATGCAATAGATGAAGAAGAACTCTGTGCAGGCCCAAAAGGTGTGCTCTTCGCAGAGGGTGCAGTAGGAGCCTGTTTCCTGGTATCGCGATTAGAGTTGGAGGTTGAAGGAGGTGGTGTTGCAGTAGGACGTGCGGAAGCAGAGGAGGTACGTGGCGTCCATGATGAAGTACGGCCTGCAAAATTAGTAGTTCTCGCCATTGCCTGTCGATCCTGCACTTCACGTTCAGCTTTGCAAGCAAGATGAAATAAACGAGTGATAGTGTTATACTCCTTATACTCTAGAATAGTTTGAATCTCTCTATTTAATCCACCCATAAAACGTGCAAGCATAGCTTCATTCTCCTCAACAATACCACATCTAATCATACCAGTTTGTAATTCCTGATAATATTCTTCTACAGAATTTTTTCCTTGTCTTAAACGCTGCAAATTTTGAAGCAATTCATGTTGATAATAAGGTGGCACCCAACGATTTCGCATAGCAGTTTTCAAAGCAGCCCAAGTAGTTGGAATATTATCAGGGTGTATTCTACAATGTTCTGACCACCAAACACAAGCAAAACTAGTGAATGAACAAACAGCAGCAGCAACACGTCGATCCTCTGGAAATTGTAAGCATGTAAAACGTTGTTCTGTTTCTAACTCCCATGTAAGATATATATCAGGAACATATCTACCCTCAAACGTCGGAATATTCAATTTAAGTTTAGGGAGATGGTCATGATCCCGTACCTGCGGGGGTGGTGCAGCCCTACCGTTACGGTTGTAGCCATGTGGTCGACCTGGTGCGTATGGTGGTGGTTGCCCATGGGGCGGATCTGGAGCAACCTCTCCCTCATCATCGAAATCACCATCATAATCTTCAACCTGCTCAACGACAGTAGCCGCACGAGCCACCGAAGTAGCAGCAGTATCAACAGTACCAGGATGTTGGGCGTGGCCGAGAGGCACACGTCGCGCTCGTCGTTCGAAAGGAATAGGAACTGCAGCTGGTGGAGGTAGACGGGCAAGCACCTCATTGAACTTGGCGTCCATCTTGGTGTCGAATGTCTTCTCCAAACCATCTAGCTTCTCCATGGCCACTCCAAAGTTGTTCACGAAGTCCTGTACCTGCTCAGCCATCATTTGCTGAAATTTATCATAGAGCGCTTTGTTGGTCATGCTCTCCCAATCGATCTCGTCATCGTGTGATCCTGGCATGGTTAGCAGAAATAGGAAACACACAATATGAAACCTACAGACTGCTGGGACGTGGTGGTGGTGGTGGTGTGGCACAAATCCTTTAAGCGAATGTCAATTTCTTACCAGTTCTTACCCAGTAGCAGGCGGTGATCGGCAACCGTTGTAGCCAAAACTCTCAAAGCTTGGATAGAGCGATTGCCAGGTGGTGTCAAGCACACGGCGTAGAAGTATGTG
This sequence comes from Hordeum marinum, assembly GCA_022496015.1. NCBI lineage: Eukaryota > Viridiplantae > Streptophyta > Magnoliopsida > Poales > Poaceae > Hordeum > Hordeum marinum. Next base: position 148,781,150 of record CM039676.1, read on the forward strand.
GAGCTGGGATGGCTTATAATATGGTAGCAAAAAGGGTCAGCAATAATCAATTCAGAGATGCAAGGTTGAATAAACGCTCAACGACGATACTGTGCTGGTCCTAGGCTAGACCGTGCTAGAGACGCGAGCCTAAAACACCAACAAAAACACGACGATACACGTAAGCAAGGGAAAAGCACACTCGGATTTTTTTTTCGTTTTTTTTTTCGGCGCCTCTTTTTTTTTTTCGAAAACTCACTACAATGGCGAGTGTCTCAAAACTCTTGCCACGTCGTATAAGCAAGATGGGCACGAATTTTTCTTTTGGACTATTTTTTTTTCTGGAGCAATCCGGGGCTGCGACGACCCAAAAATTTCGACAAAAATCACTATGATAGCAAGTGTCTCAAAACGCTCCGGGGAACCTAAAATCAAGATAGGGAAAAAATATTTTCGGCCGAAATATTTTTGGGCCAAAACGTGCTCTGCAAAGCGTGCCAGACTCTTTTTTTTTCCGACACCTGCGCAGGTAGCAAAACACGGATCCGAAATCAAAAGGATCTCGAAACTAAACCTAAAACGAACTGGACTTGGATTGGTGGAGGATTTGTGGTGGTATATATGGACACCGATGGATAGTGATGATGGATGATGAGATATGGCAGCGGCGATGATGGTGGTGGTATATGGCAACTATGAAGACGATGCGGTGGCGGCGTGACAACCTGTGAAAAGAACTCGAAACTCTAAAGGACTAGACACTAAGACCAGCAACTCGACACGACGATGTAACCGCCAATTCAACAAAGCAAAATACTGAAAAGACTATGCAAAGGCTCAGATTGGTTCGGATATGATGATCTAACCCTAATTTTTTGTGTGTGGCTTTTTCGTGGACTAAAGGTATGAAGAACAGATGCGATCTAAACTACGAAAACTGGTAAAATCTCACCGAGCAACCTGGAGCTCTGATACCACTTGATAAAGGCGAAGTTGTCCCTGTCTTTCGATGAGATGGTGGCTATCGTTTTTGGTGGAGTAGACTTTGACGATCCGACTACGAACGTGTGATGACGTCGTGCCTTAGCAATCGCTAAACCAACTCCGAGAGGTTATTGACCACGCCGGAGCACGATCAACCTGACCACGAGGGTCTGTTTCCTGCAGGCAAACGAAGAACAAGCAAGAAACTAAGATTGCAATCTGGATATTGCGAATATGAGAGGAAAGCTTTATTGATGAAGTGGGGTTCTGTGACGCCTTTGTCTGGTCGTGGAACACAAACGAAGAACGCGAAGTTGCTGCTATGGCAAACTTGTAATCTAAACAAAACCCACCCTAAAACGAAGCCCTAAGGGCTGTATATATGGGGGAATAGAAGGGAATTTCGTGGCCCCTTGGAGGAGGGGTCCGAAACCGACCCTAAGTCAGTTTCCCCATATATACGGACTCTAAAAACAGCCTAAAATATGGTATTTCGAAATTACATGGGCCTGGCCCAAAAATAAGGTGGCGCAGCACCTATATTAGCCTATGGACGAATTTTATAAAGTGGCATCATGCATATTTCGTCCAAGGCTTCCCGCTCCCATTATGGTGGCTTCAATGTGCGAAAATCATCACTGGAAGCTCCATTGTTCTTCCCCGCACGCGCACCTTCTCCTCCATGCTTGATCCCGCTCCAATGGTCATCCTTCTTATCCATGCTAGGTCCTTCATTCATAAGTAAAACAAAAGTATCCAATTTAGGCAGCATCATATGTTCGTGAATATTAGAAGGATTTCCAAGAAACGAAAGTACCTGGTAATTCAATTGACGTGCGCGAGCTCTAGTAATTGGTCCTGTATGTATAGCAGTCGGGGTGGGTGTAACATTAGTAGGGATGTCCTCATCAATCGTCCACTTCTAGATGCCGACGAGAGTTTGGTAATCGTCCACTTCTAGATGCCGACACCATCTCCTTCCCATGGTGAATTGGATTTTGATCCGAGGACGAATAGTTTCCAAGGGGGAGGAGATGATGCAGAGCATCCTATGGACATCACCATGACAAGGGTCCGTTTGACAAGTGCCACGTGCCACAAATACTTCACATACATAAAGGTGAATCATCTCCTTTACACGTGTTCACTTGACGCCTTTGAGGATGGTATACTACTTGAAACTCCTCTCGTGTGCATACATAGGTATTATCGGAGCTTCAAGGATGACGAGGAGTGTCGGCACCTACGTACAACTTCACCATCCGCGAGCGAATCTTGGAAGTGGAGACGGAAGAACATGGAGTCCCGAAGAGGTAAGAAGAGCCAGGACACCTTCCAGGTCTCGGACACCCGACCCTTTGCCCGAACATCCGGCCCCTCGAGATCACGCAAGCGCGAAGGGAAAGCCACAGCATAAGTCACAAGGACCAGACATCCGGCCCTAGACCCCGGACATCCGACCAACCCTGAAAATCCGGCACGTTGCCCCGGATATCTGGTGCAGAAGAGACCTGAACCACGTAGGATGCCAGCGCACGAGCCCTAGACATTTGTCCCTCCTGCCCCAGACTTGTGGCACCCCCACGAAGCCCCGAACATCCAGCCCCTGTGCAGGCAGGCGCGGGCCAAAGGCCAATGTATCTCTCTATCTCACCCCCATCTTACCTTGGACTATAAATAGACATCCCCCTCCTCCTCTCTAGGGTTAGTGATGGTTTAGCTCTTAGATAGTCGAGCTTTGCTCCTTCCTCTACCTCTCCCATGGAGACCAAGGCCTCCACCGGAGAAGATCCATAGAGGATGTCAAGGCCCCTCTCGAGGGAAGATCCACCGGGATATCAAGGCCCCATCTCCCCATGGGATTTGGGATGAACTCTACCATGTTTCCTTCTTTCCCATTATTGTTCATGTACCTTGTGGATCTTGTGTGTGGTGAGTCTAATGGATGTGTGGTTGGACTTGTTCTTGAGTGTTCCTCTTATGATTTACCCTTCGTGTTATTTGTGTTCTTCGTGTTCTTCGTGGAATCCCCCTCCAATTCGTGAAAGATCGACACACACGGGCTTGCCCCGTATTAGCAACTTTGTGATGGTATAGCTCTTTTGCCTTTGCTTAAAATCTTGGCTATGCTTCTTCTTTGGAGGATGGTATTATGAATGATCACTATGCGGGACGGGCACACCAATATAGTAATGATGTATGAGGGTACTATTGCAACACAAAAGAAGATACGATGATATATGCACGCTAATTGTAGCTATGGGGAGTAGGTATCCCTAAAGTGCACAAGTGGTGTAGCCCGACAATACTCAATGGCTAGTCTCGATAGGTAAGAAACACAAAATGGCAAGGGTACAAAAAAAGTGTTGTCGCGGTTATAGTCCTTGCTTACGGTGAGGTGTCAATGAAGAGTTGGTTGGCGACGATCCAGGGCAATGATGAGCGGCGATGTCGATGAAGAACCACTCCTAATTAGCCGAAACACCTTAGGAAGTGGCGATGCTCGCAACTCAAAATATCAAATGCAAAACGGTTGTAAAATAATGGTGGCAATATTGTGGAAGGAATGGAGGAAACGGCCAAAAATCTGTCAAAAGAAGGCAAGGGAGCTTTGTCCGGGGTCTAGGCCGGATGTCCGAGCCACTACATCAGATGTCCGGGGGGCGGATGTCCGGGGTCTAGGCCGGATGTCCGGGGGCCCCGATCCAGATGGGATCTCAGGATTTCCTATGAACTATGGTATGAACGCGAAAGCATTTTTACGAATTAGGGGCGATTTGGCGGTGGAAATCGATGAAGATGATGGGGAAAGGTAAATCCACTCATCCACTACGAGATCCATGGATCCAAATCAACAAAATCTCCTCAAATCCAAGAAAATTTGGTATGGCTATTTTTGTGGGAATTTTCGAAATTAGGTCAAATGAAAGCAAAATTCGTCTAGAGAGGGGAGGGAGAGAGTCCAAGGTGTGAATCAACGTGGCTCATGATACCAATATGATACTGGGCATGCACATGTGCATCGATCTTTTCACACTTGGAGGGAAAAAAGGAGAAATCGAAAGAGAAATCAAACACATATGGAGAAAATCCGATCATACATCCACTTAGAACAAGCAAACACATGAGGTAATTCGATCCACAAGCAACGGACAGATACAAGTAACTGTGTAACAGCCCAAGACCGACGCTCCAGAAGATTCCCCTTTTATTCCATTCTCGTCGTGTGATTCGTCTGGTTGTCACATTCATCATTACATCATTTGGATCATCTGCATAGCATCGTCACTCGTTTTCAAAAACTTGCATCCGTTCATAGTCGCCGGTTCTCTCCGTTCTTGTCGTTGCCCGTTTCGAGTCCAACCACACATGCATGCGCCCGCGGTATCAATAAAATATTGTTTTTAAAAGTGCGTATAAAACTTTCTTGGATTGGATCGGAAGTTGGCGTGCGGTCTTGTTATACTGTATGTGGACAGCCTACCAAATTTCGTCCCAATCAGAGGTCGTTCGATACCGAACGATCAACTGTAGCATCGCAGTCGTCGGTTTATTTGTCGTACGATTTCAGTTTATAAAACTTCGTTGCCGGGCCACCATCTCCCTCTCTCCTCAGCCCACAACCCCTCTCCACATCCCACTAGCCCACCTAACACCTACCCCTCCGACCGGACCGTCTGATCGCCATTGGAGGGTCAAAAAACCACCCCTAGCCCCCAAACCCTAGCAAACGGCTATAAATAGACACCCTAGCGTGCCTATTTTAGAAAAACCTAGCCTCGCCTCGTTTTCCGTGCCGCCACTAGCCTCCCCAACCCGCAGCCGCCAGCTCCACCCCCCTCCATCGCACAGGCCCACCGCCCATCCAGGCCCGCCTCGGGCCCGAACCGCTGCCGTTGCGCCCGAGCGCTCCAGACCGGGAGAGGAGCTCCCGATCCAAAGCTGCCCCCAGCTATGCTCGCCGACAAGCTGCCGCCGGCGACCCCGCACCGCTAGGAGCACCGCCGCTGGTGACCACCTCCCCCAGGTCACTCCTCCTCCCTCGCGCTCTCTCCTTCCATTTCTCCTTCTCTCTCTCTCACCTCGGCCGCTCTCTCTGTCGTAGGAGACCATGGCCCCGTGGAGCTGCTGTCGCGCATTCACCTTGCCGCCGGTCGGATCCGGCCAGATCCGGAACGGAGCGCCCCATCCCCGGCCTCCCTCGCCTTTGCTAGAGAAGCCATGCTAGTGCCTCGCCTCCCTGAAGCCACCACCGCCTCGGTCTCCATCGATCCCGGTCGGGATCGGGAGGAGGACGACGGGCGCCTCTAGCCACGTCATGGCCCGCCAACCGTCGTCGGCCTAAGGCCCATGGCGCACCCGGATGCTTATCCCTTGCCCACGGGCGCACTTTGGTATGAGACGCCCGCGTCTGTTGGCCCAACACGCATTAGATTCGGCCCACTTGTTTTTTTCTCTGTCCAGCGATTTTTCCAATTAGCCAGAGAATTACAGATTTTGCCGAAAAACCCCTGTGGATCATGCGTATAATAACTCTTTAACTGTATGTCGGATTGAAACACTTTGTATATGTAACTTGACTAAAATTTTGTGCAGATTAAGGATAACCAACTTTCATGCATGATAGAAATACTTAAACCTGTTGTTTTCATTAATTTGCATAATGCCATGTGAAAAACGGTTTGTCTCATAACTAAATAATCGTGGCTCCGTTTAAAATGATCCATATATGTAACTTGACTAGAAAAAATGCATAGAAGCTCAGGGCACACTTTATTTTGCTTTTTAATAATTATAAAATATGCTCATTTCAGATCTGGTCCAATTCCGAAATTAACATATGGGGTCATTTTGGAAATGCAATAAGTTGTTTCCGGCCTCATTTAATATGTCTAGATGTAGTAGTTGCTTGTGCTTCACCTCTTGCCATGTCTAACAACATTTAACATTGATGTGTACCTAAACGGGAGTGAACTAAATAATTCAAACATCGAGTTTCGTCAATGCATATGGAACTTCACTTAATATGTAGTGGTTGTTGTGCTTGCCATGCCATCCCATGCATTGCATATTAACCGGACATGCATCACATTTGCTTGTGCATCACGTCATTCATATGTTGTGGTGTTTCTCGTGTGTTGATTGTTTGTTTTCGGTTTGCTTCTTCTCGATAGAGTACCGAAAGTGTTCAGAGTGCGAGGATTCGTTTGACTATGTTGAAACGTCTTCTTCATGGACTCGTTCTTCTTCCAAGAGGGATCTCAGGCAAGATGACACATTTCCCTGGATACCACTACTATCATTGCTATGCTAGTTGTCTCGTTTTATCGTTATGTCTTGCTACCTACCACTTGTTTGTCAAGCCTCCCAACATTGCCATGATAAGCCTCTAACCCTCCACCTTCCCAGCAAACCTTTGTTTCTAGCTACAGGTGGAATTGCTTCCATGTCACAACATGGACTTTTTGATATCACAATATGATTGCTATTTAATTTAATGCACATATATACTTGGTAAAACGTGGAAGGCTTGGCCTTTTCCTCGGTGTTTTGTTCCACTTTTGCCGCCCCTAGTTACTTGTGTACACGTGTTATGTTCCATAATTGAGCGCTCCTAACATGCTCGGGGTTGTTATGGGGACCCCTTGATTTTCGTTTTAGGATAAAGCTTGTCTGGCAAGGCCCAACATTGGTACTACATTTGCCTAATAACTAATAAAATGCATAGGGACCCGCCAACACCCACGGATAATTAATCAACAACCCAGGCGAGTGCTCCTCATGAGTGTTGGTCCAAACTAGAGCACTATGCGGGCCCAACCCGGGGCAACTCGGGAGATTTCTATTAGACCACTATACGCATCGCTCATCTGCCGTGCCGTGAGAACGAAATACGCAACTCCTATCGGGATTGTCGGCACGTCGGGCGACCATGCTGGATTTGTTTTACCTTTCTTAACCAGCTTGAGTGAGCAATTCCTATTTTCTTCAGGCTATCTCGAGGTGGCGGATTTCCTGTGGAATTGCCTAGGAAGATCACGAGATCCGTGGTCGAGGTTATTCCCGCAGCGTGTGGTTAATTTGTGATGGATGAGTTGGAGCACCCCTGCACGGTTAAATCTTTCGGAAAGCCATGCCCGCGGTTATGTGGCAAACTTGGAAGCTTTGTTTAACACCAGGTCATAGCAAACTTGAATTAAACTCTAATAAAATACACCAACCGTGTGCGTAACCATGATGGTCTCATCTCGTGAGTTCTTATCCGAGAGAGAACTTGGTGGGGTTATGTTTGACATAAGTAGGTGTTCAGGATCAGTTAGTGATCATTTCTAGTTCACGTCCGTTATGCGTAGACCACCATACTTTACTTTCTGTATTCGTAAGTTAGCCACTCAAATAAATGCTTAGTCGCCTGCTGTAGCCTCACCACTTAACCATACCTCACCCATTAAGCTTTAATAGTCTTGATACCCTTGGAAATGAGATTGTTGAGTCCCTGTGGCTCACAAATTACTACAACAACAATTGCAGGTGCAGGTAATACGATGATTTGACGTGAGCGCGATACTTGTCTGATTTCGAGTTCTTCTTCTTGTTCTTCAATCTAGGATGGGTTCCAGGCGGCAGCCTGGGATAGCAAGGATGGATGTCATTTTGTCGTTTGGTTTTGTCCATAGTCGGACTCTTCTTTTCTGTATGATTTTTGAATATGTTGTTGTATTGATGTGATCTTGTTGTAGCTTGTGGCGAGTGTAAGCTAATTCCATATACTCATCTCTTCTATACATGTACTTGTAATGATATCCATTCTTGCAACACGACGAGATGTGCTCCTATCCATGTCGAGGTCCTCGAGCCAAAATAAGGATAGGGTCGCATCTTGGGCATGACAAACCGGTAGTTCTTCCTCACTCTGGGGAGGAGGCCTTGAATCCATGAGGGATCTTACCTCTAGAGGGGCCTTGGCATCACTTGGATCTACTCCCAAAGGAGGGCAAACTCCCTAGGAGAAGCAAGTAGTGGAGCTAAGCTCAAGAGCAAACATTAACTAACCATAACTTGAGGTGGAAGAAGGGTTTATATAGTCCAGGGGCGAAGGTTACATGGGCCTCGGGCCTGAGTAGCATTGCTCTGTGAAGGCCAAAAGTTCTGGGCGCCAGAAGTTCCGGGCTGGTTCCGGGCGAGCGCCGGGCTTTCTGAGTGTTGGCGCAGGCTTCGATGGCTGGGCTAATGGAGGGCTAGTTCCTGGACGGCCGGATGGTCTGGTGGCCAAAAGCTCTGGGCAGGTTCTGGGCTAACCCAGAAGTCTGTAACCCTAGACTTGACCTTGGGTCAACGGTGGCCCGGAAGTTCCTGGCTGGCCGGAAGTTCTAAAGAGTTGCCAGCTCCTTCTCCTCCTCGGCCTTGGTCTTGAGGATGATTCCTTGTCCCTTCGAGGTCGTCTCCCTCGTACCTAAGGATACATAGGGTTTCATTGTGAGGTAGCATCCATGTTCCTTTGCCATCAAAGTCATGCTCGAGGAGGAGTGAGTTCACCTTACCTTCAATGTCATGTGCATATGCTCTTGTCATAGGGCCACTTGGGGGTTGGCTTGATGGTGTCGTCTTCATGGGGATCATGTTGGGATGCTCTGCATCATCTCCCCCCACCCTTGGGAAAGATCCGACCTCGGATCAAGATCTTCATCACCATGAAATGGGGAAAGGCTTGAGACGTTGAAGATGTCGCTCATGTTGTACTTGTCACATGGAATGTGGATCTTGTAGGCATTAGTGTTGTAGCGTTCCAACACCTTGAATGGGCCATCAGCTCGAGGTAGTAGCTTGGACTTGCGCTCATTGGGAAAATGCTCCTTCCGGAGATGTAGCCAACAAGGTCACCGATCTCGAACACCATGGGGTATTTGTTGGTGTTGCGCTTGGCGGTGATGCGGTCCACTTGCCACTTGATGGTGTTCCTCGTATCTTCGTGCATCTTCTTGATGTAACTTTCCCTTGTACTTGCATCCATGTTGACGCGTTCTTGTAGTGGTAGCAGGAGAATGTCCAATAGGCGCAAAGGGTTGAAGCCATATACCACCTTGAAGTGATACTTGTTGGTGGTGAAGTGTCTTGCGTGATTGTAGGCATACTCGGCGATGGGAAGGCAATCTTCCCATTCCTTGATGTTCTTCTTGATCAGCACGTGGAGAAGAGTCCCAAGCGTCTGGTTTGTCACCTTCGTTTGGCCATCGTTTTGTGGATGGTAGGCCAAACAGAAGAGTAACTTGATGTCGAGCTTGCACAAAGAGACTTCCAAAAGGAGCTCAAGAACTTGACATCGCGATCTGAGACAATGGTCTTGGGTACTCCATCTAGGCGTAAGATGTCCCTACAAAAGAGATTGGCAATATGTGAAGCATCGTCTATCTTGTGGCAAGGAATGAAATAAGCCATTTTGGAAAAACGATCCACAACAACAAAAATGGAATCATGGCCATTCCTTGTTCATGGTAAACCAAGCACAAAATCCATGCTAATATCTTCCAACGGTTGAAATGATATAAGAAGAGGCATGTAAAGACCATGGGATTGAGCGTTGGACTTAGCTTTGCCGCATGTAGAGCATCGGTTGGTGAAGCATGTGACATCACGAAGCATCTTTGGCCAATAGAACTTGTCGGAGAGGGTGGCATATGTCTTGTCGCATCCAAAGTGACCCATTAGTCCTCCACCGTGAGCCTCTTGCAAAAGCAACAAACGAAGAGAAGACTTGGGAATACAAAGTTTGTTAGCATGCATAAGATAGCCATCTTCCATATAGTAGTTTTCCCAACAAAGTTTCACTTGATAATTGGCATATAGCAAAAGAAACATCATGCTCATACAAATCTTTCATATGGTCAAAAACGATAACATTCAATTCAAGTTGAATAACGAGCATGCATTTGCGGAAAAGAGCATCCGACACAACATTTTCTTTGCCCTTAATGTATTTGATCACATAAGGGAAAGATTTAATAAATTCACTCCATTTAGCATGTCATTTGTTCAACTTAGTTTGACCATTTAGGTACTTGAGGGTTTCATGGTCGGTGTGAAAGAAAAATTCTTGCAGTCGCGAGTAATGTTCCCAAGCTTGTAAAACTCTCACCAATGCATACAATTCTTTGTTATAGATAGGATAATTCAGTTGAGCGCCGGAAAGTTTCCCGCTAAAATACACAATTGGGCACTTTTCTTGCATAAGGACGCCTCTTATTCCATTACCACTAGCGTCACAATGCACTTCGAAAGTTTTGACAAAGATAGGCAAGGCAAGCAAAGGTGCGTGAGTGACCAAATTCTTAAGTTCATGGAAAGCGATGTTTTGGGATGGTCCCCAAACAAAAGGTGCATTTTTCTTGATCAAAGCATGTAGAGGAGTGGCAATGGTGCTAAAGTCCTTCACAGACCGATGGTAGAAACCGGCTAGTCCTAAGAAACTACGCATTTGTTGCAAATTGGTTGGTGTGGGCCAATTTTTAATTGCCTCAATATTAGTTTCGTCAACATGGACACCCTTAGAGGAAACAAAAAATCCTAGTAAAACAACTTTGTCAACACCAAAAATGCATTTGTCCATGTTTGCATAAAGTTTTTCTTGACAAAGAGTTTGCAAAACGTCCCTAACATGCGTGTTGTGTTGTTCTAAAGAGTTGCTAAAAACAAGGATGTCATCAATGTAGACCACAACACAATATCCAATGTAGGGGCGCAAAACATGATGCATCACGCGCATGAACGTACCCGGTGCTTAAGATAAGCCCATGGGCATCACTAACTATTTATAGAGACCAAATTTAGTTTTGAAGGCCGTTTTCCACTCATCACCCTCTTGTATGCGAATTGTTAGTAACAATTCTTCAAGTCTATTTTGGAAAATATAGTGGCACCACTAAGTTCATCTAGCATGTCATCTAAGCGTTGGATAGGGTGTCGTTGGCGAGTGGTGACAACATTTATAGGTCAGCAATCCGAACACATGCGCATACTACCATCTTGTTTAGGCACTAGGATCACGGGAACCGCACAAGGACTCAAACTCTCACGTACATGCCCTTTATCTAGGAGTTTCTAGAGTTGCCTTTGTATCTCCTTTGTTTCTTTGGGGTTGACGTGGTAGGGAGCCTTGTTAGGAAGTGGTGCGCCGGGGATGAGGTCGATGCGGTGTTCGATCCCTCGCTTTGGCGGTAGTCCTGGAGGTAGCTCATCAGGGAAAACAACTTGAAATTTCTGCGACAATTGAGATACCACAAGAGGGAGATGTTGTGAAGGGTTAGGTTGGGTAACATCATCCTTGCACACTTTCACGTAGTGAAGGACGGTCGATGAGCTCTCACTCACATCCCTCAAATCTCTTTTGGTGGCAAATATTACTAGATCACTCATGTCCCTCGTCATGGAGTCACTCGAGTTTGGCTTGTGGCGCTCACTCGCTTTGAGGTGGATCACTCTCTCACTTCTCTCTCCACGATGGGATGAAGCTTGCTTGTCGGCAATCACTTGACTTGGAGACATAGGGCGAAGCACATATTCGGTGCCCTTCATCTTGAACCTATATTGATCTATGTGCCCGTTGTGTATGGGGCCACGATCGAATTGCCAAGGTCTCCCAAGGAGTAGGTGGCAAACGGACATGGGCACCAAATCACATTCCATGGTGTCCTCGTAAGCTCCGATCTTGAAGGAAACTTGATATAGGCGAAGTTGTCCCTGTCTTTCGATGAGATGGTGGCTATCGTTTTTGGTGGAGTAGACTTTGACGATCCGACTACGAACGTGTGAGACGTCGCGCCTTAGCAATCGCTAAACCAACTCTGAGAGGTTATTGACCACGCCGGAGCACGATCAACCTGACCACGAGGGTCTATTTCCTGCACGCAAACGAAGAACAAGCAAGAAACTAAGATTGCAATCTGGATATTGCGAATATAAGAGGAAAGCTTTATTGATGAAGTGGCGTTCTGTGACGCCTTTGTCTGGTCGTGGAACACAAACGAAGAACGCGAAGTTGCTGCTATGGCGAATTTGTAATCTAAACAAAACCCAAACCTAAAACGAAGCCCTAAGGGCTGTATATATGGGGGAATAGAAGGGAATTTCGTGGCCCCTTGGAGGAGGGGTCCGAAACCGACCCTAAGTCAGTTTCCCCATACATACGGACTCCAAAAACAGCCTATAATATGGTATTTCGAAATTACATGGGCCTGGCCCAAAATTAAGGTGGCGCAGCACCTATATTAGCCTATGGACGAATTTTATAAAGTGGCATCATGCATATTTCGTCCAAAGCTTCCCACTCCCATTATGGTGGCTTCAATGTGCGAAAATCATCACTGGAAGCTCCAATGTTCTTCCCCGCGCGCGCACCTTCTCCTCCATGCTTGATCCCGCTCCAATGGTCATCCTTCTTATCCATTATAGGTCCTTCATTCATAAGTAAAACAAAAGTATCTAATTTAGGCAGCATCATATGTTCATGAATATTAGAAGGATTTCCAAGAAACGAAAGTACCTGGTAATTCAATTGACGTGCGCGAGCTCTAGTAATTGGTCCTGTATGTATAGCAGTCGGGGTGGGTGTAACATTAGTAGGGATGTCCTCATCATCCTCCCCTTCTTGAACTGACGTCGTCCTCGACGGAAGCTCATCTTCCTCACCCAAATAAGGCTTCAAATCTGCAATGTTAAAAGTGGGGCTAACCCCAAACTCTGCAGGCAGCTCAAGTTTATATGCATTATCATTTACTTTCTCTAACACCTTAAAAGGACCATCAGCACGTGGCATTAGCTTTGACTTGCGCAAATCAGGAAATCTATCCTTACGCAAATGTAACCAAACAAGATCTCCAGGTGCAAAGACAACATGTTTTCTACCCTTATCTCCAGCAAGTTTGTATTTAGCATTCATAAGCTCAATGTTTTCCTTAGTTAACTCATGAATCTTTAATATCAATTCAGCACGTTCTTTAGCATCAAAATTAACCTTCTCCGAAGACGGAAGAGGCAACAAATCAATAGGTGCACGAGGTAAGAAACTATACACAACTTCAAAAGGGCACATCTTAGTGGTAGAATGTAGCGAACGATTATAAGCAAATTCAATATGAGGCAAGCATTCTTCCCACATTTTCAGGTTATTCTTCAAAACAGCCCTAAGCATAGTAGACAATGATCTATTGACTACTTCAGTTTGGCCATCAGTTTGGGGGTGACATGTAGTACTAAAAAGCAGTTTAGTCCCCAACTTAGCCCATAAACATCTCCAAAAGTGGCTAAGAAATTTAGCATCACGATCGGAAACAATTGTATTTGGCACACCATGCAACCGAATAATTTCACGAAAGAACAAATCAGCAACATGAGCAGCATCATCACTTTTATGACATGGTATAAAGTGTGCCATTTTAGAAAATCTATCCACGACAACAAATATGCTATCCCTCCCCTTCTTTGTTCGAGGTAAACCTAAAACAAAGTCCATAGATATATCCTCCCAAGGAACACTAGGTACAGGTAAAGGCATATATAAACCATGAGGATTGAGTCGTGACTTAGCTTTTTGACATGTAGTGCAGCGAGCAACAAAACGCTCAACATCCCGTCTCATCTTTGGCCAAAAGAAATGTGTAGCAAGTACGTCCTCCGTCTTCTTCACGCCAAAGTGTCCCATTAATCCTCCTCCGTGCGCCTCCTGTAACAACAAAAGACGAACGGAGCTAGCTGGAATGCATAGCTTGTTAGCACGAAACACAAATCCATTATTAATAACGAACTTGTTCCATGTTCTCCCTTCTTTACAATTCTGCAACACGTCTCTAAATTCAGCATCATGCACATATTGATCTTTGATGGTCTCCAAACCAAATATTTTAAAGTCAAGTTGTGAAAGCATAGTATAACGACGAGACAAAGCATCAGCAATAACATTGTCTTTACCCTTCTTGTGTTTAATGACATAAGGGAAAGTCTCAATGAATTCAACCCATTTAGCATGTCTACGGTTCAGTTTTGCTTGACTTTTAATATGTTTCAAAGATTCATGATCAGAATGTATAACAAATTCTTTGGGCCATAAATAATGTTGCCATGTTTCCAAAGTCCGAACAAGAGCATATAATTCCTTATCATAAGTAGAATAATTCAGACTAGGCCCACTTAATTTTTCAGAAAAGTACGTAACAGGTTTACCATCTTGTAGTAACACACCTCCTAACCCAATTCCACTAGCATCACATTCAAGCTCGAAAGTCTTATTAAAATCAGGAAGTTGGAGTAAAGGAGCATGTGTTAACTTATCTTTCAAGACCGTGAAGGCTTCTTCCTGTGCGGTACCCCAAGAAAAAGGCACGTCCTTCTTTGTAAGCTCATTGAGAGGCGCAGCAATGGTGCTGAAATTTCTCACAAAACGCCTATAGAAACCAGCGAGGCCAAGAAAACTCCTTACTTGTGTGACCGTTTTGGGCTGCGGCCAACTCTCAATAGCTTCGATCTTGGCTGTATCAACTTCAATTCCCTGTGGAGTAACAACATAGCCAAGAAAAGATACTCGGTCGGTGCAAAAGGTGCACTTCCCAAGGTTACCAAACAAACGTGCATCACGTAGTGCAGTAAAAACAGCACGTAAATGTTCCAAATGTTCCTCCAAAGATCTACTAAAAATCAATATATCATCAAAATAGACTACCACAAATCGTCCAATGAAAGCACGTAAAACCTCGTTCATTAATCTCATGAAAGTGCTAGGTGCATTAGTTAACCCAAAAGGCATGACTAGCCACTCATATAATCCAAACTTAGTTTTAAATGCTGTTTTCCATTCATCGCCCAATTTCATACGAATTTGATGGTATCCACTACGCAAATCAACTTTGGAGAAAATTGTAGAGCCACTTAATTCATCAAGCATATCATCTAGTCTAGGAATAGGATGACGATAACGAATAGTAATATTATTAATGCCTCTACAATCCACACACATGCGCGATGTACCATCCTTTTTAGGCACTAGAATAATAGGAACAGCACAAGGACTAAGGGATTCACGTATATAACCTTTGTCAAGCAGCTCCTGTACTTGACGCATAATCTCCTTTGTCTCCTCTGGATTGGTACGGTAGGGCGCACGGTTGGGTAGGGATGCACCGGGAATTAAGTCAATCTGATGCTCAATCCCGCGAATAGGCGGTAATCCCGGTGGCACGTCTTGTGGAAAGACGTCAGCGAACTCCTGCAAAATGTTAATGACAGCAGGAGGCAAAGAGGGAGGCATGTCCTCGAATGAAAATAATACCTCTTTACATACAAAAGCATAGCAAACATATGTACCAACATCCAAATCTTTAATATCAGATTTAGTAGCAAGTAAACATCCACTCTTCAATTTTATTTCAGATGCAACAGTAGATGATGGTTTATTATGCTTATGGTGTTGCTCAAATTCCTGTGCTACAATCTGATTTTCACTCTTATTTTTCTCCTGTTTTGCTTTACTAGCTCTAGCAATGTCATCTTTCATAATATGTTCGGGAGACATAGGAAGCAAAGTGATATTATGATCCTTATGAACAAGAGTATACTGATTTGTCCTACCATGGTGTACAGAATTTTTATCAAACTGCCATGGTCTACCAAGTAAAACAGAACATGCTTGCATGGGTACCACATCACAATCCACATAATCAGAATATGTAGCAATGCTAAAATGCACACGAACAGTACGTGTTACCTTAACCTTGCCACTATTGTTGAACCATTGGATGTAATAAGGATGAGGATGTGGTCTGGTGGATAGAGACAGCTTCTCCACCATCTCCATGCTAGCCAAGTTATTGCAACTCCCTCCATCGATGATGATGCGAACAGAACGCTCTTTCACAACTCCCTTTGTGTGGAACAAGTTGTGCCTCTGATTTTGCTCAGCGTGTGTAACCTGCACACTGAGAACACGTTGAGCAACTAAACTTTCATACCTGTCAGCGTAATCAGCAGCCATAAAACGTGCAAGCATAGCTTCATTCTCCTCAACAATACCACATCTAATCATACCAGTTTGTAATTCCTGATAATATTCTTCTACAAAAATTTTTCCTTGTCTTAAACGCTGCAAATTTTGAAGCAATTCATGTTGATAATAAGGTGGCACCCAACGATTTCGCATAGCAGTTTTCAAAGCAGCCCAAGTAGTTGGAATATTATCAGGGTGTATTCTACAATGTTCTGACCACCAAACACAAGCAAAACTAGTGAATGAACAAACAGCAGCAGCAACACGTCGATCCTCTGGAAATTGTAAGCATGTAAAACGTTGTTCTGTTTCTAACTCCCATGTAAGATATATATCAGGAACATATCTACCCTCAAACGTCGGAATATTCAATTTAAGTTTAGGGAGATGGTCATGATCCCGTACCTGCGGGGGTGGTGCAGCCCTACCGTTACGGTTGTAGCCATGTGGTCGACCTGGTGCGTATGGTGGTGGTTGCCCATGGGGCGGATCTGGAGCAACCTCTCCCTCATCATCGAAATCACCATCATAATCTTCAACCTGCTCAACGACAGTAGCCGCACGAGCCACCGAAGTAGCAGCAGTATCAACAGTACCAGGATGTTGGGCGTGGCCGAGAGGCACACGTCGCGCTCGTCGTTCGAAAGGAATAGGAACTGCAGCTGGTGGAGGTAGACGGGCAAGCACCTCATTGAACTTGGCGTCCATCTTGGAGTCGAATGTCTTCTCCAAACCATCTAGCTTCTCCATGGCAACTCCAAAGTTGTTCACGAAGTCCTGTACCTGCTCAGCCATCATTTGCTGAAATTTATCATAGAGCGCTTTGTTGGTCATGCTCTCCCAGTCGATCTCGTCATCGTGTGATCCTGGCATGGTTAGCAGAAATAGGAAACACACAATATGAAATCTACAGACTGCTGGGACGTGGTGGTGGTGGTGGTGTGGCACAAATCCTTTAAGCGAATCTCAATTTCTTACCAGTTCTTACCCAGTAGCAGGCGGTGATCGGCAACCGTTGTAGCCAAAACTCTCAAAGCTTGGATAGAGCGATTGCCAGGTGGTGTCAAGCACACGGCGTAGAAGTATGTGGAGCTGGGATGGCTTATAATATGGTAGCAAAAAGGGTCAGCAATAATCAATTCAGAGATGCAAGGTTGAATAAACGCTCAACGACGGTACTGTGCTGGTCCTAGGCTAGACCGTGCAAGAGACGCGAGCCTAAAACACCAACAAAAACACGACGATACACCTAAGCAAGGGAAAAGCACAATCGGATTTTTTTTTTCGTTTTTTTTTTCGGCGCCTCTTTTTTTTTTGTTTTTCAAAAACTCACTACAATGGCGAGTGTCTCAAAACTCTTGCCACATCGTATAAGCAAGATGGGCACGAATTTTTCTTTTGGACTATTTTTTTCTTTTTCTGGAGCAATCCGGGGGCTGCGACGACCCAAAAATTTCGACAAAAATCACTATGATAGCAAGTGTCTCAAAACGCTCCGGGGAACCTAAAATCAAGATAGGGAAAAAATATTTTCAGCCGAAATTTTTTTGGGCCAAAACGTGCTCTGCAAAGCGTGCTCTAAATTTTTTTTTTCCGACACCTGCGCAGGTAGCAAAACACGGATCCGAAATCAAAAGGATCTCGAAACTAAACCTAAAACGAACTGGACTTGGATTGGTGGAGGATTTGTGGTGGTATATATGGACACCAATGGAGAGTGATGATGGATGATGAGATATGGCAGCGGCGATGATGGTGGTGGTATATGGCAACTATGAAGATGATGCGGTGGCGGCGTGACAACCTGTGAAAAGAACTCGAAACTCTAAAGGACTAGACACTAAGACCAGCAACTCGACACAACGATGTAACCGCCAATTCAACAAAGCAAAATACTGAAAAGACTATGCAAAGGCTCAGATTGGTTCGGATATGATGATCTAACCCTAACTTTTTTTGGCTTTTTCGTGGACTAAAGGTATGAAGAACAGATGCGATCTAAACTACGAAAACTGGTAAAATCTCACCGAGCAACCTGGAAATCTGATACCACTTGATATAGGCGAAGTTGTCCCTGTCTTTCGATGAGATGGTGGCTATCGTTTTTGGTGGAGTAGACTTTGACGATCCGACTACGAACGTGTGAGACGTCGCGCCTTAGCAATCGCTAAACCAACTCTGAGAGGTTATTGACCACGCCGGAGCACGATCAACCTGACCACGAGGGTCTATTTCCTGCACGCAAACGAAGAACAAGCAAGAAACTAAGATTGCAATCTGGATATTGCGAATATAAGAGGAAAGCTTTATTGATGAAGTGGGGTTCTGTGACGCCTTTGTCTGGTCGTGGAACACAAACGAAGAACGCGAAGTTGCTGCTATGGCGAACTTGTAATCTAAACAAAACCCAAACCTAAAACGAAGCCCTAAGGGCTGTATATATGGGGGAATAGAAGGGAATTTCGTGGCCCCTTGGAGGAGGGGTCCGAAACCGACCCTAAGTCAGTTTCCCCATACATACGGACTCCAAAAACAGCCTATAATATGGTATTTCGAAATTACATGGGCCTGGCCCAAAATTAAGGTGGCGCAGCACCTATATTAGCCTATGGACGAATTTTATAAAGTGGCATCATGCATATTTCGTCCAAAGCTTCCCACTCCCATTATGGTGGCTTCAATGTGCGAAAATCATCACTGGAAGCTCCAATGTTCTTCCCCGCGCGCGCACCTTCTCCTCCATGCTTGATCCCGCTCCAATGGTCATCCTTCTTATCCATTATAGGTCCTTCATTCATAAGTAAAACAAAAGTATCTAATTTAGGCAGCATCATATGTTCATGAATATTAGAAGGATTTCCAAGAAACGAAAGTACCTGGTAATTCAATTGACGTGCGCGAGCTCTAGTAATTGGTCCTGTATGTATAGCAGTCGGGGTGGGTGTAACATTAGTAGGGATGTCCTCATCAAAACTTGCACGGTGTGCTCGACTAGTATTGTTTCGGAGTCACCTAGCCATTGGACCTTCTAGGGGCGAGGGTGCTTTTTCTTGACCAAGTGCAACTTTGAGTAAGGTTCCTCACTTGCCAAATTATGGCAACTTGCTCCGTCGATGATGACCTTAAACGGATCTCCCTTGGATACCGACTTTGGTGTGGAAGATGTGGCAACATTGGTCCCCATCTTGTTGTCATTGTAGAGTCAAAACCTTTGAGATAATGAGAGCGGGGCTCGGATCATTGTCACAAAAGATTTGAGAGTCTTCATCTTCATTGACTTGTCGGTGCATAGACACTCATTCCATGGCTTTTGATAGAGGCGAAGTTGTCCCTGTCTTTCGATGAGATGGTGGCTATTGTTTTGGTGGAGTAGACTTTGACGATCCGACTACGAACGTGTGATGACGCCGCGCCTTAGCAATCGCTAAACCAACTCCGAGAGGTTATTGACCACGCCGAAGCACGATCAACCTGACCACGAGGGTCTGTTTCCTGCATGCAAATGAAGAACAAGCAAGAAACTAAGCTTGCAATCTGGATATTGCGAATATAAGAGGAAAGCTTTATTGATGAAGTGGGGTTCTGTGACGCCTTTGTCTGGTCGTGGAACACAAACGAAGAACGCGAAGTTGCAGCTATGGCGAACTTATAATCTAAACAAAACCCAAACCTAAAACGACACCCTAAGGGCTGTATATATGGGGGAATAGAGGGGAATTTCGTGGCCCCTTGGAGGAGGGGTCCGAAACCGACCCTAACTCAGTTTCCCCATACATACGGACTCTAAAAATAGCCTATATTATGGTATTTCGAAATTACATGGGCCTGGCCCAAAAATAAGGTGGCGCAACATCTATATTAGCCTAGGGACGAAATTTATAAAGTGGCATCATGCATATTTCGTCCAAGGCTTCTTCTTGCTCCCATTATGGTGGCTTCAAAGTGCGAAAATCATCACTGGAAGCTCCATTGTTCTTTCTCGCGCGCGCACCTTATTCTCCATGCTTGATCCCGCTCCAATGGTCATCCTTCTGATCCATGCCAGGTCCTTCATTCACAAGTAAAACAAAAGTATCTAATTTAGGCATCATCATATGTTCATGAACATTAGAAGGATTTGCAAGAAACGAAAGTACCTGGTAATTCAATTGATGTGCGCGAGCTCTAGTAATTGGTCTTGTATGTATAGCAGTCGGAGTTGTGGGTGTAGCATTAGTAGGGGTGTCCTCCTCATCCTCCCCTTCTTGAACTGAAGTCGTCCTCGACGGAAGCTCATCTTCCTCACCCAAATAAGGCTTCAAATCTGCAATGTTAAAAGTGGGGCTAACCCCAAACTCTGCAGGCAGCTCAAGTTTATATGCATTATCATTTATTTTTTCTAACACCTTAAAAGGACCATCAGCACGTGGCATTAGCTTTGACTTGCGCAAATCAGGAAATCTATCCTTACGCAAATGTAACCAAACAAGATCTCCAGGTGCAAAGACAACATGTTTTCTATCCTTATCTCCCGCAATTTTGTATTTAGCATTCATACGCTCAATGTTTTCCTTCGTTAACTCATGCATCTTTAATATCAATTCAGCACGTTCTTTAGCATCAAAATTAACTTCTCCGAAGACGGAAGAGGCAACAAATCAATAGGTGCACGAGGTAAGAAACCATACACAACTTCAAAAGGGCACATCTTAGTGGTAGAATGTAGCGAACGATTATAAGCAAATTGATAGTGGCAAATCAGCAAGAGACATCATAGAACGCACCATATCTAATAAGGTTCGATTACGACGTTCGGACACACCATTACGCTGTGGTGTTCCAGGCGGTGTGAACTGTGAAACAATTCCACACTGTCTTAAGTGACTACCAAACTAATAACTCAGATATTCACCTCCTCGATCAGATTACAGGAATTTAATCTTCTTGTCATGATGATTCTCAACTTCACTCTGAAATTGCTTGAACTTTTCAAACGTTTCAGACTTGTGTTTCATTAAGTAAATATACCCATATCTACAAGTCATCGGTGAAGGTGAGAAAATAATGATATCCACCACGCGCTATAACATTCATTGGACCGCACACATGAGTATGTATGATTTCTAACAAGTCACTTGCCTGTTCCATTGTTCCAGAGAACGGCGTTTTAGTCATCTTGCCCATGAGGCATGGTTCACATGTGTCAAGTGATTCAAAATCAAGTGACTCCAAAATTCCATCAGCATGGAGCTTCCTCATGCATTTTACACCAATATGACCTAAACGGCACTGCCACAAGAAAGTGGTACTATCATTATCAACTCTACATCTTTGGCATCAATGTTATGAACATGTGTGTCGTTACTATCAAGATTCAATATGAATAAACCCCTCACATTGGGTGCATGACCATAAAAGATATTACTCATATAAATAGAACAACCTTTATTCTCTGACTTAAACGAGTAACCGTCTCGCAATAAACAAGATCCAGATATAATGTTCATGCTTAATGCAGGCACTAAATAACAATTATTCAGGTTCATCACTAATCCCGATGGTAATCGAAGAGAGAGCATGCCGACGGCGATCTATTCAACCTTGGAACCATTTCCCATGCGCATCATCACTTCATCATTTGCCATCCTTCGTCTATTCCGTAGTTCCTGTTTTGAGTTGCAAATGTGAGCAACCAAAACGGTATCAAATACCCAGGCACTACAACGAGAGCTACTAAGGTACACATCAATAACATGTATATCATATATACCTTGTTTGTCGTTGGCTGCCTGCTTGTCAGCCAGGTACTTGGGGCAGTTCCGCTTCCAGTGACCAGTTCCCTTGCAATGAAAGCACTCAGTTTCTAGCTTGGGTCCATGTTTGGGCTTCTTTACATGAGTAGCAACTGCTTTGCCATCCTTCTTGGTTTTACCCTTCTTGCCCTTGCCCTTGCCATTCTTCTTGAAACTAGTGGTTTTATTGACCATCAACACTTGATGTTCTTTCTGGATTTCAGAATCAGCGACTTTTAGCATCGCAAACAGCTCGGCGACTGACTTGTTCATCCCGTGCATGTTATAGTTCATCACAAAGCTCTTGTAACTAGGTGACAGTGATTGAAGAACTTTATTAGTGATCGCCTTTGGCGGAAGGGCAATTCCCAACTCTGCTAGACGATTCGAATACCCAGACATTATGTGTGTATGCTCACTGATAGACCCGTTCTCCTCCATTTTGCAAGCATAGAACTTATCGGAGGTCTCATACCTCTCGATCCGGGCATTCTTCTGAAAGATAAACTTCAACTCCTGGAACATCTCATATGCTCCATGACGTTTAAAACGTCTTTGAAGTCCCGGTTCTAAGCCATACAATATTGCACACTGAACTATTGAGTAATCTCCAGAACGTGCCTCCCAAGCGTTCTTAACGTCTTCGGAAGACATGTCTTCTGGTTGGTCACGAAGTGGTGCACCAAAGACATATGATTTCTGGGAAGCTGTGAGGATAATCCTCAGATTACAGGCCCAGTCAACAAAGTTACTTCCATCATCTTTCAACTTAGCTTTCTCTAGGAACGCATTAAAATTCAAGGGTGCTATTGCGTGAGCCATTGATCTACAACATAAATATGCAAAGGTTACTTACACTATTGTTCAAGATAATGAGTTTAGTTAATCAAATTACTAAAGCTCCCACTCAAATTGACATCCCTCAGGTCATCTGAGTGTCACATGATCCAAATTCACCAACTCAAGTCCGATCATCACGTGAGTTGAGGTGGTTTAAATGGTGAACATCATCATGTTGATCATATCTACTATATGACTGATGTTCGACCTTTCGGTCTCTTGTGTTCCGAGGCCATGTCTGTACATGCTAGGCTCGTCAAGTTTAACCCGAGTGTTCTGCATGTGCAACACTGGCTTGCACCCGTTGTATGTGAATGTAGAGTCTATCACACCCGATCATCACGTGGTGTCTCGACACGACGAACTTTCGCAATGGTGCACACTCGGGGAGAACACAATTCATCTTGAAATTTAAGTGAGGGATCACTTATAATGCTACCGTCGTCCTAAGCAAAACAAGGTGCATAAAAGGATTAACATCACATGCAAATCATGAGTGACATGATATGGCCATGAACTTGTGCTTTTGATCTCAATCTTGAAAGCACCGGCATGATATCCATCATCACCGACACGACACCATGATCTCCATCATCTTGATCTCCATCAATGTGTCGCCATCAGGGTTGTCGCGCCCATCATGCTTGTACTACTATTGCTATCGTTTAGCGATAAAGTAAAGCATTACATAGCGCTTAATGATTGACACACAGGTCATACAATAATTAAAGACAACCGTATGGCTCCTGCCAGTTGCCGTACTCATCGACATGCAAGTCGTGATATTCTATACAACACATGATCATCTCATACATCACATATATCACATCATGAAATTGGCCATATCACATCACAACATAGCCTGCAAAAACAAGTTAGACGTCCTCTAATTGTTGTTGCATGTTTTACGTGGCTGCTACGGGTATCTAGCAAGAACATTTCTCACCTACGCATAAACCACAACGGTGATACATTAGTTGCTTTTCAACCTTCTCAAGGACCGCCTTTGTCGAATTCGATCCAACTAAAGTAGGAGAAACTGCCACCCGCCAGCCATCTTTTGCAACAAGTTGCAGTTGAGGAAACCGGTCTCTCGTAAGCGTACGAGTAATGTTGGTCCGGGCCGCTTCATCCCACAATACCGCTGAACCAAAACACGACCAAGGGGGAAGCAATCTAAGCATCAACGCCCACAAACTCTTTATGTTCTACTCGAGATCTCATCTACACATAGACCTAGCTCTGATACCACTATTGGGGAACGTCGCATGGGAAACAAAAAAATTCCTACGTTCACGCAAGACCTATCCATGGTGATGAGCATCTACGAGAGGGAGAGTGGATCTACATACCCTTGTAGATCGCTAAGCAGGAAGCGTTAAGAAACACGGTTGGTGTAGTCGAATGTCTTCGCGATCCAAATCGCCGAGCGTCCCGCGATCCAATCACGATCTGTCCCGATCAAGCACCGAACGGACGACACCTCCGCGTTCAGCACACGTACAGCTTGATGACGATCTCCGCCTTCTTGATCCAGCAAAAGGGAGCAGAGAGGTAGACGAGTTCTCCGGCAGCGTGACGGCGCCACGGCGATGGCGGTGGAGCAATTTCTAGCAGGGCTTTGCCTAAGCATTGCAGAAAACCAATCTAGAGGAGAAACTATGCACTAGAGGAACGGGTAGCACGTGGCTGAAAATCTATGCCAAAAACCCTAAAACCTCCAGTATATATAGGAGGAAGAGAGGAGGAGGCTTGGCCCTCAAGGGACCAGCCCTTGGGTGGGCCGAATCAAGGAGGAGAGGAGGACTCCTCCAATCCTAGTAGGACTAGGATTCCTCCCTATTTTGCCTTTTTCCCACCTTTTTCTCTTTGGGTTTTCTCTCCCAGCCGCATGGGCCTTGTGTGAGACTTCCACCAGCCCACTAAGGGTTGGTATTCGCTCTCCCACAGCCCATGTAGCCTCTTGGATCGAAATACCCCTCCCGATGGTCTCTCGGTACACTACCGGCACTCCCGATACACTACCGATGAGCTCGAAACTTTTCCGACGACCAAAATAGGACTTCCTATATATCAATATTTACCTCCGGACCATTCTGGAGCTCCTGGTGACTTTCGGGATCTCATCCGGGACTCAGAACAACCTTCGATCACCACCATACATAACTCTATACTACCGAAACGTCACCAAACCTTAAGTGTGCAGACCCTGTGGGTTCGAGAACTATGTAGACATGACCGAGACACCTCTACAGTCAATAACCAATAGCAGGACCTAGATGTCCATATTGGTTCCTACATATTCTACGAAGATCTTTATCGGTCGAACCTCGATGTCAAGGATTCATTTAATCCCGTATGATGTTCCCTTTGTTCTTCGGTATGTTACTTGCCCGAGATTCGATCGTCTATATCTCCATACCTAGTTCAACCTCGTTACCGGCAAGTCTCTTTACTTGTTCCGTAATACAAGATCCCGTGACTAAAACTTAGTCACATTGCTTGCAAGGCTTATTGTGATGTTGTATTACCGAGTGGGCCCTGAGATACCTCTCCGTCACACGGAGTAACAAATCCTAGTCTTGATCCATGCCAACCCAATAGACACCCTTGGAGATACCTATAGAGCACCTTTATAGTCACCCAGTACGTTGCGACGTTTGATACACACAAGGCACTCTTCCTGATAGAGGCGAAGTTGTCCCTGTCTTTCGATGAGATGGTGACTATCTTTTTTTGGTGGAGTAGACTTTGACGATCCGACTACGAACGTGTGATGACGCAGCGCCTTAGCAATCGCTAAACCAACTCCGAGAGGTTATTGACCATGCCGGAGCACGATCAACCTGACCACGAGGGTCTGTTTCCTGCACGCAAATGAAGAACAAGCAAGAAACTAAGGTTGCAATCTGGATATTGCGAATATAAGAGGAAAGCTTTATTGATGAAGTGGGGTTCTGTGACGCCTTTGTCTGGTCGTGGAACACAAACAAAGAACGCGGAGTTGCAGCTATGGCGAACTTGTAATCTAAACAAAACCCAAACCTAAAACGACGCCGTAAGGGCTGTATATATGGAGGAATAGAGGGGAATTTCGTGGCCCCTTGGAGGAGGGGTCCGAAACCGACCCTAACTCAGTTTCCCCATACATACGAACTCTAAAAATAGCCTATAATATGGTATTTCGAAATTACATGGGCCTGACCCAAAAATAAGGTGGCGCAACACCTATATTAGCCTAGGGACGGATTTTATAAAGTGGCATCATGCATATTTCGCTCAAGGCTTCTTGCTGCCATTATGGTGGCTTCAAAGTGCGAAAATCATCACTGGAAGCTCCATTGTTCTTTCCCGCGCACGCACCTTCTTCTCCATGCTTGATCCCGCTCTAATGGTCATCCTTCTTGTCCATGCGAGGTCCTTCATTCACAAGTAAAACAAAAGTATCTAATTTAGGCAGCATCATATGTTCATGAACATTAGAAGGATTTGCAAGAAACGAAAGTACCTGGTAATTCAATTGACGTGCGCGAGCTCTAGTAATTGATCCTGTATGTACAGCAGTCGGAGTTGTGGGTGTAGCATTAGTAGGGATGTCCTCATCACTTCCGGTGTCCGTGAGTTGCATGATCTCATGGTCATAGAAACATATACTTGACATGCAGAAACAGTAGCAATAAACTGACACGATCATATGCCATGTTTGTAATTTGGGTCTTGTCTATCACATCATTCTCCTAATGATGTGATCCCGTTATCCAATGACATCACATGTCAATGGCTAGGAAACCTTGACCATCTTTGCCAACGAGCTAAGGCATACTGGGAACAAGGTGTTGTCTATTTACCCACACATGTAATGTGTTTCCAATCAATACAATTATAGCATGGATAATAAACGATTATCATGAACAAGGAAATATAATAATAAACACTTTATTTATTACCTCTAGGGCATATTTCCAACATAGTAATGTTAGCAAGTGTTAGCCACGGGATCTTGTGTTATGGAATGAGTAAAGAGACTTGCCAATAACGAGATTGAACTAGGTATAGAGATACCAACGATCGAATCTCGGGCAAGTAACATACCGAAGAACAAAGGGAACAACATACGAGATTCACTAAATCTTTGACATAGAGGTTCAACCGATAAAGATCTTCATGGAATATGTAGGAGCCAATGTGGGCATCAAGGGCCCGCTATTGTTTATTTACCGTAGAGGTGTCTCGGTCATGTCTACATAGTTCTCGATCCTGTAGGGTCTGCACACTTAAGGTTTAGTGACGTTTCGGTAGTATAGAGTTATGTATGGTGGTGACCGAAGATTTTTTGGAGTCCCAGATGACATCCCGGACATCACGAGGAGCTCCGGAATGGTCCGGAGGTAAAGATTGGTATATAGGAAGTCCTGTTTTTGTCACCGGAAAAGTTTCGGGCTCAGCGGTAGTGTACCGGGAGTGCAGGGAGGGTCCCGGGGGACCATCGGCAGGGGTGTATCGACCCAAGGGGCTACATGGGCTGTGGGAAGAGGTAGTCCAGCCCCTGATGGGTTGTCCGAAGTCCCACAAGAGGCCCATGCTGCTGGGTGGAGAAATCCAAAAGGTGGAAGGAGGACTCCTAGTGGGAGAGGAGTCCTAATCCTGAAGGGATTGGATGGGGACTCCTCCTCTCTCCACTTTGGCCGAAGCAAGGGCTGGCCCCTTGGGGCCCAAGTCTCCTCCCTCCCTCCTCCTATATTTACTAGAGGTATTTAGGGTTTTTCAACATATAAATCAGCCATGTGCTACCCTCTCCTCTAGATCATAGTTTCTCCTCTAGATCGTTTCAGCGGTGCTTAGGCAAGCCCTACTGGAATTGTTCCACCACCATCGCCGCCACACCGTTGCACTGTCGGAGAACTCATCTACCTCTCCGCTCCTACTTGCTGGATCAAGAAGGTGGAGATCGTCATCGAACTGTACGTGTGCCAAATGCGGGGTGCCATCCGTTGGGAGCTAGACACGGGACGGTCGGCGATTTAGACCGCGAAGACGTTCGACTACATCAACCGCGTTTCTTAACGCTTCCCGCTTAGCGATCTACAAGGGTATGTAGATCCACTCTCCCCCTCACAGATGCTCATCACCATGTATAGATCTTGCGTGTGCGTAGGAAATTTTTGTTTCCCATGCAATGTTCCCCAACAGTGGTATCAGAGCTAGGTCTATGTGTAGATGAGATCACGAGTAGAACACAAAGGAGTTTGTGGGCGTTGATGCTTAGATTGCTTCCTCCCTTGGTCGTGTTTTGATTCAGCGATATGGTGGGACGAAGCGGGCCGAACAAACCTTACTCGTACGCTTACGAGAGATCGGTTCCATCGACTGACGTGTAACTTTGTTGCACAAAGATGGTTGGCGGGTGTCTGTCTCTCCTACTCTAGTTGGATCGGATTCAACAAAGGCTATCCTTGAGATGGTTGAATAGCAATTTATGTATCACCATTGTGGTTTTTGCGTAGGTGAGAATTGTTCTTGCTAGATACCCGTAGCAGCCACATAAAACTTGCAACAACAATGAGAGGATGTCTAACTTGTTTTTGCAGGGTATCTCCGCGAAGAGCACACCTTATGGGCCTGCTCAGAGCTCTTCTTCATCTATTGCATTCACAGGGAAAACACATAAGGTTATATGTCAAAGTTGCAAGGGTGGAGGTCACTATGCGAGAGAATGCCCTTCCAAGCGTGTGATGCTTGCTACCGAGCATGGTGGATATGCGTCCGCTAGTGATTATGATGAGGAGACTTTGGCTCTCATTGCGAGTGAAGAACAGGGTCATGGGGATACAAAACACAAGACACACTACATGGCTGCTGATTACGCTGTCAGGTATGAAAGTTTAGTTGCTCAACGTGTTCTCAGTGTGCAGGTTACACAAGCTGAGCAAAATCAGAGGCACAACTTGTTCCACACAAAGGGAGTTGTGAAGGAGCGTTCTGTTTGCGTCATCATTGATGGAGGGATTTGCAACAACTTGGCTAGCATGGACATGGTGGAGAAGCTATTTCTAACCACCAGACCACATCCTCATCCTTATTACATCCAATGGTTCAATAACAGTGGCAAGGTTAAGGTAACACGTACTGTTCGTGTGCATTTTAGCATTGCTACATATTCTCATTATGTTGATTGTGATGTGGCATGTTCCATTTTACTTGGTAGACCATGGCAATTTGATAAAAATTCTGTACACAATAGTAGGACAAACCATTATACTTTTGTTCATATGGATCAAAATATCACTTTGCTTCCTATCTCTCCTGAACATATTATGAAAGATGACATTTGATGAGGACATGACTACCTTGGATACGACCAAAAATGTTGCATACATGCATATTTGTGAGGTGATTTCTTATAATAATTATGCAATAATTTATTTATGTTATCCGGAACAAAAATACTTCACCTATTTTTATTTTATGCCTAAACGCAGAATGGTCGAACACTTGTATGAACCACGTGTGATGACAAAGAAAGAGGAAATGGTTGGGTGCTATTCAAGAGGTCCTCTAATGTCAAATGAAACAATTAGGTGTTGTTCAAGAAGTTCTCTCACGTCACTTTTAGCCCAAGAGAAGATAGAGTCCAAGTCTCTCACGTTCTGGACTCAGATTCGGACTGCACAGACACACCTGTCTCAAAACGCGAACAACTTTTTCATACGGACTCGGAATTGGGTGATTCTTTTTTTTCTGGAAACTAGATTTCATATGCGTTCCAGAACAGTTGGAATCACCTTAAAATTCGTACGGATCGCGAAGTTATTGACGAAACAATCTGACGTTGCATCAGAATCCGAGTCAAACTACAAGTCCAAAGGTGTTGCATCACCTCCACTTGGGCCCATGGGCCTTGTACGACCTAGGGTTTGTTTTAGGGTGTCTTGGGACGTCCTCCCACCTCCTTGGCCGCCACCCCTTGCTCCTATATAAGTAGATCAATCTAGTAGCTTTTCCTTTGGGTTTTGTTTAGTTAAAAGTTAGCCATTGCAACTTCGTGTACTTCGTTTGTGTCCAACGACCAGACCAAGACCGCTTTCGGAACCCCACCCTTATCAATACTTCATATATATTCGCAATATTCAGATTGCATTATCATATTTTTGCTTGTTCTTTGATTGCTTGCAGGAATAGACCTTCGTGGTCAGGTTGATCGTGCTCCGGCGTGGTCAATAACCTCTTGGAGATTGGTTTAGCGATTGCTAAGGCGCAACGTCGTGCACGTTCGTAGTCGGATCGTCAAAGTCTTCTCCACCAAATCGATAGTTATCATCTCATCGAAAGATCGGGACCCTCGCCTCTATCAAGTGGTGTCAGTTTTCAGGTTGCTCGATGAGAATTTCTAGTTATTCGTAGATTAGATTTATTTTTCTTACCTATTGCCCAAGAAAAAGCAAGAAAAACAAGTTAGATCTATTCATCTTTACTCCAAGCCAGTCTGAGCCTTTGCAATTTTCTTTTCAGTGCTTGCATAGTTGAATTATCGGTTGCATCGTCGTGTCAAGTTGCTGGTCTTAGCGTCTAGTCTTTTAGAGTTTCGAGTTCTATTCACAACTTGTCACGCCGGCATCGCACCATGTTCATCTCTGCTGCCATATACCACCACCACGCCACTGTCATCCCTTTCATTATCACCCACTACCATCTATCAATTTTCATCACATGCTACCCATTGTTCATTGTCATTATCATACTTGAGGTCGTTCACATCTATGCTTGATCCAATCTGCTTCTTATTTGGTTGAGAAAAAAAAAGTGAGAGAAAAAAAAAAGAAAAAAAAAGTGAGAAAAAAAAGAGAAGAAAAATAAATAGAGAGAAGAGAAAAAAACAAATTTCGGATCTACCTAGACTCAATCCCATATGTGAATTCGGATTGAAATCTGTTTTGCGCAGTGTTCAGTAAAACAAGCATCTCTTCCTCATACGAACTCGGAATTGAGTGATTCTTTTTGCATACGAAAGCTTGAGTTAGTAGCATTCTTGAGAAAAAATATCAGAAATTTCACATAATATTTTCTAGAGGAAAGCTGCAGAGAGAGTTTTGTATATCTTGCATGTCGATCATTTATCATCATTGTCTTTACTGCCATTGTGATCTTCACTTATATCTTGTTGTCGAGAGCTAATTCATATCATACCTTGCTGCTATTTGTCCTACGCCGTGACTCCATTAGTGTTCTAGGCTCGCGTCTCTAGTACAGTATAGCCTAGGACCAGCACAGTATCGTCGTTGAGCGTTTATTCAATATTGCATCTCTGAATTGATTATTGCTAATCTTTTGCTACCATATATTAAGCCTTCCAAGCTCCACATATTTCTACATCGTGTATACATACGTTCACCTGGTAATCGCTTTACCCAATCGTCAGAGAGATTGACACCGTCGGTTGTCGGTCGCCACCTGCTGCATGATAAGAATTTGTAAGACATTGATATTTGCTTTATTCTGAGCATTTTACCACCACATCCCAGTAGTTCATAGGAACAATATACTTGGATCTTTGTTTCTTGTTTCTACTAGTCATGACAGGATCCAGGGTTGTCAATTCATGGGCTTCTTCGATCGTGGGAGACGTGTCACCACAAAAACCGATACGAGAGATGCAAAGAGATCCAAATGCACATGATGAGGTTAATGTTTCTATACCTCCATTTAATGGCCGATTTAGACCTGCTTTATATATCGAGTGGGAGTTTGAAATAAATGAAATATTTGATTCCCATAATTTTACTGCACATAAGAAAGTTAAGGTCGTAGTTGGTTCTTTCACTGGTTATGCTTTAGTTTGTTGGAGTGAATATTGTCGGTTACACAAAGATATTATACCTATTACTTGGGATGATTTGAAACTTGCCATGAGATACACGTTCGTTCCTGCTTATTATACTCGTGACAAGCTTAAAAAGTTACAATATTTGAAACAAGGTAGTGACACCGTAATGAAATATTATGATGATTTACAAATGACCTTGTTGCATTCCTCATTAGAAGAAAGTGAAGAAGATTTTATGGATAGATTTTGGGGAGGATTAAACCTTGATATTCAGGAGATACTAATTCATGAAAAGTGTTATTCTATGGATCGTTTGTTTCGTCTTGCTTCCAAAGCTGAACAGGAAATAAATCAACGTGTTGCCCAAAAGGAAATAGAGCGCAAGGTGCACATTCCAAGAGTTGATACCGTTGTTCCTTCAACTACTAGGCATACTGTGACAACCACATCAAATCTTGTGAGGGCTACATCGCCTTCACCATGTAACACGTCACCACCGAGAGTGCCTACATCATCTGAGTTGATCATAAGAGGTAATGCCAAAGGTATTGATCTTCCACCTCCACATGAGTATGATGAATGCCTTGTCACTTCCACTGTACCCTATGATGAGCTACCCATTACTTTGATCACACCACCTATTTTAGAGGACTGTGTTCATGATTATACTTCCTCATGTGATCAAATAACTACAATATCAACAATTGTCAGTGCACCCATTGAATTAACTATTGATGAGCAAGAACCGTGTGAATCAGTAAATAAATCTAATTTGGGTCAAATATGTTTGAAAATAATTCTGTCGGTGTTTAATCATTTTGATATGACCTCCAATCTTGGTGATAATTCTGTGTCAAATGACATGTTGCATGTTTGCTTATTTAAGCATGTTGTAGCATCTATATTTGAAACGATTCACGCTTATTTACCAATATTGGGATGGTTTAACGATGAACATCATGAATCTTTTGATATGAATAAGGACTTCACTTATATGTGGAAACTGAGTTGCAATATTGTGATGCCTTCTACTTCTTGTCATAATCTTTTGGCTTTATATTTCATGACATGTGATGAGTGCCCTTGTATATATATGTCACATGTGTCACAACTGAGAATAATAAAAATGGATGACATATACATATACAATGTGTATGCCTTTTCTCTTTTGGTAGCCACATTTCAGATTAAGCAACGCCGAGGACGGCTTTGTTTTCAAAAAGGGGAGGATGATGAGGACATGACTACCTTGGATACGACCAAAAATGTTGCATACATGCATATTTGTGAGGTGATTTCTTATAATAATTATGCAATAATTTATTTATGTTATCCGGAACAAAAATACTTCACCTATTTTTATTTTATGCCTAAACGCAGAATGGTCGAACACTTGTATGAACCAC
This sequence comes from Hordeum marinum, assembly GCA_022496015.1. NCBI lineage: Eukaryota > Viridiplantae > Streptophyta > Magnoliopsida > Poales > Poaceae > Hordeum > Hordeum marinum. The sequence continues at coordinate 148,813,979 of CM039676.1, forward strand.
GTGTGATGACAAAGAAAGAGGAAATGGTTGGGTGCTATTCAAGAGGTCCTCTAATGTCAAAGGAAACAATTAGGTGTTGTTCAAGAAGTTCTCTCACGTCACTTTTAGTCCAAGAGAAGATAGAGTCCAAGTCTCTCACGTTCTGGACTCAGATTCGGACTGCACAGACACATCTGTCTCAAAACGCGAACAAATTTTTCATACGGACTCGGAATTGGGTGATTCTTTTTTTGCTGGAAACTAGATTTCATATGCGTTCCAGAAAAGTTGGAATCACCTCAAAACTCGTCCGGATCGCGAAGTTATCGACGAAACAATCTGACGTTGCATCAGAATCCGAGTCAAACTACAAGTCCAAAGGTGTTGCATCACATCCACTTGGGCCCATGGGCCTTGTGATAGAGGCGAAGTTGTCCCTGTCTTTCGATGAGATGGTGGCTATCGTTTTTGGTGGAGTAGACTTTGACGATCCGACTACGAACGTGTGAGCCGTCGCGCCTTAGCAATCGCTAAACCAACTCTGAGAGGTTATTGACCACGCCGGAGCACGATCAACCTGACCACGAGGGTCTATTTCCTGCACGCAAACGAAGAACAAGCAAGAAACTAAGATTGCAATCTGGATATTGCGAATATAAGAGGAAAACTTTATTGATGAAGTGGGGTTCTATGACGCCTTTGTCTGGTCGTGGAACACAAACGAAGAACGCGAAGTTGCTGCTATGGCAAACTTGTAATCTAAACAAAACCCAACCCTAAAACGAAGCCCTAAGGGTTGTATATATGGGGGAATAGAAGGGAATTTCGTGGCCCCTTGGAGGAGGGGTCCGAAACCGACCCTAAGTCAGTTTCCCCATATATACGGACTCTAAAAACAGCCTATAATATGGTATTTCGAAATTACATGGGCCTGGCCCAAAAATAAGGTGGCACAGCACCTATATTAGCCTATGGACGACTTTTATAAAGTGGCATCATGCATATTTCGTCCAAGGCTTCCCGCTCCCATTATGGTGGCTTCAATGTGCGAAAATCATCACTGGAAGCTCCATTGTTCTTCCCCGCGCACGCACCTTCTCCTCCATGCTTGATCCCGCTCCAATGGTCATCCTTCTTATCCATGCTAGGTCCTTCATTCATAAGTAAAACAAAAGTATCCAATTTAGGCAGCATCATATGTTCATGAATATTAGAAGGATTTCCAAGAAACGAAAGTACCTGGTAATTCAATTGACGTGGGCGAGCTCTAGTAATTGGTCCTGTATGTATAGCAGTCGGGGTGGGTGTAACATTAGTAGGGATGTCCTCATCATCCTCCCCTTCTTGAACTGACGTCGTCCTCGACGGAAGCTCATCTTCCTCACCCAAATAAGGCTTCAAATCTGCAATGTTAAAAGTGGGGCTAACCCCAAACTCTGCAGGCAGCTCAAGCTTATATGCATTATCATTTATTTTCTCTAACACCTTAAAAGGACCATCAGCACGTGGCATTAGCTTTGACTTGCGCAAATCAGGAAATCTATCCTTACGCAAATGTAACCAAACAAGATCTCCAGGTGCAAAGACAACATGTTTTCTACCCTTATCTCCAGCAAGTTTGTATTTAGCATTCATACGCTCAATGTTTTCCTTAGTTAACTCATGAATCTTTAATATCAATTCAGCACGTTCTTTAGCATCAAAATTAACCTTCTCCGAAGACGGAAGAGGCAACAAATCAATAGGTGCACGAGGTAAGAAACCATACACAACTTCAAAAGGGCACATCTTAGTGGTAGAATGTATCGAACGATTATAAGCAAATTCAATATGAGGCAAGCATTCTTCCCACATTTTCAGGTTATTCTTCAAAACAGCCCTAAGCATAGTAGACAATGATCTATTGACTACTTCAGTTTGGCCATCAGTTTGGGGGTGACATGTAGTACTAAAAAGCAGTTTAGTCCCCAACTTAGCCCATAAACATCTCCAAAAATGGCTAAGAAATTTAGCATCACGATCGGAAACAATTGTATTTGGCACACCATGCAACCGAATAATTTCACGAAAGAACAAATCAGCAACATGAGCAGCATCATCACTTTTATGACATGGTATAAAGTGTGCCATTTTAGAAAATCTATCCACGACAACAAATATGCTATCCCTCCCCTTCTTTGTTCGAGGTAAACCTAAAACAAAGTCCATAGATATATCCTCCCAAGGAACACTAGGTACAGGTAAAGGCATATATAAACCATGAGGATTGAGTCGTGACTTAGCTTTTTGACATGTAGTGCAGCGAGCAACAAAACGCTCAACATCCCGTCTCATCTTTGGCCAAAAGAAATGTGTAGCAAGTACGTCCTCCGTCTTCTTCACGCCAAAGTGTCCCATTAATCCTCCTCCGTGCGCCTCCTGTAACAACAAAAGACGAACGGAGCTAGCTGGAATGCATAGCTTGTTAGCACGAAACACAAATCCATTATTAATAACGAACTTGTTCCATGTTCTCCCTTCTTTACAATTCTGCAACACGTCTCTAAATTCAGCATCATGCACATATTGATCTTTGATGGTCTCCAAACCAAATATTTTAAAGTCAAGTTGTGAAAGCATAGTATAACGACGAGACAAAGCATCAGCAATAACATTGTCTTTACCCTTCTTGTGTTTAATGACATAAGGGAAAGTCTCAATGAATTCAACCCATTTAGCATGTCTACGGTTCAGTTTTGCTTGACTTTTAATATGTTTCAAAGATTCATGATCAGAATGTATAACAAATTCTTTGGGCCATAAATAATGTTGCCATGTTTCCAAAGTCCGAACAAGAGCATATAATTCCTTATCATAAGTAGAATAATTCAGACTAGGCCCACTTAATTTTTCAGAAAAGTACGCAACAGGTTTACCATCTTGTAATAACACACCTCCTAACCCAATACCACTAGCATCACATTCAAGCTCGAAAGTCTTATTAAAATCAGGAAGTTGGAGTAAAGGAGCATGTGTTAACTTATCTTTCAAGACCGTGAAGGCTTCTTCCTGTGCGGTACCCCAAGAAAAAGGCACGTCCTTCTTTGTAAGCTCATTGAGAGGCGCAGCAATGGTGCTGAAATCTCTGACAAAACGCCTATAGAAACCAGCGAGGCCAAGAAAACTCCTTACTTGTGTGACCGTTTTGGGCTGCGGCCAACTCTCAATAGCTGCAATCTTGGCTTTATCAACTTCAATTCCCTGTGGAGTAACAACATAGCCAAGAAAAGATACTCGGTCGGTGCAAAAGGTGCACTTCCCAAGGTTACCAAACAAACGTGCATCACGTAGCGCAGTAAAAACATCACGTAAATGTTCCAAATGTTCCTCCAAAGATCTACTAAAAATCAATATATCATCAAAATAGACTACCACAAATCGTCCAATGAAAGCACGTAAAACCTCGTTCATTAATCTCATGAAAGTGCTAGGTGCATTAGTTAACCCAAAAGGCATGACTAGCCACTCATATAATCCAAACTTAGTTTTAAATGCTGTTTTCCATTCATCTCCCAATTTCATACGAATTTGATGGTATCCACTACGCAAATCAACTTTGGAGAAAATGGTAGAGCCACTTAATTCATCAAGCATATCATCTAGTCTAGGAATAGGATGACGATAACGAATAGTAATATTATTAATGCCTCTACAATCCACACACATGCGCGATGTACCATCCTTTTTAGGCACTAGAATAATAGGAACAGCACAAGGACTAAGGGATTCACGTATATAACCTTTGTCAAGCAGCTCTTGTACTTGACGCATAATCTCCTTTGTCTCCTCTGGATTGGTACGGTAGGGCGCACGGTTGGGTAAGGATGCACCGGGAATTAAGTCAATCTGATGCTCAATCCCACGAATAGGCGGTAATCCCGGTGGCACATCTTGTGGAAAGACGTCAGCGAACTCCTACAAAATGTTAATGACAGCAGGAGGCAAAGAGGGAGGCATGTCCTCGAATGAAAATAATACCTCTTTGCATACAAAAGCATAGCAAACAGATGTAGCAACATCCAAATCATTAATATCAGATTTAGTAGCAAGTAAACATCCACTCTGCAATTTTATTTCGGATGCAACAGTAGATGATGGTTTATTATGCTTATGGTGTTGCTCAAATTCCTATGCTACAATCTGATTTTCACTCTTATTTTTCTCCTGTTTTGCTTTACTAGCTCTAGCAATGTCATCTTTCATAATATGTTCGGGAGACATAGGAAGCAACGTGATATTATGATCCTTATGAACAAGAGTATACTGATTTGTCCTACCATGGTGTACAGATTTTTTATCAAACTGCCATGGTCTACCAAGTAAAACAGAACATGCTTGCATGGGTACCACATCACAATCCACATAATCAGAATATGTAGCAATGCTAAAATGCACACGAACAGTACGTGTTACCTTAACCTTGCCACTATTGTTGAACCATTGGATGTAATAAGGATGAGGATGTGGTCTGGTGGATAGAGACAGCTTCTCCACCATCTCCATGCTAGCCAAGTTATTGCAACTCCCTCCATCGATGATGATGCGAACAGAACGCTCTTTCACAACTTCCTTTGTGTGGAACAAGTTGTGCCTCTGATTTTGCTCAGCGTGTGTAACCTGCACACTGAGAACACGTTGAGCAACTAAACTTTCATACCTGTCAGCGTAATCAGCAGCCATGTATTGTGTTTCTGGTTCTGCATCCTCGCCACCCTGTTCGTCACTTGCAATAAGTGCCAAAGTCTCCTCATCATAATCACTAGCGGACGCATATCCACCATCCTCAGTAACAATCATTACACGCTTGGAAGGGCATTCTCTCGCATAGTGACCTCCACCCTTGCAACGACGACATATAACCTCATGTGTTTGCCCTGTGGATGCAATAGATGAAGAAGACCTCTGTGCAGGCCCAAAAGGTGTGCTCTTCGCAGAGGGTGCAGTAGGAGCCTGTTTCCTGGTATCGCGATTAGAGTTGGAGGTCGAAGGAGGTGGTGTTGCAGCAGGACGTGCGGAAGCAGAGGAGGTATGTGGCGTCCATGATGAAGTACGGCCTGCAAAATTAGTAGTTCTTGCCATTGCCTGTCGATCCTGCACTTCACGTTCAGCTTTGCAAGCAAGATGAAATAAACGAGTGATAGTGTTATACTCCTATTTCTGCTAACTGATATAGGCGAAGTTGTCCCTGTCTTTCGATGAGATGGTGGCTATCGTTTTTGGTGGAGTAGACTTTGACGATCCGACTATGAACGTGTGAGACGTCGCGCCTTAGCAATCGCTAAACCAACTCTGAGAGGTTATTGACCACGCCGGAGCACGATCAACCTGACCACGAGGGTCTATTTCCTGCACGCAAACGAAGAACAAGCAAGAAACTAAGATTGCAATCTGGATATTGCGAATATAAGAGGAAAGCTTTATTGATGAAGTGGGGTTCTGTGACGCCTTTGTCTGGTCGTGGAACACAAACGAAGAACGCGAAGTTGCTGCTATGGCGAACTTGTAATCTAAACAAAACCCAAACCTAAAACGAAGCCCTAAGGGCTGTATATATGGGGGAATAGAAGGGAATTTCGTGGCCCCTTGGAGGAGGGGTCCGAAACCGACCCTAAGTCAGTTTCCCCATACATACGGACTCTAAAAACAGCCTATAATATGGTATTTCGAAATTATATGGGCCTGGCCCAAAATTAAGGTGGCGCAGCACCTATATTAGCCTATGGACGAATTTTATAAAGTGGCATCATGCATATTTCGTCCAAAGCTTCCCACTCCCATTATGGTGGCTTCAATGTGCGAAAATCATCACTGGAAGCTCCAATGTTCTTCCCCGCGCGCGCACCTTCTCCTCCATGCTTGATCCCGCTCCAATGGTCATCCTTCTTATCCATGATAGGTCCTTCATTCATAAGTAAAACAAAAGTATCTAATTTAGGCAGCATCATATGTTCATGAATATTAGAAGGATTTCCAAGAAACGAAAGTACCTGGTAATTCAATTGACGTGCGCGAGCTCTAGTAATTGGTCCTGTATGTATAGCAGTCGGGGTGGGTGTAACATTAGTAGGGATGTCCTCATCAGAATGAAGCTATGCATATGGGTGGATTGAATAGAGAGATTCAGACTATTTTGGAGTATAAGGAGTATAACACTATCACTCGTTTATTTCATCTTGCTTGCAAAGCTGAACGAGAAGTGCAGGATCGACAGGCAATGGCGAGAACTACTTTTTCTGCAGGTCGCACTTCATCATGGACGCCACGTACCTCCTCTACTTCCACACGTCCTGCTGCAACACCACCTACTTCAACCTCCAACTCCAACCGCGATACCAGGAAACAGGCTCCTCCTCCACCCTCTACCAAGAGCACACCTTCTGGGCCTGCACCGAGCTCTTCTTCATCTATTGCATCCACAGGGCAAACACATGAGGTTATATGCCGTCGTTGCAAGGGTGGAGGTCACTTTGCGAGAGAATGCCCTTCCAAGCGTGTCATGATTGTTACTGAGGATGGTGGATATGCGTCTGCTAGTGATTATGATGAGGAGACTTTGGCTCTCATTGCAAGTGAAGAACACAATGGCGACGATGCAGAACCAGAAACACACTACATGGCTGCTGATTACGCTGACAGGTATGAAAGTTTAGTTGCTCAACGTGTTCTCAGTGTGCAGGTTACACAGGCTGAGCAAAATCAGAGGCACAACTTGTTCCACACAAAGGGAGTTGTGAAGGAGCGTTCTATTCGCATCATCATCGATGGAGGGAGTTGCAATAACTTGGCTAGCATGGAGATGGTGGAGAAGCTGTCTCTAACCACCAGACCACATCCTCATCCTTATTACATCCAATGGTTCAACAATAGTGGCAAGGTTAAGGTAACATGTACTGTTCGTGTGCATTTTAGCATTGCTACATATTCTGATTATGTGGATTGTGATGTGGTACCCATGCAAGCATGTTCTGTTTTACTTGGTAGACCATGGCAGTTTGATAAAAATTCTGTACACCATGGTAGGACAAATCAGTATACTCTTGTTCATAAGGATCATAATATCACGTTGCTTCCTATGTCTCCCGAACATATTATGAAAGATGACATTGCTAGAGCTAGTAAAGCAAAACAGGAGAAAAATAAGAGTGAAAATCAGATTGTAGCACAGGAATTTGAGCAACACCATAAGCATAATAAACCATCATCTACTGTTGCATCCGAAATAAAATTGCAGAGTGGATGTTTACTTGCTACTAAATCTGATATTAATGATTTGGATGTTGCTACATCTGTTTGCTATGCTTTTGTATGCAAAGAGGTATTATTTTCATTCGAGGACATGCCTCCCTGTTTGCCTCCTGCTGTCATTAACATTTTGCAGGAGTTCGCTGACGTCTTTCCACAAGACGTGCCACCGGGATTACCGCCTATTCATGGGATTGAGCATCAGATTGACTTAATTCCCGGTGCATCCTTACCCAACCGTGCGCCCTACCGTACCAATCCAGAGGAGACAAAGGAGATTATGCGTCAAGTACAAGAGCTGCTTGACAAAGGTTATATACGTGAATCCCTTAGTCCTTGTGCTGTTCCTATTATTCTAGTGCCTAAAAAGGATGGTACATCGCGCATGTGTGTGGATTGTAGAGGCATTAATAATATTACTATTCGTTATCGTCATCCTATTCCTAGACTAGATGATATGCTTGATGAATTAAGTGGCTCTACCATTTTCTCCAAAGTTGATTTGCGTAGTGGATACCATCAAATTCGTATGAAATTGGGAGATGAATGGAAAACAGCATTTAAAACTAAGTTTGGATTATATGAGTGGCTAGTCATGCCTTTTGGGTTAACTAATGCACCTAGCACTTTCATGAGATTAATGAACGAGGTTTTACGTGCTTTCATTGGACGATTTGTGGTAGTCTATTTTGATGATATATTGATTTTTAGTAGATCTTTGGAGGAACATTTGGAACATTTACGTGCTGTTTTTACTGCGCTACGTGATGCACGTTTGTTTGGTAACCTTGGGAAGTGCACCTTTTGCACCGACCGAGTATCTTTTCTTGGCTATGTTGTTACTCCACAGGGAATTGAAGTTGATAAAGCCAATATTGCAGCTATTGAGAGTTGGCCGCAGCCCAAAACGGTCACACAAGTAAGGAGTTTTCTTGGCCTCGCTGGTTTCTATAGGCGTTTTGTCAGAGATTTCAGCACCATTGCTGCGCCTCTCAATGAGCTTACAAAGAAGGACGTGCCTTTTTCTTGGGGTACCGCACAGGAAGAAGCCTTCACGGTCTTGAAAGATAAGTTAACACATGCTCCTTTACTCCAACTTCCTGATTTTAATAAGACTTTCGAGCTTGAATGTGATGCTAGTGGTATTGGGTTAGGAGGTGTGTTATTACAAGATGGTAAACCTGTTGCGTACTTTTCTGAAAAATTAAGTGGGCCTAGTCTGAATTATTCTACTTATGATAAGGAATTATATGCTCTTGTTCGGACTTTGGAAACATGGCAACATTATTTATGGCCCAAAGAATTTGTTATACATTCTGATCATGAATCTTTGAAACATATTAAAAGTCAAGCAAAACTGAACCGTAGACATGCTAAATGGGTTGAATTCATTGAGACTTTCCCTTATGTCATTAAACACAAGAAGGGTAAAGACAATGTTATTGCTGATGCTTTGTCTCGTCGTTATACTATGCTTTCACAACTTGACTTTAAAATATTTGGTTTGGAGACCATCAAAGATCAATATGTGCATGATGCTGAATTTAGAGACGTGTTGCAGAATTGTAAAGAAGGGAGAACATGGATTGAGTCGTGACTTAGCTTTTTGACATGTAGTGCAGCGAGCAACAAAACGCTCAACATCCCGTCTCATCTTTGGCCAAAAGAAATGTGTAGAAAAGTGATGAGGACAAGACTACCTTCGATACGACCAAAAATGTTGCATACATGCATATTTGTGAGGTAATTTCTTATAAGAATCATGCAATAATTTATTTATGTTATCCGAAACAAAAAATACTTCACCTATTTTTAGTTTATGCCTAAATGCAGAATGGTCGAACACTTGTATGAACCACATGTGATGACAAAGGAAGAAGAAATGGTTGGGTGCTATTCAAGAGGTCCTCTAATGTCAAAGGAAACAATTAGGTGTTGTTCAAAAAGTTCTCTCATGTCACTTTCAGCCCAAGAGAAGATAGAGGTCAAGTCTCTCATGTTCTGGACTCAGATTCGGACTGCACAGACACACCTGTCTCAAAACGCCAACAACGTTTTCATACGGACTCGTAATTGGGTGATTCTTTATTTAAAAGAAATTAGATTTCATATGGGTTCCAGCCCAGTTGGAATCGCCTTAAAATTCGTCTGGATCGCAGAGATATCAACGAAACAATCTGACATTGCAACAGAATCCGAGTCAAACTACAAGTCCAAAGGTGTTGCATCACCTCCACTTGGGCCCATGGGCCTTGTACGACCTAGGGTTGATTTTAGGGTGTCTTGGGACGTCCTTCCGACCTCCTTGGCCGCCACCCCTTGTTCATATATAAGAAGATCAGTCTTGTAGCTTTTCTTTTAGGTTTTGTTTAGTTAATAGTTAGCCATTGCAACTTCGTATAGTTCGTTTGTGTCCAACAACCGGACCAAGACCGCTTTTGGAACCCCACCATTACCAATACTTCATCTATATTCGCAATATTCAGATTGCATTATCATATTCTTGCTTGTTCTTCGATTGTTTGCAGGAATAGACCTTCGTGGTCAGGTTGATCGTGCTCCGGCATGGTCAATAACCTCTTGGAGATTGGTTTAGCAATTGCTAAGGAGCAACGTTGTGCATGTTTGTAGTTGGATCGTCAAAGTCGTCCCCACAAAAATCAATAGTTATCATCTATTCAAAAGATCGGGACCCTCGCCTCTATCTAGTGGTATCAGTTTTCAGGTTGCTCGATGAGAATTTTGAGTTTTTCGTAGATTAGATTTATTTTCCTTACCTATTGCCCAAGGAAAAGCCAGAAAAAAAGTTAGATCTATTCATCTTTACTCCAAGCCAGTCTGAGCCTTTGCAATTTTCTTTTTAGTGTTTGCATAGTTGAATTATCGGTTACATCGTCGTGTCGAGTTGCTGGTCTTAGCGTCTAGTCTTTTAGAGTTTCGAGTTCTATTCACAACTTGTCACGCCGGCGTCACACCATCTTCATCTCTGCTGCCATATACCACCACCACGCCACTGTCATCCCTTTCGTTGTCACCCACTACCATCTATCAATTTTCACCACATGCTACCATTGTTCATTGTCATTATCATACTTGAGGTCGTTCACATCTATGCTTGATCCAATCTGCTTCTTATTTGGTTGAGAGAAAAAAGTGAGAGAAAAAAAGAAAGAAAGAAAAAAAAGTGAGAGAAAAAAAGAGAAGAAAAAAATAGAGAAAAGAGAAAAAACAAATTTCGGATCTACCTAGACTCAATCTCGTATGTGAATTCGGATTGAAATCGGTTTTGCGCAGTGTTCAGTAAAACAAGCGTATCTTCCTCATATGAACTCGGAATTGAGTGATTCTTTTTGCATATGAAAGCTTGAGTCAGTAGCATTCTTGAGAAAAAATATCAGAAATTTCACATAATATTTTCTAGAGGAATGTTGAAGAGAGAGTTTTGTATATCTTGCTTGTCGGTCATTTATCATCATTGTCTTTACTGCCATTGTGATCTTCACTTATATTTTGCTGTCGAGAGCTAATTCATATCATCCCTTGCTGCTATTTGTCCTACGTCATGACTCCATTAGTGTTCTAGGCTCGCGTCTCTAGTACGGTCTAGCCTAGGACCAACACAGTACCGTCGTTGAGCGTTTATTCAACATTGCATCTCTGAATTGATTATTGCTAATCTTTTGCTACCATATATTAAGCCTTCCAAGCTCCACATATTTTTACATCGTGTATACATACGTTCACCTGGTAATCGCTTTAGCCAATCTTCAGAGATATTGACACCGTCGGTTGCCAGTCGCCATCTGCTGCATGGTAAGAATTTGTAAGATATTGATATTTGCTTTATTGTGAGTGTTTTACCACCACATCCCAGTAGTTCATAGGAACAATATACTTGGATCTTTGTTTCTTGTTTCTACTAGTCATGACAGGATCCAGAGTTGTCAGTTCATGGGCTTCTTTGATCGTGGGAGACGTGCCACCACAAAAACCGATAGGAGAGATGCAAAGAGATCCAAATGCACATGATCAGGTTAATGTTTCTATACCTCCATTTAATGGCCGATTTAGACCTGCTGTATATATTGAGTGGGAGTTTCAAATAAATGAAATATTTGCTTCCCATAATTTTGCTGCACATAAGAAAGTTAAGGTCGCAGTTGGTTCTTTCACTGGTTATGCTTTAGTTTGGTGGAGCGAATATTGTCGGTTACACAAAGATATTATACCTACTAATTGGGATGATTTGAAACTTGCCATGAGACACACAATCGTTCCTGCTTATTATAATTGTGACAAGCTTAAAAAGTTACAATATTTAAAACAAGGTAGTGACACCGAAATGAAATATTATGATGATTTTCAAATGACCTTGTTGCATTCCTCATTAGAAGAAAGTGAAGAAGATTTTATGGATAGATTTTGGGGAGGATTAAACCGTGATATTCAGGAGATACTAATTCATGAAAAGTGTTATTCTATGGACCGTTTGTTTCGTCTTGCTTGCAAAGCTGAACAGGAAATAAATCAACGTGTTGCCCAAAAGGAAATAGAGCGCAAGGTGCACATTCCAAGACTGGATACAGTTATTCCTTCAACTACTAGGCGTACTGTGACAACCACATCAATTCTTGTGAGGGCTACATCACCTTCACCATGTAACACGTCACCACCGAGAGTGCCTACATCATCTGAGTTGATCATAAGAGGTAATGGCAAAGGTATTGATCTTCCACCTCCACATGAGTATGTTGAATGCCTTGTCAATTCCAATGTACCTTGTCATGAGCTACACATTACTTTGATCACACCACCTATTTTAGAGGACTATGTTCATGATTTTACTTCGTCATGTGATCAAATAACTACAATATCGGCAATTGTGAGTGCACCCATTGAATTAACTATTGATGAGCAAGAACTGTGTGAATCAGAAAATCAATTAAATTTGGGTCAAGTATGTTTGAAAATAATTCTGTCGGTGTTTAATCATTTTGATATGACCTCCAATCTTGGTGATAATTCTGTGTCAAATGACATGTTGCATGTTTGTTTATTTAAGCATGTTGTAGCATCTAAATTTGAAACAATTCATGTTTATCTACCAATATTGGGATGGTTTAATGCTGAACATTATGAATCTTTTGATATGAATAAGGACTTCACTTATATGTGCAAACTGAGTTGTAATATTGTCATGCTTTCTACTTCTTGTGATGATTTTTTGGCTTCATATTTCATGACATGTGATGAGTGCCCTTGCATACATGTGTCACATGTGTCACAACTGAGAACAATAAAAATGGATGACAAATACATATACAATGTGTACGACTTTTCTCTTTTGGTAGCCATATTTCAGATTAAGCAACGCTGAGGACGGCTTTATTTTCAAAAAGGGGAGGATGATGAGGACATGACTACCTTCGATATGACCAAAAATGTTTCATACATACATATTTGTGAGGTGATTTCTTATAAGAATTATGCAATAATTTATTTATGTTATCCGGATCAAAAATACTTTACCTATTTTTATTTTATGCCTAAATGCAAAATGGTCGAACACTTGTATGAACTACGTGTGATGACAAAGGAAGAAGAAATGATTGGGTGGTATTCAAAAGGTCCTTTAATGTCAAAGGAAACAATTAGGTGTTGTTCAAAAAATTCTCTCACGTCACTTTTAGCCCAACAGAAGATGAGGCCAAGTCTCTAACATTCTGGACTCAGATTCGGACTGCACAGACACGCCTGTGTCAAAACGCCAACAACTTTTTCAAACGGACTCGGAATTGGGTGGTTCTTTTTTTGCTAGAAACTAGATTATATATGCGTTCCAGCCCAGTTGGAATTACCTTAAAATTCGTCCATATCACGAACATATCGACGAAATAATCTGACGTTGCATCAGAATCCGAGTCAAACTACAAGTCCTAAGGTGTTGCATGACCTCCACTTGGGCCCATGGGCCTTGTACGACCTAGGGTTGGTTTTAGGGTGTCTTGGGACGTCCTCCCACCTCCTTGGCCGCCACCTCTTGCTCCTATATAAGCAGGTCAATCTAGTAGCTTTTCCTTTGGGTTTTGTTTAGCTAAAAGTTAGCCATTGCAACTTCGTGTACTTCGTTTGTGTCTAACGAACGACCGGACCAAGACTGCTTTTGGAACCCCACCATTACCAATACTTCATCTATATTCGCAATATTCAGATTGCATTATCATATTCTTGCTTGTTCTTCGATTGTTTGCAGGAATAGACCTTCGTGGTCAGGTTGATCATGCTCCGGCATGGTCAATAACCTCTTCGAGATTGGTTTAGCGATTGCTAAGGCGCAACGTCGTGCATGTTTGTAGTCGGATCGTCAAAGTCGTCCCCACAAAAATCAATAGTTATCATCTCATCGAAAGATCAGGACCCTCGCCTCTATCAGAAAGTACGTCCTCCGTCTTCTTCACGCCAAAGTGTCCCATTAATCCTCCTCTGTGTGCCTTCTGTAACAACAAAAGACGAACGGAGCTAGCTGGAATGCATAGCTTGTTAGCATGGAACACAAATGCATCATTAATAACGAACTTGTTCCATGTTCTGCCTTCTTTACAATGTTGCAACACATCTCTAAATTCAGCATCATGCACATATTGATCTTTGATGGTCTCCAAACCAAATATTTTAAAGTCAAGTTGTGAAAGCATAGTATAACGACGAGACAAAGCTTCAGCAATAACATTTTCTTTACCCTTTTTGTGTTTAATGACATAAGGGAAAGTCTCAATGAATTCAACGCATTTAGCATGTCTATGGTTCAGTTTTGCTTGACTTTTAATATGTTTCAAAGATTCATGATCAGAATGTATAACAAATTCTTTGGGCCATAAATAATGTTGCCATGTTTCCAAAGTCCGAACAAGAGCATATAATTCCTTATCATAAGTAGAATAATTCGGACTAGGCCCGCTCAGTTTTTCACAAAAGTAAGCAACAGGTTTACCATCTCGTAACAACACACCTCCTAAACCAATTCCACTAGCATCATATTCAAGCTCCAAAGTCTTATTAAAATCAGGAAGTTGGAGTAAAGGAGCATGTGTTAACTTATCTTTCAAGACCGTGAAGGTTTCTTCCTGTGCGGTTCCCCAAGAAAAAGGCACGTGGTTCATTGTAAGCTCATTGAGAGGCGCAACAATGGTGCTGAAACTCTCACAAAACGCCTATAGAAACCAGTGAGGCCAAGAAAACTCCTCACTTGTGTGACCGTTTTAGGCAGCGGCCAACTCTCAATAGCTTCAATCTTGGCTTTACCAACTTCAATTCCCTATGGAGTAACAACATAGCCAAGAAAAGATACTCGGTCGGTGCAAAAGGTGCACTTCCCAAGGTTAGCAAACAAACGTGCATCACGTAGAGCAATAAAAACAGCACGTAGATGTTCCAAATGCTCCTCAAAAGATCTACTAAAAATCAATATATCAGCAAAATAGACTACCACAAATCGTCCAATGAAAGCACGCGAAACCTCGTTCATTAATCTCATGAAAGTGCTAGGTGCATTAGTTAACCCAAAAGGCATGACTAACCACTCATATAATCCAAACTTAATTTTAAATGCCGTTTTCAATTCATCTCCCAATTTCATACGAATTTGATGGTATCCACTACGCAAATCAACTTTGGAGAAAATTGTAGAACCACTTAATTCATCAAGCATATCATCTAGTCTAGGAATAGGATGATGATAATGAATAGTAATATTATTAATGCCTCTACAATCCACACACATGCGTGATGTACCATCCTTTTTAGGCACTAGAATAATAGGAATAGCACAAGCACTAAGGGATTCACGTATATAACCATTGTCAAGCAGCTCCTATACTTGACGCATAATCTCCTTTGTCTCCACTGGATTGGTACGGTATGGCGCACGGTTGGGTAGGGATGCACCGGGAATTAAGTCAATCTGATGCTCAATCCCGCGAATAGGTGGTAATCCTGGTGGCACGTCTGGTCGGAAGACGTCAGCGAACTCCTGCAAAATGTTAATGACAGCAGGAGGCAAAGAGGGAGGCATGTCCTCGAATGAAAATAATACCTCTTTGCATACAAAAGCATAGCAAACAGATGTAGCAACATCCAAATCATTAATATCAGATTTAGTAGCAAGTAAACATCCACTCTTCAATTTTATTTCAGATGCAACATTAGATGATGGTTTATTATGGTTATGGTGTTGCTCAAATTCCTGTGCTACAATCTCATTTTCACTCTTATTTTTCTCCTGTTTTGCTTTACTAGCTCTAGCAATGTCATCTTTCATAATATGTTCTGGACACATAGGAAGCAAAGTGATATTTTGATCCTTATGAACAAGAGTATACTGATTGTCCTACCATGGTGTACAGAATTTTTATCAAACTGCCATGGCCTACCAAGTAGAACAGAACATGCTTGCATGGGGACCACATCACAATCCACATAATCAGAATATGTAGCAATGCTAAAATGCACACGAACAGTACGTGTTACCTTAACCTTGCCACTATTGTCGAACCATTGGATGTAATAAGGATGAGGATGTGGTCTGGTGGTTAGAGACAGCTTCTCCAATAGCTCCGTGCTAGCCAAGTTATTGCAACTCCCTCCATCGATGATGACGCAAACAGAACGCTCCTTCACAACTCCCTTTGTGTGGAACAAGTTGTGCCTCTGATTTTTCTCAGCCTATGTAACGTGCACAATGAGAACACGTTGAGCAACTAAACTTTCATACCTGTCAGCGTAATCAGCAGCCATGTAGTGTGTCTCTAGTTCTGCATCCTCGCCACCCTGTTCTTCACTTGCAATGACAGCCAAAGTCTCCTCATCATAATCACTAGCGGACGCATATCCACCATCCTCAGTAACAATCATTACAAGCTTGGAAGGGCATTCTCTCGCAAAGTGACCTTCACCCTTGCAATGACGGCATATAACCTCATGTGTCTGCCCTGTGGATGCAATAGATGAAGAAGAGCCCTGTGCAGGCCGAGAAGGTGTGCGCTTCGCTGAG
This sequence comes from Hordeum marinum, assembly GCA_022496015.1. Lineage (NCBI taxonomy): Eukaryota > Viridiplantae > Streptophyta > Magnoliopsida > Poales > Poaceae > Hordeum > Hordeum marinum. The sequence continues at coordinate 148,830,288 of CM039676.1, forward strand.
GGTGGAGTAGGAGCCTGTTTCCTCGTATCGCGGTTGGAGTTGGAGGTGGAAGTATGTGGTGTTGCAGTAGGACATCCAAAAGTAGAGGAGGTATGTGGCATCCATGATGAAGTGCGACCTACAGAAAAAGTAGTTCTCGCCATTGCCTGTCGATCCTGCACTTCACGTTCAGCTTTGCAAGCAAGATGAAATAAACGAGTGATAGTGTTATACTCCTTATACTCTGGAATAGTCTGAATCTCTCTATTTAATCCACCCATAAAACGTGCAAGCATAGCTTCATTCTCCTCAACAATACCCCATCTAGTCATGCCGGTTTGTAATTCCTGAGAATATTCTTCTATAGACTTTTTTTCCTTGTCTTAAACGCTGGAAATTGTGAAGCAATTCACATTGATAATAAGGTGGCACCCAACGATTACGCATAGCAGTTTTCAAAGCAGCCCAAGTAGTTGGAATATTAGCATGGTGTATTCTACAATGTTCTGACCACCAAACACAAGCAAAACTAGTGAAAGAACAAACAACAGCAGCAACACGTCTATCCTCAGGAAATTGTAAGCATGTAAAACGTTGTTCTGTTTCTAACTCCCATGTAAGATATATATCAGGAACATATCTACCCTCAAACGTCGGAATATTCAATTTAAGTTTAGGGAGATGGTCAAGATCCCGTACCTGTTGGAAATATGCCCTAGAGGCAATAATAAATTAGTTATTATCATATTTCCTTGTTCATGATAATCGTTTATTATCCATGCTATAATTGTATTGATCGGAGACTTAAATGCATGTGTGGATACATAGACAAAACCATGTCCCTAGTATGCCTCTAATGGACTAGCTCGTTGATCAAAGGATGGTTAAGGTTTCCTAGCCATGGACATGAGATGTCATTTCATAACGGGATCACATCATTGGGAGAATGATGTGATGGATAAGACCCAAACTACAAACATAGCATATGATCGTGTCAGTTTATTGCTACTGTTTTCTGCATGTCAAGTATATGTTCCTATGACCATGAGATCATGCAACTCACGGATATCGGAGGAGTGCCTTATGTGTATCAAACGTCGCAACGTAACTGGGTGACTATAAAGGTGCTCTACAGGTATCTCCGATGGTGTCTGTTGAGTTGGTATGGATCGAGACTGGGATTTGTTACTCCGTGTAACGGAGATGTATCTCGGGGCCCACTCGGTAATGCAACATCACAACAAGCCTTGCAAGCAATGTGGCTAAGTGTTAGTCACGGGATCTTGTATTACAGAACGAGTAAAGAGACTTGCTAGTAACGAGGTTGAACTAGGTATGGAGATACCGACGATCGAATCTCGGGCAAGTAACATACCGAAGAACAAAGGGAACGTTATACGGGATTAACTGAATCCTTGACATAGAGGTTCGACCGATAAAGATCTTCGTAGAATATGTAGGAACCGATGTGGACGTCCAGGTGCCGCCATTGGTTATTGACCATAGAGGTGTCTCGGTCATGTCTACATAGTTCTCGAACCCGCAGGGTCTGCACACTTAAGGTTTGGTGACGTTTCGGTAGTGTAGAGTTATGTATGGTGGTGACCGAAGGTTGTTCGGAGTCCCGGATGAGATCCCGGACGTCATGAGGAGCTCCGGAATGGTCCGGAGGTAAAGATTCATATATAGGAAGTCCCAGTTTGGTCGCCGGAAAAGTTTCGAGCTCATCGGTAGTGTACCGGGAGTGCCAGTAGTGTACCGGGGGAACTCCGGGAGGGGTATTTCGACCCCAAGAGGTCCATGGGCTGTGGGAGAATAATAACCAGCCCTTAGTGGGATGGAAAAACAGCCACACCAAGGCCCATGGCGCAGGAGGCAAAAGTCATAAAGGAAAAGGTGGAAAAAAGGCTAAAAAGGAAGAGTCCTACTCCTACTAGGAGTGGAGGAGGAGTAGGACTCCTCCCCCTCTAGTTTGGCCGACTCCTATTGGAGTTTTTCCTTGCGCCAGCCCTCCTCTCTCTCCCTCCTTTATATACTGGTGGATTGGGTGCTGTTTGGACACAGTTTACAGCCACATGCTACCCGTTTCACCGGTGCTCCTCTAGATCGGTTTTCTACAGCGCTTAGGCGAAGCCCTGCAGGAATTGCTCCACCACCATCACCGGAGCGCCATCACGCTGTCGGTGAACTCTCTCTCCTCTCCACCTCCTCTTGCTGGATCAAGATGGTGGAGATCGTCATCAAGCTGCACGTGTGCTGAACGCGGAGGTGCCGTCCGTTCGGCGCTAGATCGGAAGGACCGTGATCGAGATCGCGAGACGGTTCGTGATGTGATCACGGAACGGGTCGTGATTAGTTCGCGGGACAGATCGTGATCAAGATCGTGAGACGGATCATGATGAGTTCGCGGGACGGATCATGATGTGTTTGCGGGACGGATCGTGATTGGATCACGAGACGGATCGTGATGGGATCGCGGGACGCTCGGCGATTTGGATCGCGAAGATGTTGGACTACACCAACCGCATTTATCTACAAGGGTACGTAGATCCACTCTCCCTCTCGTAGATGCTCATCACCATGGATAGGTTTGCGTGTGCGTAGGAAATTTTTTGTTTGCCATGCGACGTTCCCCAACAGTGGCATCATGAGCTAGGTTGATGGTTCGATGAGATCTCCAGTAGAACACAAAAGGTTTGTGGGTGTTGATGCTTAGATTTCTTCCTCCCTTGGTCGTATTTTGGTTCAGCGGGATTGTGAGATGAAGTGGCCCTGACCAACATTACTCGTACGCTTACGAGAGACTGGTTCCCTCGACGCAACTTGTTGCCTAGATGGCTTGCGGGTGACAGTTTCTCTCACTTTAGTTGGATCGGATTCGACAAAGGCGGTCCTTGAGAAGGTTGAAAAGCAAACTAGTGTATCACCGTTGTGGTTTATGCGTAGGTGAGAATTGTTCTTGCTAGATACCCGTAGCAGCCACGTAAAACATGCAACAACAATTAGAGGACGTCTAACTTGTTTTTGCAGGGTATGTTGTGATATGATATGGCCAATTACATGATGTGATGTATGTGATATATGAGATGATCATGTGATGTATAGATTATCACGACTTGCATGTCGATGAATACGGCAACCGGCAGGAGCCATAGGGTTGTCTTTAATTATTGTATGACCTGCGTGTCAATCATTAAGCGCTATGCAATGCTTTACTTTATTGCTAAACGGTAGCAATAGTAGTAGTAGCATGCAGGGCGTGACAACCCCGATGGCGACACGTTGATGGAGATCAAGATGATGGAGATCATGGTGTCATGCCGATGACGATGGAGATCATGCCGGTGCTTTCTAGATGGAGATCAAAAGCACAAGTTCATGGCCATATCATGTCACTTATGATTTGCATGTGATGTTAATCCTTTTTATGCACCTTGTTTTGCTTAGGACGACGGTAGCATTATAAGGTGATCCCTCACTTAATTTCAAGATAAATTGTGTTCTCCCCGAGTGTGCACCGTTGCGAAAGTTCATCGTGTTGAGACACCACGTGATGATCGGGTGTGATAGACTCTACGTTAACATACAACGGGTGCAAGCCAGTGTTGCACATGCAGAACACTCGGGTTAAACTTGACGAGCCTAGCATGTACAGACATGGCCTCGGAACACAAGAGACCGAAAGGTCGAACATGAGTCATATAGTAGATATGATCAACATGATGATGTTCACCATTGCAGCCACCTCAACTCACGTGATGATCGGACTTGAGTTGGTGAATTTGGATCATGTATCACTCGAATGATCGGAGGGATGTCAATTTGAGTGGGAGTTCTTAAGTAATATGATTAATTGAACTCATTATCATGAACATAGTCAAAGTGTCTTTGCAAATTATGTTGTAGATTACTAGCTCGCGCTGTAGCTCCCTTGTATTTTTATATGTTCCTAGAGAAATAGAATTGAAAGATGTTGGTAGCAAAATTGCGGACTGGGTCCGTGATCTAAGGATTGTCCTCATTGCTGCACAGAAGGCTTATGTCCTTAATGCACCGCTCGGTGCGCCACCCCATCTAGCATCGTCTGTAGATGTTGTGAACATCTGACAGGCACGCTTCGATGACTACTTGATAGTTTAGTGCGTCATGCATTACGGCTTAGAATTGAGGCTCCGAAACGTTTTGAACGTCACAGAACATATGAGATGTTCTAAGAGCTGAGATTGTGATCTCAGGCTCGTGCCCGAGTTGCGAGATATAGGATCTCCAACGAGATTCTTTGCCTGCAAGACGAAAGAGAATAGCTCGATCATTGAGCATGTGCTCAGACTGTCTGGGTACTACAATCGCTTGAATCAAGCGGGAGTTGATCTTCCAGATAAGATAGTGATTGATGTAGTTCTCCAAGTCACTGTCACTGAGCTACTAGAACTTGGTGATGAACTATAAAATGCCAGGGAAAGAATTGTTGATCCCTGAGCTGTTCGCGATGTTTGACACCGCGAAGGTAGAAATCAAGAAGGAGCGTCAAGTGTTGATGGTTAATCAAACCACTAGTTTCGAGAAGGGCAAGAGCAAGGAGAGAAACTTCATGGATAGCAAGTCAGTTGCTGCTCCAGTGAAGCAACCCAAAGTTGAACTCAAACCCGAGACTAAGTGCTTCTATTATGAGGTGAGCGGTCGCAGAAGTGGAACAACCCTAGATACTTGGTAGATAAGAAGGCTGGCAACATTGATAGAAGTATATTTGATATACGAGTTATTAATGTGTACCTTGCTAGTACTCTTAGTAGCACCTGGGTATTCGATACCGGTTCGGTTGCTAAATGTTAGTAACTCGAAATAAAAGCTACGGAATAAACGGAGAACTAGCTAAGGGTGAGGTGACGATATGTGTTGGAAGTTTTTCCAAGGTTGATGTGATCAACATCGCACGCTCTCTCTACCTTCAGGATTAGTGACGAACCTAAATAAATGTTATTTGGTGTTTTGTGTTGAGCATGAACATGATTAGATCATGTTTATTGCAATACGGTTATTCATTTAAGTTAGAGAATAATGGTTATTCTGTTTACATGAATAACACCTTCAATGGTCATGCACCCAGTGAGAATGGTTTGTTGAAATCTTGATCGTAGTAGTACACATGTTCATAACATTGATGTCAAAAGATAAAAAGTTAATAATGATAGTACCACATACTTGTGGCACTGCCGCTAAATGTCATATTGGTATAAAGCGCATGTAGAAACTCCATGCTGATGGATATTTGGACTCGTTCGATTTCGAATCGGTTGAGACATGCGAACCATGCCTCTTGGGCAAGATGACTAAAGGACCCCGTTGGATGGAGCGGGCAAGTGATTCATTGGAAATGATACATGTTGATGTATGCAATCTAGTGAGTCTTGTAGCATGCAGTGGATATCGTTATTTTCTTACCTTCACTGATGATTTGAGTAGATATAGTGTATATTTACTTAATGAAACACAAGTCTGAATCGTTTGAAAGGTTCAAGCAAATTCAGAGTGAAGTTTAAAGATCATCATGACAAGAAGATAAAAATGACCGCGATATGATCGTGGAGGTGAATATCTGAGTTACGAGTTTGGCATACAACTTAAGACAACGTGAAATTTGTTTCACAACTAACGCCACCTGGAACACCATGGTGTGATGGTGTGTCCGAACATCATAGTCATGCTCTATTGATATAGTGCATACTGTGATGTCTCTTATCGTTTTACTACTATAATTTTTGGGGTTATGCGTTAGAGACAACTACATTCACTTTAAATAGGGCATCATCTAAATCCGTTGAGATGACACCGTGTGAATTATGGTTTGATAGAAACCTAAGCTATCATTTCTTAATATTTGGGACTGTGACACTTGTGTGGAAAATGTTTTCACCTAATGAGGTCGAACCCAAGGCGGACAAATGCATCTTCATAGAATACCCTAAGATCAGTTGGGTGAACCTTCAATCTCAGATCCTAGTGCAAAGTGTTTGTTGCTTAAACGGATCCTTTCTCGAGGAAATGTTTCTCTCAAAAGAATTGAGTGGGAGGAAGATAGAACTTGATGACGTTGTTAAACCTTTGTTCAACCAGAGAGTAGCGCAGCGCAGAAAGATGTTTCTGCGAAGCCTACGTTAGTTGAAGAGGAAGTTAATGATGATGATCATGAAGCTTTAGGATCAAGGATCAAGTTACTATCGAACTTCGTAGGTCGACAAGGATGTGTACTGCTCCTAAGTGGTACGACAACTCTGTCTTGGAGATCATGTTGTTGGACAACGATGAACCTACGAGCTATGGAGAAGCGATGATGGGCCCGGATTCCGACAAATGGTTAGAGGCCATGAAATCCGAGATAGGATCCATGTATGAAAACCAAGTATAGACTTTGGTAGACTTGCTCGTTAGACGGTAGGTCGTTGAGTACAAATGGACCTTTAGAATGAAGACAGACACTGATGGTGAATGTCACCATTTGTAAAGCTCGACTTGTTGCAAAGTTATTTGTGACAAGTTCAAGGAGTTGACTGCGATGAGGCTTTCTCACTCATAGCGATGCTAAAAGTCTGTTGGAATTATGTTAGCAGTTGCTGCATTTTCAATTATGAAATCTGGCAGATGGATGTCAAAACATCATTTCCTTAACGGTTTACTTAAGGAAAGGTTGTATGTGATACAACCAGAAGGTTTTGTCAGTCCTAAGGATGCTAAAAGATGAGCAAGCTTCGGTGATCCTTCTATGGACTGAAGCAAGCATCTCGGAGTTGGAATATACACTTTGATGAGGTGATCAAAGTTTTTGTAGTTTATACAAAGTTTACGAGAAACTTGTATTTGCAATAAAGTGAGTGGGAGCACTATAGAGTTTCTGATAAGTATATGTGGTTGACATATTGTTGATCGGAAATAATGTAGAATTTCTGGAAGGCATAAAAGGTTGTTTGAAAAGTGTTTTTCAAAGGAAGACCTGGATAAAGCTACCTAATTGTTGAGCATCAAAATCTATAGAGATAGATCAAGATTCTTGATGAGACTTTCAATGAGTGCATACCTTGACAAGATTTTGAAAGGGTTCAAAATGGATCAGCCAGAGAAATAGTTCTCGTCTGATTTGTAAGGTGTGAAGTTGAGTGAGACTCAAAGCTCGACAATGGCAGAAGAAAGAGAAAGGACAAACGTCATCCCCTATGCCTTAGCCATAGGCTCTATATTATGCCATGCTGTGTACCGCACCTGTGTGTGCCTTGCCATGAGTCTATCAAGGGGTACAAGAGTGGTCCAGGAGTGGATCACTGGACAGCGGTCGGAATTATCCTTAGTAACCAGAGGACTAAGGAAATGTTTCTTGATTATGGAGGTGATAAAGAGTTCGTCGTAAAGAGTTACGTCGATGCAAGCTTTAACACCTATCCGGATGACTAGTAGTAGCAATCTGGATACGTATAGTGGAGCAGCCATTTGGAAATAGTACCAAGTGGAGTGTGGTAGAATTGTTTATGGTTTGACATAGAGATTTGCAAAGTACACACGGATCTGAATATCGCAGACCCGTTGACTATAAGACCTCTCTCACATGCAAAGCATGATCGAGCCCCAGAACTCATTCGGTGTTAGATTCATAACAATGCGAATCACATGGTGATGTGAACTAGATTATTGACTCTAGTGCAAGTGGGAGACTGTTGGAAATATGCCCTAGAGGCAATAATAAATTAGTTATTATCATATTTCCTTGTTCATGATAATCGTTTATTATCCATGCTATAATTGTATTGATCGGAGACTTAAATGCATGTGTGGATACATAGACAAAACCATGTCCCTAGTATGCCTATAATGGACTAGCTCGTTGATCAAATGATGGTTAAGGTTTCCTAGCCATGGACATGAGATGTCATTTGATAACGGGATCACATCATTGGGAGAATGATGTGATGGATAAGACCCAAACTACAAACATAGCATATGATCGTGTCAGTTTATTGCTACTGTTTTCTGCATGTCAAGTATATGTTCCTATGACCATGAGATCATGCAACTCATGGATATCGGAGGAGTGCCTTGTGTGTATCAAACGTCGCAACGTAACTGGGTGACTATAAAGGTGCTCTACAGGTATCTCCGATGGTGTCTGTTGAGTTGGCATGGATCGAGACTGGGATTTGTTACTCCGTGTGACGGAGAGGTATCTCAGGGCCCACTCGGTAATACAACATCACAACAAGCTCGGCAAGCAATGTGGCTAAGTGTTAGTCACGGGATCTTGTATTACGGAACGAGTAAAGAGACTTGCCAGTAACGAGGTTGAACTAGGTATGGAGATACCGACGATCGAATCTCGGGCAAGTAACATACCGAAGAACAAAGGGAACGTTATACGGGATTAACTGAATCCTTGACATAGAGGTTCGACCGATAAAGATCTTTGTAGAATATGTAGGAACCAATGTGGACGTCCAGGTCCCGCCATTGGTTATTGACCGTAGAGGTGTCTCGATCATGTCTACATAGTTCTCGAACCCACAGGGTCTGCACACTTAAGGTTTGGTGACGTTTCGATAGTGTAGAGTTATGTATGGTGGTGACCGAAGGTTGTTCGGAGTCCCGGATGAGATCCCGGACGTCTCGAGGAGCTCCGGAATGGTCCGGAGGTAAAGATTCATATATAGGAAGTCCCAGTTTGGTCACCGAAAAAGTTTCGGGCTCATCGGTAGTGTATCGGGAGTGCCGGAAGTGTACCGGGGGACCTCCGGGAGGGGTATTTCGACCCCAAGAGGTCCATGGGCTGTGGGAGAATAATAACCAGCCCTTAGTGGGCTGGAAAAACAGCCACACCAAGTCCCATGGCGCAGGAGGCAAAAGTCCTAAAGGAAAAGGTGGAAAAAAGGCTAAAAAGGAAGAGTCCTACTCCTACTAGGAGTGGAGGAGGAGTAGGACTCCTCCCCCTCTAGTTTGGCCGACTCCTATTGGAGTTTTTCCTTGCGCCAGCCCTCCTCTCTCTCCCTCCTTTATATACTGGTGGATTGGGTGCTGTTTGGACACAGTTGACGGCCACGTGCTACCCATTTCACCGGTGCTCCTCTAGATCGGTTTTCTGCAGCGCTTAGGCGAAGCCCTGCCGGAATTGCTCCACCACCATCACCGGAGTGCCGTCACGCTGCTGGTGAACTCTCTCTCTCCTCTCCACCTCCTCTTGCTGGATCAAGATGGTGGAGATCGTCATCAAGCTGCACGTGTGCTGAGCGCGGAGGTGCCGTCCGTTCGGCGCTAGATCGGAAGGACCGTGATCGAGATCGCGAGACGGTTTGTGATGTGATCACGGAACGGATCGTGATGAGTTTGCGGTATAGATCGTGATCAAGATCGTGAGACGGATCGTGATGAGTTCGCGAGACGGATCGTGATGAGTTCGCGAGACGGATCATGATGTGTTCACGGGACGGATCGTGATTGGATCACGGGACGGATCGTGATGAGATCGCGGGACGCTCGGCGATTTGGATCGCGAAGATGTTCGACTACACCAACCGCGTTTCTTAACGCTTCCCGCTTAGCGATCTACAAGGGTACGTAGATCCACTCTCCCTCTCGTAGATGCTCATCACCATGGATAGGTTTGCGTGTGCGTAGGAAATTTTTTGTTTCCCATGCGATGTTCCCCAACAGTACCTGAGGTGGTGGTGCAGCCCTACCGTTACGGTTGTAGACATGTGGTTGACCTGGTGCGTATCGTGGTGGTTGCCCCTGAGGCTGATCTGGAGCAACCTCTCCCTCATCATCGTAATCACCATCATAATCTTCAACCTGCTCAACGACAGTAGCAGCAGGAGCCACAGAAGTAGTAGCAGTATCAACAGTACCAGTATGTTGGCCTTGGCTGAGAGGCACACGTCGTGCTCATCATTCGAAAGGGATAAGAGCTGCAGCTGGTGGTGGTAGATGGGCAAGCACCTAATTGAACTTGGCATCCATCTTGGTGTCGAATGTCTTCTCCAAACCATCGAGCTTCTCCATGGCCTCTCCAAAGTTGGTCACGAAGTCTTGTACCTGGTCAGCCATCATTTGCTGAAATTTATCATAGAGCGCTTTGTTGGTCATGCTCTTCCAGTCGCTCCCGTCGTCGTGTGATCCTGACATGGTTAGCAGAAATAGGAAACACACAAGAATATGAAACCTACAGTTTACTGGGACATGGTGGTGGTGGTGGTGATAGAGGCGAGGGTCCCGATCTTTCGATGAGATGATAACTATCGATTTGGTGGAGAAGACTTTGACGATCCGACTACGAACATGCACGACGTTGCGCCTTAGCAATCGCTAAACCAATCTCCAAGAGGTTATTGACCACGCCGGAGCACGATCAACCTGACCACGAAGGTCTATTCCTGCAAACAATCAAAGAACAAGCAAGAATATGATAATGTAATCTGAATATTGCGAATATATATGAAGTATTGATAAGGGTGGGGTTCCGAAAGCGGTCTTGGTCTGGTCGTTGGACACAAACGAAGTACACGAAGTTGCAATGGCTAACTTTTAACTAAACAAAACCCAAAGGAAAAGCTAGTTTCCAGCAAAAAAATCTAGTTTCCAGCAAAAAAAGAATCACCCAATTCCGAGTCCGTATGAAAAAGTTGTTCGCGTTTTGAGACAGGTGTGTCTGTGCAGTCCGAATCTGAGTCCAGAACGTGAGAGACTTGGACTCTATCTTCTCTTGGGCTAAAAGTGACGTGAGAGAACTTCTTGAACAACACCTAATTGTTTCCTTTGACATTAGAGGACCTCTTGAATAGCACCCAACCATTTCCTCTTTCTTTGTCATCACACGTGGTTCATACAAGTGTTCGACCATTCTGCGTTTAGGCATAAAATAAAAATAGGTGAAGTATTTTTGTTCCGGATAACATAAATAAATTATTGCATAATTATTATAAGAAATCACCTCACAAATATGCATGTATGTAACATTTTTGGTCGTATCCAAGGTAGTCATGTCCTCATCAGGTGGTGGTGTGTCACAAATCCTTTAAGCGAATCTCAAATTCTTACCAGTTCTTACCCAGCAGCAGGCGGTGATCGGCAACCGTTGTAGTCAAACTCTCAAAGCTTGGATAGAGCGATTGCCAAGTGGTGTCAAACACACGACATAGATGTTTGTGGAGCTAGGATGGCTTATAATATGGTAGCAAAAAGGGTTAGCAATAATCAATTCAGAGATGCAAGGTTGAATAAACGCTCAACGACGGTACTGTGCTGGTCCTAGGCTAGACCGTACTAGAGATGCGAGCCTAAAACACCAACAAAATCACGACGCTACATGTAATTATGGCAAAAGCACACTCTGATTTTTTTTCGTTTTTTTGCTCCTCGTTTTTTTGCGCTCTTTTGTTTTTTGCTCAAAAAATCACTACAATGGCGAGTGTCTCAAAACTCTTCCCACGTCGTATAAGCAAGATGGGCACTAAATTTGTTGGACTAATTTTTTTTCTGGAGCAATTCGGCGGTTGCGACAACCAAAAATTGTGACAAAAATCACTATGATGGCAAGTGTCTCAAAACGCTCCGAAGAACCTAAAACCAAGATAGGGGGAAAATATTTTCAGCCAAATTTTTTGGGGGCCAAAACATGCTCTGCAAAGCGTGCCAGACTCGTTTTTTATCCGACACCTACGCAGGTAGCAAAACACGAATCCGAAATCAAAAGGATCTCGAAACTAAACCTAAAACTTGCTAGACTCGGAATTGGTGGCGGATTTGTGGTGGTATATATGGACACCAATGGATAGTGATGGTGGGTGGTGATATATGGCAGCGGTGATGATGGTGGTGGTATATGGCAACTATGAAGACGATGCTGTGGCGACGTGACAACCTGTGGATAGAACTCGAAATACTAAAGCACTAGACACTAAGACCAACAACTCGACACGATGATGTAACCGCAAATTCAACAAAGCAAAATACTGAAAAGACTATGCAAAGGCTCAGATTGGTTCGGATATGATGATCTAACCCTAATTTTTTGTGGCTTTTTCGTGGACTAAAGGTATGAAGAACAGATGTGATCTAAACTTCGAAAACTGGTAAAATCTCATCGAGCAACCTTGAAATCTAATACCACTTGATAGAGGCGAAATTGTCCCTGTCTTTCGATGAGATGGTGGCTATCGTTTTTGGTCGAGTAGACTTTGACGATCCGAATACGAACGTGTGATGATGCCGCGCCTTAGCAATCGCTAAACCAACTCCGAGAGGTTATTGACCATGCCGGAGCACGATCAACCTGACCACGAGGGTCTATTTCCTGCACGCAAACGAAGAACAAGCAAAAAACTAAGATTGCAATCTGGATATTGCGAATCTAAGAGGAAAGCTTTATTGATGAAGTGGGGTTCTGTGATGCCTTTGTCTGGTCGTGGAACACAAACGAAGAACGCGAAGTTGCAACTATGGCGAACTTGTAATCTAAACAAAACCCAACCCTAAAACGACGCCCTAAGGGCTGTATATATGGGGCAATAGAGGGAATTTCATGGCCCCTTGGAGGAGGGGTCCGAAACCGACCTTAACTCAGTTTCCCCATACATACGGACTCTAAAAACAGCCTATAATATGGTATTTCGAAATTACATGGGCCTGGCCCAACAATAAGGTGGCGCAGCACCTATATTAGCCTAGGGACGAATTTTATAAAGTAGCATCATGCATATTTCGTCCAAGGCTTCTTGTTCCCATTATGGTGGCTTCAAAGTGTGAAAATCATCACTGGAAACTCCATTGTTCTTTCCCGCGCGCGCACCTTCTTCTCCATGCTTGATCCGTTCCCATGGTCATCCGTCTTGTCCATGCCAGGTCCTTCATTCATAAGTAAAACAAAAGTATCTAATTTAGGCAGCATCATATGTTCATGAACACTAGAAGGATTTGCAAGAAACAAAAGTACCTGGTAATTCAATTGACGTGCGCGAGCTCTAGTAATTGGCCCACCTATCGGGTTTGAACCCAGACGGCACGCGAGCCCCGGCTCGGCCGCAAGCTAGCCCAACTGGGTCTGTTCTGGCCCAGTTGGCTCTGGGCCTCTTTTTCTTTTTCTTTTACTCCAGTTTTCCAAAAATCCCACAGATCTCAATATTTGTCCAATGCCAAATATTTTTCCACCATAAATCCTAGAATATTCCATAAAATTTAATAGTGCCATTTGTGAAAAAGTGGAAAACTTTTTATGCACTGTTTTAATTTAAAACCTATTTTTGGCATCTTATTGCCTCTGTTTAATAATTTTCAAATAAAATTTCCATAGCAAAAACTTAAACAAATATTTTCATTATAATTTTTAGTATTTATCAGAATAGGGTAGAATTTTAATAGTAGCTTCGTGTGCTTTGTTTTTGTGTGATGCTTATTATTATCGTTATTTATCGCGACGATAGATTGCGGTATTGGCGAGGGAGTTGGATCCGAAGACTTCGAAGACCCCGAGGACTTTGTTGAACCAAGCAAGCAGCCCTTTGACCATGATAAGAAACCATTTCTATTGCATGTCATATAGCACTTTACTTTCATTATATTTGATCATGTGTAGTAGTGACCACTTTAGTGGCTTGTTTCCGATACTTTTTGCCGTTGCCACTTGCATCGTGCATGACCCTACCACCTTATGACGGTTATGCAGGTGGGTATAGATAGGATGCTTGTAGATGCTACACAAGAGGGTTGGGATTGTGCATGGTGATGGAAATGAAGATATGATTTCATAGACTTTTCGAAAACCCGTCGTGTGCCACTAATGCCCGAGGGAGATGATGTTGAGTTGGGTGACCACTTGAGAAAGAAGTGGTGTATCGGAGCAAGTGGGTGTGTGTGGTTTTCGAAAAATGGATTGGTGTAAGTTGCGACCGTTACTCCAACCTTACATGCGCAACCACGATACCCCTTATGGGACGGGGCTCTGTTGATTACCTTGGTGGGTACTGTCAAGGGGCCCGCATTACTAGTGGCGGGAGTGGCGTGGTCACTCTTGATACGGGGTCGTCCCGGTATGGAGGATCATGCGCTGTCTTCACAGGCACCGGGCACATCGTTGGTCCCTGCATGGACGCTACGAGTGATGTACGTCATGTGGGCTGGGTACCAATCGAGTGGACTCTTTGTTTAGTATCGCCAGGGGAAAGGCATTGTTCGGGTGCTTACCTCGGGTATGTTATATACCGCGAGTCATGGATGACACGGAAGTTCCCCGAGTCTTTGCGTAAAGTGTGCAACCTCTGCTGAGTATAAAACTATTTGAATAGCCGTGTCCACTGTCAAGGACAGTTGGATGACCGCTCTTGTGCTACGTCCAAATGTTTACTAAACTTGGTGTGTGTGCGGGTGGATGACACAGATATGACACTTGAGACAAGTCAGACGACTTGATGTGATGAATGAACATGAGATGTTCAACCCCTACTTATGATGATATCTATAACTTGTTCATATGGATATCTACAAGCTGTTAATGCATGATTACCTAGCTACTTGATCATGTCATTGCATTCAAAATTTGCTTTCTACAAAATATCTATTAGTGCTACATCATGCATTGTTATGCCTTGTTCCACAACATGGGTTGCTTGCGAGTACATTCAAAGTACTCATTGGATTGCCACTGGTTATTTAATTGGCCAGGCATGGAAGAACAGGATTACGGTGAAGAGTTCATTGGCGATGAACATGCGAACTAGGATGCTTCCCATACAGAATGCCTGTAGGTTTAAGGCAAACGGCAATTGGTTCATGCTTTCGATCAAGATTTTCGTTGCTTGTTAAGTTTAAGTAATTGGCCCTTGCGGCCCTATCTATGTAAGACTAGACCTCCATGGTCTTTATTTGTGTAAGACGCTGAATGTGGATGTAAGACACTTGTTATTCAGCTTCTGTGTGTCCAGTGAGCATTGATCTCTGGGATCACTGTACACATGCATTCGGTGATCACAACTTATGAGTAGGGGTCCCCACAGAGCTGGTATCAGAGCCATTCTTACTGTAGGAAGCCCTTAGTTAGCATGGACGTTACTTCAGGTAAAACCATTTTCAAAACTACACCTAGCACCCATACTTAGGAGTTCTGCAGTATTTACCTCTTTTATTCTTCACACAACACTCTACTGATAGAGGCGAAGTTGTCCCTGTCTTTCGATGAGATGGTGGCTATCGTTTTGGTGGAGTAGACTTTGACGATCCGACTACGAACGTGTGATGATGCCGCGCCTTAGCAATCGCTAAACCAACTCCGAGAGGTTATTGACCACGCCGGAGCACGATCAACCTGACCATGAGGGTCTGTTTCCTGCACGCAAACGAAGAACAAGCAAGAAACTAAGATTGCAATCTGGATATTGCGAATATAAGAGGAAAGCTTTATTGATGAAGTGGGGTTCTGTGACGCCTTTGTCTGGTCGTGGAACACAAACGAAGAACGCGAAGTTGCAGCTATGGCGAACTTATAATCTAAACAAAACCCAAATCTAAAACGACGCCCTAAGGGCTGTATATATGGGGGAATAGAGGGGAATTTCGTGGCCCCTTGGAGGAGGGGTCCGAAACCGACCCTAACTCAGTTTCCCCATACATACGGACTCTAAAAATAGCCTATAATATGGTATTTCGAAATTACATGGGCCTGGCCCAAAAATAAGGTGGCGCAACACCTATATTAGCCTAGGGACGAATTTTATAAAGTGGCATCATGCATATTTCTTCCAAGGCTTCTTGCTCCTATTATGGTGGCTTCAAAGTGCGAAAATCATCACTGGAAGCTCCATTGTTCTTTCCCGCGCGCGCACCTTCTTCTCCATGCTTGATGCCGCTCCAATGGTCATCCTTCTTGTCCATGCCAGGTCCTTCATTCACAAGTAAAACAAAAGTATCTAATTTAGGCAGCATCATATGTTCATGAACATTAGAAGGATTTGCAAGAAACGAAAGTACCTGGTAATTCAATTGCTGTGCGCGAGCTCTAGTAATTGGTCCTGTATGTATAGCAGTCGGAGTTGTGGGTGTAGCATTAGTAGGGATGTCCTCATCATCTGCCGACTCTCCTCCCTTCAAGCCATTGTAGATGGCCGTCGTACCTGAAGCCTTCCTGACATCCGGCTTTCCCTTACTCCTTGGGGATAGCCTGGATAAGGGCCAGTTTTGCCAACCACCCATTTTCCTCTACCACGAGCACTGGGTTGATGTCGTAACGAAGGAGTACCACGTGGATGTGGTCGTGAAGGCAAACGACTCCCCGACTAGTTGGTTCTTTGAAGGACCACAGATGGAGACCATGGCACTCGCAGTCGAGACAGCTGCACGCAAGGCACTTCTACACCTGCGAGACATCATTCCAGAGATGGCTGATGAGCCGGGTACTCGCTACCTTCCTTTCAGGAAGGATGATCTAGGCGAGAGTTGGACGTTGGTTCCGTCCCAAGAGGATGGCAGACCACTTAGGTTCCAGACCTACTTCAGCCTCTCCTCTGATAGTCTGGTGCACAACCTAATTAAGGAGTCCGTGAAGCTCTGTGAGGAACTTCACCGCACCCGAGAGCTACTTCGAGAAGCCAAGACGAAGCTAGACAAGATCAAGAAGGATGGAGCCCCTGAGGGACAACCAGCCGTCGCTTATCGAGGAGGAGCACCCCTAGCTAGAGATGCACCCACACGTCGTCATCGCATGAGTGCGAAGGAGTACCGTGAGCTCTTCACCGACCTGCCGACAAAGCATCGTCGGGATGGACCTCCTTGCTCCTCGACCCCTTCGATCGGGAATGATGCCCGTTCGGATGATGAACGTGAAGAAGACCCAGAGGAGCATGACTACGAGACCAAGCACTCCACCACCTGACTCTGAGAACCCCTAGGGTAGGATCAGTTATGTACCCCTCATGCGAAGTCGAGTCCGTGTAATGGCTCATATGAAACCATGTGTGTTTGTTGATTGTTTTGCAGTTTGTGTTCCGATGCATGTCGCGCTTTTGCCTTAGGCAACATGTAAGCGACTCCATCATCTATCTTATCTTAATATATGTGTTGGTCCTTCGACCTTTGTTTTACCACACTTGCACTCGACCAACCCCCCTAGGCGCGCTTTTCCATTGTTGCTTTTCCTCTTGTCTATCCTAGTTGTTTAACTTGGATGCTCCAAACAGGATGGTGACTACTACCCGCAACAGCTCCTTCGCCAACCCAGAGTCCAGCAACTCAAGCCTGCAACAGGGAGCTGGTGGGACTGCTCATGCTGGAGGACACCAGGAGCAGCCACAAGCTGACATTCCCCCACCACCACCTCCATCGGAGAACATGACCATAGCTCAATTTCTCCAAGTTCTCCGAGAGGAACGCCAAGCCAATAATGCTGCTATTCAGCAGATGGCTCAGGCCCTTGTGAACAACCAGCAACAAGGCGGGAACGGCAATGGCCGCTCCACTCTGTCCAAGTTCATGAGGAATTCGCCCCCAACCTTCACCGAGACTACTGAACACTTGGATGCTAACGACTGGATCCGCACCATCGAGGACCTCCTTGCATTGGTCAATTGCAATGAGGACCATGAGAAGGTGCTTTTTGCATCTCACTGCCTCGGAGGTACCACCCGAGCTTGGTGGCATGGATTCAAGGTCATGCAACGTGAGCTTGTGATCACTTGGAATGACTTCAAGGAAGGATTCCGAGCGCTGAAGCAAGGAAGTGGCTCTGTCAAGGAGTACCTGCAGAAGTTCAACCTACTGTCAAGGTATACACCTGAAGATGTCAACACGGAGGCTGCCAAGAAGGAACGCTTCATGGAAGGACTTCAACAGACCCTGTAGTATCAGCTCATCGTCTGCGACTGTCGTACCTTCTTTGACCTTGTGAACAAGGCCCTCATGCTGGAAGACAAGCGTCGTGCCATAGACGACACTCGCAAGCGCAAGATGATCAGGAAGGGTAGCTCCAGCAATCAGAAGCCTCGCCCCTGGCAGCCAGCCCCAACCAAGCCGACCTATCAGCCATAGCAGGCTAGACCCCCTGCGCCTCGTCCGAGCTACCAGCCTCAGCAGTATGCCAATCCTAGGTGAGCTTACGACAACCCCAATAACAACAACGGTGGCATAAACTACAACAACAACCCTGGGCAAGTCGCTTGTTTTGGATGTGGTCAGCCAGGACACATCTCTAGGCTGTCTCCCAACAAGAAGCCAGATGCACCACGCCCCAATGTGCCAAACCAAGGTCAAGACCTTGGAGCACCCCCAAGGAACCCCGCTCCCCGCAACCAGCCCAACAATGGCAAGGATTGTGTGAATCACGTCACCGCAAAGGAAGCCTAGGAAGACCTGGACGTCATACTGGGTACGTTCCTCGTCAACTCAACCCCAGCAAACGTACTGTTTGATTGTGGAGCTTCGCATTCTTTTGTCACCCAAAAGTTTGCACTAGAGAGTGGCATGAAGCCTACACCCCTGGGTAGTCGTATGTTGATACAAACCCCGGGATCAGTTATGAAGTCTGTGATAGGTTGTAAGGGAAGGAGTTGAGATTAACATCAACGGGGTAGACTTCCTAGCCGACCTTATCATCCTGAAGTCAGAAGGCTTGGATGTGATCCTAGGCATGGAGTGGTTAACCAAGCACCAAGGCTTGTTAGACTGTGCCTAGAGGATTGTTACCATGGTCAATATCTAAGGAGTGGAAGTCAAGTATGTTCCCAACCCTGCCTCCACTTAAACCCCTCAGGCTAACTGTCTATCGGGAATTGAGTTGGACCAAGTGCTAGTTGTATGTGAATACCCGGATGTGTTTCCTGATGAGCTGCCCGGAATACCTCTTGGCCGTGACATTGAGTTCATCATTGAGCTTATGCCCGGATCAAGGCCCATATATAAGAAGCCCTACAGGATGGGATCCGAATAGTTAGCTGAATTGAAGAAGCAACTGGCAGAGCAGCTTAGAAAAGGATTCATTCGCCCGAGTGCCTCTCCTTGGGGATCGCCTGTTCTATTTGTGTCAAAGAGGGACGGGACCATTAGACTTTGTGTCGATTACCGTTCTCTCAATGAAGTCACAATAAAGAACAAGTACCCACTCCCTGAGATTGAATACATATTCGATCAGCTGAACGGAGCCAAGGTGTTTTCCAAGATTGACCTTAGGTCTGGGTACTATCAGCTGAAGATCAGACCCCAAGACATTCCGGAGACGACATTTGTAACCCGGTATGGCCTGTATGAATACACGGTCATGTCATTTGGGTTAACCAATGCCCCTGCCTACTTCATGTACTTCATGAATAAAGTCTTCATGGAGTACTTGGACAAGTTCGTTGTCGTCTTCATTGATGACATACTCATCTTCTCCAAGTCTGAAGAAGAGCATGAGCAACACTTGAGACTGGTCCTAGATAAGCTTCGAGAGCACTAGCTTTATGCCAAGTTCACCAAGTGTGAATTTTGGTTGCATGAAGTTGGATTCTTGGGTCATGTGCTGACTGTAGAAGGATTATCAATGGATCCTACCAAGATTGAAGCCATGACCGGATGGCAATCCCCAACCACCGTGAGGGAAGAAAGGAGTTTCCTCGGACTCGCGGGATATTACCGCAAGTTCGTGGAAGGGTTCTCGAGCATTGCCCGACCCATGACCCATCTTTTGAACAAGGACAAGAAGTTCGAATGGATAGCTAAGTGCGAAGAAAGATTCCAGGTGCTGAAGAAGAGATTGACCACAACCCCAATTTTGTCCACCCCCGATATTCACAAGGAGTTTGTGATATATTGTGATGCATCGAGAACCAGGTTTGGAGGTGTTTTGATGCAAGAAGGCAGAGTTGTAGCATATCTATCCAGACAGCTACGTCCTCATGAAGAGAATTACGCTACTCATGATCTTGAGTTGGCAGCCATGGTTCATGCCTTGAAGACATGGCGACATTACCTTCTAGGGAAGCAATGTGAGATATACACAGACCACGAGAGTTTGAAGTACATTTTCACCCAAAGGGAATTGAACATGAGGCAGCGAAGATGGTTGGAGTTGATCAAGGATTATGACCTCAGTGTTCAATACCACCCCGGAAAGGCCAACGTGGTAGCAGACGCCTTAAGAAGAAAGGCTT
Source organism: Hordeum marinum (assembly GCA_022496015.1). Taxonomy (NCBI): domain Eukaryota; kingdom Viridiplantae; phylum Streptophyta; class Magnoliopsida; order Poales; family Poaceae; genus Hordeum; species Hordeum marinum. The sequence goes on from CM039676.1 coordinate 148,850,408, forward strand.
GTTCCTTGAATGCCATGATTAAGGAAAGGCTACCCGCCCTATATGAAGAGATTGAAAGCTTCGTCTTGGAACTAGTTGCACCTGGATTCCTCGCCAACCTTGAAGCAAAGCTGATAGAGGCGAAGTTGTCCCTGTCTTTCGATGAGATGGTGGCTATCGTTTTTGGTGGAGTAGACTTTGACGATCCGACTACGAACGTGTGAGCCGTCGCGCCTTAGCAATCGCTAAACCAACTCTGAGAGGTTATTGACCACGCCGGAGCACGATCAACCTGACCACGAGGGTCTATTTCCTGCACGCAAACGAAGAACAAGCAAGAAACTAAGATTGCAATCTGGATATTGCGAATATAAGAGGAAAGCTTTATTGATGAAGTGGGGTTCTGGGACGCCTTTGTCTGGTCGTGGAACACAAACGAAGAACGCGAAGTTGCTGCTATGGCAAACTTGTAATCTAAACAAAACCCAACCCTAAAACGAAGCCCTAAGGGCTGTATATATGGGGGAATAGAAGGGAATTTCGTGGCCCCTTGGAGGAGGGGTCCGAAACCGACCCTAAGTCAGTTTCCCCATACATACGGACTCTAAAAACAGCCTATAATATGGTATTTCGAAATTACATGGGCCTGGCCCAAAATTAAGGTGGCGCAGCACCTATTTTAGCCTATGGACGAATTTTATAAAGTGGCATCATGCATATTTCGTCCAAGGCTTCCCGCTCCCATTATGGTGGCTTCAATGTGCGAAAATCATCACTGGAAGCTCCATTGTTCTTCCCCGCACGCGCACCTTCTCCTCCATGCTTGATCCCGCTCCAATGGTCATCCTTCTTATCCATGCTAGGTCCTTCATTCATAAGTAAAACAAAAGTATCCAATTTAGGCAGCATCATATGTTCATGAATATTAGAAGGATTTCCAAGAAACGAAAGTACCTGGTAATTCAATTGACGTGCGCGAGCTCTAGTAATTGGTCCTGTATGTATAGCAGTCGGGGTGGGTGTAACATTAGTAGGGATGTCCTCATCAAACACGACGATACACCTAAGCAAGGGAAAAGCACAATCGGATTTTTTTTTTCGTTTTTTTTTTTTTTTTTTCGGCGCCTCTTTTTTTTTTTTTTTTTCGGCGCCTCTTTTTTTTTTTTTTTTTTCAAAAACTCACTACTAATGTTACACCCACCCCGACTGCTATACATACAGGACCAATTACTAGAGCTCGCGCACGTCAATTGAATTACCAGGTACTTTCGTTGTTTGGAAATCCTTCTAATATTCATGAACATATGATGCTGCCTAAATTAGATACTTTTGTTTTACTTATGAATGAAGGACCTATCATGGATAAGAAGGATGACCATTGGAGCGGGATCAAGCATGGAGGAGAAGGTGCGCGCGCGGGGAAGAACATTGGAGCTTCCAGTGATGATTTTCGCACATTGAAGCCACCATAATGGGAGTGGGAAGCTGTGGACGAAATATGCATGATGCCACTTTATAAAATTCGTCCATAGGCTAATATAGGTGCTGCGCCACCTTAATTTTGGGCCAGGCCCATGTAATTTCGAAATACCATATTATAGGCTGTTTTTAGAGTCCGTATGTATGGGGAAACTGACTTAGGGTCGGTTTCGGACCCCTCCTCCAAGGGGCCACGAAATTCCCTTCTATTCCCCCATATATACAGCCCTTAGGGCTTCGTTTTAGGTTTGGGTTTTGTTTAGATTACAAGTTCGCCATAGCAGCAACTTCGCGTTCTTCGTTTGTGTTCCGCGACCAGACAAAGGCGTCACAGAACCCCACTTCATCAATAAAGCTTTCCTCTTATATTCGCAATATCCAGATTGCAATCTTAGTTTCTTGCTTGTTCTTCGTTTGCGTGCAGGAAATAGACCCTCGTGGTCAGGTTGATCGTGCTCCGGCGTGGTCAATAACCTCTCAGAGTTGGTTTAGCGATTGCTAAGGCGCGACGTCTCACACGTTCGTAGTCGGATCGTCAAAGTCTACTCCACCAAAAACGATAGCCACCATCTCATCGAAAGACAGGGACAACTTCGCCTATATCAAAAGCCTACCTTGATGGATGATATTAAGGAAGCTCGGAAGGTACACGAGAGCATTGAAGGCATCAAGAGGAAGATCAAGGCAGGCAAGGCCCTAGGATTCTCAGTGGATGAACAAGGAGTTGTATGGTTCGGGAATCGCATCTGCGTACCCAACAGAGAGGAGCTCAAGAACTTGATCTTGCAAGAAGCTCATGACACTCCATACTCCATCCATCTTGGAGGAACCAAGACATACCAAGACCACAAGGCAAGATTCTGGTGGCATGGCATGAAACGGGAAATAGGCACATTTATCGCTAAGTGTGACATATGCCAGAGAGTCAAAGCTGAGCATTAGCGACCCGTTGGACTATTGCAACCTCTCAAAGTGCTTGAATGGAAGTGGGACAAAGTCGGGATGGATTTCATCATCGGATTACCAAGGTCAAGCAAAGGGCATGATTCTATTTGGGTCATTGTCGACCACCTGACCAAAGTAGCCCACTTCATTCCCCTTAAGACAACCTACAATGGGAACCAATTGGCCAACCTCTACATCAACCAGATTGTAAGCCTCCATGGAGTTCCTAAGGAGATTGTATCGGACCGAGGCACCCAGTTCACCTCAAGGTTCTGGAATAGGTTCCAAGAAGCCTTGGGAACCAAGCTCTCTTTCAGCACTGCTTTTCACCCTCAGACTGGTGGACAGACGGAACGAGTAAATTAGATACTCGAAGATATGCTCCGCGCTTTTGTCTTGGCTTATGGAGCCAAGTGGGAAGATTGTCTGCCGTTTGTTGAGTTCTCCTACAATAACAGCTATCAGTCGAGTCTTCAGATGGCACCATTTGAGGTGTTGTATGGATGCAAGTGCCGTACTCCCCTCAATTGGTCGGAAACCGGAGAAGGGTCTTTAGCCCAGTTATCCTCCGCGAAGGAGAAGACCAAGTTCAACTCGACCAAGAGCGACTTGAGACCGCAAAGACTAGGCAGAAGAGCTACGCCGACTCTCACCGTCGGGACATGAGTTTCTCTGTTGTGGACCATGTTTGCCTCCGTGTCATGCCTCTCAAAGGAACCAAGAGATTCCACACCAAGGGAAAACTTGCACCAAGGTTTATCGGCCCCTTCAAGATCACCAACAGGCGAGGAGAAGTTGCCTATCAGCTAGAGCTACCTTTCGAGCTATCGGATGTGCACAACGTCTTTCATGTGTCACAACTCCGAAAGTGTCTCCTAGTTCCCAACCGCCCCGACCTCTACAAGGACATCGACCATCAAGCCATCGATCTTCAACTAGACCTAACTTATCGTGAGAGGCCAGTTCGCATTCTGGATGAGGCAAAACGTTGCACCCGAAGCCGCATCAGCAAGTACTTCAAGGTCCAATGGAGCAACCACATTGAAGCCGAAGCAACCAGGGAGCATGAAGACTATGTTAGATCTGAGTTCCCTTATCGTTTTAGCGCTTAGCATAGGAATCTCGGGGATGAGATTCTTGTAAGGGGGGTAGGTCTCTCACACCCTGTCTTTGTATCACCTTTTTATGCTTGGATTTACAAAATTTGGAGCCAATTAAAACCTTTCCAGTGCTTGTGCTTGTTTGAATTGGTGCTTGTTTGCTTGATTGGTTGGTTGTGTATGGCACTCTTAGATTCTATCCCTCTCCATATTCATCCTCCTTGACCCAAAATTCTTGCCAAATGATCATGCCATGAGAGAACTGCCCAAAACTATTTTTATCAAATTTTATTTTGACCAAAAAGGATTTATCCAATTTAGGTTTTCAAAAACCCCTGAAATGAGGTTTGCACTGCAAGTCCTCAAATTGAGTGGACCCTTTTTCCCCAAATGCTTTATCTGAAGCCTACTATATTTATGACTTACCAAAACCACCAAATGTTAATTTTGAAGATTATTTTAATATTTTATTTAAAGGCTGTTTCTGAAGACCAGAAATGGTTTTTCATAGGGAAAAATTATTTAAATGCTTTCAAAATATTTGAGAAAATTTAAGGAAACTCGTTGGACATATAGTTTCCATATATATGAGTTTCAACACATGGTCATGTTCAAAATAATGGGAAAAACCCCTCAAAACCCTTTCTGTCCAAATAAAGCTTTTCGAATATTTCTTCTCAATAAAATCTAAGAAAATTCTAGAAAGTCAACACTGTCATAAGTGATGATCTTGCAAAGTTTCATCTCAGTCCAAGTTGATTTGATTCATCAAACTATTCCAAAACCCTTCTTGACCAGATTCAAATTTGAGCAAGTTTACATTGTGAAGTTTCTTCCCTTGACCCCAAACTTTGTGGACATGTTCTAATAACCAAATAATGATGCTACACTAAGTGGAGCATCAAGGGGATTAGCTTAGCATGAATAGATCTACAGAAACCAGATTCTATTGATTTCTAGGGTTTCACAAAGTTACATTGTGAACTTTATTCAATCAAGCTCAAACTTGGTGGAGAGGCCTATTTCTAATCACCATTTGACCTTGTCAATTCCTATGATAAGCAAAGTCCATTTGCCTGCCCTAATCTCCATCAAACACCTTCGGCCAGAATAGCAAAAACCTTGTTTGACCCCCTTCCTCTAATTCTCCTGCCTTCAAATTTTTACCACACCATCTTGAAATGATATTTCACCTCCAGTAAACCTTGCATGGCCACAGCTCCATGATTGAGGGGCGAAAACCTTCTTTCCACCCCTAGATAGTGATGGCAGCACAATTTTTACCACCTCCTCTTACTTCAACCCCTCTTCTCCCCTCTCAGCGCATCCAAGGAGCATCCTAGTAACCCCCAGCAGCTACTGGACAAAGTGGGACACCCCAGAGCGCGCGGACAACGGCCATGCCGGCCATTTGCACGCTCTGGAGTATGCTACAGTTTGCTCCCGCACTGTAGCATTCCCCATCCCGAGTCTCCCGACCACCTAGGGCCACCCCCTCGTGTCCCCCGAGACGCCCTCGGCGTCCGTGACATGCCACCTTGTCGGCTACTCCTCTCTCCTCCTCTAGCGACCTACCGCATGCGTGGCCGGCGCCGACCAGCTTGGACAACCGTACGACTTGCACGCGCGCTCTTCCCCGCCTTTCTCTCCTCTCCCCTAGCCTAGACCAATCCCTCGAGCACAGCAGACATGCCCTTGCCCTCTCTGCTCGACCCTGGCCCCGGCGCCGAGCTTGCCGGCGCACCCGAGCTCGGTGGACCACCAGGCGCCTAGAAAAGTGCCTCCCTACGTCCCGTTCTCCACTCCGGACCCCTCCTCTCCCTTCCACTCGTCCTTCGGGAGCCCAGCTCGACCTCCTCGTGCCCGAGCGCTTGGGATCGAGCGGATCCTCCCTGCAGCCTCACCGCCGTCGATCTTCGGGTACAGAACCCCTCCTGGTAGAGGCGAGGGTCCCGATCTTTTGATGAGATGATAACTATCGATTTGATGGAGACGACATTGACGATCTGACTACGAACGTGCACGATGTTGCGCCTTAGAAATTGCTAAACCAATCTCCAAGAGGTTATTGACCACACCGGAGCACGATCAACCTGACCACGAAGGTCTATTCCTGCAAGCAATCGAAGAACAAGCAAGAATATGATAATGCAATCTGAATATTGCGAATATAGATGAAGTATTGATAATGGTGGGGTTCCGAAAGCGGTCTTAGTCTGGTCATTGGACACAAACGAAGTACACGAAGTTGCAATGGCTAACTTTTAACTAAACAAAACCCAAAAGAAAAGCTACAAGATTGATCTTCTTATATATGAACAAGGGGTGGCGGCCAAGGAGGTGGGAAGGACGTCCCAAGACACCCTAAAATTAACTCTAGGTCATACAAGGCCCATGAGCCCAAGTGGAGGTGATGCAACACCTTTGGACTTGTAGTTTGACTCGGATTCTGTTGCAACGTCAGATTGTTTCGTTGATATCTCCGCGATCCAGACGAATTTTAAGGTGATTCCAACTGGGCTGGAACCCATATGAAATCTAGTGTTTTTAAAGAAAGAATCACCCAATTACGAGTCTGTATAAAAACGTTGTTGGTGTTTTGAGACAGGTGTGTCTGTGCAGTCCGAATCTGAGTCCAGAACGTGAGAGACTTGGACTCTATCTTCTCTTGGGCTAAAAGTGACGTGAGAGAACTTCTTGAAAAACACCTAATTGTTTCCTTTGACATTATAGGACCTCTTGAATAGCACCCAACCATTTCATCTTCCTTTGTCATCACACGTGGTTCATACAAGTGTTCGACCATTCTGCATTTCGGCATAAAATAAAAATATGTGAAGTATTTTTGTTCCGGATAACATAAATAAATTATTGCATAATTCTTATAAGAAATCACCTCACAAATATGCATGTATGCAACATTTTTGGTCATATCCAAGGTAGTCATGTCCTCATCCTCCTCGCCTTTTTGAAAACAAAGCCTTCCTCGGCGTTGCTTAATCTGAAATGTGGCTTTGCCACTACCTCTTACGATCAACTCAGATGATGTAGGCACTCTCGGTGGTGACGTATTACATGGTGAAGGTGATGTAGCCCTCACAAAAATTGATGTGGTTGTCATAGTACGCCTAGTATTTGAAGGAACAACTGTATCAACTCTTGGAATGTGCACCTTGCGCTCTATCTCCTTGTGGGCAGCATGTTGTTTTATTTACTGTTCAGCTTTGCAAGCAAGACGAAACAAACGATCCATAGAATAACACTTTTCATGAATTAGTCTCTCCTGAATATCACTATCCTCCCCAAAATCTATCCATAAAATCCGCTTCACTTCCTTTTAATGAGGAATGCAACAAGGTCGTTTGTAAATCATCATAATTATTCGTTACGGTGTCACTACCTTGTTTTAGATATTCTAACTTTTTAAGCTTGTCACGAGTATAATAAGAAGGAACAAATGTGTGTCTCATGGCAAGTTTTAAATCATCTCAAATAGTAGGTATAATATCATGGTGTAACCGACAATATTCGCTCTACCAAACTAAAGCATAACCAGTGAAAGAACCAACCGCGACCTTAACTTTCTTATGTTCAGCAATATTATGGGAAGCAAATATTTCATTTATTTCAAACTCCCATTCAATTTTAAAGCAGGTCTAAAACGGCCATTAAATGGAGGTATGGAAACATTAACCTGATCATGTGCATTTGGATCTCTTTGCAGCTCTCGTATCGGTTTTTGTGGTGGCACATCTCCCACGATCGAAGAAGCCCATGAACTGACAATTCTCGATCCTGTCATGACTAGTAGAAACAAGAAACAAAGATAGAAGAATATTGTTCCTATGAACTACTGGGATGTGGTGGTAAAACGCTCACAGTAAAGCAAATATCAATGTCTTACAAATTCTTACCATGTAGCAGGTGGCGACCGGCAACCGACGATGTCAATATCTCCGAATATTGGGTAAAGAAATTACCAGGTGAACGTATGTATACATGGTATAGAAATATGTGGAGCTTGGAAGGCTTAATATATGGTAGCAAAAGATTAGCAATAATCAATTCAGAGATGCAATGTTGAATAAACGCTAAATGATGGTACTATGCTGGTCCTAGGCTAGACTGTTAGTAGAGACGTGAGCCTAGAACACTAATGGAGTCATGGCGTAGGACAAATAGAAGCAAAGGATGATGAATTAGCTCTGGACAGCAAGATATAAGTGCAGACCACAATGGCAGTAAAGACAATGATGATAAATGATCGCCAAGCAGGATATACCAAAACTCTCTCTACAACTTTCCATTGTAAGATAATATGTCAAATTTCTGATACTTTTCCTCAAGAATGCTACTGACTCAAGCTTTCATATGCACAAAATCACTCAATTTTGAGTTTGTATGAGGAAGATACACTTGTTTTGCTTAACGTTGCGCAAGACAGGTTTCACTCTGAATTCAGACACGAGATTTGAGACAAATAGATTCGAAATTTGTTTTTTTCTCTATTTTTTCTCACCAATTTTTTCTCACTTTTTTCTCTTTTTTTTCTCTCACTTTGTTTTTCTCTCAACCAAATAAGAAGCAGATTGGATCAAACGTAGATGTGCATGACCTCAGGTATGATAATGACAATGAACAATGGTAGCATGTGGTGAAAATTGATGGATGGTGGTGGGTGACAATGAAAGGGATGACGGTGGCGTGGTGGTGGTATATGGCAGCAACGATGAAGATGGTGCGACGCTGGCGTGACAAGTTATGAATAGAACTTGAAACTCTAAAAGACTAGACGCTAAGACCAGCAACTCGACACGACGATGCAACCGATAATTCAACTATACAAGCACTGAAAAGAAAATTGCAAAGGTTCATACTGGCTTGGAGAAAAGATGAATAGATCTAACTTTTTTTGTGGCTTTTTCTTGGGCAATAGGTAAGGAAAATAAATCTAATCTACAAATAACTGGAAATTCTCACCGAGCAACCTGGAAATCTGATACCACTTGATAGAGGCGAAGTTGTCCCTGTCTTTGATGATCCGACTACGAACGTGTGATGATGTCGTGCCTTAGCAATCGCTAAACCAACTCCGAGAGGTTATTGACCACGCCGGATCACAATCAACCTGACCACGAGGGTCTGTTTCCTGCACGCAAACGAAGAACAAGCAAGAAACTAAGATTGCAATCTGGATATTGCGAATATAAGAGGAAAGCTTTATTGATGAGGTCGGGTTCTGTGACGCCTTTGTCTGGTCATGGAACACAAATGAAGAACGCGAAGTTGCAGCTATGGCGAACTTGTCATCTAAACAAAACCCACCCTCAAACGATGCCCTAAGGGCTGTATATATGGGGGAATAGAGGGGAATTTCGAGGCCCCTTGGAGGAGGGATCCGAAACCGACCTTAACTCGGTTTCCCCATACATACGGACTCTAAAAACAGCCTATAATATGGTATTTCTAAATTACATGGGCCTGGCCCAACAATAAGGTGGCGCAGCACCTATTGCCTAGGGACGAATTTTATAAAGTAGCATCATGCATATTTCGTCCAAGGCTTCTTGCTCCCATTATGGTGGCTTCAAAGTGCGAAAATAATCACTGGAAGCTCCATTGTTATTTCCCGCGCGCGCACCTTCTTCTCCATGCTTGATCCCGCTCCCATGGTCATCCTTCTTGTCCATGGGAGGTCCTTCATTCATAAGTAAAACAAAAGTATCTAATTTAGTTAGCATCATATGTTCATGAACATTAGAAGGATTTGCAAAAAACGGAAGTACCTGGTAATTCAATTGACGTGCGCAACCTCTAGTAATTGGTCCTGTATGTATATCAGTCGGAGTTGTTGGTGTAGCATTAGCAGGGATGTCCTCATCATCCTCCCCTTCTTGAATTGAAGTCGTCCCCAACGGAAGCTCATTTTCCTCACCCAAATAAGGCTTCAAATCTGCAATGTTAAAAGTGGGGCTAACCCCAAACTCTACAGGCCGCTCAAGTTCATATGCATTATCATTTATTTTCTCTAACACCTTAAAAGGACCATCAACATGTGGCATTAGCTTTGACATGCGCAAATCAGGAAGTCTATCCTTACGCAAATGTAAGCAAACAAGATCTCCAGGTGCAAAGACAACATGTTTTCTACCCTTATCTCCAGCAATTTTGTATTTAGCATTCATACGCTCAATGTTTTCCTTCGTTAACTCATGCATCTTTAATATATATTCAGCATGTTCTTTAGCATCAAAATTAACCTTCTCCGAAGATGGAAGAGGCAACAAATCAATAGGTGCACGAGGTAAGAAACCATACACAACTTCAAAAGGGCACATCTTAGTGGTAGAATGTAGCGAACGATTATAAGCAAATTCAATATGAGGCAAGCATTCTTCCCACATCTTCAGGTTATTTTTCAACACAGCCCTAAGCATAGTAGACAATGATCTATTGACTACTTCAGTTTGGCCATCAGTTTGGGGATGACATGTAGTACTAAAAAGTAGTTTAGTCCCCAACTTAGCCCATAAACATCTCCAAAAGTGGCTAAGAAATTTAGCATCACGATCTGAAACAATTGTATTTGGCACACCATGCAACCGAAAAATTTCACGAAAGAACAAATCATCAACATGAGCAGCAGCATCACTTTTATGACATGGTATAAAGTGTGCCATTTTGGAAAATCTATCCACGACAACAAATATGCTATCCCTCCCCTTCTTAGTTCGAGGTAAACCTAAAACAATGTCCATAGATATATCCTCCCAAGGAACACTAGGTACAGGCAAAGGCATATATAAACCATGAGGATTGAGTCGTGACTTAGCTTTTTGACATGTAGTGCAGCGAGAAACAAAACGCTCAACATCCCGTCTCATCTTTGGCCAAAAGAAATGTGTAGAAAGTATGTCCTCCGTCTTCTTCACGCCAAAGTGTCCCATTAATCCTCCTCCGTGTGCCTCCTGTAACAACAAAAGACGAACGGAGCTAGCTGGAATGCATAGCTTGTTAGCACGGAACACAAATCCATCATTAATAACGAACTTGTTCCATGTTCTCCCTTCTTTACAATGCTGCAACACATCTCTAAATTTCAGCATCATGCATATATTGATCTTTGATGGTCTCCAAACCAAATATTTTAAAGTCAAGTTGTGAAAGCATTGTATAACGACAAGACAAAGCATCAGCAATAACATTTTCTTTACCCTTCTTGTGTTTAATGACATAAGGGAAAGTCTCAATGAATTCAACCCATTTAGCATGTCTACGGTTCAGTTTTGCTTGAGATTTAATATGTTTCAAAGATTCATGATCAGAATGTATAACAAATTCTTTGGGCCATAAATAATGTTGCCATGTTTCCAAAGTCCGAACAAGAGCATATAATTCCTTATCATAAGTAGAATAATTCAGACTAGGCCCACTCAATTTTTTAGAAAAGTACGCAACAGGTTTACCATCTTGTAATAACACACCTCCTAACCCAATTCCACTAGCATCACATTCAAGCTCGAAAGTCTTATTAAAATCAGGAAGTTGGAGTAGAGGAGCATGTGTTAACTTATCTTTCAATACCGTGAAGGCGTCGTCCTGTGCGGTACCCCAAGAAAAAGGCACGTCCTTCTTTGTAAGCTCATTGAGAGGCGCAGCAATGGTGCTGAAATCTCTCACAAAACGCCTATAGAAACCAGCGAGGCCAAGAAAACTCCTCACTTGTGTGACCGTTTTGGGCTGCGGCCAACTCTCAATAGATTCAATCTTGGCTTTATCAACTTCAATTCCCTATGGAGTAACAACATAGCCAAGAAAAGATACTCGGTCGATGCAAAAGGTGCACTTCCCAAGGTTACGAAACAAACGTGCATCACGTAGAGCAATAAAAACAACACGTAGATGTTCCAAATGTTCCTCCAAAGATCTACTAAAAATCAATATATCATCAAAATAGACTACCACAAATCGTCCAATGAAAGCACGTAAAACCTCGTTCATTAATCTCATGAAAGTGCTAGGTGCATTAGTTAACCCAAAAGGCATGACTAACCACTCATATAATTCAAACTTAGTTTTAAATGTTGTTTTCAATTCATCTCCCAATTTCATACGAATTTGATGGTATCCACTACGCAAATCAACTTTGGAGAAAATTGTAGAACCACTTAATTCATCAAGCATATCATCTAGTCTAGGAATAGGATGACGATAACGAATAGTAATATTATTAATACCTCTACAATCCACACACATGCGCGATGTACCATCCTTTTTAGGCACTAGAATAATAGGAACAACACAAGGACTAAGGGATTCGCGTATATAACCTTTGTCAAGCAGCTCTTGTACTTGACGCATAATCCCCTTTGTCTCCTCTGGATTGGTACGGTATGGTGCTCGGTTGGGTAGGGATGCACCGGGAATTAAGTCAATATGATGCTCAATCCCGCGAATAGGTGGTAATCCCGGTGGCACGTCTTGTGGGAAGACGTCAGCAAACTCCTGCAAAATGTTAATGACAGCAGGAGGCAAAGTGGGAGGCATGTCCTCGAATGAAAATAATACCTCGTTGTATACAAAAGCATAGCAAATAGATGTAGCAACATCCAAATCATTAATATCAGATTTAGTAGCAAGTAAGCATCCACTCTTCAATTTTATTTCGGATGCAACATTAGATGATGGTTTATTATGCTTATGGTGTTGCTCAAATTCCTGTGCTACAATCTGATTTTCACTCTTATTTTTCTCCTGTTTTGCTTTACTAGCTCTCGCAATGTCATCTTTCATAATATATTCCGGAGACATAGGAAGCAAAGTGATATTTTGATCCTTATGAACAAGAGTATACTAATTTGTCCTACCATGGTGTACATAATTTTTATCAAACTGCCATGGCCTACCAAGTAGAACCGAACATGCTTGCATGGGTACCACATCACAATCCACATAATCAGAATATGTAGCAATGCTAAAATGCACACGAATAGTACGTGTTACCTTAACCTTGCCACTATTGTTGAACCATTAGATGTAATAAGGATGAGGATGTGGTCTGGTGGTTAGAGACAGCTTCTCCACCATCTCCATGCTAGCCAAGTTATTGCAACTCCCTCCATCGATGATGACGGGAACAGAATGCTCCTTCACAACTCTCTTTGTGTGGAACAAGTTGTGCCTCTGATTTTGCTCAGCTTGTGTAACCCTCACACTGAGAACATGTTGAGCAACTAAACTTTCATACCTTTCAGCGTAATCAATAGCCATGTAGTGTGTCTCTGGTTCTGCATCCTCGCCACCCTATTCTTCACTTGCAATGAGAGCAAAAGTCTCCTCATCATAATCACTAGCGACGCATATCCACCATCCTCAGTAACAATCATTACACGCTTGGAAGGACAATCTCTCGCAAAGTGACCTCCACCCTTGCAACGACGGCATATAACCTCATGTGTTTGCCACGTGGATGCAATAGATGAAGAAGAGCTCTGTGCAGGCCTCGAAGGTGTGCTCTTCGTAGAGGGTGGAGTAGGAGCCTGTTTCCTGGTATCGCGGTTGGAGTTGGAAATGGAAGTAGGTGGTGTTGCAGCAGGACGTGCGGAAGTAGAGGAGGTACGTGGCGTCCATGATGAAGTGCGACCTGCAGGAAAAGTAGTTCTCACCATTGCCTGTCGATCCTGCACTTCACGTTCAGCTTTGCAAGCAAGATGAAATAAATGAGTGATAGTGTTATACTCCTATACTCTAGAATAGTCTGAATCTCTCTATTTAATCCACCCATAAAACGTGCAAGCATAGCTTCATTCTCCTCAACAATACCACATCTAATCATGCCAGTTTGTAATTCCTGATAATATTCTTCTACAGAATTTTTTCCTTGTCTTAAACGCTGCAAATTTTGAAGCAATTCACATTGATAGAAGTTTTCAAAGCAGTCCAAGTAGTTGGAATATTAGCATGGAGTATTCTACAACGACAGTAGCAGCAGGAGCCACAGAAGTAGCAGCAGTATCAACAGTACCAGTATGTTGGGCTTGGCCGAGAGGCACACGTCATGCTCGTTGTTCGAAAGGGATAGGAGCTGCAGCTGGTGGTGGTAGACGGGCAAGCACCTCATTGAACTTGGCGTCCATCTTGGTGTCAAAGGTCTTCTCCAAACCATCTAGCTTCTCCATGGCCTCTCCAAAGTTGGTCACGAAGTCTTGTACCTGGTCAGCCATCATTTGCTGAAATTTATCATATAGCGCTTTGTTGGTCATGCTCTCCCAGTCGATCTCATTGTCGTGTGATCCTGGCATGGTTAGCAAATAGGAAACACACAAGAATATGAAACCTACAGACTACTGGGACGTGGTGGTGGTGGTGGTGGTGTGTCACAAATCCATTAAGCGAATCTCAAATTCTTACCAGTTCTTACCCAGCAGCAGGCAGTGATCGGCAACCGTTGTAGTCAAAACTCTCAAAGCTTGGATAGAGCGATTGCCAGGTGGTGTCAAACACATGACATAGATGTATGTGGAGCTGGGATGGCTTATAATATGGTAGCAAAAAGGGTTAGCAATAATCAATTCAGAGATGCAAGGTTGAATAAACGCTCAACGACGGTACTGTGCTGGTCGTAGGCTAGATCCGTACTAGAGACGCGAGCCTAAAGCACCAACAAAATCACGACGCTACACGTAATCAAGGGAAAAGCACACTCTGAATTTTTTTTGTCGGCGCCTCTTTTTTTTTTGCTCAAAAAATCACTACAATGGCGAGTGTCTCAAAACTCTTGCCACGTCGTATAAGCAAGATGGGCATGAAATTTTTTTGGACTATTTTTTTTTCTGGAGCAATCCGGGGGCTGCGACGACCAAAAATTTCGACAAAAATCACTATGATAGCAAGTGTCTCAAAACGCTCCGGAGAACCTAAAATCAAGATAGGGAAAAAATATTTTCGGCCGAAAAACTTTTGGGCCGATTTTTTTTACACCTATGCAGGTAGCAAAACGCGAATCCGAAATCAAAAAGATCTCGAAACGAAATCTAAAACGAGCTGGACTCGGATTGGTGGTGGTATATATGGACACCAATGGATAGTGGGTGGTGATATGTAGCAGCGGTGATGATGGTGGTGGTATATGGCGACTATGAAGACGATGCGTTGGCAGCGTGACAACCTGTGAATAGAACTCGAAACTCTAAAGAACTAGACACTAAGACCAACAACTCGACACGACGATGTAACCGCAAATTCAACAAAGCAAAATACTGAAAAGACTATGCAAAGGCTCAGATTGGTTCGGATATGATGATCGAACCCTAATTTTTTTTGGCTTTTTTGTGGACTAAAGGTATGAAGAAACAGATGCGATCTAAACTACGAAAAGTGATAAAATCTCACTGAGCAACCTGGAAATCTGATACCACTTGATAGAGGCGAAGTTGTCCCTGTCTTTCGATGAGATGGTGGCTATCGTTTTGGTGGAGTAGACTTTGATGATCCGACCACGAACGTGTGATGACGCCGCACCTTAGCAATCGCTAAACCAACTCCGAGAGGTTATTGACCACGCCAGAGCACGATCAACTTGACCACGAGGGTCTGTTTCCTGCACGCAAACGAAGAACAAGCAAGAAACTAAGATTGCAATCTGGATATTGCGAATATAAGAGGAAAGCTTTATTGATGAAGTGGGGTTCTGTGACGCCTTTGTCTGGTCGTGGAACACAAACGAAGAACGCGAAGTTGCAGCTATGGCAAACTTATAATCTAAACAAAACCCAAACCTAAAACGACGCCCTAAGGGCTGTATATATGGGGGAATAGAGGGGAATTTCGTGGCCCCTTGGAGGAGGGGTCCGAAACCGACCCTAACTCTGTTTCCCCATACATACGGACTCTAAAAATAGCCTATAATATGGTATTTCGAAATTACATGGGCCTGGCCCAAAAATAAGGTGGCGCAGCACCTATATTAGCCTAGGGACGAATTTTATAAAGTGGCATCATGCATATTTCGTCCAAGGCTTCTTGCTCCCATTATGGTGGCTTCAAAGTGCGAAAATCATCACTGGAAGCTCCATTGTTCTTTCCCGCGCGCGCACCTTCTTCTCCGTGCTTGATCCCGCTCTAATGGTCATCCTTCTTGTCCATGCCAGGTCCTTCATTCACAAGTAAAACAAAAGTATCTAATTTAGGCAGCATCATATGTTCGTGAACATTAGAAGGATTTGCAAGAAACGAAAGTACCTGGTAATTCAATTGATGTGTGCGAGCTCTAGTAATTGGTCCTGTATGTATAACAGTCGGAGTTGTGGGTGTAGCATTAGTAGGGATGTCCTCATCAGACCCATGCCAAACCCTAGCCATTCTGGGCAACCGAGTTGCATCGGTGCCGTCGAGTTCAAGCTGCCAACTTTCGGTTGCCTCGATTCATAAAATTGGAATTTCCGAGTTTTTGGATCGGTGTCACCGAGATGAGGTTTTTGACTGTTGGACGCCTGATCGGTACCACCAAGAATTATATATCGGTCTAACCAAGATTCGAAAGTTGCTATCTTTGTAGCAACTCGGTACCACCGAGATTCACACATCAGTGTCACGAGTTGGTCACTTAAGGTGTAACGGTTGGATTTATGAGGATGCTTATATATACCCCTCCACCACCACTAACTCGACAGATAAGCACTCATAACAGATCCCCACTCATCCCAACTTATTTTGTGAGAGAGAGCCACCTACTCATGTGTTGAGATCATGTCATTCCATTCCAACCATATGAATCTTGATCTCTAACCTCTTCAAGTTGCTTTCCACCCAATCAATCTCTTCCACCAAAACCAAATCTGCAAGAGATGATTGAGTGGTCTATCATCTTATAGCACAAGAGCAAGGAGTTTATCGACATTATCGAGGCTATTACCTTTTTGAGGGTGGTGCCTCCTAGTTTGGTTAGGTGTTGCTTGGGAGCCTCCTACTTTGTGTTGTGGAGTGAACCAAGAAGTCTCTAAGGGCTAGGAGATCGCCTACTTCATGACGATCTACCCCGAGTTAGGCTAGTCCTCCGTGGACGTAGGTCATCATGGTATAGTCAAGGTTGCTTCTACGTGGGACACTCCGCGGGTAGAGCCCTCCGTGGACTCTCGCGGCCATTACCCTCCATGGGTTAAAGACTCCATAAACGTGGACGTACGATAGCACCACCTATCGTAACCACGGGAAAATCTGTGTGTCCTTCATGCGATTGGTCTCCCTATCTCAACTCCTTTTTCCATATGCAATGTCTTTACTTTTCGCTGCTATACTTGATGACTTGCATGTGTAGGGTGTGCTAGACTTGCTATAATTGCTAAAATCTACCAATACATAACTTTGGATATTGTGTAGATTTTATTTTGTGCTAGTAGTCTATTCACCCACCTATAGACATACTCTTCTAGTAATCCCACAATTGGTATTAGATCATTGGTCCCCATTGCTTCGGTTTCATCACCATGGAGGAAGATGGATGTGTCTAGGGTGGAAAGTTTGAGTTGCAAAGTGCCCATTCTTGATGGAGAGTACTATTGTCAATGGAAGAATGCTATTATTGATCTATTTGATAAATTCCATTTAGAAAACATATTGAAAATCATTATGTGTTCCCCGTCGATGAATTACATCCCACACACGAAGAGGAAATTGACAAGATTGGTAACCTTAGAATTGTCAATCTTATTGTTAGAGGTTTACCAAGATTTGTGATCTCTCAATTGAAGAACTTTTCATGTGCTTATACTTTGTGGAATGATTTGGAGAAACGATATCCAAATCTTTCATTAAGTAACCTTGATGAAATTCTTCATAAAACTGTTGCTTTTTACAATGAAGCCTAGTGATCCAAACTTTGATAAATGCCTATTTGAGCTTCGTGATCTTATGCTTGCTAAAGGAGATGTCACAAGTATCAACAACATTATCAATGAAGTCGTTCACATTCATAAGCTTGAACATTGTCATCATTACAATACTAACGAACCTCTTGGTTTCTATGACGAGGAGATTCTACTAAATGATGACAATGAAGAACATGGCTACTGTGATGAAGATGAGATGTTCAACATAGAGCATAAAAAGATCATGAAGAATCTAAGTCTCATGGAAAACATCAAGGATTACATGTCCGATGGAAAAGAGTGGATTCTCGACAATGGATGCACCGATAACATGACTGGAGATAAAGACATGTTCCAAGAGATCACGCCTAATCAAGGTCCTCGGAGGTACGTGACCTTTGGAGACAACTCTAAGGGTAAGGTACTTGGCCTTGGTAAGGTGGCCATATCTCATGATAGCTCTATCCCAAATGTGATGCTTGTTGAATCCCTTGGCTACAATCTTCTTTTCGTATCTAGATTAGCAAACTTCGGTTTCAATGTGCTATTTACCAAAGTAGATTGCCAAGTGTTTCGTCATGATAATCATAAAATTGTCTTTACCGGTATTCGTAGAGGTGATCTATACATTGTCGATTTCACTTAAAAGGCCCAACCTCATACTTTTCTTATTGCAAAATCTCAAAATCTTCTTAAGGTTGGCTATGGCATAGAATGCTAGGACATGTAGGCATGTGCAATCTAGATAAGTTTATCAAGGGCGATCACATTCTTGGTGGTAAAGATGTTATCTTTGACAAAGATAGGCTTTGTGGCGCTTGTCGAGCAGAAAAGCAAGTAGGTGGAAGTCATCCGGTCAAGAACATCATGACCACTAGGAGACCACTCCAGTTACTTCATATGGATCTTTTTGGTCCCAATGCGTACACGAGTCTCGGTGGAAACTCTTATGGTCTAGTTATAGTTGATGATTTTTCCAGATTTACGTGGGTATTCTTTCTTGATGATAAGTCGCTGGTACAAAACATCTTCAAGAACTTCGCACAAAAAGCGGAAAATCAATTTGAAGTGAAGATCAAGAAGGTTTAAAGCGATTATCCACCGGAGTTCAAGAACACCAACGTGGATACCTTTCTTGACGAAGAGGGTATTTCACATGAGTTTCGGCTACGTACACGCCTCAACAAATTGGAGTTGTTGAGAGGAAGAACCGCACCCTCATTGAGATGGCGAGAACGATGCTTGACGAATACAAGACGCAAAGACACTTTTGGGAAGATGCCGTGCAAACAGTATGTCATGCCACAAACCGAGTCTACTTGCACAAGCTTCTCGGTAAAACGGCATACGAGTTTCTCACCTGTAACAAACCCCAAGTTGGATTCTTTTGAGTATTCGGCTCTAAGTGCTACATTCTCAATACAGCATCATGCTAAGTTTGCTCCTAAATCTCATGAAGGTTTCCTACTTGGTTACGGTTCAAACTCTCACACCTACCGTGTCTACAACAACTTCACTTGAAAAGTTGAAGAAATGGTAGATGTGAGGTTTGATGAATCTAATGGTTCGCAAGTCGAACAATTGCCAAATGATGTAAGAGATAAAGATCCTTCGGAGGCTATCCAAGATTTTCCCATCGGCAAGATTCGTCCCAAGGAGGTGAAGGGAAGCACTTCATCAACCCAAGTAGAAGCTCCTACTTCGGATCAAGTCTATGGACAAAACGACATGGAAGCATCCACAAGTGGTACACGACAAGATGAAGAGGAGGAGGAAGTACATCATGAAGATCCCCCACGACCTCCTTCACCACTACCTCAAGGAGATAACTTCGACAACAACAAAGACGAAGGAGACGAAGAAGCTCCACCATCCAACATGCCAAAGCTACCCCGAGTTCAAGCACAAGTGACCAAGAACCATCCCCTAAACGAAATCTTTGGTGATATACAAATAGGGAGGATCACATGCTCTAAAACTTGCCTAGCTAACTTTCATGAGCATTATTCTTTCTATCTAGCATTAAACCCTTGAAGGTTGAACAAGCTCTTGAAGACCCGGATTGGGTGAATGCAATGCATGAAGAGCTTCACAACTTCGAGAGGAACGAAGAGTGGACACTCGTGGAGAAGCCCAAGGACGAGAAAAACATCATCGATACAAAATGGGTGTTTCGGAACAAGCAAGATGAAGATGATCAAGTTGTACGCAACGACCTACGCCCCCATTTCTAGACTAGAAGCCAATCAAATTCTTCTTGCTTATGAAAATCACCATGACATCACTCTTTACCAAATGTATATTAAAAGTGCCTTTTTAAATGGATAAATAGAGGGGGAACTCTATGTTACAGAACCTCCCAGATTTGTATGGTCTTAAGCAAGCTCCTTGTGCTTGGTATAAATGCCCAACGAAGTTTCTTATTGAAAAGGTTTTGAAATTGGTAAAATTGACACAGCCTTATTCACAAAAAGAGTTAATGGTGAATTATCTGTGTGCCAAATTTATCTGGATGATATTATCTTTGGATCTACTAACCCACAATTTAGTGACAAATTTGGAAGGCTGATGTCAGAAAAGTATGAGATGTTTATGATCTGTGAGTTGAAATTCTTCCTTGGTCTACAAATCAAGCAAACAAGAGAAGGTAATTAATCTCTCAAACCAAGTACACAAAGGACTCGATCAAGAAGTTCAACATGCAAGAGTAGAAAGGTATGAAAACTCCCATACCCACTAGCGGACCCGATGATCTAACTAAGGAGGGTGAACCGGTTGATCAAAAGGTTTATCGATCAATGATTGGTTCACTACAATATCTATGTGCCTCCCGTCCCAATATTATGCTTAGTGTGTGCATGTGTGCCCGATATCAAGCTGCACCTAAAGAATCTCATCTTAAGGCTGTGAACGCATTGTGAGATACCTGATACGTACACCAAACTATAGCCTTTGGTATCCCAAGGGACCTTCTTGTAATCTTGTTGGTTATTCCGACTCCGACTATGTCGCTGACAAGGTTGATATAAAATCCACCTCGGGTACATGTCAATTACTTGGTAGATCTCTTGTGTCCTGGTCCTCCAAGAAACAAAACTCGGTATCTCTTATCTACCGCCGAAGCTGAATATATTACTGTCGAATCATGTTGTGCACAATTATTATGGATGACACAAATGCTTAAAGATTATGGAATCTATGTGAAAAATGTTCCATTACTTTGTGCCAATGAGAGTGCTATTAAGATTGATCATAATCCCGTGCAACATTCTCGAACCAAGCATATTCAAGTTCGACATCATTTCATTCGTGATCATGTTGCCAAAGGAGACATTAATTTTAAGCATGTTCGTACTAATAAGCAATTGGCCGATATCTTTACTAAGCCACTTGATGAAAAAGTGTTTTTTAACTTGAGGAGTGAGTTGAACATCATTGATGCTCCAAACTTGAGCGAAGCTCACTCGGATGCATGCAAGGGGATTGATGAGGACATGACTACCTTGGATACGACCAAAAATGTTGCATATATTCATATTTGTGAGGTGATTCTTAGAAGAATTATGCAATAGTTTATTTATGTTATTCGGAACAGAAATACATCACATATATGCATGTATGCAACATTTCCAGGTTGCTCGGTGAGATTTTACCAGTTTTCGTAGTTTAGATCGCATATGTTCTTCATACCTTTAGTCCACGAAAAAGCCACAAAAAAATTAGTGTTAGATCATCATATCCGAACCAATCTGAGCCTTTGCATAGTCTTTTCAGTATTTTGCTTTGTTGAATTTGCGGTACATCGTCGTGTCGAGTTGCTGGTCTTAGTGTCTAGTCCTTTAGAGTTTCGAGTTCTATTCACAGGTTGTCACGCCACCACCGCATCGTCTTCATAGTTGCCATATACCACCACCATCATCACCGCAACCATATATCACCACCCATCATCAATATCCATTGGTGTCCATATACCACCACAAATCCGCCACCAATCTGAGGCCAGCTCGTTTTAGGTTTAGTTTTGAGATCCTTTTGATTTAGGGTTCGCGTTTTGCTACCTACGTAGGTGTCGGGAAAAGAGTCTGGCACGCTTTGCAGAGCACGTTTTGGCCCAAAAAAAGTTCGGCTGAAAATATTTTTCCCTCTCTGGGTTTTAGGTTCTTCAGAGCGTTTTGAGACACTTGCCATCATAGTGATTTTTGTCGAAATTTTTGGTCGTCGCAACCCCGAATTGCTCCAGAAAAAAAATTAGTCCAACAAATTTCGTGCTCATCTTGCTTATACGACGTGGGAAGAGTTTTGAGACACTCGCCATTGTAGTGATTTTTTAAGCAAAAAAAGAGCGCAAAAAAAAGAGGCGCCGAAAAAAAACAAAAAAAAATTCAGAGTGTGCTTTTCCCTTGACGTGCTGCTACTATTACTGCTATTTCTGTTGATACGAGCAGGTTGACGATTATGATGGTGATTACGATGATGAGGGAGAGGTTGCTCCCGATCAGCCTCAGGGGCAACCACCACCATACGCACCAGGTCGACCACATGGCTACAACCGTAACGGTAGGGCTACCCCACCCCCTCAGGTACGGGATCATGACCATCTCCCTAAACTTAAATTGAATATTCCGACGTTTGAGGGTAGATATGTTCCTGATATATATCTTACATGGGAGTTAGAAACAGAACAACGTTTTACATGCTTACAATTTCCTGAGGATAGACGTGTTGCTGCTGCTGTTTGTTCATTCACTAGTTTTGCTTGTGTTTGGTGGTCAGAACATTGTAGAATACACCATGCTAATATTCCAACTACTTGGGCTGCTTTGAAAACTGCTATGCGTAATCGTTGGGTGCCACCTTATTATCAACGTGAATTGCTTCAAAATTTGCAGCGTTTAAGACAAGGGAAAAATTCTGTAGAAGAATATTATCAGGAATTACAAACTGGTATGATTAGACGTGGTATTGTTGAGGAGAATGAATCTATGCTTGCACGTTTTATGGGTGGATTAAATAGAGAGATTCAGACTATTCTGGAGTATAAGGTATAACACTATCACTCGTTTATTTCATCTTGCTTGCAAAGCTGAACGTGAAGTGCAAGATCGACAGGCAATGGCGAGAACTACTTTTTCTGCAGGTCGCACTTCATCATGGACGCCACGTACCTCATCTACTTCCACACGTCCTGCTGCAACACCACCTACTTCAACCTCCAACTCCAACCGCGATACCAGGAAACAGGCTCCTACTCCACCCTCTACGAAGAGCACACCTTCTGGCCCTGCACAGAGCTCTTCTTCATCTATTGCATCCACAGGGCAAACACATGAGGTTATATGCCGTCGTTGCAAGGGTGGAGGTCACTTTGCGAGAGAATGCCCTTCCAAGCGTGTCATGATTGTTACTGAGGATGGTGGATATGCGTCTGCTAGTGATTATGATGAGGAGACTTTGGCTCTCATTGCAAGTGAAGAACACGATGGCGACGATGCAGAACCAGAAACACACTACATGGCTGCTGATTACGCTGACAGGTATGAAAGTTTAGTTGCTCAACGTGTTCTCAGTGTGCAGGTTACACAGGCTGAACAAAATCAGAGGCACAACTTATTCCACACAAAGGGTGTTGTGAAGGAGCGTTCTGTTCGTGTCATCATCGATGGAGGGAGTTGCGATAACTTGGCTAGCATGGTTCAACAATGGTTCAACAATAGTGGCAAGGTTAAGGTAACACGTACTGTTCGTGTGCATTTTAGCATTGCTACATATTCTGATTATGTGGATTGTGATGTGGTCCCCATGCAAGCATGTTCTGTTTTACTTGGTAGACCATGGCAGTTTGATAAAAATTCTGTACACCATGGTAGGACAAATCAGTATACTCTTGTTCATAAGGATCATAATATCACTTTGCTTCCTATGTCTCCCGAACATATTATGAAAGATGACATTGCTAGAGCTAGTAAAGCAAAACAGGAGAAAACTAAGACTGAAAATCAGATTGTAGCACAGGAATTTGAGCAACACCATAAGCATAATAAACCATCATCTACTGTTGCATCCGAAATAAAATTGAAGAGTGGATGTTTACTTGCTACTAAATCTGATATTAATGATTTGGATGTTGCTACATCTGTTTGCTATGCTTTTGTATGCAAAGAGGTATTATTTTCATTCGAGGACAGGCCTCCCTCTTTGCCTCCTGCTGTCATTAACATTTGCAGGAGTTCGCTGACGTCTTTCCACAAGACGTGCCACCGGGATTACCGCCTATTCACGGGATTGAGCATCAGATTGACTTAATTCCCGGTGCATCCCTACCCAACCGTGCGCCCTACCATACCAATCCCGAGGAGACAAAGGAGATTATGCGTCAAGTACAGGAGCTGCTTGACAAAGGTTATATACGTGAATCCCTTAGTCCTTGTGTTGTTCCTATTATTCTAGTTCCTAAAAAGGATGGTACTTTGCGCATGTGTGTGGATTGTAGAGGCATTAATAGAATTACTATTCGTTATCGTCATCCTATTCCTAGACTAGATGATATGCTTGATGAATTAAGTGGCTCTACAATTTTCTCCAAAGTTGATTTGCGTAGTGGATACCATCAAATTCGTATGAAATTGGGAGATGAATGGAAAACAGCATTTAAAACTAAGTTTGGATTATATGAGTGGTTAGTCATGCCTTTTGGGTTAACTAATGCACCTAGCACTTTCATGAGATTAATGAACGAGGTTTTACGTGCTTTCATTGGACGATTTGTGGTAGTCTATTTTGATGATATATTGATTTTTAGTAGATCTTTGGAGGAACATTTGGAACATTTACGTGTTGTTTTTACTGCGCTACGTGATGCACGTTTGTTTGGTAACCTTGGGAAGTGCACCTTTTGCTCCAACCGAGTATCTTTTCTTGGCTATGTTGTTACTCCACAGGGAATTGAAGTTGATAAAGCCAAGATTGAAGCTATTGAGA
Source organism: Hordeum marinum (assembly GCA_022496015.1). Lineage (NCBI taxonomy): Eukaryota > Viridiplantae > Streptophyta > Magnoliopsida > Poales > Poaceae > Hordeum > Hordeum marinum. The sequence continues at coordinate 148,874,754 of CM039676.1, forward strand.
GTTGGCCGCAGGCCAAAACGGTCACACAAGTAAGGAGTTTTCTTGGCCTCGCTGGTTTCTATAGGCGTTTTGTGAGAGATTTCAGCACCATTGCTGCGCCTCTCAATGAGCTTACAAAGAAGGACGTGCCTTTTTCTTGGGGTACCGCACAGGAAGAAGCCTTCACGGTCTAGAAAGATAAGTTAACACATGCTCCTTTACTCCAACTTCCTGATTTTAATAAGACTTTCGAGCTTGAATGTGATGCCAGTTGAATTGGGTTAGGAGGTGTGTTATTACAAGATGGTAAACCTGTTGCGTACTTTTCTGAAAAATTAGGTGGGCCTAGTCTGAATTATTCTACTTATGATAAGGAATTATATGCTCTTGTTCGTACTTTGGAAACATGGCAACATTATTTATGGCCCAAAGAATTTGTTATGCATTCTGATCATGAATCTTTGAAACATATTAAAAGTCAAGAAAAACTGAACCGTAGACATGCTAAATGGGTTGAATTCGTTGAGACTTTCCCTTATGTAATTAAACACAAGAAGGGTAAAGAAAATGTTATTGCTGATGCTTTGTCTCGTCGTTATACTATGCTTTCACAACTCGACTTTAAAATATTTGGTTTGGAGACCATCAAAGATCAATATGTGCATGATGCTGAATTTAGAGATGTGTTGCAGCATTGTAAAGAAGGGAGAACATGGAACAAGTTCGTTATTAATGATGGATTTGTGTTCCGTGCTAACAAGCTATGCATTCCAGCTAGCTCCGTTCGTCTTTTGTTGTTATAGGAGGCACACGGAGGAGGATTAATGGGACACTTTGGCGTGAAGAAGACGGAGGACGTACTTTCTACACATTTCTTTTGGCCAAAGATGAGACGGGATGTTGAGCGTTTTGGTGCTCGCTGCACTACATGTCAAAAAGCTAAGTCATGACTCAATCCTCATGGTTTATATATGCCTTTGCCTGTACCTAGTGTTCCTTGGGAGGATATATCTATGGACTTTGTTTTAGGTTTACCTCGAACAAAGAAGGGGAGGGAAAGCATATTTGTTGTCGTGGATAGATTTTCCAAAATGGCACACTTTATACCATGTCATAAAAGTGATGCTGCTGCTCATGTTGCTGATTTGTTCTTTCGTGAAATTATTCGATTGCATGGTGTACCAAATACAATTGTTTCAGATCGTGATGCTAAATTTCTTAGCCATTTTTGGAGATGTTTATGGGCTAAGTTGGGGACTAAACTACTTTTTAGTACTACATGTCATCCCCAAACTGATGGCCAAACTGACGTAGTCAGTAGATCATTGTCTAGTATGCTTAGGGCTGTTTTGAAGAATAACCTGAAAATGTGGGAAGAATGCTTGCCTCATATTGAATTTGCTTATAATCGTTCGCTACATTCTACCACTAAGATGTGCCCTTTTGAAGTTGTGTATGGTTTCTTACCTCGTGCACCTATTGATTTGTTGCCTCTTCCATCTTCGGAGAAGGTTAATTTTGATGCTAAAGAACGTGCTGAATTGATATTAAAGATGCATGAGTTAACGATGGAAAACATTGAGCGTATGAATGCTAAATACAAAATTGCGGGAGATAAGGGTAGAAAACATGTTGTCTTTGCACCTGGAGATCTTGTTTAGTTACATTTGCGTAAGGATAGATTTCCTGATTTGCGCAAGTCAAAGCTAATGCCACGTGCTGATGGTCCTTTTAAGGTGTTAGAGAAAATAAATGATAATGCATATAAACTTGAGCTGCCTGCAGAGTTTGGGGTTAGCCCCACTTTTAACATTGCAGATTTGAAGCCTTATTTGGGTGAGGAAGATGAGCTTCCGTCGAGGACGACTTCAGTTCAAGAAGGGGAGGATGATGAGGACATCCCTACTAATGCTACACCCACAACTCCGATTGCTATACATACAGGACCAATTACTAGAGCTCGCGCACATCAATTGAATTACCAGGTACTTTCGTTTCTTGCAAATCCTTCTAATGTTCATGAACATATGATGCTGCCTAAATTAGATACTTTTGTTTTACTTGTGAATGAAGGACCTGGCATGGACAAGAAGGATGACCATTGGAGCGGGATCAAGCATGGAGAAGAAGGTGCGCGCGCGGGAAAGAACAATGGAGCTTCCAGTGATGATTTTCGCACTTTGAAGCCACCATAATGGGAGCAAGAAGCCTTGGACGAAATATGCATGATGCCACTTTATAAAATTCGTCCCTAGGCTAATATAGGTGTTGCGCCACCTTATTTCTGGGCCAGGCCCATGTAATTTCGAAATACCATATTATCGGCTATTTTTAGAGGAGTATGTATGGGGAAACTGAGTTAGGGTCGGTTTCGGAACCCTCCTCCAAGGGGCCACGAAATTCCCCTCTATTCCCCCATATATACAGCCCTTAGGGCGTCGTTTTAGGTTTGGGTTTTGTTTAGATTATAAGTTCGCCATAGCAGCAACTTCGCGTTCTTCGTTTGTGTTCCACGACCAGACAAAGGCGTCCCAGAACCCCACTTCATCAATAAAGCTTTCCTCTTATATTCGCAATATCCAGATTGCAATCTTAGTTTCTTGCTTGTTCTTCGTTTGCGTGCAGGAAACAGACCCTCGTGGTCAGGTTGATCGTGCTCCGGCGTGGTCAATAACCTCTCGGAGTTGGTTTAGCGATTGCTAAGGCGCAGCGTCATCACACGTTCGTAGTCGGATCGTCAAAGTCTACTCCACAAAAACGATAGCCACCATCTCATCGAAAGACAGGGACAACTTCGCCTCTATCAGAGCGACTATCAGAACTCCGGGGTAACCATGGAATCCTACACCGGTAACGACAAGGACGGTTACTACGGAAGGATCGAGGAGATCTGGTAGCTAAGCTACGCTGGAGAGAAGGTCCCGATGTTCCGTGTCAGATGGGCTAAGAGCGTCCTAAAAGAAGACCTGTATTTCACCACCATGGTTATACCCGAAGCTAAATCCAAGACCGCGGGCGCAAACGTCATCGCGAAAAATGAGCCATGGGTACTGGCTTGCCAAGTGGACCAATGCTTCTTCATTACCGACCCGTCAAAGACCAATCATGTTGTCGTGAGGAGAGGCAAAAGGAACATCATCGGAATGGATGGAGTCGCCAATGAGCAAGACTTCGACAAGTACGACGACCTGAAGATGGAAGATGACGATGACGATGAAGTACCATACACCACAAGAAGAAGCAGGACCACCCTACCTAAATTACGTCCGTTCAATAGAAGAACTCAAGGGGTTTCGGGGCTAAATTAATCAACCGCGAGAAAGAAGGGCAAGAAGATTGTGAAAATATAGCAAAGATCGAATCACGACGTGTCGGCCGCGTGTGTACATGTGTCAGTGGCAAGCTCAATCTTTGATGACTGTTATTTCATGTCACTTGATTTCGTTTATGCATTTATCATATATATTCTCCATGCACTATATTAAATACGTGAAGGATACTCTCCATGCACTATATCTTACGCAATATCATATCTATACCCTATATTAAGGGCATCTTCAACGCCGACCCACAAATTCCTTTAGTATATGTTCTTTTTTTTGTGTCCGGACGTGGTGATGAGGATAGGGCAGGAGGGGAGAGAGAAGAGGGGACCAACATGTTGTGCTTTTTGTTTGGGCATGCAAAAGCATGTGTTGCACACGAGCACACTCTAAAGAAACTAGACGCACGAGCACAAACTCTTCTCTGCACAAAAGAAATATATTATAGCATTAAATAAATATCCAAAAAAATAAAAAAAGTTAGTAATGGCGCACCCCGCAATAGTGCGCCATTGCTATCCCCGGTATTTATGGCATACCCCGCAATACTGCGCCATTGCTATCCTTGTCTTGGCGCACCTCGCAATAGTGCGCCATTGCTATCCTTGTCTTGGAGCACCCCGCCTAGTGCGCAATTGGTAACTCTTCCTCTTGATATACACAGGAAACGCACGCAAACACCTCATCCCCTCTCTGCTCTCGCTCACGCATTAGGCTAGGGTTGGCAGCCAAACCTGCTCCGTCGCCGGTCGCCACTCGACCCTGCCAGGGCGCCCCCTCCCGGCTGGGCCGCCAGACGACGCAGCATCACCGTCGCATGCCGCCTGATTGCCGCCGCCGCCGCACACCCCGCCTCGCCGCAGGTCCGACCGCTCTCCCCTCATGGTCATTTCCCCACAGGTTCATGAGTGTATCTGGGTTCAGGGATCCCAGGGATGCTTAATACTAGTACTAGTAACCATCTGCCCGAGCTATCTGCCTGGTGATCATCTTGTTCTTAATTTCTTTCTTTGGCATAATTTGCAATAGTTTCTTTCTGGTCAAGGACTCAAGGTTAGTTAGTAGTGGTATCACAAAATTTGGCGTTTAATACAAGTAGAAACAAGCAGAAATGTAATAAACAGGCAGAGATATCCTTTTCCTCTGGGTAGAGTTTATTACCTGTGACGATGTCTTCACCTTGTACGCTTCTGCTGCTTGTTTTTCTTGTTAGATGACTCAGTAGGGTCCTTAGGCTTGGAGGACTGTGGAGCCTTGCTCTTCCCCTTGTCACCTCTTGATCTGCTGCGAATGGCCTCCTCACAAGTCGTATGGTTATTTCTTTTTTTTACCGGAAAAGTCGTACGGTCATTGAAGATGTCAAAGAGCTCGTCAACTGTCTTGGGGTTCTTGTGGGCAATCTTGTGGATGAGATCATTACACTTGATGCCCGTAGTGAATATCCTTATTACTAGCATAAAACATAAGAGTATGCTCAACATTAACTTAGTAGAATTGCAGTGAATTTATTTTCATAAATAATCTTAGTCCTGCATGAAGCAAATACATCATACATTGGAAGAAGTGCAAATACTCATCCATTAGGTATTGGCATGGAGCTATCAAGATATTTGCATTATTTTGCAATTTATAACAGCAAGCATTTCCTGTATGTGCTGCAGGTATATGCCATGTCGAAATAAATCACTTCCTTGCTATGCATGCAGACAATTCAAAATTATAGAAAGCTAATCCAGATTAAAAAATTAATAACTCTTGAATGTCAAACATCAAGATGGCTTGCAAGTCTTCACAGAAAGATTTGTTGTCTACTTGAGGTGGTGTCTCTAAAAAGCACGCAACAACCACATGATGAATTCTGAAAAGCAGCTGATGCCAAGTTTTGTTTGACTCGACACAGTTTGGTTGTGTAGCTATAGCATAGAGAAAATGAACACCGAGGAGTGATAAGAACCCGCCAACGTATGCCATCGAGGAGTGGATCCCATGGAAAGGTTCTAACCGGTCACCCCTTGTTGTGTAGTATTTGTATGCAGCAAGGGTGTTGTAAAATTAGTTTATTTATGATAGAACAATCCAAGTGACAAGTGGAGTGCCTCTCAACATTAAGAGGAGAAGAATCGAGCAGGGATTCATTAATATATACGCTGGATTTTTTTCAAGAAATAAATATATACACTAGCATATATAGTACTAATACATTGGAACTCCAGCGAGCGGACTCTGAAACTGGATATTTTTCTTCATACACTGGAATACTAGGAATCCAACAGGACTCTGAACTTTTTCAGTAGACTGAAACAACACAACTTGCTGACATGTGGGATCATCATACTGTTCAGTAGACGAGGAGCAAGCAATTCGGCCTCCAAATTCAAAAAGAGACACTCCTCCAACCACACGAATAGACAATATAACTGCCTGGACTGCTCTAGGAAGTGTCTCAAGGTTGACCGAGACTTGGAACATTCCGTTGCTAATTTCTTGCGTCTGTGCTGTAGATAGGAATATGAGGCCCTGATTACAGGTAGCAACAGAAATGTCAGTTACAGATTAGGTTAGGTAGCGAGTCTGCTGCCTAGTCACAGGCACAACTGCATGTTGCAGTCTATCTGCGGGTCGTAGATGGTGTCTGAATCACACACAAGTGCAGTGCAACAGAGGCAAAAATATCCGAGGAAAACATATCATCCAGTGATAATGGCAGTATAACACCTCATAGCAGAGCATCAATTGCAAGGAGATCATGAGTGTATCAAGGTTCAGGGAGATGATGGCAAAATGAAGCTACATATAGTTTCTACAAATGGCAAAAAATTTAGTCCTTCCTGGAGATAAAATGAAGCTACATCTAGTTTCTACATCAGGGTTCAGGGATATAAAAATTTAGTTTCTACAAAATGAAGCTACATCTAGTTTCTACAAATGAAGATATTGGCAAAAAATGAAAAGAAAAGCACATCAGGCAACTTTTCTCCCTTCTTGACAACTTTTCGCCCATTAGGCACACATATAATTGTCATACATGGTCAGGGGCTCCCTTTTTTCGTTTTCATGGCCTGCTATAAGGTGTTGATTATACATTTTCTGATTTGTAAAAGGACAGATACTTGCAATCATCTATAAATTGGAAAAAAGCTGATGTTTTATATCATCTGATGCGCGTCGGGCGCGCGGGGGGGGGGGGGGGGGGGTCACAGTAATTTGTCCTAGGACTAGGACCATATTGTCATGGTATCATAACTACATATTGACAAGTTTCTTGAAAAGTCATATCTACAAGATTCAACCCCAAAAATGCGGAAGAAATGCATGGATGTAACCTATATATTGACACATATGCATGTTTTTTATACATGTGAAATTTGGTAAGGAAAGATGATAATTTGGGTTCCTATATGCACATCAACCTTATGATCAGCTGGGCATGACAAGTTACAGATTAAGTTGCATGCTGCCCTGATAATTTGGCTCAAGCAGGTCACTGGCCTGAGCTTGATGATCACTTGTTCAGGGGCGCCACAACTGAACTGAGGCTCCTTCAGTTCAATATTTTGTGCAGGGACAAATAGTTACCCCTTTCTCCTGAAAATGTTGATTGATTTCCGTTTCGGTTGAGAATGGGGCACTCCTAGGTCAAGAAAATTAGCAAAGGTCATGCCCTATTTTCTTCACCTAGAAGGTGCCCGATTCTCAACCGAAACAAAAATTAATCAACATTTTGCATGTTTTATTCTCAGTTTTCCTCTAAATCTGAGAAGAATAGATACTACCCTGATCTCATCCAATAACTCTAGTAGCCTTTTTTCCTATTTAGAGCGAACATGGCCGACAACGATGAGGCCGACGGTTCGGGCAAGCCATTCTGGGAGCTGTTCCAGGAGATGGAGGAAGAACCTCACCGCTATGAGGACGCCGCGGAAGACACCGATCCTGACTACACAACCCCTAGTGGTGTCGGGGATGACACCACTTATGGTGCCGCTGGGGATGCCACCGCTGATGATGGCAGCAAACGCACAGATGGTAGCCAACCGAAGAGGCAACGGAAGGACCGGCGCCCGAACATGCTCAGCACCGTCAAGGAGGTATTTACTGAAGTGTCCTCCAGTGGGCATCCAACGGCGCCCAAAGAATTAGTCCATGGGTACGCGGGACAACTCGGGTGCATTCTCCGGAGCACCGTCTCGATCAACACCGAGAACCTAAGGCATCCTGACCGAGGGAATTTGCGCAACCTCCTCTTCATGAAGTTGCACGAATGATACAAGTTCCCCGGTGACTTCGCAAACACATGCCTCTCAGGGAATAAAGTGAACAGTGCTGCCCTCATGAAGATGAGCACGACCCTGGCTACTTGGAGAGCCGCGGTGAAGAGAAGGATTATAAGTGGTGATAGTTATGAGAAGATCAAGGCGACAAATCCTTCGATCAGCGAAGAGGACTACCTGGAGTTCAAGATCAAGTGCAAGAGCAAAGGCATCTGCGGAATCAAGTCAGTAAGCCATCATCAGCTGGTCGTGTGGCCGGCGAAGGCTTGTCCACGAAATGGTCGGAATACTATAAGGCTGGGCAAAAGGAGAGAAAAACCAGCTTGGAAAGCCAGGAGTGTGAGGTTAAAGAACTCAAGGCACAAGTGGCACGGATTTCGGAGATAGTCCAAGAGCAAGTGCGAGACCAATTGGGAGCGACGATCACCGACATTATGCCTTCCTTGCTTGAGGGGCTACGGGGGTGTATTGTGGGCGGCCAACAGGGGCCGCCCCCGATTCCCAGCTTCACGGGCAGCAACTCGCACAACGCGCCAGCAATGATGTCTCCGGTGGAGGCGGCATTGGCATCACCGGCGGAGGCGGCATTGGTGTCTCCAGCGTCGACGCCGGTATTGGACCTTAATGCACCCGGGTGTGGGAAGAATACGTCGGCCGGCACCTCGGCAGCAAGCGGCCCCTCCGTCACTTGCACGCCCGCCGTTGGCGGTGCCTCCACATTAGTCGAGCTCGACGCCATCACGGTAACTAAGCCTCGGCCGATGACTACTTCATCTCCTTGCCTTTGACTAGGCATCCCTGACGCCCTACATGTTTTCGTAGGGCGCCGGCAACGTTCCATGCACTCTCCTGCACTTCGTGGACGGCGAGTTGATCGATGTCGCCAAGGCCAAAATCGTTGAACCGGGAAACCGCGTGTTCCACAGTAATCCGATGCCACCCATCGTGTATAGGGTTCAACTAGTTCGGGTGCTGCGGGCCTGCGACGACTTGTTACCTCCGTATCGACCCCCTGGGGCCGACGAAGATGATGTGATGACCCTCAGCGCCTTCTTAAATTGGTCCATGCTTTGGCCGAAGAGCCAGATTCGTTTGGGGGCGGGGGACACCACCCCACAGACAACATCGCCAGTCGTGCCGGCGCCAAGCCATGGCAAGACCGCCGCAATGCTAACGCCGTCAGCTGATCCAGACATGCATATGGCACAGGATCCGGACGACGACGACGGTACATTTTCCAATGTCGATAAGTACATAAATGAAGATGGGTACAGTGAAGAATTCTTGGGGCCTCCTTCTCAAGAACCCAACCCTGCAAAAGACGATCGAGATCTAGCTAGTACCACGGAGAAACCCAATTGCAACAGGCGTCGTCTGTTCAGTTCTCAGGAGACGCCTCCGACTGCCGCCTTCACCAAGACTCAAACAGCCGAGGTGCGAAATATTATCAGCCCTAACACACTCAAGAAGGTGGTCTCTGAGCAGAACTCGATCCCATTACAGCAGAAGAAGCAGAAGGCACGGAAAAGAAAAAATAACAAGGGTGTGAGCCAGCCGGCACCGAGTACGATCCGTGCTCAGGACGGGCCACCAATACCTAAGGATATCTCGAGGAGGGTGCATGTGGCGGGTAGGCCGATGCTATCGACTAATCTGCTCAATGATGCAACCAGTGCTATGCGGAGTCTACATGACGGTGTTCTTACTATGGAGAAGCAGCGTCTCACTGAGAATGATGTGGCATACCCGGTTTTCGTGGCCAAGGTGCCAGAGGGCAAGGGCTTTGTCGAGAGAACCGTCGGGCGTATGATCGTCCTGCGGTTTGATGACATCTTCGCTATGTTTAACCTTTATCCGCTGCACTACACCTTCGTTCGGCTATTTTTGCTCAGTATGGAGATGCGGATCATTAGAGACAACACCCCAGACATCGTGATAGTCGACCCCTTCTACATGTGTGCCAAGATCTTGGGCAGCGCTGGGGACCGGCAAGTCGCGAGTTCATACCTCGAAGGCGTCATTCTGGCGAACCCAGATAAGGATAACTTCCTCGTGCCTTACTTTCCCGAGTAAGTCATCCCCTCAGCACCCCGTAACATATGATTTCTTAGATTTTGATCATTCTTTTTTTTCTAACATTCCGTGTTTTGTGAAGTGACACACATTGCACACTCATCCTCTTAAGCCCGAAATATTCCATGGCCACGTATTTCGACTCGGACCGTCAGTCGAAGAAAGGCTACACAAATATCAAGAAAGTTCTTGATGATGCTCTCCCCGGCTACGCCAAATCTGGAGGCACCTTGAGGAGGCCAATTTATAGGTACGACAAGCACGTGTTCACCCACGTAACGACGTTCCCCTGCGTCAAGCAGCCGCCTGGCAGTCAAAAGGATGCCTACTATGCCCTCCATCACATGCGGGCGATCGTACGGGACCTTCATCACCTTATGCTACCAAGTAATCTCACAGATTGGGCCGCACGCTTGTCGGAAATCTAGGACGCAGACATCAGACAAGAATTCTTTCGCATCCAGTCGGATATTGCGGAAATCATCTATCAAGATGTCCTTCATACCTCGTGGCAGTTCTACCTCAAATATCAACCGTCCAACAGTGAAATAGAAACAACGCTAAAAATGCAGGCTAACAACGACCGCACATTCATGACCATCACGAAAGACGGCAGCTTCATCCACGCTTCGGTCCCTGAGCCGAGTCGAAAGTATTGATGCTATGTAGTTCTGGAAGAAGAGTTTAGCTCATGTTGTAATTAAACTTTAATGAACTTGTATGTCTCTTTAGTTTGGACAGTCGTTCAACTTATATGTAATCGATGCTATTTATTAGGAGGACCATGAATCGTGTTATTTATGTGTTGCTTTTCTCTTCCGATCCTTTTGTTGCATACTTATATATTGCTTATATATTATCTGTGAATTGCTACTAACGTTTTGTTTGTCTAGTGCATAGAGATGCTGCCGTATATCATGTACAAGGGTAAGGTTCCCGGAGTCTATGACGATTGGGAGGAGTGCCGGAGACAGGTTCACCGTTTTAGCGATAACAGTTACAAAGGGTACACCACTAGGGCAGAGGCGGAAGCTAGATACGCGTGCTATCTAGCGGGAGAGAGGAGGGAGCGGAGGAGGAACCGGATGAAGACCAGTTTCATCGCGATGTTGCTCATCGTGACCGCAACTCTCTTCTATGTGATGGTAGTTTAGATGATCGATATCGACTTTGTATTGTGACGATAAACTCGGCTAATACGATGAACTTTGCTAATGTCTCGAGACCTAAACTTGGCTAATGTTTGAACTTTGTTCGCTATTTCAAATTTGGAGACTAATATGATGAATTCTATTGTGTGATGTTTATATTCTGTGTTGTAACGTATTTTGTAACCTGTGCAATACCAGAAAAGCAAAAAAATCCTAATATTCATAGTAGTGGCGTACCATATTGAGCATTAGTGGCGCACCAGGGCCAAATACCAGTGGCGCATTATGGGGCATAGTAATGGCGCACCTGGGGGCATAGGTGGGAGGCAAATATGGCCCCCTAGGAGGCATAGTAATGGCGCACTGTTGGACATAGTAATGGCGCACTCTGTGGTGTACCACTATTATCTAGGATACTAATGGCGCACCAGAGGTGCGCCATTACTATTTGTTATTAGTGGCATGTTAATAGTGGCGCACCCATAGTGCACCATTAATACTCCTCCCCGACCTCCATTATAGGGTTGGCAATAATTTAACTCTTAGTTAGTTGAGCTTTGCTCCTTCCACTACCTCAGCCATGGAGTAGATGCCTCTATAGGAGAAGATTCCCTAGTGGATGTAAAGGCCCCTTTTGATAGAGGCGAAGTTGTCCCTGTCTTTCGATGAGATGGTGGCTACCATTTTGGTGGAGTAGATTTTCACGATCCGACTACGTACGTGTGACAAAGTCGCACCTTTGCAATCGCTAAACAACCTTTAAGAGGTTATTGACCACGCGGGAGCACGATCAACCTGACCACGAGGGTCTGTTCCTACATGCAAAAAAGAACAAACAAGAAACTAAGATTGCAATCTGGATATTGCGAATATAAGAGGAAAGCTCTATTGACGGAAGTGGGGTTCTGTGACGCCTTTGTGTGATCGTGGAACACAAATGTAGAACGCGAAGTTGCAACTATGGCGAACTTGTAATCTAAAAAAAAACCAAAAATGAAGCCCTAAGGGCTATATATGTGGGGGAATAGAGGGGAATTTCATGGCCCCTTGGAGGAGGGGTCCGAAACCAACCCTAACTCAGTTTCCCCATACATACGGACTCTAAAACAGCCTATAATATGGTATTTTGAAATTACATGGGCCTCGCCAAAAAATAAGGTGGCGCAGCACCTATATTAGCCTATCGACGAATTTTATAAAGTGGCAGCATGCATATTTCGTCCAAGGCTTCCCGCTCCCATTATGGTGGCTTCAATGTGCGAAAATCATCACTAGAAGCTCCATTGTTGTTTTCTGCGCGCGCAACTTCTCCTCCATGCTTGATCCCGCTCCAATGGTCATCCTTCTTGTCCATGCTAGGTCCTTCATTCATAAGTAAAACAAAAGTATCTAATTTAGGCAGCATCATATGTTCATGAACATTAGAAGGATTTCCAAGAAAAAAAGTATGTGGTAATTCAATTGACGTGCGCGTGCTCTAGTAATTGGTCCTGTATGTATAGCAGTCAGGGTTGTGGGTGTAACATTAGTAGGGATGTCCTCATCCTCCTCCCCGTCTTCAACTGAAGTCGTCCTCGGCGGAAGCTCATCTTCCTCACCCAAATAAGGCTTCAAATCTGCAATGCTAAAAGTGGGGCTAACCCCAAACTCTGCAGGCAGCTCAAGTTTATATGCATTATCATTTATTTTCTCTAACACCTTAAAAGGACCATCAGCACGTGGCATTAGCTTTGACTTGCGCAAATCAGGAAATCTATCCTTACGCAAATGTAACCAAACAAGATCTCGAGGTGCAAAGACAACATGTTTTCTACCCTTATCTCCAGCAAGTTTGTATTTAGCATTCATACGCTCAATGTTTTCCTTAGTTAACTCATGAATCTTTAATATCAATTCAGCAAGTTCTTTAGCATCAAAATTAACCTTCTCCGAAGATGGAAGAGGCAACAAATCAATAGGTGTACGAGGTAAGAAACCATACACAACTTCAAAAGGGCACATCTTAGTGGTAGAATGTAGCGATTATAAGCAAATTGAATATGAGGCAAACATTGTTCCCACATTTTTAGGTTATTCTTCAAAACAGCCCTAAGCATAGTAGACAATGAACTATTGAGTACTTCAGTTTGGCCGTCAGTTTGGGGGTGACATGTAGTACTAAAAAGCAATTTAGTCCCCAACTTAACCCATAAACATCTCCAAAAGTGGCTAAGAAATTTAGCATCACGATTTGAAACAATGGTATTTGGCTCACCATGCAACCGAATAATTTCATGAAAGAACAAATCACCAACTTGAGCAGCAGCATCACTTTTATGACATTGTTAAAGTGTGCCATTTTGGAAAATCTATCCATGACAACAAATATGCTATCTCTCCCCTTCTTTGTTCGAGGTAAACCTAAAACAAAGTCCATAGATATATCCTCCCAAGGAACACTAGGTACAGGCAAAGGCATATATAAACCATGTGGATTGAGTCGTGACTTAGCTTTTTGACATGTAGTGTAGCGAGTGACAAAACGCTCAACATCCCGTCTCATCTTTGGCCAAAAGAAATGTGTAGAAAGTACATCATCCATCTTCTTCATGCCAAAGTGTCCCATTAATCCTCCTCCGTGCGCCTCCTGTAACCACAAAAGATGAATGGAGCTAGCTGGAATGCATAGCTTGTTAGCACGGAACACAAATCCATCATTAATAACGAACTCCTTCCATGTTCTCCCTTCTTTACAATTCTACAACACATCTCTAAATTCATCATCATGCACAGATTGATCTTTGATGGTATCCAAAACAAATATTTTAAAGTCAAGTTGTGAAACCTTAGTATAACGACGAGACAATGCATCAACAATAACATTTTCTTTACCCTTCTTGTGTTTAGTGACATAAGTGAAAGTCTCAATGAATTCAACCCATTTGGCATGTCTATAGTTCAGTTTTGCTTGAATTTTAATATGTTTCAAAGATTCATGATCAAAATGTATAACAAATTATTTGGACATAAATAATGTTGCCATGTTTCCAAAGTCCAACAAGAGCATATAATTCCTTATCATAAGTAGAATAATTCAGACCAGTCCCACTCAATTTTTTAGAAAAGTACGCAACAGGTTTACCATCTTGTAATAACACACCTCCTAACCCAATTCCACTAGCATCACATTCAATCTCAAAAGTCTTATTAAAATCAAGAAGTTGGAGTAAAGGAGCATGTGTTAACTTATCTTTCAAGACTACGAGGGCTTCTTCCTGTGCGGTACCCCAAGCAAAAGACACATCCTTCTTTGTAAGCTCATTGAGAGACGCAACAATGGTGCCGAAATCTCTCACAAAACGCCTATGGAAACCAGGGAGGCCAAGAAAACTCTTCACTTGTGTGACCATATTGGGCTGCGGCCAACTCTCAATATCTTCAATCTTGGCTTTGTCAACTTCAATTCCCTGTGGAGTAACAACATAGCCAAGAAAAGAGACTCGGTCGGTGCAAAAGGTGCACTTCCCAAGGTTACCAGACAAACATGCATCACGTAGAGCAATAAAAACGGCACGTAAATGTTCCAAATGTTCCTCCAAAGATTTACTAAAAATCAGTATATCATCAAAATATACTACCACAAAACGTCCCATGACAGCACGTAAAACATCGTTCATTAATCTCATGAAAGTGCTAGGTACATTAGTTAACCCAAATGGCATGACTAACCACTCATATAATCCAAACTTAGTTTTAAATGTTCTTTTCCATTCATCTCCCAATTTCATACGAATTTGATGGTATCCACTACACAAATCAACTTTGGAGAAAATTGTAGAGCCACTTAATTCATCAAGCATATCATCTAGCCTAGGAATAGGATGACGATAACGAATAGTAATGTTATTAATGCCTCTACAATCCACACACATACGCGATGTACCATCCTTTTGGGGCACTAAAATAATAGGAACAGCACAAGGACTAAGGGATTCGTGTATATAACCTTTGTCGAGCAGCTCCTATACTTGACGCATAATCTCCTTCGTCTCCTCTCGATTGGTACGGTATGGTGCACTGTTGGGTAGCGATCCACCAGGAATTAAGTCAATCTGATGCTCAATCCCTCCAATAGGTGGCAATCCTGGTGGCACATCTTGTGGAAAGACGTCAGCAAACTCCTGCAAGATGTTAATGAAAGCAGGAGGCAAAGAGGGAGGCATGTCCTCGAATGAAAATAACACATCTTTGCATACGAAAGCATAGCAAACAGATTTAGTAACATCCAACGCAGTAATATCAGATTTAGTAGCAAGTAAACATTCACTCTTTAATTTTATTTCAGATGCAACATTAGATGATGGTTTATTAGGCTTATGTTGTTGCTCAAATTCCTTCGCTACAATCTGATTTTCACTCTTATGTAGCTCCTGTTTTGCTTTACTAGCTCTAGCAATGTCATCTTTCATAATATGTTTAGGAGACATAGGAAGCAAAGTGATATTTTGATCCTTATGAACTTGATAGAGGCGAAGTTGTCCCTGTCTTTCGATGAGATGGTGGCTATCGTTTTTGGTGGAGTAGACTTTGACGATCCGACTACGAATGAGTGATGAAGTCGCGCCTTAGCAATCGCTAAACCAACTCCGAGAGGTTATTGACCACGCCGAAGCACGATCAACCTGACCACGAGGGTCTGTTTCCTGCACGCAAACGAAGAACAAGCAAGAAACTAAGATTACAATCTGGATATTGCGAATATAAGAAGAAAGCTTTATTGATGAAGTGGGGTTCTGTAACGCCTTTGTCTGGTCGTGGAACACAAACGAAGAACGCGAAGTTGTAGCTATGGCGAACTTGTAATCTAAACAAAACCCAAACCTAAAACGACGCCCTAAGGGCTGTATATATGGGGAAATAGAGGGGAATTTCGTGGCCCCTTGGAGGAGGGGTCCGAAACAGATCCTAACTCAGTTTCCCCATACATACGGACTCTAGAAACAGCCTATAATATGGTATTTCGAAATTACATGGGCCTGACCCAACAATAAGGTGGCGCAGCACCTATATTAGCCTCGGGACGAATTTTGTAAAGTGGCATCATGCATATTTCATGCAATGCTTCTTGCTCCCACTATGGTGGCTTCAAAGTGCGAAAATCATCACTGGAAGCACCATTGTTCTTTCCCGCGCGCGCACCTTCTTCTCCATGCTTGATCCCGCTCCCATGGTCATCCTTCTTATCCATGCCAGGTCCTTCATTCATAAGTAAAACAAAATTATCTAATTTAGGCAACATCATATGTTCATGAACATTAGAAGGATTTGCAAGAAACGAAAGTACCTGGTAATTCAATTGACGTGCGCGAGTTCTAGTAATTGGTCCTGTATGTATAGCAGTCGGAGTTGTGGGTGCAGCATTAGGAGGGATGTTCTCATCATCATCCCCTTCTTGAACTGAAGTCATCCTCGACGGAAGCTCATCTTCCTCACCCAAATAAGGCTTCAAATCTGCAATGTTAAAAGTGGGGCTAACCCCAAACTCTGCAGGCAGCTCAAGTTTATATGCATTATCATTTATTTTCTCTAACACCTTAAAAGGACCATCAGCACGTGGCATTAGCTTTGACTTGCGCAAATCAGGAAATCTATCCTTACACAAATGTAACCAAACAAGATCTCCAGGTGCAAAGACAACATGTTTTCTACCCTTATCTCCAGCAAGTTTGTATTTAGCATTCATACGCTCAATGTTTTCCTTAGTTAACTCATGAACCTTTAATATCAATTCAGTACGTTCTTTAGCATCAAAATTTACCTTCTCCGAAGACGGAAGAGGCAACAAATCAATAAGTGCACGAGGTAAGAAACCATACACAACTTCAAAAGGGCACATCTTAGTGGTAGAATGTAGCGAACGATTATAAGCAAATTCAATATGAGGCAAGCATTCTTCCCACATTTTCAGGTTATTCTTCAAAACAGCCCTAAGAAGAGTAGACAATGATCTATTGACTACTTCAGTTTGGCCATCAGTTTGGGGGTGACATGTAGTACTAAAAAGCAGTTTAGTCCCCAACTTAGCCCATAAACATCTCCAAAAGTGGCTAAGAAATTTAGCATCACGATCGGAAACAATTGTATTTGGCACACCATGCAACCGAATAATTTCACGAAAGAAGAAATCAGCAACATGAGCAGCAGCATCACTTTTATGACATGGTATAAAGTGTGCCATTTTGGAAAATCTATCCACGACAACAAATATGCTATCCCTCCCCTTCTTAGTTCGAGGTAAACCTAAAACAAAGTCCATAGATATATCCTCCCAAGGAACACTAGGTACAGGCAAAGGCATATATAAACCATGAGGATTGAGTCGTGACTTAGCTTTTTGACATGTAGTGAAGCGAGCAACAAAACGCTCAACATCCCGTCTCATCTTTGGCCAAAAGAAATGTGTAGAAAGTATGTCCTCCGTTTTCTTCACGCCAAAGTGTCCCATTAATCCTCCTCCGTGTGCCTCCTGTAACAACAAAAGACGAACGGAGCTAGCTGGAATGCATAGCTTGTTAGCACGAAACACAAATCCATCATTAATAACGAATTTGTTCCATGTTCTCCCTTCTTTACAATGCTGCAACACATCTCTAAATTCAGCATCATGCACATATGATCTTTGATGGTCTCCAAACCAAATATTTTAAAGTCAAGTTATGAAAGCATAGTATAATGACGAGACGAAGCATCAGCAATAACATTTTCTTTACCCTTCTTGTGTTTAATGACATAAGGGAAAATCTCAATGAATTCAACCCATTTAGCATGTCTACGGTTCAGTTTTGCTTGACTTTTAATATGTTTCAAAGATTCATGATCAAAATGTATAACAAATTCTTTGGGCCATAAATAATGTTGTCATGTTTCCAAAGTCCAAACAAGAGCATATAATTCCTTATCATAAGTAGAATAATTCAGACTAGGCCCACTCAGTTTTTCAGAAAAGTACGCAACAGGTTTACCATCTTGTAATAACACACCTCCTAACCCAATTCCACTAGCATCACATTCAAGCTCGAAAGTCTTATTAAAATCAGGAAGTTGGAGTAAAGGAGCATGTGTTAACTTATCTTTCAAAACCTTGAAGGCTTCTTCCTGTGCGGTACCCCAAGAAAAAGGCACGTCCTTCTTTGTAAGCTCATTGAGAGGTGCAGCAATGGTGCTAAAATCTCGCACAAAACGCCTATAGAAACCAGCGAGGCCAAGAAACCTCCTCACTTGTGTGACCGTTTTGGGCTGTGGCAAACTCTCAATGGCTTCAATCTTGGCTTTATCAACTTCAATTCCCTGTGAAGTAACAACATAGCCAAGAAAAGATACTCGATCGGTGCAAAAGGTGCACTTCCCAAGGTTACCAAACAAACGTGCATCACGTAGAGCAATAAAAACAGCACGTAGATGTTTCAAATGTTCCTCCAAAGATCTACTAAAAATCAATATATCATCAAAATAGACTACCACAAATCATCCAATGAAAGCACGTAAAACCTCGTTCATTAATCTCATGAAAGTGCTAGGTGCATTAGTTAACCCAAAAGGCATGACTAACCACTGATATAATCCAAACTTAGTTTTAAATGTTGTTTTCCATTCATCTCCCAATTTCATACGAATTTGATGGTATCCACTACGCAATTCAACTTTGGAGAAAATTGTAGAACCACTTAATTCGTCAAGCATATCATCTAGTCTAGGAATAGGATGACGATAACGAATAGTAATATTATTAATGCCTCTACAATCCACACACATGCGTGATGTACCATCCTCTTTAGGCACTAGAATAATAGGAACAGCACAAGGACTAAGGGATTCGCGTATATAACCTTTGTCAAGTAGCTCCTGTACTTGACGCATAATCTCCTTTGTCTCCTCTAGATTGGTACGGTATGGCGCACGGTTGGGTAGGGATGCACCGGGAATTAAGTCAATCTGATGCTCAATCCCGCAAATAGGTGGTAATCCCGGTGGCACGTCTTGTGGGAAGACGTCAGTGAACTCCTGCAAAATGTTAATGACCGCAGGAGGCAAAGAGGGAGGCATGTCCTCGAATGAAAATAATACCTCTTTGCATACAAAAGCATAGGAAATAGATGTAGCAACATCCAAATCACTAATATCCGATTTAGTAGCAAGTAAACATCCACTCTTCAATTTTATTTCGGATGCAACATTAGATGATGGTTTATTATGCTTATGGTGTTGCTCAAATTCCTGTGATACAATCTGATTTTCACTCTTATTTTTTTCCTGTTTTGCTTTACTAGCTCTAGCAATGTCATCTTTCATAATATGTTCCGGAGACATAGGAAGCAAAGTGATATTTTGATCCTTATGACCAAGAGTATACTGATTTGTCCTACCATGGTGTACATAATTTTTAGCAAATTGCCATGGTCTACCAACGAAAACAGAACATGCTTGCATGGGTACCACATCACAATCAACATAATCAGAATATGTAGCAATGCTGAAATGCACACGAACGGTACGTGTTACCTTAACCTTGCCACTGTTATTGAACCATTGGATGTAATAAGGATGAGGTTGTGGTCTGGTGGTTAGAGACAGCTTCTCCACCATCTCCATGCTAGCCAAGTTATTGCAACTCCCTCCATCGATGATGACGCGAACAGAACGCTCCTTCACAACTCCCTTTGTGTGGAACAAGTTGGGCCTCTGATTTTGCTCAGCCTGTGTAACTTGCACACTGAGAACACGTTGAGCAACTAAACTTTCCTGTAGCCATGTAGTGTGTCTCTTGTTCTGTATCCTCGCCACCCAGTTCTTCACTCGCAATGAGAGCCAAAGTCTCCTCATCATAATCACTAGCAGACGCATATCCACCATCCTCAGTAACAATCATTACACACTTGGACGGGCATTCACTCGCAAAGTGACCGCCACCCTTGCAACGACGGTATATAACCTCATGTGTTTGCCATGTGGATGCAATAGATGAAGAAGAGCTCTGTGCAGGCCCAGAAGGTGTGCTCTTTGCGGAGGGTGGAGTAGGAGCTTGTTTCCTGGTATCTCGGTTGGAGTTGGAGGTTGAAGTAGGTGGTGTTGCAGCAGGACGTGCGGAAGTAGAGGAGGTACGTGGCGTCCATGATGAAGTGTGACCTGCAGAAAAAGTAGTTCTCGCCATTGCCTGTTGATCCTGCACTTCACGTTCAGCTTTGCAAGCAAGATGAAATAAACGAGTCATAGTGTTATACTCCTTATACTCTAGAATAGTCTGAATCTCTCTATTTAATCCACCCATAAAACATGCAAGCATAGCTTCATTCTCCTCAACAATACCACATCAAATCATGATAGATTTTAATTCCTGATAATATTCCTCTAAATAATTTTTTACTTGTCTTAAACGCTGCAAATTTTGAAGCAATTCACGTTGATAATAATAAGGTGGAACCCAATGATTATGCATAGCAGCTTTCAAAGCAGCCCAAGTAGTTGGAATATTAGCATGATGTATTCTACAATGTTCTGACCACCAAACACAAGCAAAACTAGTGAATGAACAAACAACAGCAGCAACACGTCTATCCTCAGGAAATTGTAAGCATGTAAAATGTTGTTCTGTTTCTAACTCCCATGTAAGATATATATCAGGAACATATCTACCCTCAAATGTCAGAGTATTCAATTTAAGTTTAGGGAGATGGTCATGATCCTGTACCTGAGGTGGTGGTGCAGCCCTACCATTACGGTTGTAGCCATGTGGACGACCTGGTGTGTGTGGTGGTGGTTGCCCCTGAGGCTGACCCGGAGCAACCTCTCCCTCATCATCGTAGTCACCTTCATAATCCTCAACCTGCTCGACGACAGTAGCAGCAGGAGCCACAGATGTAGCAGCAGTATCAACAGTACCAGTATGTTGGGCTTGGCCGAGAGGCACACGTCGTGTTCGTCTCCGTGGCCTCTCCAAGGTTGTTCACGAAGTCTTGTACCTGGTCAACCATCATTTGCTAAAATTTATCATGGAGCGCTTTGTTTGTCATGCTCTCCTAGTGGATCTCATCGTCTTGTGATCCTGGCATGGTTAGCAGGAAGAGGAAACACATAGAAATATGAAACATACAAACTACTGGGAAGTGGTGGTGGTGATGTGTCACAAATCCTTCA
The DNA here is from genome assembly GCA_022496015.1 of Hordeum marinum. Lineage (NCBI taxonomy): Eukaryota > Viridiplantae > Streptophyta > Magnoliopsida > Poales > Poaceae > Hordeum > Hordeum marinum. Next base: position 148,895,721 of record CM039676.1, read on the forward strand.
AGCGAATCCCAAATTCTTACCAGTGCTTACCCACCAGCAGGCGGTGATCGGCAACCGTTGTAGTCAAAACTCTCAAAGCTTGGATAGAGCGATTGCCAGGTAGTGTCAAAACACACGACGTAGATGTATGTGGAGCTGGGATGGCTTATAATATGGTTGCAAAAAGGGTCAGCAATAATCAATTTAGAGATGCAAAGTTGAATAAACGCTCAACGACGGTACTGTGCTAGTCCTAGGCTAGACAGTGCTAGAGACGCGAGCCTAAAACACCAACAAAATCACGACGCTACACGTAATCAAGGGAAGAGCACACTCTGCATTTTTTTGGCGCCTTTTTTTGCGCTCTTTTTTTTGCTCAGCAAATCACTACAATGGCGAGTGTCTCAAAACTCTTCCCAAGTCGCATAAGCAAGATAGACACGAATTTTGTTTGACTAATTTTTTTTCTAGAGTGATTCGGGGGCTGCGATGACCAAGAATTTCGACAAAATCCACTATGATGGCAAGTGTCTCAAAATGCTCCGTAGAACCTAAAATCAGGATAGGGAAAAAATATTTTCAGTCAAAATTGTTTTGGGCCAAAATGTGCTCTGCAAAGCATGCCAAACTTTTTTTTTCTGACACCTACTCAGGTAGGAAAACGCGAATCTGTAATCAAAAGGATCTCGAAACTAAACCTAAAACGAGATGGACTCGGATTGGTGGTGGATTTGTGGTCTTCTTTTGTGTTCCACGACCAGACAAAGGCGTCACAGAACCCCACGTCATCAATAAAGCTTTCCTCTTATATTCGCAATATCCAGATTGCAATGTTAGTTTCTTGCTTGTTCTTCGTTTGCGTGCAGGAAAAAGACCCTCGTGGTCAGGTTGATCGTGCTCCGGCATGGTCAATAACCTCTCGGAGTTGGTTTAGCGATTGCTAAGGCGCGACATCATCACTCGTTCGTAGTCGGATCGTCAAAGTCTACTCCACCAAAAACGATAGCCACCATCTCATCGAAAGACAGGGACAACTTCGCCTCTATCAAAGTGTAGTCATCATGCATAACATATGGAGTGACAAGGGATTGTGTCATGGCATCTAAGCATACAAATTGAGCACAAATAATGCAAGCATGGAAACATGATGCGTAGGTGAGGTAGGGATGCCAATATGTGAGTCAATAGAACAAGCATCTACCTCAAGGTTATACCACTCATGCACATAGCATTCAACGAAAGGTCTATGGTCGGCGAAGGAATCATTCACAACACCAAAGAAAATGACATATCTAGAAACATGGTGCAAGTGCAAGACAAGCCAAGCATAATGTGCACATGGTGTAGTGAAGATAGTGAGGCACTCAACACGATATAAAGATCAAGTGTTCAACATGTGTGAAGCAATCAAGTCAAGCAAGTAGCAATCAATGTGCAAAGCATGGCAATGGTTGTCATCAACTGCATAAAAGGAGCACATCGGTGATGCAACATAAGCAAGCATAGTGATCATGTCATGCAAGCTAGTAGTTCAAAGATGCAACATACTAGATAAAATCATGGCAAACATGTCATGTGAGAAAATAGTGAGCATATGCAATGCACATGACATATAGCAGGCATAGAAACAGAACATGAGCAATGTTTCATCATAGGCATGGGGCACATAGCAAACATGGCAATAGCAAATTATATCTCCACCAAGCTTGCGAATACACTTAGAAATCATAGAATGAAGTGTCACGTGAGATGCAAAGCATGGGTCACAAATGCATGGGAAGGGTATAGAAATGAGCATATCATGCAAATGGAACATGGCAATATGGGCATAACAAGTGTAATAAGCAAGAAGCCATAGCCATGTGAGAGCCATGTAGAAGAAATGCACGAAGTATTTACGCAAAGTGGGTGGGTAGAGGGTAAGCACTCCTTGGTGGCGCACGTCCTCGTTGCTCTCTAGAGCTCGTTTCGTCAAGTCGTGCGCTTGCGAGGTTGACGAAGAATCATGTGTAACTACACAAGAAGGAGACACACGAAACAAAGTATGTGTGTGGTAAATGTACACATCACCCATCATGATGTGTATGTGCACATGCGAGTTAGCACAAGATAAGAAATTCTCAAAGAAAATTGAGGCCTGGTAAATGAATACGTCATCCATCATGCAATGATAGTTATTATGGTCAACATGAGTGGGACGCAAATTATAGCAAGTATTTGGCACATGCATAGTATTCATGGGGAGCATATGGTGCACACAAGTATGGGGATCATGCAATGGAAGGGATAGAACAAAATCTCCTAAAATGTATGAGGGAACTATGGGGGTCTCCTCATGTGCAATAGCAGTAGCATAACAAGGAGAATATAGACAACATCCAAAACAATGCATATCCAAAGCATGGTAATCATGGTATGACAATAGTGAACAATTGTGCAAATTATGCAAAGGGGGCATGTCAACGTTATCACAAGAAAAGCAAATGCCAATAACCATGGGCTTGTCATCTGTGCCATATGTGCAAATTGGATTTATTTTAATGGCATATGCATAGTTACTACGATGGGATTGCAAAGATGTCATATGGGTGATCTCATGCATAGCATATGACAAGTCAAGCGGGTTGTCAAACATGATGTGACCTATAGAGTTCTTGCAAGAAATCCTATGCAACATGGCATCACAAGTAATATACTCCACATGATAATCGTCAAACACATCATAAATGGGAAATTCATCACATGAGGAAGTCGCATAATCATGAAGCATGGCAATAGTTGGGTTGACATCATGCAAGCAATCAATGTCCGCTAGTGGGACAAGAGCATCACCTTCACCTATGTTACCTTTTTCGTTCCACTCATATGGTGTAGGTGAGGTGGCATAGACCAACTCGTGGTCATCTTCATCGTGCTGGAACCATGTGGGGGTGCATCATATTCCACCATGGCCATGGTCTTGTCCAAAGGAAGGACGAAGTCATCGAGGATCGGCGCGTCATCGTGTATGGGACCTAGCACCAAATGAGAAGACACAATAGAGGTAGAGGTTAAGTTGTTAGAAATCATAGTGGGCTCACATGCCATCTCAACTACCTCACTCTATGGTGGAGGCTCACACACTCCCTCGAAGTAGGTGCACTCAAACTCACATATGGTGGAGTCACTCGTCTCACCCAAGTGGTGGGGGTTGTGGTTCTCGTCACATGGAAATCGGCGCAAAGCATCATATATTGGGCTAGTGGTGAAGTCACTCTCGCTCTCAATATGGTGGCAAAATTCTCTCAACTCATCTTCAAATGCCACCGTGGTCGAAGGGAAACTCCCATGCTCAACCATCTCGTCACTATCGCTGTGGATGAAGGCCAAAAATGGCACATCATAACTCCTCCATAACCGAAGGGAAAATCCCATGCTCGATCATCTCACTCTCGCCTCCAAAGATGGAAGCGTTCTCTTTGCTCACCACCTTGTCACTCGCCTCCAAAGCATGTTCCTTGAGTGGCTTCGTAGTCGTGGTCGTCGCCGCGCCATTGTCATAAAGAGTCGTGGTAGACTCGGCATAGTCAACACCACAAAGAGGGATGGCGGTGAAGTCGGACTTGGGAGTGTCGTCTTGGAGCTCATCGGGCTTGGACATCTTGGTGGTACCATCCTCATGCTCGTCGTCGCGGAGCTTGGTCGTCGTGAAGTGTGCGCGGATCGAGTAGACTTGGCCTTGAGCTCTTGTGCCGCCTTGAGAGCACCAATGTAGAGTTTGCCGAGAGACTCGTAGTTGTTGTCGAAGATAGGCTTGGCAATGTCGTTGTTCAATCCCATCATGAAGTAGAACTTCATCCATATGGGGGCGGTCATGCCGGCTCGTCATAAGGCTTTCTTCATCTTCATGAAGTACTCGTCGATGGACTTGGATCCTTGTATGGTGTTCTTCAATTGGCATTGAAGATGGTCCGTGTAGGTGGAAGGCACAAACTGATGCGGAGCATCCTATGGACATCACCATGGCAAGAGTCCCTTTTCCAAGTGACACGTGCCACATCTACTCCACATACATAAAGGTGAATCATCTCCTTTACACGTGTTCACTTGAACCCTTCGAGGATGGTATAATACTTGACATTCCTCTTGTGTGCATGCATAGGTATTGCCGGAGCTTCATGGTTGACGAGGAGGAGTGTCAGCACCTACGTATGACTACAATATCTGCGAGGGAAGCTCGGAAGAGAAGGAAGAAGAAACGAGGCCAAGACTCTGGAAGTCCCGGACCTTTCGGCCTACCCGTAACCTCCGGACCCCGGACCTTCCGGCCTTTCCAGAACTTCCGGCCTCCGGCGCTCCCGAGGTGTGCCAACTCTCGGGAAACCCCGGAACCTGCCCGGACCTTCCCCGGAACTTCCGGCCTGCGTGTGTGCATCCACTCGGGTCCAAGGCCCATGTACCCCTTTCTCACCCCCACTTCTCCCTAGACTATATATACTCATCCCCCACCTCCATTCTAGGGTTAGCCGAGCCTATCTCCTTTGACTACCTCTCCCATGGAGTAGATGCCTCTATAGGGGAAGATCACCTAGTGGATGTCAAGGCCCCCTTCGAGGGAAGATCCTCCGGCCTGCCCATAACCTCCGGACCCCGGACCTTCCGGCCTACCCATAACCTCCGGACCCCGGACCTTCCGGCCGTCCCAGAACTTCCGGCCTCCGGCGCACCCGAGGTGTGCCAACTCTCGGGAAACCCCGGAACCTGCCCGGACCTTCCCCGGAACTTCCGGCCTGCGTGCGTGCATCCACTCGGGCCCAAGGCCCATGTACCCCTTTCTCACCCCCACTTCTCCCTAGACTATATATACTCACCCCCACCTCCATTCTAGGGTTAGCCGAGCCTAGCTCCTTCGATTACCTCTCCCATGGAGTAGATGCCTCTATAGGAGGAGGTCACCAAGTGGATGTCAAGGCCCCCTTCGAGGGAAGATCCTCCGGGATATCAAGGCCCCATCTCCTCATGGGATTTAGGATGAACTCTACCATGTATCCTTCTTGATGAGGACATCCCTACTAATGTTACACCCACCCCGACTGCTATACATACAGGACCAATTACTAGAGCTCGCGCACGTCAATTGAATTACCAGGTACTTTCGTTTCTTGGAAATCCTTCTAATATTCATGAACATATGATGCTGCCTAAATTAGATACTTTTGTTTTACTTATGAATGAAGGACCTATCATGGATAAGAAGGATGACCATTGGAGCGGGATCAAGCATGGAGGAGAAGGTGCGCGCGCGGGGAAGAACAATGGAGCTTCCAGTGATGATTTTCGCACATTGAAGCCACCATAATGGGAGTGGGAAGCTTTGGACGAAATATGCATGATGCCACTTTATAAAATTCGTCCATAGGCTAATATAGGTGCTGCGCCACCTTAATTTTGGGCCAGGCCCATGTAATTTCGAAATACCATATTATAGGCTGTTTTTAGAGTCCGTATGTATGGGGAAACTGACTTAGGGTCGGTTTCGGACCCCTCCTCCAAGGGGCCACGAAATTCCCTTCTATTCCCCCATATATACAGCCCTTAGGGCTTCGTTTTAGGTTTGGGTTTTGTTTAGATTACAAGTTCGCCATAGCAGCAACTTCGCGTTCTTCGTTTGTGTTCCACGACCAGACAAAGGCGTCACAGAACCCCACTTCATCAATAAAGCTTTCCTCTTATATTCGCAATATCCAGATTGCAATCTTAGTTTCTTGCTTGTTCTTCGTTTGCGTGCAGGAAATAGACCCTCGTGGTCAGGTTGATCGTGCTCCGGCGTGGTCAATAACCTCTCAGAGTTGGTTTAGCGATTGCTAAGGCGCGACGTCTCACACGTTCGTAGTCGGATCGTGAAAGTCTACTCCACCAAAAACGATAGCCACCATCTCATCGAAAGACAGGGACAACTTCGCCTATATCAAGTGGTATCAGATTTCCAGGTTGCTCGGTGAGATTTTACCAGTTTTCGTAGTTTAGATCGCATCTGTTCTTCATACCTTTAGTCCACGAAAAAGCCAAAAAAATAAATTAATTAGGGTTAGATCATCATATCCGAACCAATCTGAGCCTTTGCATAGTCTTTTCAGTATTTTGCTTTGTTGAATTGGCGGTTACATCGTTGTGTCGAGTTGCTGGTCTTAGTGTCTAGTCCTTTAGAGTTTCGAGTTCTTTTCACACGTTGTCACGCCGCCACCGCATCATCTTCATAGTTGCCATATACCACCACCATCATCGCCGCTGCCATATCTCATCATCCATCATCACTCTCCATTGGTGTCCATATATACCACCACAAATCCTCCACCAATCCAAGTCCAGTTTGTTTTAGGTTTAGTTTCGAGATCCTTTTGATTTCGGATCCGTGTTTTGCTACCTGCGCAGGTGTCGGAAAAAAAAAAAAAAAAAAAAATTTGGGTGTCTGGCACGCTTTGCAGAGCACGTTTTGGCCCAAAAAAATTTCGGCTGAAAATATTTTTTCCCTATCTTGATTTTAGGTTCCCCGGAGCGTTTTGAGACACTTGCTATCATAGTGATTTTTGTCGAAATTTTTGGGTCGTCGCAGCCCCCGGATTGCTCCAGAAAAAAAAAATAGTCCAAAAGAAAAATTCGTGCCCATCTTGCTTATACGACGTGGCAAGAGTTTTGAGACACTCGCCATTGTAATGAGTTTTTGAAAAAAAAAAAAGAGGCGCCGAAAAAAAAAAAAAAAAAAAGAGGCGCCGAAAAAAAAAAACGAAAAAAAAAATCCGATTGTGCTTTTCCCTTTCTTAGGTGTATCGTCGTGTTTTTGTTGGTGTTTTAGGCTCGCGTCTCTAGCACGGTCTAGCCTAGGACCAGCACAGTACCGTCGTTGAGCGTTTATTCAACCTTGCATCTCTGAATTGATTATTGCTGACCCTTTTTGCTACCATATTATAAGCCATCCCAGCTCCACATACTTCTACGCCGTGTGCTTGACACCACCTGGCAATCGCTCTATCCAAGCTTTGAGAGTTTTGGCTACAACGGTTGCCGATCACCGCCTGCTACTGGGTAAGAACTGGTAAGAAATTGAGATTCGCTTAAAGGATTTGTGCCACACCACCACCACCGCCACGTCCCAGCAGTCTGTAGGTTTCATATTGTGTGTTTCCTATTTCTGCTAACCATGCCAGGATCACACGATGACGAGATCGACTGGGAGAGCATGACCAACAAAGCGCTCTATGATAAATTTCAGCAAATGATGGCTGAGCAGGTACAGGACTTCGTGAACAACTTTGGAGTTGCCATGGAGAAGCTAGATGGTTTGGAGAAGACATTCGACTCCAAGATGGACGCCAAGTTCAATGAGGTGCTTGCCCGTCTACCTCCACCAGCTGCAGTTCCTATTCCTTTCGAACGACGAGCGCGACGTGTGCCTCTCGGCCACGCCCAACATCCTGGTACTGTTGATACTGCTGCTACTTCGGTGGCTCGTGCGGCTACTGTCGTTGAGCAGGTTGAAGATTATGATGGTGATTTCGATGATGAGGGTGAGGTTGCTCCAGATCCGCCCCATGCGCAACCACCACCATACGCACCAGGTCGACCACATGGCTACAACCGTAACGGTAGGGCTGCACCACCCCCGCAGGTACGGGATCATGACCATCTCCCTAAACTTAAATTGAATATTCCGACGTTTGAGGGTAGATATGTTCCTGATATATATCTTACATGGGAGTTAGAAACAGAACAACGTTTTACATGCTTACAATTTCCAGAGGATCGACGTGTTGCTGCTGCTGTTTGTTCATTCACTAGTTTTGCTTGTGTTTGGTGGTCAGAACATTGTAGAATACACCCTGATAATATCCCAACTACTTGGGCTGCTTTGAAAACTGCTATGCGAAATCGTTGGGTGCCACCTTATTATCAACGTGAATTGCTTCAAAATTTGCAGCGTTTAAGACAAGGAAAAAATTCTGTAGAAGAATATTATCAGGAATTACAAACTGGTATGATTAGATGTGGTATTGTTGAGGAGAATGAAGCTATGCTTGCACGTTTTATGGGTGGATTAAATAGAGAGATTCAGACTATTCTAGAGTATAAGGAGTATAACACTATCACTCGTTTATTTCATCTTGCTTGCAAAGCTGAACGTGAAGTGCAGGATCGACAGGCAATGGCGAGAACTACTAATTTTGCAGGCCGTACTTCATCATGGACGCCACGTACCTCCTCTGCTTCCGCACGTCCTGCTGCAACACCACCTCCTTCAACCTCCAACTCTAATCGCGATACCAGGAAACAGGCTCCTACTGCACCCTCTGCGAAGAGCACACCTTTTGGGCCTGCACAGAGTTCTTCTTCATCTATTGCATCCACAGGGCAAACACATGAGGTTATATGTCGTCGTTGCAAGGGTGGAGGTCACTATGCGAGAGAATGCCCTTCCAAGCGTGTAATGATTGTTACTGAGGATGGTGGATATGCGTCCGCTAGTGATTATGATGAGGAGACTTTGGCACTTATTGCAAGTGACGAACAGGGTGGCGAGGATGCAGAACCAGAAACACAATACATGGCTGCTGATTACGCTGACAGGTATGAAAGTTTAGTTGCTCAACGTGTTCTCAGTGTGCAGGTTACACACGCTGAGCAAAATCAGAGGCACAACTTGTTCCACACAAAGGGAGTTGTGAAAGAGCGTTCTGTTCGCATCATCATCGATGGAGGGAGTTGCAATAACTTGGCTAGCATGGAGATGGTGGAGAAGCTGTCTCTATCCACCAGACCACATCCTCATCCTTATTACATCCAATGGTTCAACAATAGTGGCAAGGTTAAGGTAACACGTATTGTTCGTGTGCATTTTAGCATTGCTACATATTCTGATTATGTGGATTGTGATGTGGTACCCATGCAAGCATGTTCTGTTTTACTTGGTAGACCATGGCAGTTTGATAAAAATTCTGTACACCATGGTAGGACAAATCAGTATACTCTTGTTCATAAAGATCATAATATCACTTTGCTTCCTATGTCTCCCGAACATATTATGAAAGATGACATTGCTAGAGCTAGTAAAGCAAAACAGGAGAAAAATAAGAGTGAAAATCAGATTGTAGCACAGGAATTTGAGCAACACCATAAGCATAATAAACCTTCATCTACTGTTGCATCTGAAATAAAATTGAAGAGTGGATGTTTACTTGCTACTAAATCTGATATTAATGATTTGGATGTTGGTACATATGTTTGCTATGCTTTTGTATGTAAAGAGGTATTATTTTCATTCGAGGACATGCCTCCCTCTTTGCCTCCTGCTGTCATTAACATTTTGCAGGAGTTCGCTGACGTCTTTCCACAAGACGTGCCACCGGGATTACCGCCTATTCGCGGGATTGAGCATCAGATTGACTTAATTCCCGGTGCATCCCTACCCAACCGTGCGCCCTACCGTACCAATCCAGAGGAGACAAAGGAGATTATGCGTCAAGTACAGGAGCTGCTTGACAAAGGTTATATACGTGAATCCCTTAGTCCTTGTGCTGTTCCTATTATTCTAGTGCCTAAAAAGGATGGTACATCGCGCATGTGTGTGGATTGTAGAGGCATTAATAATATTACTATTCGTTATCGTCATCCTATTCCTAGACTAGATGATATGCTTGATGAATTAAGTGGCTCTACAATTTTCTCCAAAGTTGATTTGCGTAGTGGATACCATCAAATTCGTATGAAATTGGGCGATGAATGGAAAACAGCATTTAAAACTAAGTTTGGATTATATGAGTGGCTCGTCATGCCTTTTGGGTTAACTAATGCACCTAGCACTTTCATGAGATTAATGAACGAGGTTTTACGTGCTTTCATTGGACGATTTGTGGTAGTCTATTTTGATGATATATTGATTTTTAGTAGATCTTTGGAGGAACATTTGGAACATTTACGTGCTGTTTTTACTGCGCTACGTGATGCACGTTTGTTTGGTAACCTTGGGAAGTGCACCTTTTGCACCGACCGAGTATCTTTTCTTGGCTATGTTGTTACTCCACAGGGAATTGAAGTTGATACAGCCAAGATCGAAGCTATTGAGAGTTGGCCGCAGCCCAAAACGGTCACACAAGTAAGGAGTTTTCTTGGCCTCGCTGGTTTCTATAGGCGTTTTGTGAGAAATTTCAGCACCATTGCTGCGCCTCTCAATGAGCTTACAAAGAAGGACGTGCCTTTTTCTTGGGGTACCGCACAGGAAGAAGCCTTCACGGTCTTGAAAGATAAGTTAACACATGCTCCTTTACTCCAACTTCCTGATTTTAATAAGACTTTCGAGCTTGAATGTGATGCTAGTGGAATTGGGTTAGGAGGTGTGTTACTACAAGATGGTAAACCTGTTGCGTACTTTTCTAAAAAATTAAGTGGGCCTAGTCTGAATTATTCTACTTATGATAAGGAATTATATGCTCTTGTTCGGACTTTGGAAACATGGCAACATTATTTATGGCCCAAAGAATTTGTTATACATTCTGATCATGAATCTTTGAAACATATTAAAAGTCAAGCAAAACTGAACCGTAGACATGCTAAATGGGTTGAATTCATTGAGACTTTCCCTTATGTCATTAAACACAAGAAGGGTAAAGACAATGTTATTGCTGATGCTTTGTCTCGTCGTTATACTATGCTTTCACAACTTGACTTTAAAATATTTGGTTTGGAGACCATCAAAGATCAATATGTGCATGATGCTGAATTTAGAGACGTGTTGCAGAATTGTAAAGAAGGGAGAACATGGAACAAGTTCGTTATTAATAATGGATTTGTGTTTCGCGCTAACAAGCTATGCATTCCAGCTAGCTCCGTTCGTCTTTTGTTGTTACAGGAGGCGCACGGAGGAGGACTAATGGGACACTTTGGCGTGAAGAAGACGGAGGACGTACTTGCTACACATTTCTTTTGGCCAAAGATGAGACGGGATGTTGAGCGTTTTGTTGCTCGCTGCACTACATGTCAAAAAGCTAAGTCACGACTCAATCCTCATGGTTTATATATGCCTTTACCTGTACCTAGTGTTCCTTGGGAGGATATATCTATGGACTTTGTTTTAGGTTTACCTCGAACAAAGAAGGGGAGGGATAGCATATTTGTTGTCGTGGATAGATTTTCTAAAATGGCACACTTTATACCATGTCATAAAAGTGATGATGCTGCTCATGTTGCTGATTTGTTCTTTCGTGAAATTATTCGGTTGCATGGTGTGCCAAATACAATTGTTTCCGATCGTGATGCTAAATTTCTTAGCCACTTTTGGAGATGTTTATGGGCTAAGTTGGGGACTAAACTGCTTTTTAGTACTACATGTCACCCCCAAACTGATGGCCAAACTGAAGTAGTCAATAGATCATTGTCTACTATGCTTAGGGCTGTTTTGAAGAATAACCTGAAAATGTGGGAAGAATGCTTGCCTCATATTGAATTTGCTTATAATCGTTCGCTACATTCTACCACTAAGATGTGCCCTTTTGAAGTTGTGTATGGTTTCTTACCTCGTGCACCTATTGATTTGTTGCCTCTTCCGTCTTCGGAGAAGGTTAATTTTGATGCTAAAGAACGTGCTGAATTGATATTAAAGATTCATGAGTTAACTAAGGAAAACATTGAGCGTATGAATGCTAAATACAAACTTGCTGGAGATAAGGGTAGAAAACATGTTGTCTTTGCACCTGGAGATCTTGTTTGGTTACATTTGCGTAAGGATAGATTTCCTGATTTGCGCAAGTCAAAGCTAATGCCACGTGCTGATGGTCCTTTTAAGGTGTTAGAGAAAGTAAATGATAATGCATATAAACTTGAGCTGCCTGCAGAGTTTGGGGTTAGCCCCACTTTTAACATTGCAGATTTGAAGCCTTATTTGGGTGAGGAAGATGAGTTTCCGTCGAGGACGACGTCAGTTCAAGAAGGGGAGGATGATGAGGACATCCCTACTAATGTTACACCCACCCCGACTGCTATACATACAGGACCAATTACTAGAGCTCGCGCACGTCAATTGAATTACCAGGTACTTTCGTTTCTTGGAAATCCTTCTAATATTCATGAACATATGATGCTGCCTAAATTAGATACTTTTGTTTTACTTATGAATGAAGGACCTATCATGGATAAGAAGGATGACCATTGGAGCGGGATCAAGCATGGAGGAGAAGGTGCGCGCGCGGGGAAGAACAATGGAGCTTCCAGTGATGATTTTCGCACATTGAAGCCACCATAATGGGAGTGGGAAGCTTTGGACGAAATATGCATGATGCCACTTTATAAAATTCGTCCATAGGCTAATATAGGTGCTGCGCCACCTTAATTTTGGGCCAGGCCCATGTAATTTCGAAATACCATATTATAGGCTGTTTTTAGAGTCCGTATGTATGGGGAAACTGACTTAGGGTCGGTTTCGGACCCCTCCTCCAAGGGGCCACGAAATTCCCTTCTATTCCCCCATATATACAGCCCTTAGGGCTTCGTTTTAGGTTTGGGTTTTGTTTAGATTACAAGTTCGCCATAGCAGCAACTTCGCGTTCTTCGTTTGTGTTCCACGACCAGACAAAGGCGTCACAGAACCCCACTTCATCAATAAAGCTTTCCTCTTATATTCGCAATATCCAGATTGCAATCTTAGTTTCTTGCTTGTTCTTCGTTTGCGTGCAGGAAATAGACCCTCGTGGTCAGGTTGATCGTGCTCCGGCGTGGTCAATAACCTCTCAGAGTTGGTTTAGCGATTGCTAAGGCGCGACGTCTCACACGTTCGTAGTCGGATCGTGAAAGTCTACTCCACCAAAAACGATAGCCACCATCTCATCGAAAGACAGGGACAACTTCGCCTATATCACTTCTTTCCCTTTGTTGTTCATGTACCTTCTGGATCTTGTGTGTGGTGAGTCTAGTGGATGTGTGATTGGACTTGTTCTTGAGTGTTTCCTCTTGTGATTTCTCCTCGTTCTTCCCCGTGTTCTTCCTGTGCTTCATGGCATCCCAATCTAATTCGTGAAAGATTGACACACACGGTCTTGCCCCGTATCATTTTGGTATCATGAGCCACGTTGATCATGAATTTGTAGCCCTACCACCCATGTTATAGCCATTAGTTCGAGTTTTTCTCCCCAATTTCGATTTTTTTTCCAAAAAATAGCCCCAAATTTTTTCCTGCATTTTGTTATTCTTGTGCGTTTTTATTGATTTTGATCCGTGGATTTGGTGTTTAGCAAGTGGATCTACCTCCCTTGGCGTCCCCTAGACCTAATTCCATCTTTTCCACCTTCAATTTCTCCCTAAAAATCGAGTTTTTCCGCCCCCATTCTCGGATCCGGAAATTAGGGTTCGTCCCGGATTGTTTTTGCGACCCCCAAAACTTTTCGGCTCGCCCGAAACTTCCGGCCCTCGGAACTTCCGGCCTTAACAGAAAGTTTCCCCACATTTTCCCGTCCCTCCTATGATGAGGACATCCCTACTAATTTTACACCCACAACTCCGACTGCTATATATACAGGACCAATTACTAGAGCTCGCGCACGTCAATTGAATTACCAGGTACTTTCATTTCTTGGAAATCCTTCTAATGTTCATGAACATATGCTGCTGCCCAAATTAGATACTTTTGTTTTACTTATGAATGAAGGACCTAGCATGGACAAGAAGGATGACCATTGGAGTGGGATCAAGCATGGAGAAGAAGGTACACGCGCGGGAAAGAACAATGGAGCTTCTAGTGATGATTTTCGCACTTTGAAGCCACCATAATGAGAGCGAGAAGCCTTGGACGAAATATCCATAATGCCACTTTATAAAATTCGTCCCTAGGCTAATATAGGTGTTGTGCCACCTTATTTTTGGGCCTAGCCCATGTAATTTCGAAATACCGTATTATAGGCTGTTTTTAGAGTCCGTATGTATGGGGAAACTGAATTAGGGTCAGTTTCGGACCCCTCCTCCAAGGGGCCACGAAATTCCCCTCTATCCCCCCATATATACAGCCCTTAGGGCGTCATTTTAGGGTTGGGTTTTTGTTTAGATTACAAGTTTGCCTTAGCTGCAACTTCACGTTCTTCGTTTGTGTTCCACGACCAGACAAAGGCGTCACAGAACCCCACTTCATCAATAAAGCTTTCCTCTTATATTCGTAATATCCAGATTGCAATCTTAGTTTCTTGCTTGTTCTTCATTTGCGTGCAGGAAATAGAACCTCGTGGTCAGGTTCATCATGCTCCGGTGTGGTCAATAACCTCTCGGAGTTGGTTTAGCGATTGCTAAGGCGCGACGTCATCACTCGTTGGTAGTCGGATTGTCAAAGTCTACTCCCCCAAAAACGATAGCCACCATCTCATCGAAAGACAGGGACAACTTCGCCTCTATCAAGTGGTATCAGATTTCCAGGTTGCTCGGTGAGATTTTACCAGTTTTCGTAGTTTAGATCGCATCTGTTCTTCAAACCCTTTAGTCCACGAAAAAGCCACAAAAAAAATTAGGGTTAGATCATCATATCCAAACCAATCTGAGCCTTTGCATAGTCTTTTCAGTATTTTGCTTTGTTGAACTTGCGGTTACATCGTCGTGTCGAGTTGCTGGTCTTAGTGTCTAGTCCTTTAGAGTTTCGAGTTCTATTCATAGGTTGTCACGCCGCCACCACATCGTCTTCATAGTTGCCATATACGACCACCATCATCACCGCAACCATATATCACCACCCATCATCACTATCCATTGGTGTCCATATACCACCACAAATCCGCCACCAATCCGAGGCCAGCTCGTTTTAGGTTTAGTTTCGAGATCCTTTTGATTTCAGATTCGCGTTTTGCTACCTGCGTAGGTGTCGGGAAAAAAATAGCCTGGCATGCTTTGCAGAGCACGTTTTGGCCCCAAAAAGATTTGGCCGATTTTTATCCCTATCTTGATTTTAGGTTCTCCGGAGCGTTTTGAGACACTTGCCATCATAGTGATTTTTGTCGAAATTATTGGTCGTCGCAGCCCTCGAATTGCTCTAGAAAAAAAATTAGTCCAACAAATTTCGTGCCCATCTTGCTTATACGACGTGGGGAGAGTTTTGAGACACTCGTCGTTGTAGTGATTTTTTGAACAAAAAAAAGAGCGCAAAAAAAAAAGAGGCGCCGAAAAAAACGGAAAAAAATTCAGAGTGTGCTCTTCCCTTGATTACGTGTAGCGTCGTGATTTTGTTGGTGTTTTAGGCTCACGTCTCTAGCCTAGGACCAGCACAGTACCGTCGTTGAGCGTTTTTTCAACCTTGCATCTCTGAATTGATTATTGCTAACCCTTTTTGCTACCATATTATAAGCCATCCCAGCTCCACATACATCTACGTCGTGTGTTTCACACCACCTGGCAATCGCTCTATCCAAGCTTTGAGAGTTTTGACAACAACGGTTGCCGATCACCGCCTGCTGCTTGGTAGGAACTGGTAAGAATTTGAGAATCGCTTAAAGGATTTGTGACACACCACCACCACCACGTCCCAGTAGTCTGTAGGTTTCATATTCTTGTGTGTTTCCTATTTCTGCTAACCATGCCAGGATCACACGACGACAGGATCGACTGGGAGAGCATGACCAACAAAGCGCTCTATGATAAATTTCAGCAAATGATGGCTGACTAGGTACAAGACTTCGTGACCAACTTTGGAGAGGCCATGGAGAAGCTAGATGGTTTGGAGAAGACATTTGACAGCAAGATGGACGCCAAGTTTAATGAGGTGCTTGCCCATCTACCACCACCAGCTCCAGCTCCTATACCTTTCGAACGACGAGCGCGACGTGTGCCTCTCGGCCTAGCCCAGCATACTAGTACTATTGATACTGTTGCTACTGTCATTGAGCAGGTTGAAGATTATGATGGTGATTACGGTGATGAGGGAGAGGTTGCTCTAGATCAGCCTCAGGGGCAACCACCACGATACGCACCAGGTCGACCACATGGCTACAACCATAATGGTAGGGCTGCACCCGCCCCTTAGGTACGGGATCATGACCATCTCCCTAAACTTAAATTGAAAATTCCGACGTTTGAGGGTAGATATGTTCCTGATATATATCTTACATGGGAGTTAGAAACAGAACAATGTTTTTCATGCTTACATTTTCCTGAGGATAGACGTGTTGCTGCTGCTGTTTGTTCATTCACTAGTTTTGCTTGTGTTTGGTGGTCAGAACATTGTAGAATACACCATGCGAATATTCCAACTACTTGGGCTGCTTTGAAAACTGCTATGCGTAATCGTTGGGTGCCACCTTATTATCAACGTGAATTGCTTCAAAATTTGCAGCGTTTAAGATAAGGAAAAAAATTCTGTAGAAGAATATTATCAGGAATTACAAACTAGCATGATTAGATGTGGTATTGTTGAGGAGAATGAAGGTATGCTTGCACGTTTTATGGGTGGATTAAATAGAGAGATTTAGACTATTCTAGAGTATAAGGAGTATAACACTGTCACTCGTTTATTTCATCTTGCTTGCAAAGCTGAACGTGAAGTGCAGGATCGACAGGTAATGTTGAGAACTACTTTTTCTGCAGGTCGCACTTCATCATGGACACCACGTACCTCCTCTACTTCCGCATGTCCTGCTACAACGCCACCTACTCCCACCTCCAACTCCAACCGTGATACTAGGAAACAGGCTCCTACTCCACCCTCTGCGAAGAGCACACCTTCTGGGCCTGCACAGAGCTCTTCTTCATCTATTGCATCCACAGGACAAACACATGAGGTTATATGTCGTCGTTGCAACGGTGGAGGTACTTTGTGAGAGAATGCCCTTCCAAACGTGTAATGATTGTTAGTGAGGATGGTGGATATGCGCCCGCTAGTGATTGTGATGAGGAAACTTTGGCTCTCATTGCAAGTGAAGAACAGGGTGGCAAGGATGCAGAACTAGAGACACACTACATGGCTGCTGATTACGCTGATAGGTATGAAAGTTTAGTTGC
The DNA here is from genome assembly GCA_022496015.1 of Hordeum marinum. Lineage (NCBI taxonomy): Eukaryota > Viridiplantae > Streptophyta > Magnoliopsida > Poales > Poaceae > Hordeum > Hordeum marinum. The sequence goes on from CM039676.1 coordinate 148,912,689, forward strand.
TCAACCTGCTTAGTGTGCAGGTTACACAGGCTGAGCAAAATCAGAGGCACAACTTGTTCCACACAATGGGAGTTGTGAAAGAGCGTTCTGTTCGCGCCATCATCGATGGAGAGAGTTGCAATAACTTGGCTAGCATGGAGATGGTGGAGAAGCTGTCTCTAACCACCAGACCACATCCTCATCCTTATTACATCCAATGGTTCAACAATAGTGGCAAGGTTAAGGTAAGACGTACTGTTCGTGTGCATTTTAGCATTGCTACATATTCTAATTATGTGGATTTTGATTTGGTATCCATGCAAGCATGTTCTGTTTTACTTGGTAGGCCATGGCAGTTTGATAAAAATTCTGTACACCATGGTAGGACAAATCAGTATACTCTTGTTCATAAGGATCAAAATATCACTTTGCTTCCTATGTCTCCGGAACATATTATGAAAGATGACATTGCTAGAGCTAGTAAAGCAAAACAGGAAAAAAATAAGAGTGAAAATCAGATTGTAGCACAGGAATTTGAGCAACATCATAAGCATAATAAACCATCATCTAATGTTGCATCTGAAATAAAATTGAAGAGTGGATGTTTACTTGCTACTAAATCTGATACTAATGATTTGGATGTTGCTACATCTGTTTGCTATGCTTTTGTATGCAAAGAGGTATTATTTTCATTCGAGGACATGCCTCCCTCTTTGCCTCCTGCGGTCATTAACATTTTGCAGGAGTTCGCTGACGTCTTCCCACAAGACGTGCCATCGGTATTACCACCTATTCGCGAGATTGAGCATCAGATTGACTTAATTCCCAATGCATCCCTACCCAACCATGCGCCATACTGTACCAATCCAGAGGAGACAAAGGAGATTATGCGTCAAGTACAGGAGCTGCTTGACAAAGGTTATATACGCGAATCCCTTAGTCCTTGTGTTGTTCCTATTATTCCAGTGCCTAAAAAGGATGGTACATCGCGCATGAGTGTGGATTGTAGAGGCATTAATAATATTACTATTTGTTATCGTCATCCTATTCCTAGACTAGATGATATGCTTGATGAATTAAGTGGTTCTACAATTTTCTCCAAAGTTGATTTGCGTAGTGGATACCATCAAATTCGTATGAAATTGGGAGATGAATGGAAAACAACATTTAAAACTAAGTGTTGATTATATGAGTGGTTAGTCATGCCTTTTGGGTTAACTAATGCACCTAGCACTTTCATGAGATTAATGAACGAGGTTTTACATGCTTTCATTGGACGATTTGTGGTAGTCTATCTTTATGATATATTGATTTCTAGTAGATCTTTGGAGGAACATTTGGAACATCTACGTGCTGTTTTTATTGCTCTACGTGATGCACGTTTGTTTGGTAACCTTGGGAAGTGCACCTTTTGCACCGACCGAGTATCTTTTCTTGGCTATGTTGTTACTCCACAGGGAATTGAAGTTGATAAAGCCAAGATTAAAGCTATTGAGAGTTGGCCGCAGCCCAAAACAGTCACACAAGTGAGGAGTTTTCTTGGCCTTGCTGGTTTCTATAGGTGTTTTGTGAGATATTTCAGCACCATTCCTGTGCCTCTCAATGAGCTTACAATGAAGGACGTGCCTTTTTCTTTGGGTTCCGCACAGGAAGAAGCCTTCAAGGTTTTGAAAGATAAGTTAACGCATGCTCCTTTATTCCAACTTCCTAATTTTAATAAGACTTTCGAGCTTGAATGTGATGCTAGTGGAAGTGGGTTAGGAGGTGTGTTATTACAAGATAGTAAACCTGTTGTGTACTTTTCTAAAAAATTGAGTGGGCCTAGTCTGAATTATTCTACTTATGATAAGGAATTATATGCTCTTGTTCGGACTTTGGAAACATGGCAACATTATTTATGGCCCAAAGAATTTGTTATACATTATGATCATGAATCTTTGAAACATATTAAAAGTCAAGCAAAACTGAACCGTAGACATGCTAACTGGGTTGAATTCATTGAGACTTTCCCTTATGTCATTAAACACAAGAAGGGTAAAGAAAATGTTAGTGCTGATGCTTTGTCTCGTCATTATACTATGCTTTCACAACTTGACTTTAACATATTTGGTTTGGAGACCATCAAAGATCAATATGTGCATGATGCTGAATTTAGAGATGTGTTGCAGCATTGTAAAGAAGGGAGAACATGGAACAAGTTCGTTATTAATGATGGATTTGTGTTCCGTGCTAACAAGCTATGCATTCCAGCTAGCTCCGTTCGTCTTTTGTTGTTACAGGAGGCACACGGAGGAGGATTAATGGGACACTTTGGCATGAAGAAGACGGAGGACATACTTTCTACACATTTCTTTGGCCAAAGATGAGACGGGATGTTGAGCGTTTTATTGCTCGCTGCACTACATGTCAAAAAGCTAAGTCATGACTCAATCCTCATGGTTTATATATGCATTTGCCTGTACCTAGTGTTCCTTGGGAGGATATATCTATGGACTTTCTTTTAGGTTTACCTCGAACTAAGAAGGGGAGGGATCTCATATTTGTTGTCGTGGATAGATTTTCCAAAAGGGCACACTTTATACCATGTCATAAAAGTGATGATGTTGCTCATGTTGCTGATTTGTTCTTTCGTGAAATTGTTAGGTTGCATGGTGTGCCAAATACAATTGTTTCAGATCGTGCTGCTAAATTTCTTAGCCACTTTTGGAGATGTTTATGGGCTAAGTTGGGGACTAAAATGCTTTTTAGTACTACATGTCATCCCCAAACTGATGGCCAAACTGAAGTAGTCAATAGATAATTGTCTACTATGCTTAGGGCTGTTTTGAAGAATAACCTGAAAATGTGGGAAGAATGCTTGCCTCATATTGAATTTGCTTATAATCATCGCTACATTCTACCACTAAGATGTGCCCTTTTGAAGTTGTGTATGGGTTCTTACCTTGTGCACCTATTGATTTGTTGCCTCTTCCATCTTCGGAGAAGGTTAATTTTGACGCGAAAGAATGTGTTGAATTGATATTAAAGTTGTATGAGTTAACGAAGGAAAACATTGAGCGTATGAATGCTAAATACAAAATTGCTGGAGATAAGGGTAGAAAACATGTTGTTTTTGCACCTAGAGATCTTGTTTGGTTACATTTGCGTAAGGATTGATTTCCTGATTTGCGCAAGTCAAAGCTAATGCCACATGCTGATGGTCCTTATAAGGTGTTAGAGAAAATAAATGATAATGCATATAAACTTGAGCTGCCTGCAGAGTTTGGGGTTAGCCCCACTTTTAACATTGCAGATTTGAAGCCTTATGTGGGTGAGGAAGATGAGCTTCCGTCGAGGACGACTTCACTTCAAGATGGGGAGGATGATGAGGACATCCCTACTAATGTTACACCCACAACTCCGACTTCTATATATACAGGACCAATTACTAGAGCTTGCGCACGTCAATTCAATTACCATGTACTTTCGTTTCTTGGAAATCCTTCTAATGTTCATGAACATATGATGCTGCCTAAATTAGATACTTTTGTTTTACTTATGAATGAAGGACCTAGCATGGACAAGAAGGATGACCATTGGAGTGGGATCAAGCATGGAGAAGAAGGTATGCGCGCGGGAAAGAACAATGGAGCTTCTAGTGATGATTTTTGCACTTTGAAGCCACCATAATGGGAGCGAGAAGCCTTGGGCGAAATATCCATGATGCCACTTTATAAAATTCGTCCCTAGGCTAATATAGGTGTTGCGCCACCTTATTTTTGGGCCAGGCCCATGTAATTTCGAAATACCATATTATAGGCTGTTTTTAGAGTCCGTATGTATGGGGAAACTGAGTTAGGGTCGGTTTCGGACCCCTCCTCCAAGGGGCCACGAAATTCCCCTCTATTCCTCCATATATATAGCCCTTAGGGCGTCGTTTTAGGGTTGGGTTTTTGTTTAGATTACAAGTTCGCCTTAGCTGCAACTTTGCATTCTTCGTTTGTGTTCCACGACCAGACAAAGGCTGTCAGAACCCCACTTCATCAATAAAGCTTTCCTCTTATATTCGCAATATCCAGATTGCAATCTTAGTTTCTTGCTTGTTCTTCGTTTGGGTGCAGGAAATAGACCCTCGTGGTCAGGTTGATCGTGCTCCGGTGTTGTCAATAACCTCTCGGAGTTGGTTTAGCGATTGCTAAGGTGCGCGTCATCACTCGTTCGTAGTCGGATCGTCAAAGTCTACTCCACCAAAAACGATAGCCACCATCTCATCGAAAGATAGGGACAACTTCGCCTCTATCATCCTGGAACTTTCTGTACCGCCCGGAACTTCCGGAGCCCGAAACTTCCGCCCTGCCCGGAACTTCCGGAGCCCGGAACTTACGCCCTACTCGGAACTTCCGGCCTAACCAGAATCATTCCACATATTTCAGCTTCAGCCATTTCACCATTTCGGCCGTAACTTTTGCTCTCAAACTCCGATTTGAGTGTTCTTTGGCTCGTTTTGAAGCTATCGACATGCCCAATATGCTCATATTGGTTTTAGCATCATTTGACCACTTCAAAAATTTCGAATTTTGGCAAGTTTGCCTAGGCCATCCACCATATCGTTCATTTTACCATCATAGACTTCCGCAACGTAACCCATTTGGTTTACCTTTGCATTTGTTGTTGCTTGAGTTGTGATTTTAGCCTCCTAAGGTGTTTCATATACATAGGGATAGTTACTTCTTCATTAACCACCGCTGACTTGTATCAGACCATCATCTACATCAACCACCGACGTTCGACATCGATGACGACCATCCATCCTTCGAGACCATCTTCAACCGGAAGCAAGGACGGTTTACCCCAACTTTGTGAAAGATGAAGTTTGACGAAGGTATACATTCTGTCATACACTTTTCCTTCCTTTCCATTGCATCTTGTTAGCCACACATCTTTGCGAATACCTTCATACCTATTGAGACTAGCTATTCGAGTACTACCGAGCTTTGCGAAAAATTGTGCACCATAGTGATACGATATCATATTGTTGCATCATTGGAAATATCATATAGTCTAATTGCTTGCTCCCGTGCATATCTTGTGATATTTACCTCATATAGTTGGTTGAGGCTCAATAAGAATTGTGGAAATGAAGAAAAAAAGCTTTTAAGCAAGAAAGAAAGATCAAAGCTTATGAGCAAAGAGTTGAGCGTGAATAGAGATACTTGTGCATGAGGATACTTGGAATAGGAAACGTTTTGGTTGCATAAATAGGATTGGTGCCATGTGGCGAATCTTGCACAAACGTGCAATAAGCTAGCATCTCTCCGTGTGTTTGTGCAACACGAGCTTTGCTCACCCGTATAGTTGCACAAGCCCCATTATCCCACAGCGTGTGTTTCTCTATTGCCATCCTCTATATTTGTGATCACTTGCTTTGCATTTTGAGTCCATTTTATTTATTTAAACATTTACAATATCTTGGACTTCATTTTGCTTGAATTTTGTGCCACTTGTCCTAACCAAGCCACTCGATAAGCTTTATGTTATAGGTGTGAGTGAACAACTCCGGTACCAATTCCACTATTCTCTCAATTCACATTGAGTGAAATGGGATACATCCTCAACTTTGGGAACAATATCTTGGTATTGTTTATCTCATTCCCACTCATCTTTGCTCGAGTCTTGTGATGGCTAGGCAAAGCACACCATCTTCGGTCTTTGACGACTACATCGACATGAGCAATGATATCACCCAAAAGCTCGAGCGACTCGCCATCGACATACTACACTCCGAAGCTCGGAAAAGAGACATGGTGGCAGCACACATGGAGCAACTTCGACACATGGTGGCCAACTACAAGTCTACCCATTCATCATCATCACGGTGTAGACGCTCCAGTCGCACATCTTCGAACAAACAAGTACGCAAAGACCAAGATCTCCTCCAAGGACAAGCTTCGACGCCAAGATTAAGGCGATCGACTACATGCATGGATGACCCTTCCATCTTCGGAAGCATCCCAAGGAAGATGGCCGAGCATGGTATTTTCCCTTAGGTCATCGAGGAGAGTGATGATGCGCCATCTTCGGCATTCATCCATGACAACGGCGATGAGTTGGTTGAGCATGGGATTTTCCTCTCGACCACGACAACGTTTGGTGATAATTTGAGAGACTTTTGCCACCATATCGAGAGTGAGAGTGACTTCACCACTAGCCCCATATATGATGAGTTGCGCCCATTTCCATGTGAGGAGAGCCACAACCCCCAACACTTGAGTGAGATGAGTGACTCCACCATATGTGAGTATGAGTGCAACTACCTAGGGGGAGTGAGTGAGCCATCACCACATAGAGCGAGTGAGGTAGTTGATAGGGCATGTGAGGCCATTTCGATTTCTAACAACTTAACCTCTACCTCTTGATAGAGGCGAGGGTCCCGATATTTCGATGAGATGATAACTATCGATTTGGTGGAGACGACTTTGACGATCCGACTATGAACATGCACGACGTTGCGCCTTAGCAATCGCTAAACCAATCTGCAAGAGGTTATTGACCACGCCGGAGCATGATCAACCTGACCACGAAGGTCTATTCCTGCAAGCAGTCATAGAAAAGCATGAATATGATAATGCAATCTGAATATTGCGAATATATATGGAATATTGATAAGGGTGGGGTTCCGAAAGTGGTCTTGGTCTGATCGTTGGACACAAACGAAGTACACGAAACTGCAATGCCTAACTTTTAACTAAACAAACCCAAAGGAAAAGCTACTAGACTGATCTACTTATATAGGACCAAGGGGTGGCGGTCAAGGAGGTGGGAGAACGTCCCAAGACACCCTAAAACCAACCCTAGGTCATACAAGGCCCATGGGCCCAAGTGGAGGTGCTGCAACACCTTTGGACTTGTGGTTTGACTCGGATTCCGTTACAATGTCAGATTGTTTCGTTGATATCTCCGTGCCTCGGACGAGTTGTAAGGTGATTCCAACTGGGTTGGAACGCATATGAAATCTAGTTTCCAGCAAAAAATGAAACACCCAATTCCGAGTCCATATGAAAACGTTCTTGGCGTTTTGAGACAGGTGTGTCTGTGCAGTCCGAATGTGAGTCCAGAACGTGAGAGACTTGGACTCTATCTTCCCTTGGGCTAAAAGTGACGTGAGAGAACTTCTTGAACAGCATCTAATTGTTTCATTTGACATTAGAGGACCTCTGGAATAACACCCAACCATTTCCTCTTCCTCTGTCATCACATGTGGTTCATACAAGTGTTCGATCATTCTCACAAATATGCACGTATGCAATATTTTTGGTCGTATCCAAGGTAGTCATGTCCTCATCATCCTCCGCTTCTTCAAAACAAAGCTGTCATCGGCGTTGCTTAGTATGAAATGTGGCTAACCAAAGAGACAAGGTGTACGTGTTGTATATGTATATGTCATCTATTTTTATTGATCTCAGTTGTAGTACATGTGACACATTTATACAAGAGGACACTCCAAATGACATGAAATATAAAGCCAAAATATTATCACAAGAAGTAGAAGACATGAAAATATTGCAACTCACTTTGCACATATAAGTGAAGTCCTTACTCATATCAAAACATTGGCCATGTTCATCATTAAACCATCCCAATATTGGTAAATAAACTTGAATTATTCCAAATTTACATGCTACAACATGCTTAAATAAGCAAACGTGCAAAATGTCATCTGACACAGAATCATCACCAAAATTGGAGGTCATATCCAAACGATTAAATGGTGGCAAAATTATTTTCAAACATATTTGATCCAAATTTGATTTATTTCCCGATTCACATGGTTCTTTCTGATCGACACTTAATTCAATGGGTGCACTCAAAATTGTTGATATGGTAGTTATTTGATCACATGGCAAAGTCAATTCATGAACATAGTCCTCTAAAGTAGGTGGTGTGATGAAAATAATGGGTAGCTCATCACAGGGTACATTGGAATTGACAAGGCATTCATCATACTTATGTGGAGGTGAAATATGAATACCTTTGTCATTACCTCTTATGATCAACTCAGATGATGTAGGCACTCTCAATGGTGACGTGTCGCATGGTGAAGGTGATGCAGCTTTGACAACAATTGATGTGGTTGTCATAGTATGCGTAGTACTTGAAGGAACAACCATATCAACTCTTGAAAGATGCACCTTGCCATCGTTCTCCTTGTGGACAACACATTGTTTTATTTCCTGTTCAGCTTTGCAAGCAAGAAGAAACAAAAGATCCAAAGAATAACACTTTTCATGAATTAGTATTTCCTGAATATCAAGGTTTAATCCTCCCCAAAATCTATCCACAAAATCTTCTTCACTTTCTTCTAATGAGGAATGTAACAAGGTCGGTTGTAAATCATCATAATATTTTGTTACGGTATCACTACCTTGTTTTAAATATTGTAACTTTTTAAGCTTGTCACGAGTATAATAAGCAGAAACGAATGTGTGTCTCATGGCAAGTTTTAAATCATCCCAAGTAGTAGGTATAATATCATGGGGTAACTGACAATATTCGCTCCACCAAACTGAAGCATAACCAGTGAAAGAACCAACTACGACCTTAACTTTCTTATGTGCAGCAAAATTATGGGAAGCAAATATTTCATTTATTTCAAACTTCCATTCAATATATAAAGCAGGTCTAAAACGGCCATTAAATGGGGGTATAGAAACATTAACCTGATCATATGCATTTGAATCTCTTTGCAGCTCTCGTATCGGTTTTTATGGTGGCACGTCTCCTATGATCAAAGAAGCCCATGAACTGACAACTCTGGATCCTGTCACGACTATTAGAAACAAGAAACAAAGATCCAAGAATATTGTTCCTATGAACTACGGGGATGTGGTGGTAAAATGCTCATAGTAAAGCAAATATCAATATCTTACAAATTCTTACCATGCAGCAAGTGGCGACCTACAACCGACGGTGTCAATATCTCTGAAGATTGGCTAAAGCGATTACCAGGTGAATGTATGTATAAACAGTGTAGAAATATGTGGATCTAGGAAGGCTTAATATATGGTACCAAAAGATTAGCAATAATCAATTTAGAGATGCAATGTTGAATAAACGCTCAGCGACGGTACTATGCTGGTCCTAGGCTAGACTGTACTAGAGACGCGAGCCTAGAACACTAATGGAGTCACGACATAGGACAAATAGCAGCAAAGGATGATATGAATTAGCTCTGGACAGCAAGATATAATTGAAGACCACAATGGCAGTAAAGACAATGATGATAAATGATCGCCAAGCAGGATATACCAAAACTATCTCTATCACTTTCCTATGTAAGATAATACGTCAAAATTCTGATATTTTTCCTCAATAATGCTACTGACTCAGGCTTTCGTATGCAAAAAGAATCACTCAATTCCGAATTAGTATGAGGAAGATACACTTGTTTTACTGAACATTGCGCAAAACAGATTTCACTCCGAATTCAGATACGAGATTTGAGTCAAATAGATTCGCATTTTTTTCTCACTTTTTTTCTCTTTTTTTCTCTCACTTTTTTTTCTTTTTTGTCTCACTTTTTTTCTCTCAACAAATAAGAAGCGGATTGGATCAAGCATATATGTGAACGACCTCAAGTATGATAATGACAATGAATAATGGTAGCATGTGGTGAAAATTGATGGATGGTGGTGAGTGACAACAAAAGGGATGACAGTGGCGTGGTGGTGATATATGGCAGCAGCGATGAAGATGGTGCGATGCCGGCGTGACAAGTTGTGAATAGAACTCGAAACTCTAAAAGACTAGACGCTAAGACCAGTAACTCAACATGACGATGCAACCGATAATTCAACTATGCAAGCACTTTCTTCTTTTCAAATTGCAAAGGCTCAGACTGGCTTGGAGAAAGGATGAATAGATCTAACTTTTTTTGTGGCTTTTTCTTGGGAAATATGCAAGGAAAATAAATCTAATCTACGAATAACTGGAAATTCGCACCGAGCAACCTGAAAACTGATACCACTTGATAGAGGCGAGGGTCCCGAACTTTTGACGAGATGATAACTATCGATTTGGTGGAGACGACTTTGACGATCCGACTACGAACGTGCACGATGTTGTGCCTTAGCAATCGCTAAACCAATCTCCAAGAGGTTATTGACCATGCCGGAGCACGATCAACCTGATCACGAAGGTCTATTCCTGCAAGCAGTTGAAGAACAAGCAAGAAACTAGAGGTCGAATACGGAAGCATGGGAGTTAGGTGAGAGGGGGAGAGGTGGACTAGAGGCACGAGGGTGCTTGGGTGAAAGCATAATATGCTCCATAGAGAGATAGGTTGGCTAAGGAGTGTGTAGAGTATCCCCAAGAAGAAGAAGGAGATGGAATAGCATTGGAAAAGCTTCAAGGAATAGGACTCTACATTTTACTTGCGAGAAATCACTTTGATTCTATAGGAAATCCAATACTATTAAAAGGGGGTAAGGTACCGTTGGCGAACAAGATGCTCAAATGTGCACAAGTGATAGTCACCAAAAACACTGACAAACTCTCCACATGTTCTGCCTAAGCCAAATATACAAAATCAGTGGACCCAACATTTCCCACTATGTCCCACCGATTCATAAACTCATACAGACCCTGATAGAGGCAAAGTTGTCCCTGTCTTTCGATGAGATGGTGGCTATCGTTTTGGTGTAGACTTTGACGATCCGACTACGAACGTGTAATGACGTTGTGCCGTAGCAAATGCTAAACCAACTCCGAGAGGTTATTGACCACGCCGGAGCACGATCAACCTGACCACGAGGGTCTGTTTCCTGCACGCAAACGAAGAACAAGCAAGAAACTAAGATTGCAATCTGGATATTGCGAATATAAGAGGAAAGCTTTATTAATGAAGTGGGGTTCTGTGATGCCTTTGTTTGGTCGTGGAACACAAACGAAGAACGCGAAGTTGCAGCTATGGCAAACTTAGGATCTAAACAAAACCCAAACCTAAAATGACGCCCTAAGGGCTGTATATATGGGGGAATAGAGGGGAATTTCGTGGCCCCTTGGAGGAGGGGTCCGAAACCGACCCTAACTTAGTTTCCCCATACATACGGACTCTAAAAATAGCCTATAATATGGTATTTCGAAATTACATGCGCCTGGCCCAAAAATAAGGTAGCGCAACACCTATATTAGCCTAGGGACGAATTTTATAAAGTGACATCATGCATATTTCGTCCAAGGCTTCTTGCTCCCATTATGGTGGCTTCAAAGTGCGAAAATCATCATTTGAAGCTCCATTGTTCTTTCCCGCGCGTGCACCTTCTTCTCCATGCTTGATCCCGCTCCAATGGTCATCCTTCTTGTCCATGCCACGTCCTTCATTCACAAGTAAAACAAAAGTATCTAATTTAGGCAGCATCATATGTTCATGAACATTAGAAGGATTTGCAAGAAACGAAAGTACCTGGTAATTCAATTGATGTGCGCGAGCTCTAGTAATTGGTCCTGTATGTATAACAGTCGGAGTTGTGGGTGTAGCATTAGTAGGGATGTTGATGAGGACATCCCTACTAATGTTACACCCACCCCGACTGCTATACATACAGGACCAATTACTAGAGCTCGCGCACGTCAATTGAATTACCAGGTACTTTCGTTTCTTGGAAATCCTTCTAATATTCATGAACATATGATGCTGCCTAAATTGGATACTTTTGTTTTACTTATGAATGAAGGACCTAGCATGGATAAGAAGGATGACCATTGGAGCGGGATCAAGCATGGAGGAGAAGGTGCGCGTGCGGGGAAGAACAATGGAGCTTCCATTTCGCACATTGAAGCCACCATAATGGGAGCGGGAAGCCTTGGACGAAATATGCATGATGCCACTTTATAAAATTCGTCCATAGGCTAATATAGGTGCTGCGCCACCTTATTTTTGGGCCAGGCCCATGTAATTTCGAAATACCATATTATAGGCTGTTTTTAGATTCCGTATATATGGGGAAACTGACTTAGGGTCGGTTTCGGACCCCTCCTCCAAGGGGCCACGAAATTCCCTTCTATTCCCCCATATATACAGCCCTTAGGGCTTCGTTTTAGGGTTGGGTTTTGTTTAGATTACAAGTTTGCCATAGCAGCAACTTCGCGTTCTTCGTTTGTGTTCCACGACCAGACAAAGACGTCACAGAACCCCACTTCATCAATAAAGTTTTCCTCTTATATTCGCAATATCCAGATTGCAATCTTAGTTTCTTGCTTGTTCTTCGTTTGCGTGCAGGAAATAGACCCTCGTGGTCAGGTTGATCGTGCTCCGGCGTGGTCAATAACCTCTCAGAGTTGGTTTAGCGATTGCTAAGGCGCGACGGCTCACACGTTCGTAGTCGGATCGTCAAAGTCTACTCCACCAAAAACGATAGCCACCATCTCATCGAAAGACAGGGACAACTTCGCCTCTATCAAGTGGTATCAGATTTCCAGGTTGCTCGATGAGATTTTACCAGTTTTCGTAGTTTAGATCGCATCTGTTCTTCATACCTTTAGTCCACGAAAAAGCCAAAAAAAAAATTAGGGTTAGATCATCATATCCGAACCAATCTGAGCCTTTGCATAGTCTTTTCAGTATTTTGCTTTGTTGAATTGGCGGTTACATCGTTGTGTCGAGTTGCTGGTCTTAGTGTCTAGTCCTTTAGAGTTTCGAGTTCTTTTCACAGGTTGTCACGCCGCCACCGCATCATCTTCATAGTTGCCATATACCACCACCATCATCGCCGCTGCCATATCTCATCATCCATCATCACTATCCGTTGGTGTCCATATATACCACCACAAATCCTCCACCAATCCAAGTCCAGTTCATTTTAGGTTTAGTTTCGAGATCCTTTTGATTTCGGATCCGTGTTTTGCTACCTACGCAGGTGTCGGAAAAAAAAAACATTGTAGAGCACGTTTGAGACACTTTGCAGAGCACGTTTTGGCCCAAAAAACGTTTGCTACCTGCGCAGGTGTCGGAAAAACGCTTTGCAGAGCACGTTTTGGCCCAAAAAAATTTCGGCCGAAAATATTTTTTCCCTATCTTGATTTTAGGTTCCCCGGAGCGTTTTGAGACACGTGCTATCATAGTGATTTTTGTCGAAATTTTTGGGTCGTCGCAGCCCCCGGATTGCTCCAAAAAAAAAATAGTCCAAAAGAAAAATTCGTGCCCATCTTGCTTATACGACGTGGCAAGAGTTTTGAGACACTCGCCATTGTAGTGAGTTTTTGAAAAAAAAAAAAGAGGCGCCGAAAAAAAAAAACGAAAAAAAAAATCCGAGTGTGCTTTTCCCTTGCTTACGTGTATTGTCGTGCTTTTGTTGGTGTTTTAGGCTCGCGTCTCTAGCACGGTCTAGCCTAGGACCAGCACAGTACCGTCGTTGAGCGTTTATTCAACCTTGCATCTCTGAATTGATTAATGCTGACCCTTTTTGCTACCATATTATAAGCCATCCCAGCTCCACATACTTCTACGCCGTGTGCTTGACACCACCTGGCAATTGCTCTATCCAAGCTTTGAGAGTTTTGGCTACAACGGTTGCCGATCACCGCCTGCTACTGGGTAAGAACTGGTAAGAAATTGAGATTCGCTTAAAGGATTTGTGCCACACCACCACCACCACCACGTCCCAGTAGTCTGTAGGTTTCATATTGTGTGTTTCCTATTTCTGCTAACCATGCCAGGATCACACGATGACGAGATCGACTGGGAGAGCATGACCAACAAAGCGCTCTATGATAAATTTCAGCAAATGATGGCTGAGCAGGTACAGGACTTCGTGAACAACTTTGGAGTGGCCATGGAGAAGCTAGATGGTTTGGAGAAGACATTCGACGCCAAGATGGACGCCAAGTTCAATGAGGTGCTTGCCCGTCTACCTCCACCAGCTGCAGTTCCTATTCCTTTCGAACGACGAGCGCGACGTGTGCCTTTCGGCCACGCCCAACATCCTGGTACTGTTGATACTGCTGCTACTTCGGTGGCTCGTGCGGCTACTGTCGTTGAGCAGGTTGAAGATTATGATGGTGATTTCGATGATGAGGGAGAGGTTGCTCCAGATCCGCCCCAGGGGCAACCCCCACCATACGCACCAGGTCGACCACATGGCTACAACCGTAACGGTAGGGCTGCACCACCCCCGCAGGTACGGGATCATGACCATCTCCCTAAACTTAAATTGAATATTCCGACGTTTGAGGGTAGATATGTTCCTGATATATATCTTACATGGGAGTTAGAAACAGAACAACGTTTTACATGCTTACAATTTCCAGAGGATCGACGTGTTGCTGCTGCTGTTTGTTCATTCACTAGTTTTGCTTGTGTTTGGTGGTCAGAACATTGTAGAATACACCCTGATAATATTCCAACTACTTGGGCTGCTTTGAAAACTGCTATGCGAAATCGTTGGGTACCACCTTATTATCAACGTGAATTGCTTCAAAATTTGCAGCGTTTAAGACAAGGAAAAAATTCTGTAGAAGAATATTATCAGGCATTACAAACTGGTATGATTAGATGTGGTATTGTTGAGGAGAATGAAGCTATGCTTGCACGTTTTATGGGTGGATTAAATAGAGAGATTCAGACTATTCTAGAGTATAAGGAGTATAACACTATCACTCGTTTATTTCATCTTGCTTGCAAAGCTGAACGTGAAGTGCAGGATCGACAGGCAATGGCGAGAACTACTAATTTTGCAGGCCGTACTTCATCATGGACGCCACGTACCTCCTCTACTTCCGCACGTCCTGCTGCAATACCACCTCCTTCAACCTCCAACTCTAATCGCGATACCAGGAAACATGCTCCTACTGCACCCTCTGCGAAGAGCACACCTTCTGGGCCTGCACAGAGTTCTTCTTCATCTATTGCATCCACAGGGCAAACACATGAGGTTATATGTCGTCGTTGCAAGGGTGGAGGTCACTATGCGAGAGAATGCCCTTCCAAGCGTGTAATGATTGTTACTGAGGATGGTGGATATGCGTCCGCTAGTGATTATGATGAGGAGACTTTGGCACTTATTGCCAGTGACGAACAGGGTGGCAAGGATGCAGAACCAGAAACACAATACATGGCTACTGATTACGCTGACAGGTATGAAAGTTTAGTTGCTCAACGTGTTCTCAGTGTGCAGGTTACACACGCTGAGCAAAATCAGAGGCACAACTTGTTCCACACAAAGGGAGTTGTGAAAGAGCGTTCTGTTCGCATCATCATCGATGGAGGGAGTTGCAATAACTTGGCTAGCATGGAGATGGTGGAGAAGCTGTCTCTAACCACCAGACCACATCCTCATCCTTATTACATCCAATGGTTCAACAATAGTGGCAAGGTTAAGGTAACACGTACTGTTCGTGTGCATTTTAGCATTGCTACATATTCTGATTATGTGGATTGTGATGTGGTACCCATGCAAGCATGTTCTGTTTTACTTGGTAGACCATGGCAGTTTGATAAAAATTCTGTACACCATGGTAGGACAAATCAGTATACTCTTGTTCATAAGGATCATAATATCACTTTGCTTCCTATGTCTCCCGAACATATTATGAAGGATGACATTGCTAGAGCTAGTAAAGCAAAACAGGAGAAAAATAAGAGTGAAAATCAGATTGTAGCACAGGAATTTGAGCAACACCATAAGCATAATAAACCATCATCTACTGTTGCATCCGAAATAAAATTGAAGAGTGGATGTTTACTTGCTACTAAATCTGATATTAATGATTTGGATGTTGCTACATATGTTTGCTATGCTTTTGTATGTAAAGAGGTATTATTTTCATTCGAGGACGTGCCTCCCTCTTTGCCTCCTGCTGTCATTAACATTTTGCAGGAGTTCGCTGATGTCTTTCCACAAGACGTGCCATCGGGATTACCGCCTATTCGCGGGATTGAGCATCAGATTGACTTAATTCCCGGTGCATCCCTACCCAACCGTGCGCCCTACCGTACCAATCCAGAGGAGACAAAGGAGATTATGCGTCAAGTACAGGAGCTGCTTGACAAAGGTTATATACGTGAATCCCTTAGTCCTTGTGCTGTTCCTATTATTCTAGTGCCTAAAAAGGATGGTACATCGCGCATGTGTGTGGATTGTAGAGGCATTAATAATATTACTATTCGTTATCGTCATCCTATTCCTTGACTAGATGATATGCTTGATGAATTAAGTGGCTCTACAATTTTCTCCAAAGTTGATTTGCGTAGTGGATACCATCAAATTCGTATGAAATTGGGCGATGAATGGAAAACAGCATTTAAAACTAAGTTTGGATTATATGAGTGGCTAGTCATGCCTTTTGGGTTAACTAATGCACCTAGCACTTTCATGAGATTAATGAACGAGGTTTTACGTGCTTTCATTGGACGATTTGTGGTAGTCTATTTTGATGATATATTGATTTTTAGTAGATCTTTGGAGGAACATTTGGAACATTTACGTGCTGTTTTTACTGCGCTACGTGATGCACGTTTGTTTGGTAACCTTGGGAAGTGCACCTTTTGCACCGACCGAGTATCTTTTCTTGGCTATGTTGTTACTCCACACGGAATTGAAGTTGATACAGCCAAGATTGAAGCTATTGAGAGTTGGCCGCAGCCCAAAACGGTCACCCAAGTAAGGAGTTTTCTTGGCCTCGCTGGTTTCTATAGGCGTTTTGTGAGAGATTTCAGCACCATTGCTGCGCCTCTCAATGAGCTTACAAAGAAGGACGTGCCTTTTTCTTGGGGTACCGCACAGGAAGAAGCCTTCACGGTCTTGAAAGATAAGTTAACACATGCTCCTTTACTCCAACTTCCTGATTTTAATAAGACTTTCGAGCTTGAATGTGATGCTAGTGGAATTGGGTTAGGAGGTGTGTTACTACAAGATGGTAAACCTGTTGCGTACTTTTCTGAAAAATTAAGTGGGCCTAGTCTGAATTATTCTACTTATGATAAGGAATTATATGCTCTTGTTCGGACTTTGGAAACATGGCAACATTATTTATGGCCCAAAGAATTTGTTATACATTCTGATCATGAATCTTTGAAACATATTAAAAGTCAAGCAAAACTGAACCGTAGACATGCTAAATGGGTTGAATTCATTGAGACTTTCCCTTATGTCATTAAACACAAGAAGGGTAAAGATAATGTTATTGCTGATGCTTTGTCTCGTCGTTATACTATGCTTTCACAACTTGACTTTAAAATATTTGGTTTGGAGACCATCAAAGATCAATATGTGCATGATGCTGAATTTAGAGACGTGTTGCAGAATTGTAAAGAAGGGAGAACATGGAACAAGTTCGTTATTAATAATGGATTTGTGTTTCGTGCTAACAAGCTATGCATTCCAGCTAGCTCCATTCGTCTTTTGTTGTTACAGGAGGCGCACGGAGGAGGATTAATGGGACACTTTGGCGTGAAGAAGACGGAGGACGTACTTGCTACACATTTCTTTTGGCCAGAGATGAGACGGGATGTTGAGCGTTTTGTTGCTCGCTGCACTACATGTCAAAAAGCTAAGTCACGACTCAATCCTCATGGTTTATATATGCCTTTACCTGTACCTAGTGTTCCTTGGGAGGATATATCTATGGACTTTGTTTTAGGTTTACCTCGAACAAAGAAGGGGAGGGATAGCATATTTGTTGTCGTGGATAGATTTTCTAAAATGGCACACTTTATACCATGTCATAAAAGTAATGATGCTGCTCATGTTGCTGATTTGTTCTTTCGTGAAATTATTCGGTTGCATGGTGTGCCAAATACAATTGTTTCCGATCGTGATGCTAAATTTCTTAGCCACTTTTGGAGATGTTTATGGGCTAAGTTGGGGACTAAACTGCTTTTTAGTACTACATGTCACCCCCAAACTGATGGCCAAACTGAAGTAGTCAATAGATCATTGTCTACTATGCTTAGGGCTGTTTTGAAGAATAACCTGAAAATGTGGGAAGAATGCTTGCCTCATATTGAATTTGCTTATAATCGTTCGCTACATTCTACCACTAAGATGTGCCCTTTTGAAGTTGTGTATGGTTTCTTACCTCGTGCACCTATTGATTTGTTGCCTCTTCCGTCTTCGGAGAAGGTTAATTTTGATGCTAAAGAACGTGCTGAATTGATATTAAAGATTCATGAGTTAACTAAGGAAAACATTGAGCGTATGAATGCTAAATATAAACTTGCTGGAGATAAGGGTAGAAAACATGTTGTCTTTGCACCTGGAGATCTTGTTTGGTTACATTTGCGTAAGGATAGATTTCCTGATTTGCGCAAGTCAAAGCTAATGCCACGTGCTGATGGTCCTTTTAAGGTGTTAGAGAAAATAAATGATAATGCATATAAACTTGAGCTGCCTGCAGAGTTTGGGGTTAGCCCCACTTTTAACATTGCAGATTTGAAGCCTTATTTGGGTGAGGAAGATGAGTTTCCGTCGAGGACGACGTCAGTTCAAGAAGGGGAGGATGATGAGGACATCCCTACTAATGTTACACCCACCCCGACTGCTATACATACAGGACCAATTACTAGAGCTCGCGCACGTCAATTGAATTACCAGGTACTTTCGTTTCTTGGAAATCCTTCTAATATTCATGAACATATGATGCTGCCTAAATTGGATACTTTTGTTTTACTTATGAATGAAGGACCTAGCATGGATAAGAAGGATGACCATTGGAGCGGGATCAAGCATGGAGGAGAAGGTGCGCGTGCGGGGAAGAACAATGGAGCTTCCATTTCGCACATTGAAGCCACCATAATGGGAGCGGGAAGCCTTGGACGAAATATGCATGATGCCACTTTATAAAATTCGTCCATAGGCTAATATAGGTGCTGCGCCACCTTATTTTTGGGCCAGGCCCATGTAATTTCGAAATACCATATTATAGGCTGTTTTTAGATTCCGTATATATGGGGAAACTGACTTAGGGTCGGTTTCGGACCCCTCCTCCAAGGGGCCACGAAATTCCCTTCTATTCCCCCATATATACAGCCCTTAGGGCTTCGTTTTAGGGTTGGGTTTTGTTTAGATTACAAGTTTGCCATAGCAGCAACTTCGCGTTCTTCGTTTGTGTTCCACGACCAGACAAAGACGTCACAGAACCCCACTTCATCAATAAAGTTTTCCTCTTATATTCGCAATATCCAGATTGCAATCTTAGTTTCTTGCTTGTTCTTCGTTTGCGTGCAGGAAATAGACCCTCGTGGTCAGGTTGATCGTGCTCCGGCGTGGTCAATAACCTCTCAGAGTTGGTTTAGCGATTGCTAAGGCGCGACGGCTCACACGTTCGTAGTCGGATCGTCAAAGTCTACTCCACCAAAAACGATAGCCACCATCTCATCGAAAGACAGGGACAACTTCGCCTCTATCAGATGTCCTCATCATCCTCCCCTTCTTGAACTGAAGTCGTCCTCGACGAAAGCTCATCTTCCTCACCCAAATAAGGCTTCAAATCTGCAATGTTAAAAGTGGGGCTAACCCCAAACTCTGCAGGCAGCTCAAGTTTATATGCATTATCATTTATTTTCTCTAACACCTTAAAAGGACCATCAGCACGTGGCATTAGCTTTGACTTGCGCAAATCAGGAAATCTATCCTTACGTAAATGTAACCAAACAAGATCTCCAGGTGCAAAGACAACATGTTTTCTACCCTTATCTCCCGCAATTTTGTATTTAGCATTCATACGCTCAATGTTTTCCTTCGTTAACATGCGCATCTTTAATATCAATTCAGCACGTTCTTTAGCATCAAAATTAACCTTCTCCGAAGATGGAAGAGGCAACAAATCAATAGGTGCACGAGGTAAGAAACCATACACAACTTCAAAAGGGCACATCTTAGTGGTATAATGTAGCGAACGATTGTAAGCAAATTCAATATGAGGCAAGCATTCTTCCCACATTTTCAGGTAATTCTTCAAAACAGCCCTAAGCATACTAGACAATGATCTATTGACTACTTCAGTTTGGCCATCAGTTTGGGGATGACATGTAGTACTAAAAAGTAGTTTAGTCCCCAACTTAGCCCATAAACATCTCCAAAAATGGCTAAGAAATTAAGCATCACGATCTGAAACAATTGTATTTGGTACACCATGCAATCGAATAATTTCACGAAAGAACAAATCAGCAACATGAGCAGCATCATCACTTTTATGACATGGTATATAAAGTGTGCCATTTTGGAAAATCTATCCACGACAACAAATATGCTATCCCTCCCCTTCTTTGTTCGAGGTAAACCTAAAACAAAGTCCATAGATATATCCTCCCAAGGAACACTAGGTACAGGCAAAGGCATATATAAACCATGAGGATTGAGTCGTGACTTAGCTTTTTGACATGTAGTGCAGCGAGCAACAAAACGCTCAACATCCCATCTCATCTTTGGCCAAAAGAAATGTGTAGAAAGTACGTCCTCCGTCTTCTTCACGCCAAAGTGTCCCATTAATCCTCCTCCATGCGCCTCCTGTAACAACAAAAGACGAACGGAGCTAGCTGGAATGCATAGCTTGTTAGCACGGAACACAAATCCATCATTAATAACGAACTCGTTCCATGTTCTCCCTTCTTTACAATTCTGTAACACGTCTCTAAATTCAGCATCATGCACATATTGATCTTTGATGGTCTCCAAACCAAATATTTTAAAGTCAAGTTGTGAAAGCATAGTATAACGACGAGACAAAGCATCAGCAATAACATTTTCTTTACCCTTCTTGTGTTTAATGACATAAGGGAAAGTCTCAATGAATTCAACCCATTTAGCATGTCTATGGTTCAGTTTTGCTTGACTTTTAATATGTTTCAAAGATTCATGATCAGAATGTATAACAAATTCTTTCGGCCATAAATAATGTTGCCATGTTTCCAAAGTCCAAACAAGAGCATATAATTCCTTATCATAAGTAGAATAATTCAGACTAGGCCCATTTAATTTTTCAGAAAAGTACGCAATAGGTTTACCATCTTGTAATAACACACCTCCTAACCCAATTCCACTAGCATCACATTCAAGCTCGAAAGTCTTATTAAAATCAGGAAGTTGGAGAAAAGGAGCATGGGTTAACTTATCTTTCAAGACCATGAAGGCTTCATCCTGTGCGGTACCCCAAGAAAAAGGCACGTCCTTCTTTGTAAGCTCATTGAGAGGCGCAGCAATGGTGCTGAAATCTCTCACAAAACGCCTATAGAAACCAACGAGGCCAAGAAAACTCCTTACTTGTGTGACCGTTTTGGGCTGCGGCAAACTCTCAATAGCTTCAATCTTGGCTTTATCAACTTCAATTCCCTGTGGAGTAACAATATAGCCAAGAAAAGATACTCGGTTGGTGCAAAAGGTGCACTCCCAAGGTTACCAAACAAACGTGCATCACGTAGCGCAGTAAAAAACGCACGTAAATGTTCCAAATGTTCCTCCAAAGATCTACTAAAAATCAATATATCATCAAAATAGACTACCACAAATCGTCCAATGAAAGCACGTAAAACCTCGTTCATTAATCTCATGAAAGTGCTAGGTGCATTAGTTAACCCAAAAGGCATGACTAACCACTCATACAATCCAAACTTAGTTTTAAATGCTGTTTTCCATTCAGCTCCCAATTTCATACGAATTTGATGGTATCCACTACGCAAATCAACTTTGGAGAAAATTGTAGAGCCACTTAATTCATCAAGCATATCATCTAGTCTAGGAATAGGATGACGATAACGAATAGTAATATTATTAATGCCTCTACAATCCACACACATGCGCGAAGTACCATCCTTTTTAGGAACTAGAATAATAGGAACAACACAAGGACTAAGGGATTCACGTATATAACCTTTGTCAAGCAGCTCCTGTACTTGACGCATAATCTCCTTTGTCTCCTCGGGATTGGTACGGTAGGGCGCACGGTTGGGTAGGGATGCATCGGGAATTAAGTCAATCTGATGCTCAATCCCGCGAATAGGCGGTAATCCCGGTGGCACGTCTTGTGGAAAGACGTCAGCGAACTCCTGCAAAATGTTAATGACAGCAGGAGGCAAAGAGGGAGGCATGTCCTCGAATGAAAATAATAGCTCTTTGCATACAAAAGCATAGCAAACAGATGTAGCAACATCCAAATCATTAATATCAGATTTAGTAGCATGTAAACATCCACTCTTCAATTTTATTTCGGATGCAACAGTTAATGATGGTTTCTTATGCTTATGGTGTTGCTCAAATTCTTGTGCTACAATCTGATTTTCACTCTTATTTTTCTCCTGTTTTGCTTTACTAGCTCTAGCAATGTCATCTTTCATAATATGTTCGGGAGACATAGGAAGCAAAGTGATATTATGATCCTTATGAACAAGAGTATACTGATTTGTCCTACCATGGTGTACAGAATTTTTATCAAACTGCCATGGTCTACCAAGTAAAACAGAACATGCTTGCATGGGGACCACATCACAATCCACATAATCAGAATATGTAGCAATGCTAAAATGCACACGAACAGTACGTGTTACCTTAACCTTGCCACTATTGTTGAACCATTGGATGTAATAAGGATGAGGATGTGGTCTGGTGGTTAGAGACAGCTTCTCCACCATCTCCATGCTAGCCAAGTTATTGCAACTCCCTCCATCGATGATGATGCGAACAGAACGCTCTTTCACAACTCCCTTTGTGTGGA
This sequence comes from Hordeum marinum, assembly GCA_022496015.1. Taxonomy (NCBI): domain Eukaryota; kingdom Viridiplantae; phylum Streptophyta; class Magnoliopsida; order Poales; family Poaceae; genus Hordeum; species Hordeum marinum. The sequence goes on from CM039676.1 coordinate 148,935,348, forward strand.
ACAAGTTGTGCCTCTGATTTTGCTCAGCGTGTGTAACCTGCACACTGAGAACACGTTGAGCAACTAAACACACAAGAATATGAAACCTACGGACTACTGGGACGTGGTGGTGGTGGTGGTGGTGGTGTGTCACAAATCCTTTAAGCGAATCGCAAATTCTTACCAGTTCTTACCCAGCAGCAGGCGGTGATCGGCAACCGTTGTAGTCAAAACTCTCAAAGCTTGGATAGAGCGATTGCCAGGTGGTGTCAAACACACGACGTAGATGTATGTGGAGCTGGGATGGCTTATAATATGGTAGCAAAAAGGGTTAGCAATAATCAATTCAGAGATGCAAAGTTGAATAAATGCTCAACGACGGTACTATGCTAGTCCTAGGCTAGATCCATACTAGAGACGCGAGCCTAAAGCACCAACAAAATCACGACGCTACACATAATCAAGGGAAGAGCACACTTTGAATTTTTTTTTGTCGGCGCCTCTTTTTTTGTTTTTGTTTTATTTTGCTCAAAAAATCACTACAATGGCGAGTGTCTCAAAACTCTTGCCACGTCGTATAAGCAAGATGGGCACGAAATTTTTTTGGACTATTTTTTTTGGAGCAATCCGGGGGCTGCGACGACCAAAAATTTCGACAAAAATCACTATGATATCAAGTGTCTCAAAACGCTCCGGAGAACCTAAAATCAAGATAGGGAAAAAATATTTTCGGCCGAAAAAATTTTGGGCCGATTTTTTTTTCCGACACCTACGCAGGTAGCAAAACGCGAATCCGAAATCAAAAAGATCTCGAAATGAAATCTAAAACGAGCTGGACTCGGATTGGTGGTGGTATATATGGACACCAATGGATAGTGGGTGGTGATATCTAGCAGCGGTGATGATGGTGGTGGTATATGGCGACTATGAAGACGATGCGTTGGCGGCGTGACAACCTGTGAATAGAACTCGAAACTCTAAAGGACTAGACACTAAGACCAGCAACTCGACACGACGATGTAACCGCAAATTCAACAAAGCAAAATACTGAAAAGACTATGCAAAGGCTCAGATTGGTTCGGATATGATGATCTAACCCTAATTTGTTTTTTTGGCTTTTTCGTGGACTAAAGGTATGAAGAAACAGATGCAATCTAAACTACGAAAACTGGTAAAATCTCACCGAGCAACCTGGAAATCTGATACCACTTGATAGAGGCGAAGTTGTCCCTGTCTTTCGATGAGATGGTGGCTATCGTTTTGGTGGAGTAGACTTTGACGATCCGACTACGAACGTGTGATGACGCTGCGCCTTAGCAATCGCTAAACCAACTCCGAGAGGTTATTGACCACGCCGGAGCACGATCAACCTGACCACGAGGGTCTGTTTCCTGCACGCAAACGAAGAACAAGCAAGAAACTAAGATTGCAATCTGGATATTGCGAATATAAGAGGAAAGCTTTATTGATGAAGTGGGGTTCTGTGACGCCTTTGTCTGGTCGTGGAACACAAACGAAGAACGCGAAGTTGCAGCTATGGCGAACTTATAATCTAAACAAAACCCAAACCTAAAACGACGCCCTAAGGGCTGTATATATGGGGGAATAGAGGGGAATTTCGTGGCCGCTTGGAGGAGGGGTCCGAAACCGACCCTAACTCAGTTTCCCCATACAGACGGACTCTAAAAATAGCCTATAATATGGTATTTCGAAATTACATGGGCCTGGCCCAAAAATAAGGTGGCGCAACACCTATATTAGCCTAGGGACGAATTTTATAAAGTGGCATCATGCATATTTCGTCCAAGGCTTCTTGCTCCCATTATGGTGGCTTCAAAGTGCGAAAATCATCACTGGAAGCTCCATTGTTCTTTCCCGCGCGCGCACCTTCTTCTCCATGCTTTATCCCGCTCCAATGGTCATCCTTCTTGTCCATGCCAGGTCCTTCATTCACAAGTAAAACAAAAGTATCTAATTTAGGCAGCATCATATGTTCATGAACATTAGAAGGATTTGCAAGAAACGAAAGTACCTGGTAATTCAATTGATGTGCGCGAGCTCTAGTAATTGGTCATGTATGTATAGCAGTCGGAGTTGTGGGTGTAGCATTAGTAGGGATGTCCTCATCACGCTCTTCATGTCCTTTTCCTCGGTGTAGAATGTGTAGCCGTTGATATCGTACACCTCATAGGTCATCAGGTTATGCTCGGCGCCCTATGACAAGGCGAATATGAGTTTTTCTTCCGCGGAAGAATCCTCATGTAAAGGGTACGACACAAGCCTGTCCTTGAACCAACGCGTGAAACATGAGTTGTGCTCTTTGATTATATCTCTATCCATCCTCTGTTGGCCTCGGTCATTGTACGTCTTCTCAATAAAGGTTTTGTGCTCTACCACCCAAGGATCGACCATGTCTATGTGTTGTAGCGCGACTAGGTTTGCTCTTTCAATGTCGGCGAGTCGACCCTTGAAGTCGACATGCATTTCGCGGCGACCCTCGCGGTGACCCCATCCAGTGAGCCTGCCGAGGTGCCTGTTGACGGGCAGACCAACGGGGTTCTCGATGCCTAGATAATTCGTGCAGAAGGAGATGCACTCTTCGGTCAGAAAGTCCTTGGCTATGCTTCCATCTGGACGTGCCCTGTTGCGAACGTATCCTTTGATGACACCATTCATCCTTTCGAACGGCATCATGCTGTGCAGGAACATCGACCCGAGTTGGATGATATCCTCCACGATATAGACCAGCAGATGCACCATAACGTCGAAGAATGCGGGCGGGAAGTACATCTCAAGCTCGCATAGTATCACCACGATCTCTTCGTGTAGCCTTCTGAGTTGCTTCATGCCAACCGACTTCCGAGAGATGACGTCGAAAAAGTTGCATAGGCCAAATAGCGTTTCACGGACGTGCGCGTCCATGATCCCACAGATTGCAACTGGAAGTATCTGCGTCATCAGCACGTGACAGTCGTGAGACTTCATCCCGCTGAACTTCTGCTTCGCTGAGTCTAGGTATCTTCTTATCTTCCCCGCGTAACCGTAAGGAAGTTTTACTCCGACGAGTCAGGTGAAAAACTGCTCGATCTCCTTCTGACTTAGAGTGAAGCACGCGGGAGGGCATTCATATTCGCTCATCTTGGCCTTTTTGCCTTTGTTGCGACGACTATCCATGTCCTTTGCCTCATCATCATCATCATCATCATTAGGGCGTTTTGCGTGAAGCTCCTCCCTGATGCCCATTGATTGCAAGTCCGCCCTTGCTTTCGGCCCATCTTTGGTCCTCTCTGGCATGTTGAGCAGGGTACCAAGCAGACTCTCGCACACGTTCTTCGTGATATGCATGACATCAAGGCTGTGAGGCACACAGAGGATCTTCCAGTACGGCAAGTCCCAGAAAACAGACCTCGTTTTCCATACATTCAGCAGCGGCTCTGGCGCCTTTCGCTTCTTTCCCGGCGGTGGGCACTCTTTCCATTTTTTCAACAGCTCGTCTATTTCCTCGCCGCTCCTCATACGTGGGGGTCTTCGGGGTTCGGTTTCACCATCGAACAGATCCTTGCGTTTTCTCCATGCGTCATCGTCGCGAAGCCACCTTCGATGTCCCATGAACTCAGTTTTCGAAGACCCAAGATCTCTATCTAGCTGGCGATATGTTGTGTCATCCATGCACCTGACGCATGCACTAAATCCGTGGACCACCTGCCCCACGACATATGCGTAACCGAGAAAGTCATGCACCGTCGTGAGCAGTGCGGCTCTCATAGGGAAATATTGTTTCGCTGCGGCGTCCCACGTATTGGCTGGCGTTTTCCACAGCGTGTCTAGCTCCTCTTTCAGCAGCCCCAGATACAGATTGATGTCGTTCCCTGGTTGTTTCGGCCCTTCAATTAGCATACTCATGTGAATGTACTTCCTCTTCATGCACATCCAGGGGGGAAGGTTGTACATCCACACAAACATAGGACAGGTGCTATCTGTGCTTCTCTGGCTGCCAAACGGATTGACCCCATCGGTGCTCGCGCTCAGCACGATGTTCCTTGGATCGTCCCCAAATTCTGGGTGTTCGAAGTTCAACACTTGCCACTGGCTCGCATCCTTAGGGTGACTCAGCATCTTGTCTTTTTTATTTATCTCCGGATCATTTCCGTCATCTTCTCGCTTCTTCTCCTCCCTATCCGCGTCCTAACGCATGAGCTTTGCTAGCTTAGGGTCCGCGAAATACCATTGCAGACGAGGAGTGATCGGAAAGTACCACACCACTTTTCGAGGAGCTTTCTTCCTCTTCTTGTATGGAGTGACGCCACACACCGGACATATGGTAGACTCCGCGTGCTCGTACCGATAAATGATGCAATTGTTCATGCACACATGGTATTTCACGTGCAGTAAATCCAGAGGACACACGATTTTCTTCGCCTCCTCCAAACTGGTCGGGCACTTGTTCCCCTTGGGAAGACGTTCGTGCCAGAATGACATGTTCTTGTCGAAGCATGCGTCGGTCATTTTGTATTTTACCTTCATCTCCAGAGCCATGAGCCTTCCTTTCAGGCGGGTATCCTCGGGCCTGCATCCTTCATACAATGGAGTAACCGCGTCTATCTCCAGTTGATCCAGCTTGGCTTTCTCTCGGGCGACAGCTCTTGCGTTACCCGTCTGCTTGAGAAGTAGCTCTTGAATATGAGGGTCCTGCACCCAGCCCATCGATGGTCCATCGTCGTCTGCTTCGGTATCTTCATCTTCATGATCATGCCCTTCGTCTTGATCTTCCTCATCATCATGTCCGGCACCTTCTACATGATGACTGTGTCCTGCATCTACTTCGTGATCATGTCCTGGATATTCTTTGTCTTCTCACCCGCCCTCGCCGCTATTGTCTTGCTGCCCTTCCTTATTTCTTGCCTGCCCCCCATGGACGAATTCATAATCATCTTCATCACCTTGCCACCGATAGCCATCCATGAAACCACGCACGAGCAGGTGGTCCCACACCTGTCTGGAATCTGGGTCCATAAGGCTCTTCAGCTTGCATCTTCGACACGTACATGTTATCTTCGTCTCGTTCTTTTGAAGCATCTCGGCCTTCGCATTCACGATGCTTTCGGTCATCGTGCGGACCATGGTCGCCTGCGGGGTAGAGCAAAACGATATTTTAGAACCAAAAAATATTTGGCATGACTTTGCCTAAAAATAGGACCAAAAAGAATGTATAATGCCAAATTCTTGCTGAAACGGAAATGAATCAACATTCCGGCAAAATATTGGCAACATTTAGGGGAGGGTCATCACCACAAACATACGTAGGTCTAGGCCATAAAAAGTGTGTACGTTGGAGGGAGAAAAAAGTAGATCTAGAACATAAAGAAAGCCTTCCCCTTACTTACCTATCAAAAAAGGAAATTTAACCACTTAATTTTTGTGAATCTATGGTGCAAATAAGGTGAGGAGGAGGAGGCAGCCGAGACCAAGCTTGGTAGCTAGAGGTGGAGAGAATGAAGTGGGGAAAGTGAGTGTGGTAGGTGGCTGTAAAAAATTAAATATCTAGCTGCTCTCAGGTTACCAATGGCGCACCTCCTAAGAATGCGCCATTGGTAACCAGGGTTACTAATGGCGCACCTGGCGCATGGTGCGCCATTACTAGTTTTGAAAAATAATGAAAAACAATTGTTAGTAGTGGCGCACCGTGGGTGTGGTGCGCCATTAATAGTTAAAACTAGTAATGGCGCACTTCCACCTGGTGCGCCACTGCTAAGTCTGGGGAGGGGTGTGGGGCCAGGACACAACTAGTAATGGCGCACCACACACCAGGTGCGCCATTAGTAATATGGCCATTAATAGCGCACCAGTATCTTGTGCGCCACTGCTATATAGTAGTGGCGCACCACATACATAGTGCGCCACTAGTGTTTATATTAGCTATAGACCTTTTCCTAGTAGTGAGTGCAAGCCATGAAGGGGTAAGTGAGGGGCAAAATAGGTACACGGGTTGCGACCCAAGTCTCCGCGCGCAGGCAGGGCTGGAAGTTCTGGGATGGCCGAAAGTTCAGGGCTCCGGATGTTCCGGGCGAGGTCCGGGCAGGGTCCGGGCTATCTGGAGAGTTGGCACGTCAGGGAGCTTCTCTGGTCGTGGGAGGCCGGAAGTTACGAGCAGGCCGAAAGGTTCGGGGTCCGGAGGTTCCGGGCAGGCCAGAATGTCCGCGATTTCTAGAGTGTTGTCCTCACTTCTTCTTCCTTCTCTTCCAAGCTTCCCTCGCGGATGGTGTAGTCATACGTAGGTGCTGACACTCCTCCTCGCCATCCGTGAAGCCATGGCAATACCTATGCATGCACACGAGAGGAATGTCAAGTAGTATACCATCTTCAAAGTGGTCAAGTGAACACGTGTAAAGGAGATGATTCACCCTAATGTATGTGGAGTAGATGGGGCACGTGTCACTTGGCAAAGGGACTATTGCCATGGTGATGTCCATAGGATGCTCCGCATTATCCCCTCCCCCTTGGGAAAGATCCGTCCTCGGGTCAAGATCCAAATCACCATGGGAAGGAGATGGCATTGCCAAGTAGAAGTGGACGATCACCGAGCACTCATCATCATCAAGCTCTAAGGGTGCACTATCCAATATCTCACCATCTTGTAGTTCCTTCAAAAGGAGCAAGGACAACAAACACTTGGAAAAATAAATGTGGTTAGCGTTAGTGCCAAACCAAGCATTCAAGTGGTGAATCACAAGCTTCTGAATGAGCCGTTCTAAGCGCTCGATCATCATGACGTTCTAGCCATTGATCCTTTGTTATAAGAGCAGCTAAACCTTATTTGGACACTATAGGAGCAACTGTTAATGGTCATTATGGAGAAATCCTTTACAAGGGAGATAGGTTAGTTACGTTTATATATGAAAAATCGAGATCTAGTGACATGACGCAAGGTCTACCAAAAGTGGAACAAATCTTTGAAGCGCGTTCAATTGATTCATTATCCCCGAATCTCGAAAGGAGAATTGAGGATTGGAATGAGCATATACCAAGAATTCTTGGGGTCCCTTGGGGACTCTTGATTGGAGCTGAGCTAACCATAGCCCAAAGTCGTATCTCTTTGGTTAATAAAATCCAAAAGGTTTATCGATCCCAAGGGGTATAGATCCATAATAGACATATAGAGATTATTATACGCCAAGTAACATCAAAAGTGCGGGTTTCCGAAGATGGAATGTCTAATGTTTTTTCGCTTGGGGAATTAATCAGACTATTGTGAGTGGAACTGGCAGGGCGAGCTTTGGATGAATCGATCTATTATCAGGCAATCTTATTGGGAATAACAAGGGCTTCCCTGAATACCCAAACTTTCATATCCGAAGCAAGTTTTCAAGAAACTGCTCGAGTTTTAGCAAAAGTTGCCCTACGAGGTCGCATTGAGTGGTTGAAAGGCTTGAAACAAAATGTAGTTCTGGGGGGATTATACCTGTTGGTACCGGATTCCAAAAATTTGTGCATCGTTCCCCACAAGACAAGAACCTTTATTTCAAAAAAATCTATTCGCAACGGAAATGAGAGATTTTTTGTTTCTCCATACAGAATTAGTTTCTTCAGATTCTGACGTAACAAACAATTTTTATGAGACATAAAAAAACCCATTTAACATTTGACCCGATATGATTTAAGGATACATAAAACATATTTTTTACTTTACTAGACTTTTGAACTTAGAACACTAACAGGTTAAATTTTAGATTTTTAAGATTTTTATTTTAATAAGTAAAACAAGTCAGTTAATTCATTAAATTAAGGTTATGTTTATACCATGTATCAATGTATCAATGGCCAACTCTTAGTACAAGGTTCTCTCAGAACAATTATTATTTTATTTATTTCAAGCTATTTTGGATCTTTCTTAATCTTCAAAAAGAAATAAATTCCATAATGGAATGGTAGGATGAAAAAAAGGAAGTGTAGAAAAAATGACTAGAAGATATTGGAACATTAATTTGAAAGAGATGATAGAAGCAGGAGTTCATTTTGGTCATGGTATTAAGAAATGGAATCCTAAAATGGCCTCTTACATTTTGGCAAAGCGTAAAGGTACTCATATTATAAATCTCGCTAGAACGGCTCGTTTTTTATCAAAAGCTTGAGATTTAGTTTTTGATGCAGCAAGTCAGGGAAAAAGTTTCTTAATTGTTGGTACCAAAAAAAGAGCAATAGATTTAGTAGCATCAGCTGCAATAAGGGCTCGTTGTCATTATGTTAATAAAAGGTGGTATTGTGGTATGTTAACAAATTGGTCGATTACGAAAACTAGACTTTCTAAATTTAGAGACTTAAGAGCAGAAGAAAAAATGGGAAAATTCCACCATCTCCCAAAAAGAGATGTGGCAATCTTGAAGAAAAAATTATTTACATTACAAAGGTATCTCGGCGGGATCAAATATATGACAAGATTGCCAGACATTGTGATCGTCCTTGATCAGCAAAAAGAGTATATAGCTCTTCGGGAATGTGCCATTTTGGGAATTCCTACTATTTCTTTAGTCGATACAAATTGTGACCGGATCTCACGAATATATCGATTCCAGCCAACGATGACACTATGACTTCAATTCGATTGATTCTTAAAAAATAAGTATTTTCAATTTGTGAGGGCCGTTCTCTCTATATAAGAAAGCGTTGATTAAGAATATATAATGAATTCTTGGACAACTGCGTAGATTTATGGAATCACTTACTATATCCTTTTTTGCATTGAATTTGTTTTGCATAGAAAAAAGAAGGGGAATATTGATATATATTAGAGGGTATTGATATATATTATAATCTGATGTGCTTTCTTGGTATCCTAAATATAAGATTAATAGTTCAAGTTGCTGAGTTGAGAAAGAGATGGTTGAATCAAAAGAATTCCTTTTTTGAAGTTCAATTTTTATCAGAGGACAATATGAATATTATACCTTGTTCCATTAAAACACTCAAGGGGTTATACGATATATCGGGTGTAGAAGTAGGCCAACACTTCTATTGGCAAATAGGAGGTTTTCAAATTCATACCCAAGTACTCATCACTTCTTGGGTCGTAATTACTATCTTGTTAGGTTCAGTTGTCATAGCTGTTCGGAATCCACAAACCGTCCCGACCGACGGGCAGAATTTCTTTTGAATATGTCCTTGAGTTTATTCGAGACTTGAGCAAAACTCAGATTGGAGAAGAACATGGTCCCTGGGTTCCCTTTATTGGAACTATGTTCCTTTTTATTTTTGTTTCAAATTGATCGGGTGCTCTTTTACCTTGGAAAATTATAGAGTTACCCCATGGGGAATTAGCAGCGCCCACGAATGATATAAATACTACTGTTGCTTTAGCTTTACTCACGTCAGCGGCATATTTTTATGCTGGTCTTAGCAAAATAGGATTCACGTCAGCGGGATATTTTTATGCTGGAGTCAGGCTATATAGTACCTAGCAAGATAGTAATTACGACCCAAGAAGTGATGAGTATTTGGGCATGAATTTGAAAACCTCCTATTTGCCAATAGAAGTGTTGGCCTAATTCTACACCCGATATATCGTATAACCCCTTGAGTGTTTTAATGGAACAAGGTATAATATCATATTGTCCTCTGATAAAAATTGAACTTCAAAAAAGGAGGGTGGAGCTATTTCGAGAAATATATTAAAACAACCCCAATCCTTTTACCAATTAACATCCTAGAAGATTTCACAAAACCATTATCGCTCAGCTTTCGACTTTTAGGGAATATATTGGCGGATGGATTAGTCGTTCTTGTTCTTGTTTCTTTAGTCCCCTTAGTAGTCCCTATACCGGCCATGTTTCTTGGATTATTTACAAGCGGTATTCAAGCTCTTATTTTTGCAACATTAGCCGCAGCCTATATAGGTGAATCCATGGAGGGTCATCATTGAATTGACTAGTTTTGGAATATAGTATTTTTTTCAGCTTAACTCAATTCATGCATGGTTCTAGATAATCTGCTTGGTTGCAATAGTTAGAAATGTGTATGAATATACAGCCTAGAGTTGTAGGAGAGAGAATAGAATAGACTATATTATGGAATTTTCAAAGTATATATGCATTAAGGAGGGTGGAGTCAGGCTAGATCTATACTATAATATCCTTAATGTCTATAAGTGGAGTCCTCTTTTATGCGGGTTTCCACTTTAAGCAATGATTTTAGAATCCGATTCAATAGAAAATGAGAAAATATGCAAACAAAATAGAAGAAACAAATGTATATAGGATATTCTATTATATATTCCTAGGTTAGATTCATTATCTAATCTGATATATGGATATAGAATTCCCTTCTATGTAGTTCAGACAATTCACATTATTGATAGAGGCGAAGTTGTCCCTGTCTTTCGATGAGATGGTGGCTATCGTTTTTGGTGGAGTAGACTTTGACGATCCGACTACGAACGTGTGAGACGTCGCGCCTTAGCAATCGCTAAACCAACTCTGAGAGGTTATTGACCACGCCGGAGCACGATCAACCTGACCACGAGGGTCTATTTCCTGCACGCAAACGAAGAACAAGCAAGAAACTAAGATTGCAATCTGGATATTGCGAATATAAGAGGAAAGCTTTATTGATGAAGTGGGGTTCTGTGACGCCTTTGTCTGGTCGTGGAACACAAACGAAGAACGCGAAGTTGCTGCTATGGCGAACTTGTAATCTAAACAAAACCCAAACCTAAAACGAAGCCCTAAGGGCTGTATATATGGGGGAATAGAAGGGAATTTCGTGGCCCCTTGGAGGAGGGGTCCGAAACCGACCCTAAGTCAGTTTCCCCATACATACGGACTCTAAAAACAGCCTATAATATGGTATTTCGAAATTACATGGGCCTGGCCCAAAATTAAGGTGGCGCAGCACCTATATTAGCCTATGGACGAATTTTATAAAGTGGCATCATGCATATTTCGTCCAAAGCTTCCCACTCCCATTATGGTGGCTTCAATGTGCGAAAATCATCACTGGAAGCTCCAATGTTCTTCCCCGCGCGCGCACCTTCTCCTCCATGCTTGATCCCGCTCCAATGGTCATCCTTCTTATCCATGATAGGTCCTTCATTCATAAGTAAAACAAAAGTATCTAATTTAGGCAGCATCATATGTTCATGAATATTAGAAGGATTTCCAAGAAACGAAAGTACCTGGTAATTCAATTGACGTGCGCGAGCTCTAGTAATTGGTCCTGTATGTATAGCAGTCGGGGTGGGTGTAACATTAGTAGGGATGTCCTCATCACCTTCTATGGGCTGGAGCAAGCATCTCGGAGTTGGAATATATGCTTTGATGAGGTGATCAAAGTTTTTGAGTCTATACAAAGTTTATGAGAAACTTGTATTTACAATAAAGTGAGTGGGAGCACTACAGAATTTTTGATAAGCATATGTGGTTGACATATTATTGATCAAAAATGATGTAGAATTTCTGGAAAGCATAAACGGTTGTTTCAAAAGAATTTTTCAAAGGAAGACCTGGATAAATCTACCTAATTGTTGAGCATCAAGATCTATAGAGATAGATCAAGATGCTTGATGAGACTTTCAATTAGTACATACCTTGACAAGATTTTGAAAGAGTTTAAAATGCATCAGTCAAAGAAAGAGATCTTGCCTGATTTTACAGGTGTGAAGTTGACTAAGACTCAAAGCTCGACCACGACAGAATAAAGAGAAAGGACGAAGGTCGTCCCCTATGCTTTAGCCATAGGCTCTATATAGTATGCCATGTTGTGTACCGCACCTATGTGCGCCTTGTCATGAGTCCATCAAGGGGTGCAAGAGTGATCCAGGAGTGGATCATTGGACAACAGTCAAGATTATCCTTAGTAACTAAAAGACTAAGGAGATGTTTCTCGATTATGGAGGTGATAAAGAGTTCGTTGTAAAGAGTTACGTCGATGCAAGCTTTAACACCAATCCGGAAGACTCTTAGTAGCAATCCGGATACGTATAGTGGAGCGGCCATTTGGAATAGCTCCAAGTGGAGTGTGCTAGTAGTGTCTACAGTATGACATAGAGATTTTCAAAGTACACACGGATCTGAATGTCACAGACCCGTTGACTAAAAGACCTCTCTCACATGCAAAGCATGATCGAGCCCCGGAATTCATTGGGTGTTAGATTCATAACAATGTGAATCACATGGTGATGTGAACTAGATTATTGACTCTAGTGCAAGTGGGAGACTATTGGAAATATGCCCTAGAGGCAATAATAAATTGGTTATTATCTTATTTCCTTCTTCATGATAATCGTTTATTATCCATGCTATAATTTATTGATTGGAAACTCAGATACATGTGTGGATACATAGACAACACCATGTCCCTAGTATGGCTCTAATAAACTAGCTCGTTGATCAAAGATGGCTATGGTTTCCTAGTCATGGACATGAGATGTCATTTGATAACAGGATCACATCATTAGGAGAATGATGTGATGGACAAGAGCCAAACTACAAACGTTGCATATGACCGTGTTAGTTTATTGCTACTATTTTCTACATGTCAAGTATTTGTTCCTATGACCATGAGATCATGCAACTCACTAACACCGAAGAAGTACCTTGTGTGTATCAAACATCGCAACCTAATTGGATGACTATAAATGTGCTCTATAGGTATCTCCGAGGGTGTCTGTTAGGTTGGCATGGATCAAGATTGGGATTTGTTACTCCGTGTGGCGGAGAGGTATCTCAGGGCCCAGTCGGTAATACAACATCACTATAAGCCTTGCAAGCAATGTGACTAAAGAGTTAGCCTTAGCAATCTCAGGGCCCGACTACGAACGTGTGAGACGTCGCGCCTTAGCAATCGCTAAACCAACTCTGAGAGGTTATTGACCACGCCGGAGCACGATCAACCTGACCACGAGGGTCTATTTCCTGCACGCAAACGAAGAACAAGCAAGAAACTAAGATTGCAATCTGGATATTGCGAATATAAGAGGAAAGCTTTATTGATGAAGTGGGGTTCTGTGACGCCTTTGTCTGGTCGTGGAACACAAACGAAGAACGCGAAGTTGCTGCTATGGCGAACTTGTAATCTAAACAAAACCCAAACCTAAAACGAAGCCCTAAGGGCTGTATATATGGGGGAATAGAAGGGAATTTCGTGGCCCCTTGGAGGAGGGGTCCGAAACCGACCCTAAGTCAGTTTCCCCATACATACGGACTCTAAAAACAGCCTATAATATGGTATTTCGAAATTACATGGGCCTGGCCCAAAATTAAGGTGGCGCAGCACCTATATTAGCCTATGGACGAATTTTATAAAGTGGCATCATGCATATTTCGTCCAAAGCTTCCCACTCCCATTATGGTGGCTTCAATGTGCGAAAATCATCACTGGAAGCTCCAATGTTCTTCCCCGCGCGCGCACCTTCTCCTCCATGCTTGATCCCGCTCCAATGGTCATCCTTCTTATCCATGATAGGTCCTTCATTCATAAGTAAAACAAAAGTATCTAATTTAGGCAGCATCATATGTTCATGAATATTAGAAGGATTTCCAAGAAACGAAAGTACCTGGTAATTCAATTGACGTGCGCGAGCTCTAGTAATTGGTCCTGTATGTATAGCAGTCGGGGTGGGTGTAACATTAGTAGGGATGTCCTCATCATCCTCCCCTTCTTGAACTGACGTCGTCCTCGACGGAAGCTCATCTTCCTCACCCAAATAAGGCTTCAAATCTGCAATGTTAAAAGTGGGGCTAACCCCAAACTCTGCAGGCAGCTCTAGTTTATATGCATTATCATTTACTTTCTCTAACACCTTAAAAGGACCATCAGCACGTGGCATTAGCTTTGACTTGCGCAAATCAGGAAATCTATCCTTACGCAAATGTAACCAAACAAGATCTCCAGGTGCAAAGACAACATGTTTTCTACCCTTATCTCCAGCAAGTTTGTATTTAGCATTCATACGCTCAATGTTTTCCTTAGTTAACTCATGAATCTTTAATATCAATTCAGCACGTTCTTTAGCATCAAAATTAACCTTCTCCGAAGACGGAAGAGGCAACAAATCAATAGGTGCACGAGGTAAGAAACCATACACAACTTCAAAAGGGCACATCTTAGTGGTAGAATGTAGCGAACGATTATAAGCAAATTCAATATGAGGCAAGCATTCTTCCCACATTTTCAGGTTATTCTTCAAAACAGCCCTAAGCATAGTAGACAATGATCTATTGACTACTTCAGTTTGGCCATCAGTTTGGGGGTGACATGTAGTACTAAAAAGCAGTTTAGTCCCCAACTTAGCCCATAAACATCTCCAAAAGTGGCTAAGAAATTTAGCATCACGATCGGAAACAATTGTATTTGGCACACCATGCAACCGAATAATTTCACGAAAGAACAAATCAGCAACATGAGCAGCATCATCACTTTTATGACATGGTATAAAGTGTGCCATTTTAGAAAATCTATCCACGACAACAAATATGCTATCCCTCCCCTTCTTTGTTCGAGGTAAACCTAAAACAAAGTCCATAGATATATCCTCCCAAGGAACACTAGGTACAGGTAAAGGCATATATAAACCATGAGGATTGAGTCGTGACTTAGCTTTTTGACATGTAGTGCAGCGAGCAACAAAACGCTCAACATCCCGTCTCATCTTTGGCCAAAAGAAATGTGTAGCAAGTACGTCCTCCGTCTTCTTCACGCCAAAGTGTCCCATTAATCCTCCTCCGTGCGCCTCCTGTAACAACAAAAGACGAACGGAGCTAGCTGGAATGCATAGCTTGTTAGCACGAAACACAAATCCATTATTAATAACGAACTTGTTCCATGTTCTCCCTTCTTTACAATTCTGCAACACGTCTCTAAATTCAGCATCATGCACATATTGATCTTTGATGGTCTCCAAACCAAATATTTTAAAGTCAAGTTGTGAAAGCATAGTATAACGACGAGACAAAGCATCAGCAATAACATTGTCTTTACCCTTCTTGTGTTTAATGACATAAGGGAAAGTCTCAATGAATTCAACCCATTTAGCATGTCTACGGTTCAGTTTTGCTTGACTTTTAATATGTTTCAAAGATTCATGATCAGAATGTATAACAAATTCTTTGGGCCATAAATAATGTTGCCATGTTTCCAAAGTCCGAACAAGAGCATATAATTCCTTATCATAAGTAGAATAATTCAGACTAGGCCCACTTAATTTTTCAGAAAAGTACGCAACAGGTTTACCATCTTGTAGTAACACACCTCCTAACCCAATTCCACTAGCATCACATTCAAGCTCGAAAGTCTTATTAAAATCAGGAAGTTGGAGTAAAGGAGCATGTGTTAACTTATCTTTCAAGACCGTGAAGGCTTCTTCCTGTGCGGTACCCCAAGAAAAAGGCACGTCCTTCTTTGTAAGCTCATTGAGAGGCGCAGCAATGGTGCTGAAATTTCTCACAAAACGCCTATAGAAACCAGCGAGGCCAAGAAAACTCCTTACTTGTGTGACCGTTTTGGGCTGCGGCCAACTCTCAATAGCTTCGATCTTGGCTGTATCAACTTCAATTCCCTGTGGAGTAACAACATAGCCAAGAAAAGATACTCGGTCGGTGCAAAAGGTGCACTTCCCAAGGTTACCAAACAAACGTGCATCACGTAGCGCAGTAAAAACAGCACGTAAATGTTCCAAATGTTCCTCCAAAGATCTACTAAAAATCAATATATCATCAAAATAGACTACCACAAATCGTCCAATGAAAGCACGTAAAACCTCGTTCATTAATCTCATGAAAGTGCTAGGTGCATTAGTTAACCCAAAAGGCATGACTAGCCACTCATATAATCCAAACTTAGTTTTAAATGCTGTTTTCCATTCATCGCCCAATTTCATACGAATTTGATGGTATCCACTACGCAAATCAACTTTGGAGAAAATTGTAGAGCCACTTAATTCATCAAACATATCATCTAGTCTAGGAATAGGATGACGATAACGAATAGTAATATTATTAATGCCTCTACAATCCACACACATGCGCGATGTACCATCCTTTTTAGGCACTAGAATAATAGGAACAGCACAAGGACTAAGGGATTCACGTATATAACCTTTGTCAAGCAGCTCCTGTACTTGACGCATAATCTCCTTTGTCTCCTCTGGATTGGTACGGTAGGGCGCACGGTTGGGTAGGGATGCACCGGGAATTAAGTCAATCTGATGCTCAATCCCGCGAATAGGCGGTAATCCCGGTGGCACGTCTTGTGGAAAGACGTCAGCGAACTCCTGCAAAATGTTAATGACAGTAGGAGGCAAAGAGGGAGGCATGTCCTCGAATGAAAATAATACCTCTTTACATACAAAAGCATAGCAAACATATGTAGCAACATCCAAATCATTAATATCAGATTTAGTAGCAAGTAAACATCCACTCTTCAATTTTATTTCAGATGCAACAGTAGATGATGGTTTATTATGCTTATGGTGTTGCTCAAATTCCTGTGCTACAATCTGATTTTCACTCTTATTTTTCTCCTGTTTTGCTTTACTAGCTCTAGCAATGTCATCTTTCATAATATGTTCGGGAGACATAGGAAGCAAAGTGATATTATGATCCTTATGAACAAGAGTATACTGATTTGTCCTACCATGGTGTACAGAATTTTTATCAAACTGCCATGGTCTACCAAGTAAAACAGAACATGCTTGCATGGGTACCACATCACAATCCACATAATCAGAATATGTAGCAATGCTAAAATGCACACGAACAGTACGTGTTACCTTAACCTTGCCACTATTGTTGAACCATTGGATGTAATAAGGATGAGGATGTGGTCTGGTGGATAGAGACAGCTTCTCCACCATCTCCATGCTAGCCAAGTTATTGCAACTCCCTCCATCGATGATGATGCGAACAGAACGCTCTTTCACAACTCCCTTTGTGTGGAACAAGTTGTGCCTCTGATTTTGCTCAGCGTGTGTAACCTGCACACTGAGAACACGTTGAGCAACTAAACTTTCATACCTGTCAGCGTAATCAGCAGCCATGTATTGTGTTTCTGGTTCTGCATCCTCGCCACCCTGTTCGTCACTTGCAATAAGTGCCAAAGTCTCCTCATCATAATCACTAGCGGACGCATATCCACCATCCTCAGTAACAATCATTACACGCTTGGAAGGGCATTCTCTCGCATAGTGACCTCCACCCTTGCAACGACGACATATAACCTCATGTGTTTGCCCTGTGGATGCAATAGATGAAGAAGAACTCTGTGCAGGCCCAAAAGGTGTGCTCTTCGCAGAGGGTGCAGTAGGAGCCTGTTGCCTGGTATCGCGATTAGAGTTGGAGGTTGAAGGAGGTGGTGTTGCAGCAGGACGTGCGGAAGCAGAGGAGGTACGTGGCGTCCATGATGAAGTACGGCCTGCAAAATTAGTAGTTCTCGCCATTGCCTGTCGATCCTGCACTTCACGTTCAGCTTTGCAAGCAAGATGAAATAAACGAGTGATAGTGTTATACTCCTTATACTCTAGAATAGTCTGAATCTCTCTATTTAATCCACCCATAAAACGTGCAAGCATAGCTTCATTCTCCTCAACAATACCACATCTAATCATACCAGTTTGTAATTCCTGATAATATTCTTCTACAGAATTTTTTCCTTGTCTTAAACGCTGCAAATTTTGAAGCAATTCACGTTGATAATAAGGTGGCACCCAACGATTTCGCATAGCAGTTTTCAAAGCAGCCCAAGTAGTTGGAATATTATCAGGGTGTATTCTACAATGTTCTGACCACCAAACACAAGCAAAACTAGTGAATGAACAAACAGCAGCAGCAGCACGTCGATCCTCTGGAAATTGTAAGCATGTAAAACGTTGTTCTGTTTCTAACTCCCATGTAAGATATATATCAGGAACATATCTACCCTCAAACGTCGGAATATTCAATTTAAGTTTAGGGAGATGGTCATGATCCCGTACCTGCGGGGGTGGTGCAGCCCTACCGTTACGGTTGTAGCCATGTGGTCGACCTGGTGCGTATGGTGGTGGTTGCCCATGGGGCGGATCTGGAGCAACCTCTCCCTCATCATCGAAATCACCATCATAATCTTCAACCTGCTCAACGACAGTAGCCGCACGAGCCACCGAAGTAGCAGCAGTATCAACAGTACCAGGATGTTGGGCGTGGCCGAGAGGCACACGTCGCGCTCGTTGTTCGAAAGGAATAGGAACTGCAGCTGGTGGAGGTAGACGGGCAAGCACCTCATTGAACTTGGCGTCCATCTTGGAGTCGAATGTCTTCTCCAAACCATCTAGCTTCTCCATGGCAACTCCAAAGTTGTTCACGAAGTCGTGTACCTGCTCAGCCATCATTTGCTGAAATTTATCATAGAGTGCTTTGTTGGTCATGCTCTCCCAGTCGATCTCGTCATTGTGTGATCCTGGCATGGTTAGCAGAAATAGGAAACACACAATATGAAACCTACAGACTGCTGGGACGTGGTGGTGGTGGTGGTGTGGCACAAATCCTTTAAGCGAATCTCAATTTCTTACCAGTTCTTACCCAGTAGCAGGCGGTGATCGGCAACCGTTGTAGCCAAAACTCTCAAAGCTTGGATAGAGCGATTGCCAGGTGGTGTCAAGCACACGGCGTAGAAGTATGTGGAGCTGGGATGGCTTATAATATGGTAGCAAAAAGGGTCAGCAATAATCAATTCAGAGATGCAAGGTTGAATAAACGCTCAACGACGGTACTGTGCTGGTCCTAGGCTAGACCATGCTAGAGACGCGAGCCTAAAACACCAACAAAAACACGACGATACACCTAAGCAAGGGAAAAGCACAATCGGATTTTTTTTTTTTCGTTTTTTTTTTCGGCGCCTCTTTTTTTTTTTTTTGGCGCCTCTTTTTTTTTTTTTTCAAAAACTCACTACAATGGCGAGTGTCTCAAAACTCTTGCCACGTCGTATAAGCAAGATGGGCACGAATTTTTCTTTTGGACTATTTTTTTTTTCTGGAGCAATCCGGGGGCTGCGACGACCCAAAAATTTCGACAAAAATCACTATGATAGCAAGTGTCTCAAAACGCTCCGGGGAACCTAAAATCAAGATAGGGAAAAAATATTTTCAGCCGAAATTTTTTTGGGCCAAAACGTGCTCTGCAAAGCGTGCCAGACTCTTTTTTTTTTCCGACACCTGCGCAGGTAGCAAAACACAGATCCGAAATCAAAAGGATCTCGAAACTAAACCTAAAACGAACTGGACTTGGATTGGTGGAGGATTTGTGGTGGTATATATGGACACCAATGGAGAGTGATGATGGATGATGAGATATGGCAGCGGCTATGATGGTGGTGGTATATGGCAACTATGAAGATGATGCGGTGGCGGCGTGACAACCTGTGAAAAGAACTCGAAACTCTAAAGGACTAGACACTAAGACCAGCAACTCGACACAATGATGTAACCGCCAATTCAACAAAGCAAAATACTGAAAAGACTATGCAAAGGCTCAGATTGGTTCGGATATGATGATCTAACCCTAATTTATTTTTTTGGCTTTTTCGTGGACTAAAGGTATGAAGAACAGATGCGATCTAAACTACGAAAATTGGTAAAATCTCACCGAGCAACCTGGAAATCTGATACCACTTGATAGAGGCGAAGTTCTCCCTGTCTTTCGATGAGATGGTGGCTATCGTTTTTGGTGGAGTAGACT
Organism: Hordeum marinum; assembly: GCA_022496015.1. Classification (NCBI taxonomy): domain Eukaryota; kingdom Viridiplantae; phylum Streptophyta; class Magnoliopsida; order Poales; family Poaceae; genus Hordeum; species Hordeum marinum. The sequence continues at coordinate 148,955,021 of CM039676.1, forward strand.
TTGACGATCCGGCTACGAACGTGTGAGACGTCGCGCCTTAGCAATCGCTAAACCAACTCTGAGAGGTTATTGACCACGCCGGAGCACGATCAACCTGACCACGAGGGTCTATTTCCTGCACGCAAACGAAGAACAAGCAAGAAACTAAGATTGCAATCTGGATATTGCGAATATAAGAGGAAAGCTTTATTGATGAAGTGGGGTTCTGTGACGCCTTTGTCTGGTCGTGGAACACAAACGAAGAACGCGAAGTTGCTGCTATGGCGAACTTGTAATCTAAACAAAACCCAAACCTAAAACGAAGCCCTAAGGGCTGTATATATGGGGGAATAGAAGGGAATTTCGTGGCCCCTTGGAGGAGGGGTCCGAAACCGACCCTAAGTCAGTTTCCCCATACATACGGACTCTAAAAACAGCCTATAATATGGTATTTCGAAATTACATGGGCCTGGCCCAAAATTAAGGTGGCGCAGCACCTATATTAGCCTATGGACGAATTTTATAAAGTGGCATCATGCATATTTCGTCCAAAGCTTCCCACTCCCATTATGGTGGCTTCAATGTGCGAAAATCATCATTGGAAGCTCCAATGTTCTTCCCCGCGCGCGCACCTTCTCCTCCATGCTTGATCCCGCTCCAATGGTCATCCTTCTTATCCATGATAGGTCCTTCATTCATAAGTAAAACAAAAGTATCTAATTTAGGCAGCATCATATGTTCATGAATATTAGAAGGATTTCCAAGAAACGAAAGTACCTGGTAATTCAATTGACGTGCGCGAGCTCTAGTAATTGGTCCTGTATGTATAGCAGTCGGGGTGGGTGTAACATTAGTAGGGATGTCCTCATCAATTATCATTTCAATTTGATTTCAATTTGTAATTTTTAGTTACTTCACTTCTCCCCAATAGAGCTTAGAAGTAAGAATTTATTGGTCGATTGTATCCTTAACCATTTCTTTTTTTTTTGACACGAGGAACTACTCACCATGAATCCACTAATTGCTGATGCTTCTGTTGTTGCTGCTGGATTGGTCGTAGGGCTTGCTTCTATTGGACCTGGAGTAGGTCAAGGTACTCCTGTAGGACAAGCTGTAGAAGGTATTGCGAGATAGCCAAAAGTAGAAGGTAAAATACGAGGTACTTTATTGCTTAGTCTAGCTTTTATGGAAGCTTTAACAATTTATGGACTAGTTCTGGCACTAGTGCTTTTATTTGTGAACCCTTTTGTTTAATCCTAAAAAAATTCTTTCGATTTCGATTAGATTTTTTTTCTTTTTTTAGTAAATTGGTATTTGCTTCCGCAATTCCTATTATATCAATACTTTTTTTAATTTACTCCTATTTATTACTCCTGGAATTATCTATTTATCGGGACAGATAATACCGCATTCTAGGAAGGGCTGAGTTGAGTATGATTAATTTAGAAGATATGCTCGCCTTCTTATTTCCCGTCCTTAGTTTAGGAAAGTGGAAAGTTTTTTCCTTTTATTTTAGGAATTTTGGGAATAGAACATTTCAGCAAAGGAAGTCTTCCACCAGTCAAACAAGACCTAAGACTTAATCTAAAAGAAATTACTAGATTGAATCTATTTGCATTAAAAAACGATCAAAAAAGGGCGAGCGAAGTAAGTGATCGAAAAACTTTGTTCTTTGTTCGTCCTATCTATAATAGGAGAGCATATGAAAAATGTAACCCATTCTTTCGTTTTTTAGCTCACTGGACGTCCGCTGGCAGTTTCGGGCTTAATACCAATATTTTAGCAACAAATCTAATAAATCTAACTGTAGTGGTTGGTGTTTTGATTTTTTTGGAAAGGGATTGTGTGCGAGTTGTCTATTTTAAGAATAGATTGGATCTATCTGGCTGCACTTTATAATATTTTTAGTATTTTTCGGATAAATAAGAAAAGGGTGCACGATCTCGATGAATTACTTCTGAATAAATTCAGAAATCATATGGAAGAACCATAGCATTTCGCGACTCATTGGTAAATCAACTTTGATTCTCTATAAACCAAGAATGTGAGACCATTAACACGGTTAAAGCTAAACTGCTTGAAGTCCAGGCAAAAAGAGGTACTCTTTCTACAACTATATTAGTATTAGTACCGAATTTAAACGGGAAATAGCTAATGTAAAATTTATCTGATATAGAACACTCATATCGATAAAATGGTTTGAACTATTTACTAGAAAAAAAGAAGGGGCACCCTGCCCTTTTTTAACCAATGCCGAATCGACGGCCTGAGTATAAAAAAGAGAAAATTTTGGATTTGAAGAAAAAAAGAATTCTATTAATTTTCATTTTCCATTTCTTTAGTTAGTTTTTCTTAATGAAATTGAAATTATTAACTAAAGGGAAAATATAAATAAAGAAACAACTTTGCTGACCATGATATATTTTTATCTAGGCGGAAGAGTCCTCTTAATATTTATCTAGTCTTATATAGGTTTCGGTATATTGAAATATGAACATAAAAAATAAGATAGAGGATAGGCTCATTACATATACTGAAAAAAAATGGAAATTGCTATTGCAAAAAAAGAAAAAAATGGAGCGTGACAGCCAAATGAATCAAAAGATTCATGTTTGGTACGGGAAGAGATCATAAAAGTTGTAAACTTACAAAATAATCTACTTTCATTAAAAGATTTATTAGATAATCAAAAACAGAGGATTTTGAGTACTATTTGAAATTCAAAAGAATTGAGTAGAGGGATCATTGAGCAACTCGAAAAGGCTCGGATTCGATTACAAAAAGTCGAGCTAGAAGCGGATGTGTATCGAATGAATGGATACTCTGAGATAGAACGAGAAAAAGCAAATTTGATTAATGCTACTTCTATTAGTTTGCAACAATTAGAAAAGTCTAAAAACGAAACCCTTTATTTTGAAAAACATAGGGCTATGAATCAGTTCTGACAGCATGTTTTCCAACAGGCCGTACAAGGAGCTCTAGGAACTCTAAATAGTTGTTTGAATACCGAGTTACATTTCCATACGATTCGTGCTAATATTGGCATTCTCGGTCCCTGGAATGGAAGACATAATTAAATTAATTAGGCCTTGAACTTCTACTTTCGTTTAGAATTTAGGCATTATTTTTCCCCTTGCTTTCGGAAAAGAGTCAAGAAACACTAATGGCAAGCCTTCGAGTCGACGAAATTCATAAAATCCTCCGTGAACGTATTGAACAATATAATAGGAAAGTAGGGATTGATAATATAGGTCGCGTAGTTCAAGTGGGGGATGGGATTGCTCGTATTATAGGTCTTGGTGAAATAATGTCAGGTGAATTAGTAGAATTTGCAGAAGGTACTAGGGGTATTGCTCTGAATTTGGAATCAAAAAATGTTGGGATTGTATTAATGGGCGATGGGTTGATGATACAAGAGGGAAGTTTTGTAAAAGCAACAGGAAGAATTGCTCAGATACCCGTGAGTGAGGCTTACTTGGGTCGTGTTATAAATGCTCTGGCTAAACCTATTTATGGGAAAGGCGAAATTATAGCTTCCTAATCTCGCTTAATTGAATCTCCTGCTCCAAGTATAATTTCCAGGCGTTCCGTATACGAACCTCTTCAAACAGGGCTTATTGCTATCGATTCGATGATTCCTATAGGGCGTGGTCAGCGAGAGTTAATTATTGGGGACAGACAGACTGGCAAAACACCAGTAGCCACATATACAATTCTCAATCAAAAAGGGCAAGGTGTAATATGTGTTTATGTAGCTATCGGTCAAAGAGCATCCTCCGTAGCTCAAGTAGTAACTACTTTCCATGAGGAGGGGCCCAGGAATATACTATTGTAGTAGCTGAAATGGCGGATTCACCTGCTACATTACAATACCTCGCTCCTTATACGAGAGCAGCCCTGGCTGAGTATTTTATGTACCGCGAACGACATACTTTAATAATTTATGATGATCTCTCCAAACAGGCACAAGCTTATCGCCAAATGTCCCTTCTATTAAGAAGACCTCCCGGCCGTGAGGCTTATCAAGGGGATGTTTTTTATTTGCATTCACGCCTTTTAGAAAGAGCCACTAAATTAAATTCTCTTTTAGGCGAAGGAAGTATGACCGCTTTACCAATAGTTGAGACTCAATCTGGAGATGTTTCTGCCTATATTCCTACTAATGTAATCTCCATTACAGATGGACAAATATTCTTATCTGTGGATCTATTCAATGCCGGAATTCGACCTTCTATTAATGTGGGTATTTCTGTTTCTAGAGTAGTATCCGTGGCTCAAATTAAAGCCATGAAACAAGTAGCTGGCAAATCAAAATTGGAACTAGCTCAATTAGCAGAGTTACAAGCCTTTGCACAATTCTCCTCTGCTCTCGATAAAACAAGTCAGAATCAATTGGCAAGGGGTCGACGATTAAGGGAATTGCTTAAACAATCCCAGGCAAATCCTCTCCAAGTGGAAGAGCAGATAGCTACTATTTATACCGGAACAAGAGGATATCTTGATTCATTAGAAATCGAACAGGTAAATAAATTTCTGGATTAGTTAGGTAAACACCTAAAAGATACTAAACCTCAATTCCAAGAAATTATATCTTCTAGCAAGACATTCACCGAGCAAGCGGAAATCCTTCTTCTAGCAAGACATTCACAGAGCAACGGAAATCCTTCAAAAGGATTTCCGCTTGCTCGGTGAATGTCTTGCTAGAAGATATAATTTCATGGAATTGAGGTTTAGTATCTTTTAGGTGTTTACGTAACTCATCCAGAAATTTATTTACTTGTTCGATTTCTAACTAATCAAGATATCCTCGTGTTTCGGTATAAATAGTAGCTATCTGCTCTTCCACTGGGAGAGGATTTGCCTGGGATTGTTTAAGCAATTCCCTTAATCGCCGACCCCTTGCCAATTGATTCTGACTTGTTTTATCGAGAGCAGAGGCGAATTGTGCAAAGGCTTGTAACTCTGCGAATTGAGCTAGTTCCAATTTTGATTTGCCAGCTACTTGTTTCATGGCTTTAATTTGAGCCGCGGATCCTACTCTGGAAACAGAAATACCCACATAAATAGCGGGTCGAATTCCGGCATTGAATAGATCCGTAGATAAGAATATTTGTCCATCTGTAATGGAGATTACATTAGTAGAATATAGGCGGAAACGTCTCCAGATTGAGTCTCAACTATGGGTAAAGCGGTCATACTTCCTTCGCCTAAAAGAGAATTTAATTTAGCGGCTCTTTCTAAAAGGCGTGAATGCAAATAAAAAACATCCCCTGGATAAGCCTCGCGGCCGGGAGGTCTTCTTAATAGAAGGGACATTTGGCGAGAAGCTTGTGCCTGTTTGGAGAGATCATCATAAATTATTAAAGTATGTCGTTCGCGGTACATAAAATACTCAGCCAGGGCTGCTCCCGTATAAGGAGCGAGGTATTGTAATGTAGCAGGTGAATCCGCCATTTCAGCTACTACAATAGTGTATTCCATGGCCCCCTCCTCATGGAAACTAGTTACTACTTGAGCTACGAAGGATGCTCTTTGACCGATAGCTACATAAACACATATTACACCTTGCCCTTTTTGATTGAGAATTGTATCTGTGGCTACTGCTGTTTTGCCAGTCTGTCTGTCCCCAATAATTAACTCTCGCTGACCGCACCCTATAGGAATCATCCAATCGATAGCAATAAGCCCTCTTTGAAGAGGTTCGTATACGGAATGCCTGGAAATTATACTTGGAGCAGGAGATTCAATTAAGAGAGATTTAGAAGCTATAAGTTTGCCTTTCCCATCAATAGGTTTAGCCAGAGCATTTACAACACGACCCAAGTAAGCCTCACTCACGGGTATTTGAGCAATTCTTCCTGTTGCTTTTACAAAACTTCCCTCTTGTATCATCAACCCATCGCCCATTAATACAATCCCAACATTTTTTGATTCCAAATTCAAAGCAATACCCCTAGTACCTTCTGCAAATTCGACTAATTCACCTGACATTATTTCACCAAGACCTATAATACAAGCAATCCCCCACTTGAACTACGCGACCTATATTCTCAATCCCTACTTTCCTATTATATTGTTCAATACGTTCGCGGATAATTTTATGAATTTCGTCGACTCGAAGGGTTGCCATTAGTATTTCTTGACTTTTTTTTCAAAAGCAAGGGGAAACATAATGCCTAAATTCTAAACGAAAGTAGAAGTTCAAGGCCTAATTAATTTAATTATCTCTTCCATTCCAGGGACCCGAGAATGCCAATATTAGCACGAATCGTACGGAAATGTAACTCGGTATTCAAACAACTATTCAGAGTTCCTAGAGCTCCTTGTACGGCCTGTTGGAAAACACGCTGTCGGACCTGATTCATTGCCCTATGTTTTTCAAAATAAAGGGTTTCATTTTTAGACTTTTCTAATTGTTCCAAACTAATAGAAGTAGCATTAATCAAATTTGCTTTTTCTCATTCTATCTCATAGTATCCATTCATTCGATACTCATCCGCTTCTAGTTCGACTTTCTGTAATCGAATCCGAGCTTTTTCGAGTTGCTCAATGGTCCCTCGACGCAATTCTTTTGAATTTCGAATAGTACTCAAGGTCCTCTGTTTTTGATTATCTAATAAATATTTTCATGAAAGTAGATTATTTTGTAAGTTTACAAATTTTATGATCTCTTCCCGAACCAAACATGAATCTTTCGATTCTTTTGGCTCTCACGCTCCTTTTTTTCTTTTTTTGCTATAGCAATTTCCATATCTTTTTTTAAGTATAAGTAATGAGCCTATCCTCTATCTTATTTTTTATGTTTATATTTCAATATATAGAAACCTATATAAGACTAGATAAATATTAAGAGGACTCTTCCGCCTAGATAAAAATATATCATGGTCAGCAAAGTTGTTTCTTTATTTATATTTGCCCTTTTGTTAATAATTTCAATTTCATTAAGAAAAACTAACTAAATAAATGGAAAAGAAAATTAATAGAATTCCTTTTTTCTTCAAATCCAAAAAAATTCTCTTTTTTATACATAGGTAGTCGATTTGGCATTGGTTAAAAAAGGGCAGGGTGCCCCTTCTTTTTTTCTAGTAAATAGTTCAAACCATTTTATCGATATGAGTGTTCTATATTAGATAAATTTTACATTAGCTATTTCCCGTTTAATTTCGGTACTAATACTAATATAGTTGTAGAAAGAGTACCTCTTTTTGCCTGGACTTCAAGCAGTTTAGCTTTAACCGTGTTAATGGTCTCACATTCTTGGTTAAGAATCAAAGTTGATTTACCAATGAGTCACGAAATGCTATGGTTCTTCCATATGATTTCTGAATTTATTCAGAAGTAATTCGTCGAGATCGTGCACCCTTTTCTTATTTATCCAAAAAATACTAAAAAAATATTATAAAGTGCAGCCAGATAGATCCAATCTATTCTTGAAATAGACAACTCGCACACACTCCCTTTCCAAAAAAATCAAAACACCAACCACTATAGTTAGATTTATTAGATTTGTTGCTAAAATATCGATATTAAGCCCGAAACTGCCAGCGGATGGCCAGTGAGCTAAAAAAACAAAAGAATGGGTTACATTTTTCATATGCTCTCCTCTTATAGATAGGACGAACAAAGAACAAAGTTTGTCGATCACTTACTTCGCTCGCCCTTTTTTGATCATTTTTAATGCAAATAGATTCAATCTAGTAATTTCTTGTAGATTAAGTCTTAGGTCTTGTTTGACCGGTGAAAGACTTCCTTTGTTGAAATGTTTTGTTCCCAAAATTACTAAAATAAAAGGAAAAAACTTTCCACTTTCCTAAACTAAGGACGGGAAATAAGAAGGCGATCATATCTTCTAAATTTATCATACTCAACTCAGCCCTTCCTAGAATGCGGTATTATCTGTCCCGATAAATAGATAATTCCAGGAGTAATAAATAGGAGTAAATTAAAAAAAGTATTGATATAATTGGAATTGCGGAAGCAAATACCAATTTACTAAAAAAAAATATATATCTAACGAAATCGAAAGAACTTTTTTTTAGGATTAAACAAAAGGGTTCGCAAATAAAAGTGCTGGTGCCACAACTAGTCCATAAATTGTTAAAGCTTCCATAAAAGCTAGACTAAGCAATAAAGTACCTCGTATTTTACCTTCTGCTTCTGGCTATCTCACAATACCTTCTACAGCTTGTCCTGCAGCAGTACCTTGACCAACTCCAGGTCCAATAGAAGCAAGCCCTACGACCAATCCAGCAGCAATAACAGAAGCATCAACAATTAGTTGGTTCATAGTGAGTAGTTCCTCGTGTCAAAAAAAGAAATGGTTAAGGATACAATCAACCAATAAATTCTTACTTCTAAGTTCTATTGGGGAGAAGTAAAGTAACTAAAAAGTACAAATTGAAATCAAATTGAAATGATAATGTGAATTGTCCGAACTACATAGAAGGGAATTCTATATCCATATATCGGATTAGATAATGAATCTAACCTAGGAATATATAATAGAATATCCTATATACATTTGTTTCTTCTATTTCGTTTGCATATTTTCTCATTTTCTATTGAATTGGATTCTAAAATCATTGCTTATAGTGGAAACCCGCATAAAATAGGACTCCACTTATAGACATTAAGGATATTATAGTATAGATCTAGCCTGACTCCACCCTCCTTAATGCATATATACTTTGAAAATTCCATAATATAGTCTATTATATTCTCTCTCCTACAACTCTAGGCTATATATTCATACGCATTTCTAACTATTGCAACTAAGCAGATTATCTAGAACCATGCATGAATTGAGCTAAGCGGAAAAAATACTATATTCCAAAACTAGTCAATTCAATGATGACCCTCCATGGATTCACCTATATAGTCTGCGGCTAATGTTGACAAAAAAGAGCTTGAATACTGCTTGTAAATAATCCAAGAAACATGACGGATATAGGGATTACTAAGGGGACTAAAGAAACAAGAACAACAATGACTAATTCATCCGCCAATATATTCCCGAAAAGTCGAAACCTAAGCGATAATGGTTTTGTGAAATCTTCTAGGATGTTAATTGGTAAAAGGATTGGGGTTGGTTTAATATATTTCTCGAAATAGCTCAATTCTTTTTTGCTAAGACCAGCATAAAAATATGCCGCCGACGTGAGTAAAGCTAAAGCAACAGTAGTATTTATATCATTCGTGGGCGCTTCTAATTCCCCATGGGGTAACTCTATAATTTTCCAAGGTAAAAGAGCACCTGACCAATTTGAAACAAAAATAAAAAGGAACATAGTTCCAATAAAGGGAACCCAGGGACCATATTCTTCTCCAATCCGAGTTTTGCTCAAGTCTCGAATAAACTTAAGGACATATTTCAAAAAAATTCTGCCTGTCGGTCGGGATGGTTTGTGGATTCCGAACAGCTATGACAACTGAACCTAGCAAGATAGTAATTATGACCCAAGAAGTGATGAGTACTTGGGCATGAATTTGAAAACCTCCTATTTGCGAATAGAAGTGTTGGCCTACTTCTACACCCGATATATTGTATAACCCCTTGAGTGTTTTAATGGAACAAGGTATAATATTCATATTGTCCTCTGATAAAAATTGAACTTCAAAAAAGGATTTCTTTTGATTCAACCATCTCTTTCTCAACTCAGCAACTTGAACTATTAATCTTATATTTAGGATACCAAGAAAGCACATCAGATTATAATATATATCAATAGCCTCTAATATATATCAATATCCCCCTTCAATTTTCTATGCAAAACAAATTCTATGCAAAAAAAATGATATAGTAAGTGATTCCATAAATCTACGCAATTGTCCAAGAATTCACTATATATTCTTAATCAACGATTTCTTATATAGAGAGAACGGCCCTCACAAATTGAAAATACTAATTTGTTAAGAATCAATCGAATTGAAGTCATAGTGTCATTGTTGGCTGGAATCGATATATTCGCGAGATCCGGGTCACAATTTGTATCGACTAAAGAAATAGTAGGAATTCCCAAAATGGCACATTCCTGAAGAGCTATATACTCTTTTTGCTGATCAAGGATGATCACAATGTCTGGCAATCTCGTCATATATTTGATCCCGCCGAGATACCTTTGTAAGGTAGATAATTTTCTCTTCAAGATTGCCACATCTCTTTTTGGGAGATGGTGGAATTTTCTCATTTTTTCTTCTGCTCTTAAGTCTCTAAATTGAGAAAGTCTAGTTTTCGTAATCGACCAATTCGTTAACATACCACTGAACCACTTTTTATTAACACAATGACAATGAGCCCTTATTGCAGATGATGCTACTAAATCTGTTGCTCTTTTTGTACCAACAATTAAGAAACTTTTTCCCTGACTTGCTGCATCAAGAACTAAATCACAAGCTTCTGATAAAAAACGAGCTGTTCTAGCGAGATTTATAATATGAGTACCTTTGTTATAAGTCGCCATTGTTATGAGCCGATCAAAGTCGAATCGTGAACCTATTAATGAAGCAAATTCAATGAAACAACAACTGGTACCGTATAGAAGGGGCCATAAACTGGAGAGTCTTCAACAATTCGAAAGATCATTTAGTGTAGTTGAAATAACAAAATTGGAACTTGTTTGGTCAAGCAAGGGAAACTCAATCAAATTCATAACTGTCTCAATAGAATCTTTTCCTTCTTTTTTTTGTCTGAATATTCAGTTAAGACCATTCCAAGGCTACTTTTCGCCATGCATAAACTAAACTGACAACTAAGATAAGCACGAAAATCAAAGCTTCGATAAAAACGGATACACCCAATACGTCGAAACTCATTGCCCAAGGGTATAGAAAGACGGTTTCCACATCAAAAACAACAAAAACGAGCGCAAACATATAATAGCGTATTCAGAATTGTACCCAAGCCCCTCCCATGGGTTCTATACCCGATTCATAACTAGAAAGCTTCTCTGGTCCTTCACTAATCGGGGCTAAAAGCCCTGAAATCGAAAATGCCAAAATAGGAATAAGGCTTGCTATTATTAGAAATGTCCAAAAAATATCATATTCGTGAAGCAGAAACATAATGTACTCCCATTAATGTGGAATAGGTGGAACTTAAATTAGTCAATTCGATTCAGCATTGTCAATTTATCCAGAAGTTCTCTCTTTTCCTCGGTGAAACAAGAATCTTTTTTGTTCAAACAAAAGCGCTTAGTTTAGCCTTTGTTTCCTCTGTGCTGCATCTTCTTTAAAGATTCATCCAATGGAATCCCAACTCCCTTTCTTTTGGATTTCCATTCTATTTAGATATGGTGTATGTAGATATAATTCTTATATAAAGAAAACTTTATAGTTTCACTTTGTCTCGCTTTCTCTAGAATCTCTATAAAAAAAGAGTAGCTCTATCCTTTATATACTATTTAATAATAATAAGAGACTATTAATAATAATAAGAGACTATTAAATAAAAATGAGAATACTACTAATTAGAATAATTAGAACCTAATTAAGATAGTAGGACTAACTCTATGCAGTATAATGAGAAGTAATACTATAAAAAAATAAAGAACTCTATTTCAGAACTATGAGACAGAATATTCTGTTTTCTTATTTACTCTTTACTTTATTTTTTCTATTTAAAGTGGATCAATAATGTATCTATAAACAAAGTAATAAATATACTTAAAAAAATTAGGAATTCGCAAAATGGATAAAATTATTGCAGTTATTATAGGGAAGTCTAAAGATATCCTATTTGAAGGAGGGTGGGATTCAAATCAGGGAAAGGATCCTTTCTTCTTTCTTCTATTGATTTGATAGAAATTCGTTTTTCTTTTCATGTCTGTATGATTTTGATTTTCGATGAATGAGCCTTTGGTAATGCTTTTACCTCTACTCTATGTCGCAGGCGCCTATCCAGTCTATAAACAAATACTAATGAGAAGATGAAAACTATACTAAACTAAAGAAAACATAGGATAGAGATCCTAAAATGTAAAAAAGGAGGATTACCTTGACTTAGGTCTGCCTCTGGTCTAAATTAAATCAACCTAAGTGAAATGGAGTCTCTATCGTTCCACTGCAAGAGTTAACTATGAGACTTCATACACCTTAAACTTCATAGAACGAAAAGAAGTTTTTTGGAGGCCCTTATCCTCATTACGCCTAGCATTTAGTGGGCTAGATATTTACCTTATCAACTAGCAAATCATAAGGGTTCTATTTGATTAGGCACCTGAATTGGCACCTGAATCGGACTGAGCGACTGTTTGTCAGGCTACTGTTCTCCTATTCTCTCGAATCTATGAAGTAAGACATTGATTTTGTAATAAGATCGATTATGTTCATTGCATAATAAGCTCCTTTGAAAAGCATTGGCGCACGTGTAAACGAGTTGCTCTACCGAACTGAGCTATAACCCTTATCAGAGATATCTTAACATATAGAGAATTTCTTTGCAAGATGAATAGTTTCTAATGCCAGAGGATATCCCTTTGATTTGTATCTGTTTAGTATTTAGTTTAGTATTTAGTATATAACAGACCAATAACAGAGTAGTATTGCTTAGAAAAGGGATTCAATATATAGTCGATCGAAGTAATGGGTCTTCCTTTGTGGTGATAAATTGCCTACTTAACTCAGTGGTTAGAGTATTGCTTTCATACGGCGGGAGTCATTGGTTCAAATCCAATAGTAGGTAAGTAGGTAGAAAAATTACTAGATAGCATTGGAATTACTTCGCTTCGCTATCTAAAAACTTTTTCTATCCCTCTTCCCTTTTTCTTTGTATCAACTATAAACCACTGGATTGTCTTCAATTGGATGGGGGAATCCAATTGACAGCCTCCATTCGTATCCTAGCTCGTCGGAGAGCGAGCTTCGCTTCAACCAAATCTTTCGTACCCTCAGCTTTACTCAAGTTAGCTTCGGCTATTTCAAGTGCCTTTTGAGCTTCTTCCGGATCAATATCACTACCCAGTTCCGCATCATTTCCTAAAATAATGATCTCATTATTAACTATTCTCGCAAAACCGCTCCACAGAACCGCCGTTAACCATTGGTCGTTGAGGAGGCGTATTCTCAAAGGACCCATATCTACTGATGTGTTAATAGGGGAGTGGTTTGGTAATACGCCAATTTGGCCACTATTAGTCCATAAAATGATTTCTTTCACTTCAAAATCCCAAATAATTTGCTTAGGAGTCAGTACATAAAGATTTAATTTCATTTCTGTGATTTGTTCTCCTCTTCTAAGGTTATAGTTTTCGTGCTAGCTTCATCGATGTTACCCACCAAATAAAAAGCCTGTTCAGGTAGGCCGTCTAATTCTCCGGAAATGATTAGTTGAAATCCCCTAATAGTTTCCGCAAGAGCAACATACTTTCCTGGAGAACCAGTAAAAACTTCTGCCACAAAGAACGGTTGTGATAAGAAACGCTCAACTTTTCTTGCTCTTGCTACAGTTAAACGATCCTCTTTCGATAATTCATCCAAGCCAAGAATTGTGATAATGTCCTGAAGTTCTTTGTAATGTTGTAAAGTTTCCTTAACTCTTTGCACAGTTTCATAATGTTCGTTGCCAACGATCTGAGGCTGTAACATAGTTGAGGTTGAATCTAAAGGATCTACTGATGGATAAATACCCTTGGAAGCTAATCCTCTGGAAAGTACGGTAGTAGCATCCAAATGTGCAAATGTTGTGGCAGGGGCAGGGTCGGTCAAATCGTCTATAGGTACATAAACTGCTTGAATCGAAGTTATAGATCCCTTTTTAGTAGAAGCAATTCTTTCTTGCAAAGAACCCATTTCTGTACTAAGAGTAGGTTGATAACCCACTGCAGAGGGCATTCTCCCTAATAAAGAGGATACCTCTGATCCTGCTTGAACAAAACGAAAGATATTATTGATAAATAAAAGCACGTCTTGCTTATTAACATCTTGGAAATATTCTGCCATAGTTAGGGCAGTTAAACCAACTCTCATACGAGCTCCTGGTGGTTCATTCATTTGGCCATAGGCTAAAGCTACCTTTGATTCTTCAATATTTTTTTCATTAATTACTCCGGATTCCTTCATTTCCATATAAAGATCATTTCCTTCATGAGTCCGTTCCCCTACTCCACCGAATACGGATACGCCCCCATGAGTTGTAGCAATGTTATTGATTAATTCCATGATCAGTACTGTTTTACCTACTCCAGCCCCCCAAATAGTCCTATTTTTCCTCCACGTCGATAAGGAGCTAAAAGATCGACGACCTTAATACCTGTTTCAAAGATGGATAATTTCGTATCTAACTCGATAAAGGCAGGCGTAGATCTATGAATAGGGAACGTTGCACTACTATCTACAGGACCCAAATTGTCAACAGGCTCCCCAAGAACATTGAAAATTCGTCCAAGAGTAGCTCCACCGACCGGAACACAGAGAGGAGCTCCCGTGTCAATCACTTCCATTCCTCTCATCAACCCGTCCGTAGCACTCATAGCTACAGCTCTAACTCGATTATTTCCTAATAATTGTTGTACCTCACAAGTCACATTAATTTGCTTATTGGCAGTGTCTCTACTCTAGACTATCAAAGCGTTATAAATATAAGGTAACTTGCCCGGGGGAAAAGTGACATCCAGCACGGGTCCAATAATTTGATCGATAGGACCTATACTTTTTTCTTCAATTGTGGAAACCCCGGGACGAGAAGTAGTAGGATTGTTTCTCATAATTATCACATAATTAAAAAAAGGAATTTGTCAAAAAAAATCTTTTTTATTGTTGAATAATGCCAAATCAAATAAAAAATCCAAAAGTAAAAAGGAAATGAATTAGTTAATTCAATAAGAGAGAAAAGGGGACCTGATGAGGACATCCCTGCTAATGCTACACCCACAACTCCGACTGCTGTACATACAGGACCAATTACTAGAGCTCACGCACGTCAATTGAATTACCAGGTACTTTCGTTTCTTGCAAATCCTTCTAATGTTCATGAACATATGATGCTGCCTAAATTAGATACTTTTGTTTTACTTATGAATGAAGGACCTGGCATGGACAAGAAGGATGACCATGGGAGCGGGATCAAGCATGGAGAAGAAGGTGCGCGCGTGGGAAAGAACAATAGAGCTTCCAGTGATATTTTAGTACTTTGAAGCCACCATAATGGGAGCAAGAAGCCTTGGACGAAATATGCATGATGTTACTTTATAAAATTCGTCCCTAGGCTAATATAGGTGCTGCGCCACCTTATTGTTGGGCCAGGCCCATGTAATTTCAAAATACCATATTATAGGCTGTTTTTAGAGTCCGTATGTATGGGGAAACTGAGTTAAGGTCGGTTTCGGACCCCTCCTCCAAGGGGCCACGAAATTCCCCTCTATTCCCCCATATATACAACCTTTAGGGCGTCGTTTTAGGGTTGGATTTTGTTTAGATTACAAGTTCGCCATAGCTGCAACTTCGCATTCTTCGTTTGTGCTCCACGACCAGACAAAGGCGTCAAAGAACCCCACTTCATCAATAAAGCTTTCGTGATGAGGACATCCCTAGTTCACCTCATTTGCCACGTTCTCCACATGACAAATCTCAACTATCAAATGGTCCTTCCACAAAGAAGACATATTTGGGTCCCATGACAAGGAGTCATGCTAAACGAATAGAACAAGAGGTGAATGCGATCCTAGCTGACCATAATTCCACTATGCATGAGAACTTTATACTACCTAAATCTTGTGTGCTGATTTTACTCAGGTACAATATTGAGGGCAACCAACAACTTTCAACACATGAAGAAACAAGTTCTGAAGCTCGTACCATAAGTTTGAAGAGAACAAGCTTCAACTCTGATGCAAACCATGTTTTGGTGACAAGGGCAACTAGTTAGATCCGAGAGAAGAATAGCAATCTATCTCAACACTCTATTGTTGCATGCCCAGTTCCAGAATTCGTCCCAGAACTTGCTGCACCATGTCACACAATAATATGAGTATCCAACACGTGTGGGGGTATAAAATGGACAGAAAATGACGTCTACTTTCAGGAAAATCAAACGGCGCGTCATTTGGAGTCCTGAGTCAAAGGATATGAGAGTTCCAATGCAAGGTGTCCAAAGCATTAATTGTTGCGCGAGGCTCCATGAGTTTGCTCCCTTGACGAGCTGGTTAGCACGAATTTGAGCCCCTCTTTTGGACTGGTTTCACACCTAAACTAGGAGGGATGTTCCTAGTATAATACCCCTTCCCCCACTTCCGCCACAACTCTTTGGCAATTTGATTTCAGCATAGGTTAGCTAAGTGCAACAAGAATCTTGTTTGAGAGTTCACTTCCTCCTTAGCTCTTATAATCTTGCCTTGTGAGAGGGTAAACTCACTTTGTGATTTTACATTAGTAGCCATTGAGGCGGCGACCAGTTCGTGCTTCCAACTTCGTGTGTGGTTGCGTGGATTGGAATCCTAAAAGTGTGGTTGGGCAAATACTTGTTGTTGTTTGTTGCATGTGCAGTAGCTAGTTTTGGTCTCGTCGGGTTGCACTAGTTATCCATTACCCAACATCGCTGTTGGCTGCGATCGAGAGTTTCCTTCGTACCCTTCAGGTGGCGTTGATTCGCATCATAGAGTAGGTCCTCCGAGAAGATCGGGCAACCCTGTATCATCTTGGCATCAGAGCTTCGGCTCACACGGTAGGATCTTGTATCCCTAGCTTAGTTCGTGTTCTTGTTCATCCTAAAGTCCAGAAAATAGCCCCACAAAAAATCACCTTTACCTAGCCCCTTTGCAGCCTTTAATCTATTTTTGGTGAGTTTTATCAAGTTCTTGTCCACTGGATCTTTGTTTTTAGTTGCTGAGTTTCCTTTCATCCAATCTTGTGTGTTTGTGTTCATTTTCGTTCACAGATTTCAGATCTGCACCCTCCACCAAATCTTGCATATCTTTGTCATCCGAAGTCGGTTTTGAGTGTTTTTCTGCTTTTTAGAAAGCGCACTTCGTGATCTTTCCATCCACCCTAGTGAAATTTGATTCCCATCGTGTTTTCCACCCACAAAAATCAGATCAGCTCTTATGTGTTTGCTGCCAAAGTTTCGGCTGCAAGTTCTTGTTGTTTGAGCTCATCCATTGGAATTTTCGTGATCCCCCCAAAGTGTGTGTTCAGATCTAAGTCCCTTGTAGAAAGTTTGTAAAAAAAGAGGCAAAAAAAGAGAAGAGAGAAAGAAAGATCTGCCCAAAGAAAAGAAAAAGTGTGTGCAAGAAGCAAAAGAAAGATATTTGGGACTGTTCTTCACTTATATCTTGTGAAATCCATGTTTGTGTTGTGAGCTGAAACGTGTCAAGTGTGCAAAGTCTTCAATCTTTGCTTGCAGCAAATCTGATTCCTTGGTGTGAGTTGCATGTTCGTCACTTATATCCCATTCAGCAACAAAGGCATTAGAATCTTGTGTGGATGATTACTTGGTTGAACAATATCTAGATTGCAGATTATTATATCCTTTCCTATATATATATATATCCCACCCAAGCTTCACAAAACAGCCCCGCATGTGCAACCGTTGACTTGTATTCGCTTGATTATCACTCTTTGTATACCAACCACCGGCACCACGGTTGAGCACGATTCAGCTCTCACTTGGAAGTTACATGAGCTTCGGTTGGTAAGTGAGGTGAGTTTGAGTTGTTACCCACATATATGCTTCTAGTACTATAGGACTTTGCAAAACTAACTATGGTAGGTGATGAAGACGAGTATGATGTTGAAGGAAATAGGCATATCAGTCAGCCCGTCACACGGTTTCACTTCAATGCCTTGCGTGATCATCTATGCCGACAATTTAGAAACAACCTTGATCCAATTGAAGATAAGCAAGGCAAGTTGTCAAGAGATTTGCAGCAACTTATGGGTAATGTTAATGAGCAGCTCACTCAGAATATGGCAGCCATGAGGGCTGACATTGTTGCTGATATTGTGCGAGAGCTTCATCAAGGCCGAGAAGATGCAAGTGTCCATGGTGATGGACATAATGCAACTGATGGGGAAGCTGCTACATCCAATGCACAAGCTAGAAGAAACCATGCTCCTGCTCCCCATGCCATGTGACCTCCCGGTCCCGGACGTGGAAATGCTCATGCTAATGGTCATGGTCATCATGAAGCTGATGCTGGTCGTGGTCTTAGAGGAGGACACCGAAGAGCAAACCTGCACCATGAAGATAGCGAAGTTGAGTTTGATGAAGATGAAGATGGTATGCACCAAAATGATAGGTTTCATCATCGTAGAAACTATGGTCATGGACGACAAGATGAGGAGAGGTTTGGAAAGCTGAAATTTACCATGCCCAAGTTTGATGGTGGATCTGACCCTGAAAGTTATCTCACATGGGAATTGAAGGTTGACAAGATTTTTTGCATGCACAACTACTGTGAAGAGAAGAAATTAGCGATGGCCTCACTTGAGTTTGAAGACTACGCTCTAATCTGGTGGGAGCAAGTTCAAGTTCAGCGAGAAGAAGAAGGAGAACCTGCTGTTGCTACATGGGCTGAAATGAAAAGAGAGATGAGAGCAAGATTTGTCCCAAGGCATTATAGGCATGATATCTTTGATAAGCTCCAGAATTTGAGGCAAGGAAAATTATTTGTTGAGGAGTATCATAAGGAGATGGAGAAGGCAATGATAAGAGCCAACATACATGAAGATGAAGAGCAGTCCATGGCAAGATTTCTCTATGGGCTGAATCCTAATGTCAAGCGAGTTGTTGATCTACGGCCATATCGAAATGTGGTAGAGCTTGTACATCTTGCCTCTAAGGCTGAACGTCAATTGCAAGAAGACAACAAGCAAAACAGAACTACAGCCTTCACAGCTCGAGCCACATCAAGTGGAAGTAAGTTTGTGCCACAATTTAATGTTGGCCGAGGTATCATGACTAGTTCTGGTGGTGGAAATCAGTCCCATACACGTGCAGCCACAAACAGAAATGACGCATCAAATTTGACGGAGAAGAGCAGATTTGCAGCCCCTAGTTCATCCTCCATTGGCTCCACGGGGAAAACTAGTGATATAGAGTGCTTTACATGCAAGGGACGTGGCCATATGAAGAAAGATTGTCCCAACAAGCGTACCATCCTGATCACAGAGAATGGAGAGTATGAGTCTTGTAGTGAACCTGAAGAAGAAATTGAGAATGCTGAAAATTCAGATGGTGACAAGCATACATATTGTGATTATGAGCAAGGTGCCTCTCTTGTTGTCACTAAAGTTTTGAGTGTGCAAATCAAAGAAGCTGAGAATGGACAATGGCACAACTTGTTTCAAACGAGAGCCAAAGTGCAAGACAAGGTATGCAAAGTAATTGCTGATGGTGGAAGTTGTCACAATCTTGCTAGTAGAGAAATGTGTGATAAGCTTGGGATGAAGCTACTACAACACCCCCATCCATATCATATCCAATGGTTGAGTGAATGTGGAGAGCTGAAGGTCACACACATGGTACAAGTGCAATTCAAGATTGGAGACTATAATGACACCGTTGAGTGTGATGTTGTGCCCATGAAGGTGTGTCACTTGCTGTTCGGCAGACTGTGGCAATATGATCTTTCAGCTCAACATTGTGGCAAAACCAATCAATACACCATCAAGTGGAAAGGGAAAGACTTGGTGCTAAGACCCATGACACCCCAACAAATCATGGTTGAGCACTTGCAAAAAGTTTCTGAAGTAAAAGTAGTGAGTAAGAAAGAGGGAGAGAAAAAGAGTGAGAGAGAGATCCACAAATCTATGAGTGAGCGCCACAAGCCAAATCTGAGAGATAAAAATAGAAGGGAGGGAGAGAACTTTGTCATGTTAGCCACCAAATCAGATGTGAGAGATGTGAGGCTCAACCCCAATCAAGTGGTCGCTGTACTTGTGTACAAAGACACTTTGTTTTCAGCTAATGACTTGACTTGTCTCCCTAGTGCTGTTTGTGATGTCTTGCAGGGTTTCAAGGATGTTTTTCCAGAGGAAGCACCCGCTGGCCTACCTCCTTTGCGTGGCATAGAACATCAAATCGACCTCATTCCAGGAGCACCACTTCCAAATCGACCTCCCTATTGCACCAATCCTAAAGAAACAAAGGAGATACAAAGGTAGGTACAAGAACTTTTAGAAAATGTTATGTGCGTGAAAGCTTAAGTCCTTTTGCTGTACCTGTGATTTTGGTGCCTAAGAAAGATGCAACATGGCGATTGGTTATGGACTGTAGGCCTATCAATATTATAACTATTAGGTATCGTCATCCTATTCCTAGGTTAGATGATATGCTTGATGAATTGAGTGGCTCTGTTGTTTTCTCTAAAATTGATTTGAGAAGTGGATACCATCAGATTAGGATGAAAGAAGGAGATGAATGGAAAACTGCTTTCAAAACAAAATTTGGGTTGTATGAATGGTTAGTCATGCCTTTTGGGTTAACTAATGCACCTAGCACTTTCATGAGATTAATGAACGAGGTTTTACGTGCTTTCATTGGACGGTTTGTGGTAGTCTATTTTGAGAGCTTACATTGGCAAATTTGTTGTTGTGTACTTTGACGACATCCTAATCTACAGCAGGTCCATTGAGGAACATATTGAACATCTAAAACAAGTGCTGAATGTTCCAAGGACTGAAAAACTATATGCTAACGTTGAGAAGTGCTCCTTTTGCACAAACAAGGTTGTTTTTCTTGGCTATGTTGTTTCAGGGCAAGGAATTGAAGTGGATGAGTCTAAGGTGGAAGTGATAGAGGCGAAGTTGTCCCTGTCTTTCGATGAGATGGTGGCTATCGTTTTTGGTGGAGTAGACTTTGACGATCCGACTACGAACGTGTGAGACGTCGCGCCTTAGCAATCGCTAAACCAACTCTGAGAGGTTATTGACCACGCCGGAGCACGATCAACCTGACCACGAGGGTCTATTTCCTGCACGCAAACCAAGAACAAGCAAGAAACTAAGATTGCAATCTGGATATTGCGAATATAAGAGGAAAGCTTTATTGATGAAGTGGGGTTCTGTGACGCCTTTGTCTGGTCGTGGAACACAAACGAAGAACGCGAAGTTGCTGCTATGGCGAACTTGTAATCTAAACAATACCCAAACCTAAAACGAAGCCCTAAGGGCTGTATATATGGGGAATACAAGGGAATTTCGTGGCCCCTTGGAGGAGGGGTCCGAAACCGACCCTAAGTCAGTTTCCCCATACATACGGACTCTAAAAACAGCCTATAATATGGTATTTCGAAATTACATGGGCCTGGCCCAAAATTAAGGTGGCGCAGCACCTATATTAGCCTATGGACGAATTTTATAAAGTGGCATCATGCATATTTCGTCCAAAGCTTCCCACTCCCATTATGGTGGCTTCAATGTGCGAAAATCATCACTGGAAGCTCCAATGTTCTTCCCCGCGCGCGCACCTTCTCCTCCATGCTTGATCCCGCTCCAATGGTCATCCTTCTTATCCATGATAGGTCCTTCATTCATAAGTAAAACAAAAGTATCTAATTTAGGCAGCATCATATGTTCATGAATATTAGAAGGATTTCCAAGAAACGAAAGTACCTGGTAATTCAATTGACGTGCGCGAGCTCTAGTAATTGGTCCTGTATGTATAGCAGTCGGGGTGGGTGTAACATTAGTAGGGATGTCCTCATCATCCTCCCCTTCTTGAACTGACGTCGTCCTCGACGGAAGCTCATCTTCCTCACCCAAATAAGGCTTCAAATCTGCAATGTTAAAAGTGGGGCTAACCCCAAACTCTGCAGGCAGCTCAAGTTTATATGCATTATCATTTACTTTCTCTAACACCTTAAAAGGACCATCAGCACGTGGCATTAGCTTTGACTTGCGCAAATCAGGAAATCTATCCTTACGCAAATGTAACCAAACAAGATCTCCAGGTGCAAAGACAACATGTTTTCTATCCTTATCTCCAGCAAGTTTGTATTTAGCATTCATACGCTCAATGTTTTCCTTAGTTAACTCATGAATCTTTAATATCAATTCAGCACGTTCTTTAGCATCAAAATTAACCTTCTCCGAAGACGGAAGAGGCAACAAATCAATAGGTGCACGAGGTAAGAAACCATACACAACTTCAAAAGGGCACATCTTAGTGGTAGAATGTAGCGAACGATTATAAGCAAATTCAATATGAGGCAAGCATTCTTCCCACATTTTCAGGTTATTCTTCAAAACAGCGCTAAGCATAGTAGACAATGATCTATTGACTACTTCAGTTTGGCCATCAGTTTGGGGGTGACATGTAGTACTAAAAAGCAGTTTAGTCCCCAACTTAGCCCATAAACATCTCCAAAAGTGGCTAAGAAATTTAGCATCACGATCGGAAACAATTGTATTTGGCACACCATGCAACCGAATAATTTCACGAAAGAACAAATCAGCAACATGAGCAGCATCATCACTTTTATGACATGGTATAAAGTGTGCCATTTTAGAAAATCTATCCACGACAACAAATATGCTATCCCTCCCCTTCTTTGTTCGAGGTAAACCTAAAACAAAGTCCATAGATATATCCTCCCAAGGAACACTAGGTACAGGTAAAGGCATATATAAACCATGAGGATTGAGTCGTGACTTAGCTTTTTGACATGTAGTGCAGCGAGCAACAAAACGCTCAACATCCCGTCTCATCTTTGGCCAAAAGAAATGTGTAGCAAGTACGTCCTCCGTCTTCTTCACGCCAAAGTGTCCCATTAATCCTCCTCCGTGCGCCTCCTGTAACAACAAAAGACGAACGGAGCTAGCTGGAATGCATAGCTTGTTAGCACGAAACACAAATCCATTATTAATAACGAACTTGTTCCATGTTCTCCCTTCTTTACAATTCTGCAACACGTCTCTAAATTCAGCATCATGCACATATTGATCTTTGATGGTCTCCAAACCAAATATTTTAAAGTCAAGTTGTGAAAGCATAGTATAACGACGAGACAAAGCATCAGCAATAACATTGTCTTTACCCTTCTTGTGTTTAATGACATAAGGGAAAGTCTCAATGAATTCAACCCATTTAGCATGTCTACGGTTCAGTTTTGCTTGACTTTTAATATGTTTCAAAGATTCATGATCAGAATGTATAACAAATTCTTTGGGCCATAAATAATGTTGCCATGTTTCCAAAGTCCGAACAAGAGCATATAATTCCTTATCATAAGTAGAATAATTCAGACTAGGCCCACTTAATTTTTCAGAAAAGTACGCAACAGGTTTACCATCTTGTAGTAACACACCTCCTAACCCAATTCCACTAGCATCACATTCAAGCTCGAAAGTCTTATTAAAATCAGGAAGTTGGAGTAAAGGAGCATGTGTTAACTTATCTTTCAAGACCGTGAAGGCTTCTTCCTGTGCGTTACCCCAAGAAAAAGGCACGTCCTTCTTTGTAAGCTCATTGAGAGGCGCAGCAATGGTGCTGAAATTTCTCACAAAACGCCTATAGAAACCAGCGAGGCCAAGAAAACTCCTTACTTGTGTGACCGTTTTGGGCTGCGGCCAACTCTCAATAGCTTCGATCTTGGCTGTATCAACTTCAATTCCCTGTGGAGTAACAACATAGCCAAGAAAAGATACTCGGTCGGTGCAAAAGGTGCACTTCCCAAGGTTACCAAACAAACGTGCATCACGTAGCGCAGTAAAAACAACACGTAAATGTTCCAAATGTTCCTCCAAAGATCTACTAAAAATCAATATATCATCAAAATAGACTACCACAAATCGTCCAATGAAAGCACGTAAAACCTCGTTCATTAATCTCATGAAAGTGCTAGGTGCATTAGTTAACCCAAAAGGCATGACTAGCCACTCATATAATCCAAACTTAGTTTTAAATGCTGTTTTCCATTCATCGCCCAATTTCATACGAATTTGATGGTATCCACTACGCAAATCAACTTTGGAGAAAATTGTAGAGCCACTTAATTCATCAAGCATATCATCTAGTCTAGGAATAGGATGACGATAACGAATAGTAATATTATTAATGCCTCTACAATCCACACACATGCGCGATGTACCATCCTTTTTAGGCACTAGAATAATAGGAACAGCACAAGGACTAAGGGATTCACGTATATAACCTTTGTCAAGCAGCTCCTGTACTTGACGCATAATCTCCTTTGTCTCCTCTGGATTGGTACGGTAGGGCGCACGGTTGGGTAGGGATGCACCGGGAATTAAGTCAATCTGATGCTCAATCCCGCGAATAGGCGGTAATCCCGGTGGCACGTCTTGTGGAAAGACGTCAGCGAACTCCTGCAAAATGTTAATGACAGCAGGAGGCAAAGAGGGAGGCATGTCCTCGAATGAAAATAATACCTCTTTACATACAAAAGCATAGCAAACATATGTACCAACATCCAAATCATTAATATCAGATTTAGTAGCAAGTAAACATCCACTCTTCAATTTTATTTCAGATGCAACAGTAGATGATGGTTTATTATGCTTATGGTGTTGCTCAAATTCCTGTGCTACAATCTGATTTTCACTCTTATTTTTCTCCTGTTTTGCTTTACTAGCTCTAGCAATGTCATCTTTCATAATATGTTCGGGAGACATAGGAAGCAAAGTGATATTATGATCCTTATGAACAAGAGTATACTGATTTGTCCTACCATGGTGTACAGAATTTTTATCAAACTGCCATGGTCTACCAAGTAAAACAGAACATGCTTGCATGGGTACCACATCACAATCCACATAATCAGAATATGTAGCAATGCTAAAATGCACACGAACAGTACGTGTTACCTTAACCTTGCCACTATTGTTGAACCATTGGATGTAATAAGGATGAGGATGTGGTCTGGTGGATAGAGACAGCTTCTCCACCATCTCCATGCTAGCCAAGTTATTGCAACTCCCTCCATCGATGATGATGCGAACAGAACGCTCTTTCACAACTCCCTTTGTGTGGAACAAGTTGTGCCTCTGATTTTGCTCAGCGTGTGTAACCTGCACACTGAGAACACGTTGAGCAACTAAACTTTCATACCTGTCAGCGTAATCAGCAGCCATGTATTGTGTTTCTGGTTCTGCATCCTCGCCACCCTGTTCGTCACTTGCAATAAGTGCCAAAGTCTCCTCATCATAATCACTAGCGGACGCATATCCACCATCCTCAGTAACAATCATTACACGCTTGGAAGGGCATTCTCTCGCATAGTGACCTCCACCCTTGCAACGACGACATATAACCTCATGTGTTTGCCCTGTGGATGCAATAGATGAAGAAGAACTCTGTGCAGGCCCAAAAGGTGTGCTCTTCGCAGAGGGTGCAGTAGGAGCCTGTTTCCTGGTATCGCGATTAGAGTTGGAGGTTCAAGGAGGTGGTGTTGCAGCAGGACGTGCGGAAGCAGAGGAGGTACGTGGCGTCCATGATGAAGTACGGCCTGCAAAATTAGTAGTTCTCGCCATTGCCTGTCGATCCTGCACTTCACGTTCAGCTTTGCAAGCAAGATGAAATAAACGAGTGATAGTGTTATACTCCTTATACTCTAGAATAGTCTGAATCTCTCTATTTAATCCACCCATAAAACGTGCAAGCATAGCTTCATTCTCCTCAACAATACCACATCTAATCATACCAGTTTGTAATTCCTGATAATATTCTTCTACAGAATTTTTTCCTTGTCTTAAACGCTGCAAATTTTGAAGCAATTCACGTTGATAATAAGGTGGCACCCAACGATTTCGCATAGCAGTTTTCAAAGCAGCCCAAGTAGTTGGAATATTATCAGGGTGTATTCTACAATGTTCTGACCACCAAACACAAGCAAAACTAGTGAATGAACAAACAGCAGCAGCAACACGTCGATCCTATGGAAATTGTAAGCATGTAAAACGTTGTTCTGTTTCTAACTCCCATGTAAGATATATATCAGGAACATATCTACCCTCAAACGTCGGAATATTCAATTTAAGTTTAGGGGAGATGGTCATGATCCCGTACCTGCGGGGGTGGTGCAGCCCTACCGTTACGGTTGTAGCCATGTGGTCGACCTGGTGCGTATGGTGGTGGTTGCCCATGGGGCGGATCTGGAGCAACCTCTCCCTCATCATCGAAATCACCATCATAATCTTCAACCTGCTCAACGACAGTAGCCGCACGAGCCACCGAAGTAGCAGCAGTATCAACAGTACCAGGATGTTGGGCGTGGCCGAGAGGCACACGTCGCGCTCGTCGTTCGAAAGGAATAGGAACTGCAGCTGGTGGAGGTAGACGGGCAAGCACCTCATTGAACTTGGCGTCCATCTTGGAGTCGAATGTCTTCTCCAAACCATCTAGCTTCTCCATGGCAACTCCAAAGTTGTTCACGAAGTCCTGTACCTGCTCAGCCATCATTTGCTGAAATTTATCATAGAGCGCTTTGTTGGTCATGCTCTCCCAGTCGATCTCGTCATCGTGTGATCCTGGCATGGTTAGCAGAAATAGGAAACACACAATATGAAACCTACAGACTGCTGGGACGTGGTGGTGGTGGTGGTGTGGCACAAATCCTTTAAGCGAATCTCAATTTCTTACCAGTTCTTACCCAGTAGCAGGCGGTGATCGGCAACCGTTGTAGCCAAAACTCTCAAAGCTTGGATAGAGCGATTGCCAGGTGGTGTCAAGCACACGGCGTAGAAGTATGTGGAGCTGGGATGGCTTATAATATGGTAGCAAAAAGGGTCAGCAATAATCAATTCAGAGATGCAAGGTTGAATAAACGCTCAACGACGGTACTGTGCTGGTCCTAGGCTAGACCGTGCTAGAGACGCGAGCCTAAAACACCAACAAAAACACGACGATACACCTAAGCAAGGGAAAAGCACAATCGGATTTTTTTTTTGTTTTTTTTTTCGGCGCCTCTTTTTTTTTTTTTTTCGGTGCCTCTTTTTTTTTTTCAAAAACTCACTACAATGGCGAGTGTCTCAAAACTCTTGCCACGTCGTATAAGCAAGATGGGCACGAATTTTTCTTTTGGACTATTTTTTTTTCTGGAGCAATCCGGGGGCTGCGACGACCCAAAAATTTCGACAAAAATCACTATGATAGCAAGTGTCTCAAAACGCTCCGGGGAACCTAAAATCAAGATAGGGAAAAAATATTTTCAGCCGAATTTTTTTTGGGCCAAAACGTGCTCTGCAAAGCGTGCCAGACTCTTTTTTTGGGCCAAACTTGTAATCTAAACAAAACCCAAACCTAAAACGACGCCCTCAGGGCTGTATATATGGAGGAATAGAGGGGAATTTCGTGGCCCCTTGGAGGAGGGGTCCAAAACCGACCCTAACTCGGTTTCCCCATACATACGAACTCTAAAAATAGCCTATAATATGGTATTTCGAAATTACATGGGCCTGGCCCAAAAATAAGGTGGCGCAACACCTATATTAGCCTAGGGACGAATTTTATAAAGTGGCATCATGCATATTTCGTCCAAGGCTTCTTGCTCCCATTATGGTGGCTTCAAAGTGCGAAAATCATCACTGGAAGCTCCATTGTTCTTTCCCGCGCGCGCACCTTCTTCTACATGCTTGATCCCGCTCCAATGGTCATCCTTCTTGTCCATGCCAGGTCCTTCATTCACAAGTAAAACAAAAGTATCTAATTTAGGCAGCAGCATATGTTCATGAACATTAGAAGGATTTGCAAGAAACGAAAGTACCTGGTAATTCAATTGACGTGCGCGAGCTCTAGTAATTGGTCCTGTTTGTATAGCAGTCAGAGTTGTGGGTGTAGAACTAGTAGGGATGTCCTCATCACTTTCTGTTTAGCCCGAAAGTTCCGGGGGTAGGACGGATGTTTCGGGGTCTGGAAGGTCCGGGAGAGCCCGAAAGTTCCGGGGGTCGTGAAAACAACTCCGAGATAAACCCTAATTTCTGGATCCGAGAACGGGGGCGGAAAAACTTGATTTTTAGGGCGAAATTGAAGAGGGAAAGGTTGAATTAGGTCTAGGGGATGCCAAGGGAGGTAGATCCACTTGCCAAACACCAAATCCATGGATCAAAATCAACAAAAACTCAGAGAACAACAAATCACAAGAAACTTTTTGGGGCTATTTTTGGTGGGGATTTTCGAATTGGGATGAAATCAAACAAAATCAAGCTAGAAAACAAAGAGGGGGGACTCCAAATTCGTGAGAAATGTCGCTCATGTTACCAATATGATACGGGGCAAACCCGTGTGTGTTGATCTTTCACGAATTGGAGGGGGATTCCACGAAGAACACAAAGAACACGGGGAAGGACGAGGAGAAATCATAAGAGAAAATACTCAAGAACAAGTCCAATCAGACATCCACTAGACTCACCACACACCAGATCCACAAGGTACATGAACAACAAAGGGAAACAAGGATCATGGTAGAGTTCATCCCAAATCCCATGGGGAGATGGGGCCTTGATATCCCGAAGGATCTTACCCCGAAAGGGGCCTTGACATCCACTAGGGAGTCTTATCCTATAGAGGAATCTACTCCATGGGAGAGGTAGTGGAAGGAGCAAAGCTCAACTAACTAAGAGCTAAACCATTGCTAACCCTAGAATGGAGGTGGGAGAGGACACGAAGGGGTAAGTGAGGGGCAAAATAGGTACATGGGCCGCGGCGCATGTCTCCGAGCGTAGGAAGGGTCAGAAGTTCCGGGATGGCCAAAAGTTCCGGGCTCCGAAGGTTCCGGGCGAGGTCCGAGCAGGGTCCGGGCTATCCAAAGAGTTGGCATGTCAGGGAGCTACTCTGGTCGCTGGAGGCCGGAAGTTCCAGGCAGGCCAGAAGGTCCGGGGTCCGAACGTTCCGGGCAGGCGGGAATGTGCGGGACTTCCAGAGTGTTGTCCTTGCTTGTTCTTCCTTCTCTTCCAAGCTTCCCTCGCGGATGGTGTAGTCGTACGTAGGTGCTCACACTCCTCCTCGCCTTCCATGAAGCTCCGGCAATACCAATGCATGCACATGAGAGGAATGTCAAGTAGTATACCATCCTCAAAGGGGTCAAGTGAACACGTCTAAAGGAGATGATTCACCTTAATGTATGTGGAGTAGATGGGGCACATGTCACTTGGCAAACGGACTCTTGCCATGGTGATGTCCATAGGATGCTCCGCATCAATTTGCAACAGCCCAGGAATTAGGGGTACAATCGGTCCACCACCGGTCAACCACCACTACCCCAGTACAACCGGTCCACCACCGCCAATAACCGCTCCAGCCGCGGCCAAGATTCTTTCATGGAGCGGTTCTTGACTGGTACTACCCCGGTTGTACTGGTTGATGCCTTAATATCGGTACAACCGGTCCAATGACCGGTACAACCGGTCTGCCTGTGCATAGGACGGGATTTGGCCAATTAATCCACCTCTCCACTTACCCCTTCATGGCCAAGACTATATATACTCCTCCCCCACCTCCTTTCTAGGGTTAGCTTTGGTTTGCTCTTAGATAGTTGAGCCTAGCTCCTTCCACTACCTCTCCCATGGAGATGCCTCTATAGGAGAAGATCCCTAGTGGATTTCAAGGCCCCTTACGAGGGAAGATCCCCCGGGATATCAAGGCCCCTTTCGTGGGAAGATCCTTCGGATATCAAGGCCCCGTCTCCCCATGGGATTTGGGATGAACTCTACCATGTATCCTATTCCCCTTGTTGTTCATGTACCTTTGAGGATCTTGTGTGTGGTGAGTATAGTGGATGTGTGATTGGACTTGTTCTTGAGTGTTTCCTCTTGTGATTTATCCTTGTTATTCCTCGTGTTCTTCGTGGAATCCCCCTCCAATTCGTGAAAGATCGACACACACGGGCTTGCCCCGTATCATAAGGTGAACTCACTCCTGTTCGAGCAGGACTTGGATGGAAAAGGAACTTGGATGCTACCACACAATGAAAGCCTGTGTATCCTTAGGTACGTAGGAGACGACCTAATGCGAAGCATCCCACCATCATCCCCATGAAGATGGCACCACCAAGCCAACCGCCAAGTGTCCCTATGACAAGAGCACGCGCACGCGACATTGAAGCTAAGGTGAGCGCACGCCTCTTCGAGCAGGACTTTGATGGCAAAGGAACTTGGATGCTACCTCACAATGAGACCCTGTGTATCGTTAGATGCGCGGGAGATGACCTCAAAGGACCAAGGAATCATCCCCAAGACCAAGGCCAAGGAGGAGAAGGTGCTAACACCAAGGACAAGCTTCTAGCTAGCCCGGAACTTTCGGCCAGCCCGGAGTTTCCGGCCACCGTCGACCCAAGGTCAAGTCCAGGGGTGGCAACTCTCTAGTTAGCCCGGAAGCAGCCCGGAACCTCTGGGCCCTGGACCTTCCAGCCTGCCCGAACCTTCCGGCTGCAGCGCATCCCAGGCGTGCAACTCTCTGGTTAGCCCAAAACCCGACCGGAACCTTCCCGGAACTTCCGACGCCCAGAACCTCTGGCCCAGCCGGAACTTCCGGCCTGGGTGTGTGCAGCCACTCGGGCCTAAGGCCCATGTACCCCTTTATCACCCCCACTTTGCCCTAGACTATATATACTCATCTCCCACCTCCAATTTAGGGTTAGCTAATTTTTCGAGAAGAGCTTAGCTCCATTACTTGCCCTCTCTCGAGGAGTTGACCTCCTTGTGGAGAAGATCCAAGTGATGCCAAGGCCCCTCTAGAGGGAAGATCCCTCGTGGATTCAAGGCCCCTCCTTCCGGAGTAGGAAATCTCGTACCACTACTTGTACCGTTGCTTGACTTGTGGATCTTGTCCCTCGTGCATTTTCGTGAATTTAGTGGATGTGTAATCGTGTTTGCCCTTATTGTTTTCTTCTCGTTCTTCACCGTGTTCTTCGTGAACCCCCCTCCAAATTGTGAAAGATCGACACGCACGATCTTGCCCCGTATCATTTTGGTATCATGAGCCACGTTGATCACGAATTTGGAGTCACCCCCACCATTTTCTAGCCTAATTTTGCTTTGATTTGACCTAATTTCGAAAATCTCCACAAAATAGCCCTGCCCAAAATTTCTTGAATTTCTTGGATTTGATGAGATTTTGTTGATTTGGATCCGTGGATCTCGTTGTGGACGTGTGGATCTAGCTTTTCATCTAGCCAATTACCCCCCAATTTTTCTTTTTCACCTTTAGATTTGGATTTTTCATCAAGCTTTTCCGCCCAAGTCCAAGATCTGGAACTTAGCGTTCATCCTAGTTTTCCCGACCCTCGGAACCTCTGGCTCCACCTGGACCTTCCGGCCACCAGACCCTCTGGCTAAAACGGAACTTCCGGCCTCTGGAACCTCCGGCCGACCCGGACCTTCCGGCCTTTGCAAAAAGTTTCCCACCATTTCTTCCACCTTCTTGCCAGCTTTTCTTTCGCAACACATTTGCGTTTGAGATTTTGAGTCGCGAGCCCTGCCCATTCCTAAGGTGTTTCGGCTAATTAGGAGTTGTTCTTCATTGACATCACCGCTCATCATCGCCCCAGAACGTTGCCAACCAACTCTTCGTTGACACTCCACCGTAAGCAAGGACGGTAACCGCGACGACACTTTTGCTTATACCCTTGCCATTGAATTGTTACCCCTGGCCTATTTGTGTTACTTCCCTATCGAGACTAGCCATCGAGTATTGTCGGGCCACACTACTTGTGCACATTAGTGATACATACTCCGCATAGCTACAATTGCATGCATATACATCTTAGTATCATCTCTTGTGTTACAAAGTCCCCGCATACACAATTGCTATCTTGGTGTGGACATCCTGCATAGTGACAATCCAAATATCATTACTAAAGGAAAGAAAAATGAAGCTTTTAAGCGAGTTCAAAAGAACAATAGCATCAACATTTGCATATAATACTTCATCACTTTGGATCACTTGAGTGAGTGACTCATGTCGCATACATAGCAAGTCAGGAATAGGAAGTCGACGCATTTTTGTCTCTTATAGGTTGTGCAAAAGTTCGTATCATGCCCATTTGAGCAATCGTGCTACTGTCTCTCTAGAGTTGTGCAACACGAGCATTTTCCATGGATCCCACATTTTGAGCTCACTTTTGGTTGCACAACCCCACTTTCTATTTCGTGAGTATGTTTCCGAGTTCACCCATTGCTATTGATCCATATTGTCTTACTTGCTTCCTTGCGGATGCTCTCAACTTTATTGCATCATATTCTCGAATTGATTGAAATTTTGTGCCACCATCCTAACCTAGCTACTCCATAAGCATTATCTTTGTAGGTGTGAGAAGGGCAAACTCGGTACCAATTCTACTATTTCCATGATTTCACATTGAGTGATTGATCCTCATCTCAAGCTTCAGAATGGTATTTGGTATTTTGTTTTACCATTCTTACACTTATATCTACTTGAGTATCATGGATGGGAATACTATGTCGAACCCGACATTCGAGGAGCACGACGACGACACAAACACCTACGTCACCAAACTACAATTCTTCGCCGCACAAAAGGGAATGCGCCAAGCACACGACATCCCCACGGACCACATCGAGCACCTCACCACCAACATACGTGAATCCGAGGAGCGGACGCGGGACTTCATGGAAAAGCAAATGGATGAGGTCCACGCTTTGGTGGTGAATCGCACATCATCTACGTCTACCTCAACTCACCGATGCACCGCAAGTCACCAGTCCTCAAAGGACTCCTCCGGGGAAATCCCTCCTCCTCGAGATCGACCACACCAACATGACGAGTGTCACCTTTCTCAAGATTCAAGCAACCCTTTACACGACGAGCCCGAAGGTCGTCATAGCAAACGCCACCACCGTCGCCAACAAGAGCAAGACGACTACGAGCAAGATCGCCTACGTCACCGTCGTGAAGAAGACCGGCGCCGTGAAGAGCAAGCACGTGACACACAACGGGCGCTCCGCGACGCAACCTATGCCGTGCAATAATGCAACCGTTTAGCTCGTGAGGAACAAGAAGCACTACGTCTAGAATGCCAAGAAGAAGAAGCACGTCAAGAGGAGTACCAAGAACCCCAACAACGGGTGTGTCCATGACGTCAACAACACCCAAGGCAAGAGCAGTAACACATTGATGAGCTAGCCCCAAGGCAAGCGCAAGACCAACATGACAACAACGCCCCTCCTCGACAAGATGTGCAACCTCAAGCTAATCCTGTTGACCACATGGATGATCACGCGCCAAGGCAAGGCCAACATCACCAAGACAACTATCCTCCTCCACGCCAAGGAAATCGCAATCACAACAACAATGAGGAAAATCGCTTTGGCAAGCTCAAGTTCACCATGCCTAAGTTCTCCGGAAGGAACGATCCCAAAGACTACCTCTCTTGGGCCCTCAAGGTCGACAAAATATTTGGGTTGCACAACTATGAAGAAGACAAGAAGATTGCCATGCCCTCCCTCGAGTTCCAACATTACGTGTTCATTTAGTGGGAACAAGTGATTGAACGACAAAGATAAGAGGTGAACCTCCAATCACAACTTGGGAACAAATGAAAGAACTCATGAGAGCACGATTTGTCGCAACACACTATAATCGCGATCTCTTCACGAAACTCCAACTACTCAAGCAAGGCACCAAGTCCGTGGAAGAATACTACCAAGAGATGGAGATGACAATGATAAGAGCAAATGTAAAGGAGGACGATAAGCAAACTATGGCACATTTCTCGAATGGCCTCAATTACCAAGTCAAGAAAATTGTGGATTTCCAACCCTACTCTAACTTGCTCGACCTAGTGCACCAAGACACGAAGGCGGAATGCCAAGTTCAAGAAGACTACAAGTACTCCAAGCCCTCCTACAAGACCTACGGTGCACCTACAAGCAAGACAAGAGTGCCATCCTCTACCCCAACACCGCGATAGAAGCGAAGTTGTCCCTGTCTTTCGATGAGATGGTGGCTATCGTTTTTGGTGGAGTAGACTTTGACGATCCGACTACGAACATGTGAGCCGTCGCGCCTTAGCAATCGCTAAACCAACTCTGAGAGGTTATTGACCACGCCGGAGCACGATCAACCTGACCACGAGGGTCTATTTCCTGCACGCAAACGAAGAACAAGCAAGAAACTAAGATTGCAATCTGGATATTGCGAATATAAGAGGAAGACTTTATTGATGAAGTGGGGTTCTGTGACGCCTTTGTCTGGTCGTGGAACACAAACGAAGAACGTGAAGTTGCTGCTATGGCAAACTTGTAATCTAAACAAAACCCAACCCTAAAACGAAGCCCTAAGGGCTGTATATATGGGGGAATAGAAGGGAATTTCGTGGCCCCTTGGAGGAGGGGTCCGAAACCGACCCTAAGTCAGTTTCCCCATATATACGGACTCTAAAAACAGCCTATAATATGGTATTTCGAAATTACATGGGCCTGGCTGAAAAATAAGGTGGCGCAGCACCTATATTAGCCTATGGACGAATTTTATAAAGTGGCATCATGCATATTTCGTCCAAGGCTTCCCGCTCCCATTATGGTGGCTTCAATGTGCGAAAATCATCACTGGAAGCTCCATTGTTCTTCCCCGCGCGCGCACCTTCTGCTCCATGCTTGATCCCGCTCCAATGGTCATCCTTCTTATCCATGCTAGGTCCTTCATTCATAAGTAAAACAAAAGTATCCAATTTAGGCAGCATCATATGTTCATGAATATTAGAAGGATTTCCAAGAAACGAAAGTACCTGGTAATTCAATTGACGTGCGCGAGCTCTAGTAATTGGTCCTGTATGTATAGCAGTCGGGGTGGGTGTAACATTAGTAGGGATGTCCTCATCATCCTCCCCTTCTTGAACTGATGTCGTCCTCGACGGAAGCTCATCTTCCTCACCCAAATAAGGCTTCAAATCTGCAATGTTAAAAGTGGGGCTAACCCCAAACTCTGCAGGCAGCTCAAGTTTATATGCATTATCATTTATTTTCTCTAACACCTTAAAAGGACCATCAGCACGTGGCATTAGCTTTGACTTGCGCAAATCAGGAAATCTATCCTTACGCAAATGTAACCAAACAAGATCTCCAGGTGCAAAGACAACATGTTTTCTACCCTTATCTCCAGCAAGTTTGTATTTAGCATTCATACGCTCAATGTTTTCCTTAGTTAACTCATGAATCTTTAATATCAATTCAGCATGTTCTTTAGCATCAAAATTAACCTTCTCCGAAGACGGAAGAGGCAACAAATCAATAGGTGCACGAGGTAAGAAACCATACACAACTTCAAAAGGGCACATCTTAGTGGTAGAATGTAGCGAACGATTATAAGCAAATTCAATATGAGGCAAGCATTCTTCCCACATTTTCAGGTTATTCTTCAAAACAGCCCTAAGCATAGTAGACAATGATCTATTGACTACTTCAGTTTGGCCATCAGTTTGGGGGTGACATGTAGTACTAAAAAGCAGTTTAGTCCCCAACTTAGCCCATAAACATCTCCAAAAGTGGCTAAGAAATTTAGCATCACGATCGGAAACAATTGTATTTGGCACACCATGCAACCGAATAATTTCACGAAAGAACAAATCAGCAACATGAGCAGCAGCATCACTTTTATGACATGGTATAAAGTGTGCCATTTTAGAAAATCTATCCACGACAACAAATATGCTATCCCTCCCCTTCTTTGTTCGAGGTAAACCTAAAACAAAGTCCATAGATATATCCTCCCAAGGAACACTAGGTACAGGTAAAGGCATATATAAACCATGAGGATTGAGTCGTGACTTAGCTTTTTGACATGTAGTGCAGCGAGCAACAAAACGCTCAACATCCCGTCTCATCTTTGGCCAAAAGAAATGTGTAGCAAGTACGTCCTCGTCTTCTTCACGCCAAAGTGTCCCATTAATCCTCCTCCGTGCGCCTCCTGTAACAACAAAAGACGAACGGAGCTAGCTGGAATGCATAGCTTGTTAGCACGGAACACAAATCCATTATTAATAACGAACTTGTTCCATGTTCTCCCTTCTTTACAATTCTGCAACACGTCTCTAAATTCAGCATCCACTAGTAGAAAACAGACCTTTCGTCCCAAGCATTAGTCCCGGTCTGGTTACGAGACGGTACTAAAGACGGTATTAGTCCCGGTTCGTGCCGACTCCAATGGCTAGGAGCAGGGCAACCTTTAGTACCGGCTCATGAGAGATCTTTAGTACCGGTTCGTGTCACGAGCCGGTACTAAAGGGGGCGTGGCAGGCTTTTGGTCAGACTTGGGCCCCGCGTGCACCTTCAGTACCGGCTGGTGACACCAGCCGGTACTAAACTAAAGAGTTCCTACATATACGCTTCGTCCGCAGCCGATCTAAGGGGCTCGATCATTTCTCTGTTTTCTCCCCAGTTCTTCTTCTTGCTAGAAGCTCATCCTCCATTTTGCCAAGGATTTGTCAAGATTTAAAGGCACCCCATCTATCCAAGTGTTCATAAAGTTAGCAACTTTGCTCCTTCATCCTCATTGCTAGATTAGCTTGTGGTATGCTCAAAGATATGTGATTTGTGGGTTTTAGCTAGGTTTTGGAGGAGTGATCATTATGTGGGAGTCTATTTGATTTATATGCAATTTGAGCTCAAATTAACTTGTTAGGTTGCATATATGTAGGTTTATTTGGTGCCTTCCCATCCCCGACCGTCCTAACCACCGTCTCGTCGCGGCACCGGCCACCTTGGTGAGCCTCTTGTTCTTCTTAAAACCTTTAGAAAAAATTACTTATAGGATTTAGATAGTTGTGTGTACGATTTACTTACTTGTATTATTGTTAGTTATTCTATAGTGTCATGGTTATGGTATCCGCCCACGTTGGCCCTCGTCCAGTCTATGATTCATATGTGGTATGTCATTATCTTTTATAACTATTTCACACATCATCTAATGTCTATGACAATTAATTATGCCACCAAATTGACGTAGATGTTTTTATCTATAGGAAGTAGTTGAACCAGAAATTCCAACCGACTATGCAATTCTGCTCGAGAAATTAACACAACCTGAAAAAGAAATTGATCATTTGAATTTTTTTTGAAAAGAACTGAAGATGAGAAGATGGGATTGGAGGTGCATGTTGCCGATATCGTCGATGATCACAAGAACAAGATGGGTGGAATGCGCTTGAAGCTTAGAAAGATTAAATATGCCATTGATAAAGAGGCTTGGTATCATTATGTCGGTGGCTCAATTACTTTAGTTGCGATTATGATCGCATTTGTTGTTGCATTTACATGTTTTAGATAGTTGTATGTTGTTTTATGAGATGTATGTATGAACTATAAGTATCTATTATTTGCAGTAATAACGTTTGGTCACTGCTAGCTCTACTTTTGGTTGTAATGTGATGATGAAGTTGTATTAATTTGGTCACTTCGATGTTGTGTAGTGAACATGAGCCGGCAATGGATGTACGATGACCGACTAAGTCTAGGGTTTCTTAATGGCCTGCATGATTTTATTTGTGTGGCTGAGGCAAACAAGCAGAATGGTTTCATGTGTTTTCCATGTCGTGACTGTAAGAATGATAGGAATTAATCTACCTGAAAAACCCTTCACTACCACCTGCTGAAGTCCGGTTTCATGTCCGGCTATAGCTGTTGGACCAAGCACGGAGAAAGAGGGGTTATAATGGAAGACAATGAAGAAGAGGATGATGACAACTATCCTTTCGCCGATACAACAATGGGGGAAACTGAAGAAGAGGCATCAATGGGGGAAGCTGAAGAAGAGGCATCTTGGATCGGGTCATTGCTGATGCAAAGAGAAACTGCAAAAATGATAAGGAGAGGTTGAAGTTGAAACGCATGTTAGAGGATCACAAAAAATTATTGTATCCAAATTGTGAAGATGACAAGAAAAAGCTGGGTACCACGCTGGAATTGATGTAATGGAAGGTGAAGAATGGTGTAACTAACAAGGGATTTCAAGAATTGCTGATAATGATAAAGAAGATGCTTCCAAAGGATAACGAATTGCCTGAAAGTACTTACGAAGCAAAGAAGGTTGTCTGCCCTCTAGGATTAGAGGTGCAGAAGATACATGCATGCCCTAATGACTGCATCCTCTACCGCGGTGAGGAGTACGAGAATTTGGATGCATGCTCGGTATGTGGTGCACTGCGCTATAAGATCCCCCGTGATGACCTGGTGATGTGGAGGGCGAATGCCATAGGAAGAGGGTTCCTGCCAAGGTGATGTGGTATGCTCCTATAAAACCACAGTTGAAACGTTTGTTCAAAAACAAATAGCATGCCAAGTTGTTGCAATGGCACAAAGAAGAACGTAAGAAAGACGAGATGTTGAGAGCACCCGCTGATGGGTCACAGTGGAGAAAAATTGAGAGGGAGTTCTAGGACTTTGCAGCTGACGCAACGAACTTATGGTTTGGTCTTAGTACAGACGACATTGATGTCTACCTAAGGCCACTAGTTGATGAACTTCTACAGTTGTGGAAAAAAACAGGTGTATGTGCGTGGGATGCGCACACACAGAAGGAAATTGACCTACGAGCGTTGCTGTTTATACCATCAATGATTGGCCTGCTCTTAGTAACCTTTCAGGACATACAAACAAGGGATATAATGCACGCACGCACTGTTTAGATGATATTGAAAGTATATATTTGGATAAATGTAAGAAGAATGTGTACCTGGGACATCGTCGATTTCTATCGATCAAGCATATCTTAAGAAAGGCAGGCAACCATTTCAAAGGTGAGCCAGATAACCAGAAGAAGCCCGGCCTCCGTACTGGTGAGTATATATTTGATATGGTCAAGGATTTACAGGTAATCTTTGGAAAGGGTCCTGGCGGACAATCTATTCCGAATGATGCCAACAGACACGCACACATGTGGAAGAAGAAATATATATTTTGGGAACTTGAATATTGGAAAGCCCTAGAGGTCCGCAATGCAATCGACGTGATGCACGTGACGAAGAATCTTTGTGTGAACCTGCTAGGCTTCTTGGGCGTGTATGGAAAGACAAAAGATACACCGGAGGCACGGGAGGACAAGGAAAGAATTAACAAAAGAGACGGCATGCCTCCAAAGCAGTATCAAGGTCCTGCCAGCTACGCTCTTACGAAAGAAGAGAAGGAAATCTTTTTTGAATGCCTGCTCAGTATCAAGGTCCTGTCTGGCTTCTCGTCGAATATAAAGGGAATAATAGATAAGGCAGAGAATTTTTTTCAAAATCTAAAGTCTCATGACTGCCACGTGATTATGACGTAATTACTTCCGGTTGCACTTAGGGGGCTTCTACTGGAAAATGTTCGATTAGCCATTGTGAAGCTATGCGCATTCCTCAATGCAATTTCTCAGAAGGTAATCGATCCAGAAATCCTACCAAGGTTACAGAACGACCTGGTCCAATGTCTTGTCAGTTTCGAGTTGGTGTTCCCTCCATCCTTCTTCAATATTATGACGCACGTTCTAGTTCACCTAGTCGAAGAGATTAAACATTCTGGGTCCTGTATTTCTACACAATATGTTCGCCTTCGAGAGGTTCATGGGAGTCTTAAAGAAATATGTTCATAACCGTGCTAGGCCAGAAGGAAGCATCGCCAAGGGATATGGAACATAGGAGGTTATTGAGTTTTGTGTTGACTTTGTTCCTGACATTAAGCCGATTGGTCTTCCTGAATCGCGGCATGAGGGGAGATTGGGTGCAAAAGGCACATTAGGAAAGAAAGAAGCAATAAATATGGCTGGGCATTCTTTCACTCAAGCACACTACACGGTTCTACAAAATTCCACCTTGGTGACTCCATATATGGAGGAACATAAGGATATTGTACAGTCCAAGAACCCGGAGCAGTCTGACCCCTGGATTGAACGTAAACACATGGAGACTTTTGCTGGTTGGTTGCAAACAAAGCTCATCAATGACAATGATGTTCCAGACGAACTGTACTGGTTCGCCAAGACACCAAGTTCGACTGTAACGACTTTTAAAGGGTACGAGATAAATGGGAATACATTTTACATGATCGCCCAAGATAAAAAAGAGCACCAACCAAAATAGTGGTGTCCGCTATGATGCAACTAACTTTCAAGACACATATTATGGTTACATAGAGGAGATATGGGAACTTGACTATGGACCTGATCTTAAGGTCCCTTTGTTTCGGTGCAAATGGGTCAAATATACTGGAGGCGGGTACAGGTAGACCCGCAGTATGGAATGACAATAGTGGATCTCAACAATCTTGGATACACGGACCACTCACTCGTCCTAGAGAATGATGTGGCTCGGGTTTTCTATGTGAAGGACATGTCTAGCAAACCGAGGAGAAAACAAGATATGGAAGCGAATATATCATACGATGAGCCAAAGCGCCACATAGTTCTTTCACGGAAAAGGAACATTGTGGGAGTGGAGGACAAGATAGACATGTCAGAAGATTATGAAAAGTTTCATGAAATCCCTCCCTTTAGAGTAAAGACTGACCCAAGCATCCTGTTAAATGA
The DNA here is from genome assembly GCA_022496015.1 of Hordeum marinum. Lineage (NCBI taxonomy): Eukaryota > Viridiplantae > Streptophyta > Magnoliopsida > Poales > Poaceae > Hordeum > Hordeum marinum. Next base: position 148,995,396 of record CM039676.1, read on the forward strand.
TGAAGATTCTCCATGGTTACGACGCAATCATAAGCAAGGTACAAACATGCAGAAAAAGTCTTACACCGCGCGATCCCACTCTGGGATGTGACCGGCTTCACCGTCATCACTTTCTATGTGAAGGACATGCATGCATTTTCTAGCATGGTATCTTTGTAACAGTTTATACACGAAGTGCATCCAGTTTGTACACGAAGTTTTTGCCGTAACCCTCTCACTCTTTAGAAGTTGCTATGTGGGTGAAATTATGATGTCATGCCAAGTTACAACTTTTTCAGAGTTCATTTGTACTGCTTTTCAAATTCAAGGTCATTTAGCTCAAAAAATAATAATTAAATGCATGGAAAATATCAAATGAAGTCAGAAAGGGTTGAAAATTGATGATGTGCCTTTGAATGGTGCATATTGAACACACAAAAAGTATAGAGTTAAAATAAGTTATTAAAAATGAAATCCCTTTGTAATAGATGAGTTTTCGTCTGAAACCCTCATACTTCGAAAGAGATTGTCCAATTTGTACACGAAGTGCATCCAGTTTTTGCCGTAACCCTCTCAACTCTTTAGAAGTTGCTATGTGGGTGAAATTTGGATGTCATGCCAAGTTACAACCTTTTCAGAGTTCATTTCTGCTGCTTTTCAAATTCAGGGTCATTTAGCTCAAAATAAATCATTAAATGCATGGAAAATATCAAATGAAGTCTGAAAGGGTTGAAAATTGATGATGTGCCTTTGAATGGTGCATATTGAACACACAAAAATTATGGAGTTAAAATAAGTTATTAAAAATGAAATCCTTTTGTAATAGACGACTTTTCGTCCGAAACCCTCATACTTCGAAAGAGATTGTCCAATTTGTACACGAAGTGCATCCAGTTTTTGCCATAACCCTCTCAACTCTTTAGAAGTTGCTATGTGGGTGAAATTATGATGTCATGCCAAGTTACAACCTTTTCGCAGTTCATTTGTACTGCCTTTCAAATTCAAGGTCATTTAGCTCAAAATAAATCATTAAATGCATGGAAAATATCAAATGAAATCAGAAAGGGTTGAAAATTGGTGATGTGCCTTTGAATGGTGCATATTGAACACACAAAAAGTATGGAGTTAAAATAAGTTATTAAAAATGGTATCCCTTTGTAATAGATGAGTTTTCGTCCGAAACCCTCATACTTCGAAAGAGATTGTCCAATTTGTACACGAAGTGCATCCAGTTTTTGCCATAACCCTCTCAACTCTTTAGAAGTTCCTATGTGGGTGAAATTATGAAACCTTTTCAGAGTTCATTTGTACTGCCTTTCAAATTCAGGGTCATTTAGCTCAAAATAAATCATTAAATGCATGGAAAATATCAAATGAAGTCAGAAAGGGTTGAAAATTGATGATGTGCCTTTGAATGGTGCATATTGAACACACAAAAAGTACGGAGTTAAAATAAGTTATTAAAAATGAATTTCCTTTGTAATAGATGAGTTTTCGTCCGAAACCCTCATACTTCAAAAGGGATTGTCCAATTTGTACACGAAGTGCATCCAGTTTTTGCCGTAACCCTCTCAACTCTTTCGAAGTATGGAGTTAAAAAAACCTTTAGTACCGGCACGAGCCACACACCGGTACTAAAGGTCCACCGCCCCGCGCAGTTTTGGGGAGGACCTTTAGTACCGGTGCGTGGCTCGCACCGGTACTAAAGGGTCTTTAGTACCGGTGCGAGCCATGCACCGGTACTAAAGGGCCTCCACATATAAAAAGTGGAGGCCTCGTCCCGGTGCGAGCCACGCACCGGGAGAAGCTTATTTTCGCCGCCAGGCTGCCGGAATTCCTCGTCGCCGGACCTCCTCGCCCTCCTCCCCGATCCAGCTCCTCATCGTCATCCTCGAGCCCTACCCGATGTCGTCGCCTCTGAACCATCCCTGAGCCCTGTCCGCCGATGCATTCGTCGGACTTCGCCTCTCCCTCCTCCTCGAGCCGCCGGCCCGCTCCTAGTCGCCGCCCCGATCGACACAGTCGCCGAGCCCTCCCCAACGCGTCGTGCCACCGGCACGCCCCAACGATCCATCCTGCCGGTGAGCCCCGACGATCGAGCCCTGCCAAAATAGAGATTTTAATATGTATGAGATGTTAGATGATTTTAATTTTTGGAAATAGAGTTCATTGTTTTTGGCAAAGGGTGAAAACAATTTCAAAATGAGTGAAAGCGATCTTTTTGACTGCGAGAAATGAATTAGTTTAGTTTTAGGTTTAGTTTAGGTTTAGTTTAGCCCCCCCGACCCCCTGACCCCGACACGACACCCCGACACCCCGACACGGCACCCCCGACCACGACACAACACCCCGACCCCGACACGACACCCCCGACACCCTGACCCCGACACGACACCCCCGACCACGACACAACACCCCTACCCCGACACGACACCCCCGACACCCCGACACCCTGACCCCAACCACGACACATCACCCCTATTTATTTAGTTAGTTAGTTAGGTTATCAAGTTAGTTTAGTTAGGTTAGTTTAGTTAGGTAGGTCGTCCTTAGGTTATTAGGGTATGTGTTAATTTTGTTAGATGCTAAGTGTTAATTTTGCTAAGTTTTATTTAATTTTTTTTCATAATTAAGTGTTTCTCTCGACGTTGACGATGCCGATCCCGCATCCTCGTCGTCGAGTCGCCGGAGGAGGTCACTTGCTTGAGCCGAGGGGCCTGTCAGGGATTGGGCTCCGCCGGGCTGGTACTGGCAGGTGCTGCCTTCCGGGCGGCGCAACTTGGTGAGGAGCCAGCCCGTCGTCGACCCGGAGGTTCTATGGTGGTGGCCGCATGGGTCACGGAGTTTTCAGAGGCTTGAGTACCCCGCGGAGGTGGTACAGTACCATGTCAGCAAGGAGAACGAGCACGTCCGTCGCTACATGGCAGCTTTCGAGGCCAGGTCCAACAATACCTGGCAGATTCTTCAGGGATCTCACTATAGCTATGTTCCTATGATGGTTCCTTCTCTTTGGGTGTCCACCGCCCGCCCCGATATCCGCCGGGCGCTAGGGTTCTAGGTAGATCGATATATTAGCTACTATATATGTATTATTATGATGTATTAGCTAGATCGATGGATTAGCCGATGTATTAACAATTATCCGAGATTATGAGATGAGATCTTTTCCGAGAACTACTATATATGTATTCGATGATGCATTATTAATTAACTATCAGTTATTTGGCTTCTTGAATGCATGCTAATTTGAATACTAATATTTTTATCTATATTATTATGGATTAGTTATTAAGCTATGGACAATACCGGTAGAGCTCATGAAGAGGACATCTTCGACATGATACGCTCCTCCGAAAACCCAGCGGACCTTCTGGGTGAATCACATGATGATGACGGCTCACAATATCTGAACGATTACGGTGATGGATGTGAGGCCGAGGAAGAACACCTTATGTTCCAAAATCTGGAACAACTAACAATGTTCGGCGAGGTATATACACGTATTAGCCTCTGGTGATCATTACATGTGTATTAATTGATTTGTATATATATATTAACAAATCTTTTTTCTTTTAATTATTAGCCCTCCGGATCAAGCCAATCTAGTAGAAAGGTACGAGGCAGTGCCAAACTATTGGACGTCAACGTAAAGCTCAATCTTGATGCTTTCAAACATGATGGCGCACCGACTCACCCTGAAGCCAATGCCAAGACATTTGTGCGTCAATGCAGAGTGGTTGTTAGGGATGGAGTCCCGATCACAATGCAAGAATTGATTCAACCAAACAACCCAAAACCAGGAGTGAATTATGTCGATACAAGAATTAAAGATACCCTTTGGCGAGATATCATGGAGCATTTCATCTTACCAGATTCTCTCTCGGAGCGCCAAAGGGACAAAGTCAAGGAGTTTGCTCTCCACAAGATGGCCGGCGCGTTCCAGACTTGGAAGAAAAGATTATGGACCGAGTACAACGCTAGAGGCCAGAAGGCGCCTGAATTCATAGGAATATACGAGAAGGTAAGGAATCACTGGGACGCATTTATCGAGTACAAGACATCGGAACCTGCTATGGAGAAGTCATCAAAGAATAAGATAAATGCGGAGAAAAGAAAAGTATCACCATAAACTAGGGACAGGTGGATACAAGTCAGCCATTCCTATGTGGGATGCATTAGAGAATAAGATGAATGCTGAAGGTATCACTCCAGTAACCTTTCACTGGCCCCAGAGGTGCATGAATTGGTTTTTTGCGCATGGGGGAAAGTTGGACCCAACAATAGGGAAGATTATTGCACTAGCCAGTCTGAAGCATGCATCAGATGAGTTGATTGATGCAATAAAAGCTGCCCAAGAAGGACGGTTTCACCCCGATAGAGAGAACAACGAGCTTACACGCGCCCTCAGGAATCCCGAACACGGAGGACGAACACGAGGCGTGGGCGTTGTTCCGTGGTACAAGGGGTTTGCGGGATGGAAGGACAGTCATAAAAGCCGTTCGAGAAAAAGAAGGTGGAAGCAGACCGACTTTCAAATTTGGAACAGAAGTATGAGCAACAGCAGCTGTAGATACAGATACTGACCCAGCAAAGGGAAACTCCGCAGCAAGAGGCAGGGGAATCCGTCCCATCTACACTGCCGAAAAGCAGCGTGGGTTCCATGGGGGCACCATTGGGTCACACCCCCGTGGATGATATCACCGAGAAGACATCTTGTGAGCTAATCTAGAAAATGTAGAACATACCTGTGCAGGTCGCGACGGGCTATGCTTTACCAAATACACCTGATGTTCTCTGGCATTGCAATCCAGTTCCAGCTGGGTATGCTCGTGTCGCGGTGGACGCAATTGAGCCAGGATATGATGAACTATTGCTTGACATCCCTGGAGGTGAGGGGGAGTCCACATTGGCAGAAGCCGGCCGTGGTCTCATTCTATGGAGTAAGGACTGCATCGTCTTTCCACAGTCGACGCTAAGGCCACCGGCTCCTCCGAGTATCGATGTCCAGCACGAGGGATCCCAGCCAGAGGCATCGCAGCGCCAGCAGTCCTCCCCACCTCGCCAGCAGTTCTCCCCACCTCGCCAGCAGTCCTCCCTACCTCCCCAGCAGTCCTCCCCACCTCGAGAGGCGTCCCACCTCGCCAGCAGTCCTCCCCACCTCACCAATAGTCTTCCCAACCTCGGGACGGAGCATGACGCGAGTCCATATCGTCGATATCGATCTCCGCCGCATGAGACGACTCCACCCCGGCAGCGGTCCCGCCAGCAGGGCTCCCAAAAGAGGAAGGCCAGCAATAGTCCTCTTCAGAAGAAAGCAAAGAAGAAACCCGAGCCTCCGGCCAAAAGGAAGCTGCCTTACGACATGACACTAGAGGAAAACAAAATTGAAAGCGATCGCCAAGTGAAAGCCTTTTTTGCGAAGAAGACCATGCCGCCAAAGGAGGTAATACCCAAGGAAGTCCAAGAGCACTTTATGGAACACTTTATTGATCGACCCCCGGCATATGTCGAGCGTATGCCGACAGACTATGAGCGACAGATTCAGAAGGCAAGTGAGCAGAGAAGTCGGCCCAGCCCAAGGAAGAAGTCGGGAAGTACGACATCAACGACAGGAGGTACTACTAGCGGGAAAACAGTTCCCCAGCTCGGAGAACAGTCCAAGCAATCGATCTCTCCGCTCAAGGTGAGTACCAATCCAAGCAAGAAATTGATCCAACTAGTCGACGTGCAAGGCAACCCAATCGACCTCAAAGAACTTGAGGCTACAGGTCTCACTCTTGGCCAAATCCTTGGCACCGAGGAAATCCGCGGGTACGGTGCAACTGAGTACGCAATGCAATATGCCGTCGGAAAACCACTTGTCACACCCAAGAAGTACAAGGAACTACCAACTGTGATGTGACGGTTGCATGATTGGTACCTGCGTGAAGCAAAGCGAGGGGAGACGGCGGTCATGGTCAAAGTAAGGAAAGAGCATTACGTCAATGGATGTGATATATGTCTTGAATTCTCAGAACTTTTCCAGTTATACCACATGGACTCTGTCGACAAAACTCTCATCAGTTGCTATTGTCTGTAAGTGATTTATATCTTTAATAATTTAAGTCTCTAGCTAAGATATCATTCATTGGCTTATCCTCACTATATATGTTCTTTTCTACGCTATTATTCAGGTTGAAGATGTGGGAATTGAAACAAGAGGGAATCGATGACATTGGGTTCATCGACCCAAGTACCGTTAATGGTCATGTGGTAAAACATTATGCCAAGGACACAGAAGATCTCTTGGAAATTTTTCTAGAGGCACTAATGAATACCAAATCTACTATAATATTTCCTTGCAACATGGGGTGAGTGTTTACTCTCTTGTATACTACTCATTCTATTTTTGCTTACTAGCTCGCTCTCAAGTGTAGTTGATGAGTTATATGGATGCCTGCTTAATTATATAAACTTCTGCGCAGAGACCACTATATCCTCCTAAATACTATCCTCGCTGATGGACTTGTTCAAGTGTACGACTCACTAGATACACTAGAAAAATCATACGTGGACTTGTATTTTATGATAGAACGGTAATTTCAATCTTTATCGACCTCGCTTTCTTTCATTATTTCCTGATATCAAAAGTAATTATAGTAACTCTTTCGTTCTTTTTCTTTGCCGCTTAGTGTTTGGAAAAAGATGATAGAAAAAACCCATCACGGTCGTCAATGGAAACCGACGCTGAAGTGGAAAAAGATGCAGGTAATTAAGTAGTAGTACTAGGTCCGCGCATCTCTTTAATTCTAGTTTCAATACCATTATCACATGCTTGATTATTAATTATCTTATTGAATTCTATTCTTTTGCAAAGTGCGCGAAGCAGCCACAGGGGACAAATTTATGTGGATACTTCCTCTACGAGAACATTCGCATCCAGACCGAAAGCCGTATACGTCGTAGAGGAGCACGTGAAAGAAAACTCCAGGTTTGGCAGATGATGTCGAAGCTCTCACCCGAGAAACGCTTTGTAGCACTTCAAGAGGAATTTGCGGCATTTCTTCTTCAACGTGTCATTGATGTAAATGGAGAGCACTATTCCTTACCGCCGCCTCAATAATGCCAGCAATCAGTAGTAGAAAACTGAGATTTCATCCGGAGCACTAGCTAGCTAGTCCCGACCGGGTTTTGGGCCTTAAGTTATAAGTCCCAGAATATATATGGATGTGTAATTCCATTTGTATATATACTGTGTATGAGATATTGTATATTATATTACATATATATATGCATCAACATGTGTAATGTTTACAGTATGTAGCACCGTAAAATAAACTTGAAATGAATGGAAAACTAAAACCTAATTAAAAGGTAAAACAAAAAAAATAGAACACTTAGTACCGGTTGGTATCACCAACCGGTACTAAAGGTCCTCCACCACCAGCCCACGCAGGGAGCTACATGGTGGGCCTTTATTACCGGTTGGTATCACCAACCGGTACTAAAGGTCCTCCACCACCAGCCCACGCAATAAGCTACATGGTGGGCCTTTAGTACCGGTTGGTATCACCAACCGGTACTAAAGGTCCTCCACCGCCAGCCCACGCAGACAGCCACGTGGTGGGCCTTTAGTACCGGTCAGTGGGCCAACCTGTACTAAAGGTCTGGACCTTTAGTTCCGTCCCTTTAGTACCGGTTGGGGAACCGGTACTAAAGGCACATCCCGACCGGGACTACTGATCGACATTCTACTAGTGATCATGCACATATTGATCTTTGATGGTCTCCAAACCAAATATTTTAAAGTCAAGTTGTGAAAGCATAGTATAACGACGAGACAATGCATCAGCAATAACATTTTCTTTACCCTTCTTGTGTTTAATGACATAAGGGAAAGTCTCATTGAATTCAACCCATTTAGCATTCTACGGTTCAGTTTTGCTTGACTTTTAATATGTTTCAAAGATTCAAGATCAGAATGTATAACAAATTCTTTGGGCCACAAATAATGTTGCCATGTTTCCAAAGTCCAAACAAGAGCATATAACTCCTTATCATAAGTAGAATTATTCAGACTAGGCCCACTCAATTTTTCAAAAAAGTACGCAACAGGTTTACCATCTTGTAATAACATACCTCCTAATCCAATTCCACTAGCATCACATTCAAGCTCAAAAGTCTTATTAAAGTCAGGAAGTTGGAGTAAAGGAGCATGTGTTAACTTATCTTTCAATACCGTGAAGGCTTCTTCCTGTGTGATACCCCACGCAAAAGGCACGTCCTTCTTTGTAAGCTCATTGAGAGGCGTAGCAATGGTGCTAAAATCTCTCACAAAACGCCTATAGAAACCAGCAAGGCCAAGAAAACTCCTCACGTGTGTGACCGTTTTGGGCTACGGCCAACTCTCAATAGCTTCAGTCTTGGCTTTATCAACCTCAATTCCCTGTGGAGTAACAGCATAGCCAAGAAAAGTAATTGGTCGGTGCAAAAGGTGCACTTCCCAAAGTTATCAAACAAACGTGCATCACGTAGAGCAATAAAAACAACACGTAAATGTTCCAAATGTTCCTCCAAAGATCTACTATAAATCAGTATATCATCAAAATAGACTACCACAAATCGTCCAATGAAAGCACGTAAAACCTCGTTCTTTAATCTCATGAAAGTGCTAGGTGCATTAGTTAACCCAAAAGGCATGACTAACCACTCATATAATCCAAACTTAGTTTTAAATGTTGTTTTCCATTCATCTCCCAATTTCATACAAATTTGATGGTGTCCACTACGCAAATCAACTTTGGAGAAAATTGTAGAGCCACTTAATTCATCAAGCATAACATCTATCCTAGGAATAGGATGATGATAACGAATAGTAACATTATTAACGCCTCTACAATCCACACACCTGTGCGATGTACCATCCTTTTTGGCACTAGAATAATAGGAACATCACAAGGACAGGGATTCGCGTATATAACCTTTGTCGAGCAGCTCCAGTACTTGACGCATAATCTCCTTTGTCTCCTCTAGATTGGTACGGTATTGCGCACGGTTGGGTAGCGATGCACCGGGAATTAAATCAATCTAATGCTCAATCCCGTGAAGAGGTGGTAATCCCGGTGGTACGTCTTGTGGAAAGACGTTAGTGAACTCCTGCAAAATCTTAATGACAGTAGGAGGAAAGAGGGAGGCATGTCCTCGAATGAAAATAATACCTCTTTGCATACAAAAGCATAGCAAACAGATGTAGTAACATCCAAATCATTAATATCAGATTTAGTAGCAAGTAAACATCCACTCTTCAATTTTATTTCGGATGCAACACCAGATGATGGTTTATTAGGCTTATGGTGTTGCTCAAATTCCTGTGCTACAATCTGATTTTCACTCTTATTTAGCTCCTGTTTTGCTTTACTAGCTCTAGCAATGTTGATAGAGGCGAGGGTCCCGCTCTTTCGATGAGATGATAACTATCGATTTGGTGGAGAAGACTTTGACGATCCGACTACGAACGTGCACGACGTTGCGCCTTAGCAATCGCTAAACCAATCTCCAAGAGGTTATTGACCACGCCGGAGCACGATCAACCTGACCACGAAGGTCTATTCCTGCAAGCAATCAAAGAACAAGCAAGAATATGATAATGCAATCTGAATATTGCGAATATATATGAAGTATGGATAAGGGTGGGGTTCCGAAAGCGGTCTTGGTCTGGTCGTTGGACACAAACGAAGTACACGAAGTTGCAATGGCTAACTTTTAACTAAACAAAACCCAAAGGAAAAGCTACTAGATTGATCTACTTATATAGGAGCAAGGGGTGGCGGCCAAGGAGGTGGGAGGACGTCCCAAGACACCCTAAAACAAACCCTAGGTCGTACAAGGTGATGAGGACATCCCTACTAATGTTACACCCACCCCGACTGCTATACATATATGACCAATTACTAGAGCTCGCGCACGTCAATTGAATTACCAGGTACTTTCATTTCTTGGAAATCCTTCTAATATTCATGAACATATGATGCTGCCTAAATTGGATACTTTTGTTTTACTTATGAATGAAGGACCTAGCATGGATAAGAAGGATGACCATTGGAGCGGGATCAAGCATGGAGGAGAAGGTGCGTGCGTGGGGAAGAACAATGGAGCTTCCAGTGATGATTTTCGCACATTGAAGCCACCATAATGGGAGCGGGAAGCCTTGGACGAAATATGCATGATGCCACTTTATAAAAGTCGTCCATAGGCTAATATAGGTGCTGCGCCACCTTATTTTTGGGCCAGGCCCATGTAATTTCGAAATACCATATTATAGGCTGTTTTTAGAGTCCGTATATATGGGGAAACTGACTTAGGGTCGGTTTCGGACCCCTCCTCCAAGGGGCCACGAAATTCCCTTCTATTCCCCCATATATACAGCCCTTAGGGCTTCGTTTTAGGGTTGGGTTTTGTTTAGATTACAAGTTCGCCATAGCAGCAACTTCGCGTTCTTCGTTTGTGTTCCACGACCAGACAAAGGCGTCACAGAACCCCACTTCATCAATAAAGTTTTCCTCTTATATTCGCAATATCCAGATTGCAATCTTAGTTTCTTGCTTGTTCTTCGTTGGCATGCAGGAAATAGACCCTCGTGGTCAGGTTGATCGTGCTCCGGCGTGGTCAATAACCTCTCAGAGTTGGTTTAGCGATTGCTAAGGCGCGACGGCTCACACGTTCGTAGTCGGATCATCAAAGTCTACTCCACCAAAAACGATAGCCACCATCTCATCGAAAGACAGGGACAACTTCGCCTCTATCAAGTGGTATCAGATTTCCAGGTTGCTCGGTGAGATTTTACCAGTTTTCGTAGTTTAGATCGCATCTGTTCTTCATACCTTTAGTCCACGAAAAAGCCACAAAAAAATTAGGGTTAGATCATCATATCCGAACCAATCTGAGCCTTTGCAGAGTCTTTTCAGTATTTTGCTTTGTTGAATTGGCGGTTACATCGTCGTGTCGAGTTGCTGGTCTTAGTGTCTAGTCCTTTAGAGTTTCGAGTTCTTTTCACAGGTTGTCACACCGCCACCGCGTCGTCTTCATAGTTGCCATATACCACCACCATCATCGCCGCTGCCATATCTCATCATCCATCATCACTATCCATCGGTGTCCATATATACAACCACAAATCCTCCACCAATCCAAGTCCAGTTCATTTTAGGTTTAGTTTCGAGATCCTTTTGATTTCGGATCCGTGTTTTGCTACCTGCGCAGGTGTCGGAAAAAAAAATCCCGAGTGTGCTTTTCCCTTGCTTACGTGTATCGTCGTGCTTTTGTTGGTGTTTTAGGCTCGCGTCTCTAGCACGGTCTAGCCTAGGACCAGCACAGTACCGTCGTTGAGCGTTTATTCAACCTTGCATCTCTGAATTGATTATTGCTGACCCTTTTTGCTACCATATTATAAGCCATCCCAGCTCCACATACTTCTACGCTGTGTGCTTGACACCACCTGGCAATCGCTCTATCCAAGCTTTGAGAGTTTTGGCTACAACGGTTGCCGATCACCGCCTGCTACTGGGTAAGAACTGGTAAGAAATTGAGATTCACTTAAAGGATTTGTGCCACACCACCACCACCACCACGTCCCAGTAGTCTGTAGGTTTCAATTTGTGTGTTTCCTATTTCTGCTAACCATGCCAGGATCACACGATGACGAGATCGACTGGGAGAGCATGACCAACAAAGCGCTCTATGATAAATTTCAGCAAATGATGGCTGAGCAGGTACAGGACTTCGTGAACAACTTTGGAGTGGCCATGGAGAAGCTAGATGGTTTGGAGAAGACATTCGACACCAAGATGGACGCCAAGTTCAATGAGGTGCTTGCCCGTCTACCTCCACCAGCTGCAGTTCCTATTCCTTTCGAACGACGAGCGTGACGTGTGCCTCTCAGCCACGCCCAACATCCTGGTACTGTTGATACTGCTGCTACTTCGGTGGCTCGTGCGGCTACTGTCGTTGAGCAGGTTGAAGATTATGATGGTGATTTCGATGATGAGGGAGAGGTTGCTCCAGATCCGCCCCAGGGGCAACCACCACCATACGCACCGGGACGACCACATGGCTACAACCGTAACGGTAGGGCTGCACCACCCCCGCAGGTACAGGATCATGACCATCTCCCTAAACTTAAATTGAATATTCCGACGTTTGAGGGTAGATATGTTCCTGATATATATCTTACATGGGAGTTAGAAACAGAACAACGTTTTACATGCTTACAATTTCTAGAGGATCGACGTGTTGCTGCTGCTGTTTGTTCATTCACTAGTTTTGCTTGTGTTTGGTGGTCAGAACATTGTAGAATACACCCTGATAATATTCCAACTACTTGGGCTGCTTTGAAAACTGCTATGCGAAATCGTTGGGTGCCACCTTATTATCAACGTGAATTGCTTCAAAATTTGCAGCGTTTAAGACAAGGAATTTTTTTTGTAGAAGAATATTATCAGGAATTACAAACTGGTATGATTAGATGTGGTATTGTTGAGGAGAATGAAGCTATGCTTGCACGTTTTATGGGTGGATTAAATAGAGAGATTCAGACTATTCTAGAGTATAAGGAGTATAACACTATCACTCGTTTATTTCATCTTGCTTGCAAAGCTGAACGTGAAGTGCAGGATCGACAGGCAATGGCGAGAACTACTAATTTTGCAGGTCGTACTTCATCATGGACGCCACGTACCTCCTCTACTTCCGCACGTCCTGCTGCAACACCACCTCCTTCAACCTCCCACTCTAATCGCGATACCAGGAAACAGGCTCCTACTGCACCCTCTGCGAAGAGCACACCTTCTGGGCCTGCACAGAGTTCTTCTTCATCTATTGCATCCACAGGGCAAACACATGAGGTTATATGTCGTCGTTGCAAGGGTGGAGGTCACTATGCGAGAGAATGCCCTTCCAAGCGTGTAATGATTGTTACTGAGGATGGTGGATATGCGTCCGCTAGTGATTATGATGAGGAGACTTTGGCACTCATTGCAAGTGACGAACAGGGTGGCGAGGATGAGAACCAGAAACACAATACATGGCTGCTGATTACGCTGACAGGTATGAAAGTTTAGTTCCTCAACGTGTTCTCAGTGTGCAGGTTACACACGCTGAGCAAAATCAGAGGCACAACTTGTTCCACACAAAGGGAGTTGTGAAAGAGCGTTCTGTTCGCATCATCATCGATGGAGGGAGTTGCAATAACTTGGCTAGCATGGAGATGGTGGAGAAGCTGTCTCTAACCACCAGACCACATCCTCATCCTTATTACATCCAATGGTTCAAGAATAGTGGCAAGGTTAAGGTAACACGTACTGTTCGTGTGCATTTTAGCATTGCTACATATTCTGATTATGTGGATTGTGATGTGGTACCCATGCAAGCATGTTCTGTTTTACTTGGTAGACCATGGCAGTTTGATAAAAATTCTGTACACAATGGTAGGACAAATCAGTATACTCTTGTTCATAAGGATCATAATATCACTTTGCTTCCTATGTCTCCCAAACATATTATGAAAGATGACATTGCTAGAGCTAGTAAAGCAAAATAGGAGAAAAATAAGAGTGAAAATCAGATTGTAGCACAGGAATTTGAGCAACACCATAAGCATAATAAACCATCATCTACTGTTGCATCCGAAATAAAATTGAAGAGTGGATGTTTACTTGCTACTAAATCTGATATTAATGATTTGGATGTTGCTACATATGTTTGCTATGCTTTTGTATGTAAAGAGGTATTATTTTCATTCGAGGACATGCCTCCCTCTTTGCCTCCTGCTGTCATTAACATTTTGCGGGAGTTCGCTGATGTCTTTCCACAAGACGTGCCACCGGGATTACCGCCTATTCGCGGGATTGAGCATCAGATTGACTTAATTCCCGGTGCATCCCTACCCAACCGTGCGCCCTACCGTACCAATCCAGAGGAGACAAAGGAGATTATGCGTCAAGTACAGGAGCTGCTTGACAAAGGTTATATACGTGAATCCCTTAGTCCTTGTGCTGTTCCTATTATTCTAGTACCTAAAAAGGATGGTACATCACGCATGTGTGTGGATTGTAGAGGCATTAATAATATTCCTATTCGCTATCGTCATCCTATTCCTAGACTAGATGATATGCTTGATGAATTAAGTGGCTCTACAATTTTCTCCAAAGTTGATTTGCGTAGTGGATACCATCAAATTCGTATGAAATTGGGCGATGAATGGAAAACAGCATTTAAAACTAAGTTTGGATTATATGAGTGGCTAGTCATGCCTTTTGGGTTAACTAATGCACCTAGCACTTTCATGAGATTAATGAACGAGGTTTTACGTGCTTTCATTGGACGATTTATGGTAGTCTATTTTGATGATATATTGATTTTTAGTAGATCTTTGGAGGAACATTTGGAACATTTACGTGCTGTTTTTACTGCGCTACGTGATGCACGTTTGTTTGGTAACCTTGGGAAGTGCACCTTTTGCACCGACCGAGTATCTTTTCTTGGCTATGTTGTTACTCCACAGGGAATTGAAGTTGATACAGCCAAGATTGAAGCTATTGAGAGTTGGCCGCAGCCCAAAACGGTCACACAAGTAAGGATTTTTCTTGGCCTCGCTGGTTTCTATAGGCGTTTTGTGAGAGATTTCAGCACCATTGCTGCGCCTCTCAATGAGCTTACAAAGAAGGACGTGCCTTTTTCTTGGGGTACCGCACAGGAAGAAGCCTTCACGGTCTTGAAAGATAAGTTAACACATGCTCCTTTACTCCAACTTCCTGATTTTAATAAGACTTTCGAGCTTGAATGTGATGCTAGTGGAATTGGGTTAGGAGGTGTGTTACTACAAGATGGTAAACCTGTTGCGTACTTTTCTGAAAAATTAAGTGGGCCTAGTCTGAATTATTCTACTTATGATAAGGAATTATATGCTCTTGTTCGGACTTTGGAAACATGGCAACATTATTTATGGCCCAAAGAATTTGTTATACATTCTGATCATGAATCTTTGAAACATATTAAAAGTCAAGCAAAACTGAACCGTAGACATGCTAAATGGGTTGAATTCATTGAGACTTTCCCTTATGTCATTAAACACAAGAAGGGTAAAGACAATGTTATTGCTGATGCTTTGTTTCGTCGTTATACTATGCTTTCACAACTTGACTTTAAAATATTTGGTTTGGAGACCATTAAAGATCAATATGTGCATGATGCTGAATTTAGAGACGTGTTGCAGAATTGTAAAGAAGGGAGAACATGGAACAAGTTCGTTATTAATAATGGATTTGTGTTTCGTGCTAACAAGCTATGCATTCCAGCTAGCTCCGTTCGTCTTTTGTTGTTACAGGAGGCGCACGGAGGAGGATTAATGGGACACTTTGGCGTGAAGAAGACGGAGGACGTACTTGCTACACATTTCTTTTGGCCAAAGATGAGACGGGATGTTGAGCGTTTTGTTGCTCGCTGCACTACATGTCAAAAAGCTAAGTCACGACTCAATCCTCATGGTTTATATATATGCCTTTACCTGTACCTAGTGTTCCTTGGGAGGATATATCTATGGATTTTGTTTTAGGTTTACCTCGAACAAAGAAGGGGAGGGATAGCATATTTGTTGTCGTGGATAGATTTTCTAAAATGGCACACTTTATACCATGTCATAAAAGTGATGCTGCTGCTCATGTTGCTGATTTGTTCTTTCGTGAAATTATTCGGTTGCATGGTGTGCCAAATACAATTGTTTCCGATCGTGATGCTAAATTTCTTAGCCACTTTTGGAGATGTTTATGGGCTAAGTTGGGGACTAAACTGCTTTTTAGTACTACATGTCACCCCCAAACTGATGGCCAAACTGAAGTAGTCAATAGATCATTGTCTACTATGCTTAGGGCTGTTTTGAAGAATAACCTGAAAATGTGGGAAGAATGCTTGCCTCATATTGAATTTGCTTATAATCGTTCGCTACATTCTACCACTAAGATGTGCCCTTTTGAAGTTGTGTATGGTTTCTTACCTCGTGCACCTATTGATTTGTTGCCTCTTCCGTCTTCGGAGAAGGTTAATTTTGATGCTAAAGAACGTGCTGAATTGATATTAAAGATTCATGAGTTAACTAAGGAAAACATTGAGCGTATGAATGCTAAATACAAACTTGCTGGAGATAAGGGTAGAAAACATGTTGTCTTTGCACCTGGAGATCTTGTTTGGTTACATTTGCGTAAGGATAGATTTCCTGATTTGCGCAAGTCAAAGCTAATGCCACGTGCTGATGGTCCTTTTAAGGTGTTAGAGAAAGTAAATGATAATGCATATAAACTTGAGCTGCCTGTAGAGTTTGGGGTTAGCCCCACTTTTAACATTGCAGATTTGAAGCCTTATTTGGGTGAGGAAGATGAGCTTCCGTCGAGGACGACGTCAGTTCAAGAAGGGGAGGATGATGAGGACATCCCTACTAATGTTACACCCACCCCGACTGCTATACATACAGGACCAATTACTAGAGCTCGCGCACGTCAATTGAATTACCAGGTACTTTCGTTTCTTGGAAATCCTTCTAATATTCATGAACATATGATGCTGCCTAAATTGGATACTTTTGTTTTACTTATGAATGAAGGACCTAGCATGGATAAGAAGGATGACCATTGGAGCGGGATCAAGCATGGAGGAGAAGGTGCGCGTGCGGGGAAGAACAATGGAGCTTCCAGTGATGATTTTCGCACATTGAAGCCACCATAATGGGAGCGGGAAGCCTTGGACGAAATATGCATGATGCCACTTTATAAAATTCGTCCATAGGCTAATATATGTGCTGCGCCACCTTATTTTTGGGCCAGGCCCATGTAATTTCGAAATACCATATTATAGGCTGTTTTTAGAGTCCGTATATATGGGGAAACTGACTTAGGGTCGGTTTCGGACCCCTCCTCCAAGGGGTCACGAAATTCCCTTCTATTCCCCCATATATACAGCCCTTAGGGCTTCGTTTTAGGGTTGGGTTTTGTTTAGATTACAAGTTTGCCATAGCAGCAACTTCGCGTTCTTCGTTTGTGTTCCACGACCAGACAAAGGCGTCACAGAACCCCACTTCATCAATAAAGTTTTCCTCTTATATTCGCAATATCCAGATTGCAATCTTAGTTTCTTGCTTGTTCTTCGTTTGCGTGCAGGAAATAGACCCTCGTGGTCAGGTTGATCGTGCTCCGGCGTGGTCAATAACCTCTCAGAGTTGGTTTAGCGATTGCTAAGGCACGACAGCTCACACGTTCGTAGTCGGATCGTCAAAGTCTACTCCACCAAAAACGATAGCCACCATCTCATCGAAAGACAGGGACAACTTCGCCTCTATCAGGAGGACATCGAGAATACGACCTTCCTCACTTCGTGTGGTGTGTTCTGCTACACTTGCATGCCTTTCAGACTACGGAATGCTGGGTCAACCTTCCGGCGGCTAAGGCACATCGCCCTGGGGCCACAGCTCGGGAGGAACGCGGAAGCCTATGTCGACGACATCGTAGTCAAGCCATGGAAATCCAAGACCCTGGTCGAGGTCCTGGAGGAGATATTTGCCAGCCTGAGGGACGTGAACGTGAAGCTCAACCCCGAGAAGTGCGTCTTCGGGGTCCCGTTGGGAAGTTACTCGGTTTCCTGGTGTCACGCCGTGGAATCGAGGCCAACCCGGAGAAGATCAAGGCAATAAACAAGATGAGCGCGCCCCAGACCCTCAAGGAAATGCAGAAGTTGGCAGGTTGTGTGACCTTATTGGGGCGATTCATCTCCAAGCTCGGTGAACGGGCCCTGCGTTTGTTCAAGATCATGAAGAGGAAGGAGACGCACCATGCGAGGAACTCAAGCGGTACCTCACGAGCCCGCTGGTCATGGTAGCGCCTCGTCCTCGGGAGCCCCTGCTGCTGTACCTTGCCACTACCCCCACTCCACCAGTGCCGCGCTGGTGGCAGTCAAGGTGGAGCGCATCAATGCGCGCACCACATCCACGGGCACAAGCGGGACCTCCGACATGGAGCAAGGGGGCTCGCAAGGCACCAAGGAGCCCGCTCATCCACAATATGATCCTCATGAGGACCCGGTCGTCCTGACGGCCCTCGAGGTGCTCAATCCTCATGGGCCCCTGGACGTTCTGACGTCCCCCGAGGCACTCGATCCTCATGAGGCCCTGGCCGCTCGGACGGCCCCTGAGGCACTCGACCCCCATGAGGCTCTGGCCGCCCTGGCGACCTCCGAGGCGCTCGAACCTCACGGGTCCGCAGTCAAGCAAGGCGCCGCAGGGGGCTTCACCCTCGTTGAACACCCAATGTACTATGTCAGTATGGTGCTGCGAGATGCACGTTCACGCTACCCCATGCAACAGAAGCTCCTACTGGCACTCCTCATCACTTCGAGGAAGCTGCACCACTATTTCCAGGGGCACCCCATCAAGGTCGTCTCTGCATACCCCCTAGAGAAGGTGTTGTGTAACCCCAACGCCGCGGGGAGAGTCACCGAATGGAACATCGAGCTACAAGCCTTGAACATAGAGTTCAGCATGATCAGGGTCATCAAGGGGGCGACCCTAGCAGACTTCATGGCGGAATGGATAGACTCCCCCGACCGGCGGCTGGATGAGAGCCAGTTCCTCACCCCTGGCGACGAGGCACCTGAGGGCTGGACCATGCATTTCGACGGGGCCTTTGCATGCATGGGAGCAGCGCCCGATGTTGTGATCATCACCCCGGTGGGGACAAGCTTCGCTATGCTGCGCAGCTCTGTTTCCAGCACGGTGAGAAGGTATCCAACAACATCGTGGAGTACGAGGGCCTCATTGATGGCCTCAAGGCAACGGCGGCCTTGGGGATCCGATGACTCACCATCAAGGGTGACTCCCAGATCCTCGTCAACTTATCGAACAAGAAGTATACACCCAAGGACAAGCACATGGAGGCATATTTGGAAGAGGTATGTAGGATCGAAAAAAAATTCATGGCCTGGAATTGCAGCACAGGCCGCGTAGCGCGAACAAGGAGGCCAATGACATTGCCAAGAGGGCATTATGTCGCAAGCCTCAGGAGCTGGGCTTCTTCGAGGAGCGGCTCCTCAAGCCCTCCGCAACGCCATCGACCGAGGACCAGGCGCCATGGAGTTTGGAGCTCCCCCCCCCCCGCTCCACCCTCGGGGGCTCCGGATAGTGCCCAAGCCTTAGGAGCCCGATTGCTCCTGGCCCTGGAGCCCCAGGCCGATGAATGGATGCAGGAGTTCAGGGCGTACCTACTTCATGGCACGCTGCGGGAAAAGGAGGAAGACACGGAGCGCATGGCGCGGCAGGCTACGGCTTACTACCTGCAAGATGGCGACCTGTACCGCGGGCGCCCGAATGACGTCGCGGTGCAGTGCATCTCAAAGGAGCAGGGGTGCGAACTGTTGGCCGACATCCATGGAGGAGACTGCGGGCACCATTCCTCGTCCCGACAAACTTGCAGGAAAGGCGTTTCGATCCGGCTTTTACTGGCCCAAGACACTCAACGATGTCATCGAGCTGGTCTGGTCTTGCAAGGCCCGCCGATTTCACTCCAAGAAGATTGACCATCCCACTGAGGGCCTCCAAACCATCTTGCTCACTTGGCCCTTCGCTGTTTGGGGGCTAGACATACTGGGTCCTTTCCTGTGGGCGGCAGGCGGATACTGCTACATGTACGTCGCCATCGACAAGTTCACCAAGTGGGCGGAGGTGGAGCCCGTCCGCACCATCCCAGCTGGATCGGCCGTCATGTTTATCAAGGGCCTCGTGAGCCGCTTCGGCATCCCCAACAGCATCATCATCGATAACGGTTCGCAGTTCACAAGTAACTTCTTCATGACCTATTGCGCTAACCTTGGAGCGCAGATATGCTACGCCTTGGTGGCTCACCCACGGAGCAACGGCCAGGCAGAGCGAGCCAACGCAGAGGTCCTGCAGGGCCTCAAGGCAAGGAGCTTCAATAAGAAGCTTGAAGCTTGCGAAAGGGGTTGGGTCGATGAGCTTCAATCCGTGCTATGGTCCATCCGCACCACTTCGACTAAGCCGACTGGCAAAACCCCTTTCTTCCTTGTCTACGGAGCCGAAGCAGTCCTCTTGCATGAGGTAAAGCACCGCCTCCCGTGGGTCTTGGCATTCGATGAGGAGCGTGAGGACTCCGCGCGGGGAACAAACCTCGTGCTCGACGAGGAGGCCCGTCGCCGATCCTCGCTCCGAGCTACGAGGTACCAATAGAAGCTGTCGCGTTACCATTGCCGTAACATACGCCCTAGGACCCTCGAAGTCGGAGACCTCATCCTGAGGTGGGTCCTCTCCAGAGAGGGCTTGCACAAGCTCTTGCCCATGTGCGAGAGCCCGTTCAAGGTTGCTCACATCTCCAGGCCTGGCGTCGTGCGCTTGGAGACTTAGGCCTGGCGTCATGCCTAGAACATCCAACACCTTCATAACATCTACCCGTGACACCCTCACATAATAATGAGTGGGCTATATACGCATCGAGCACCCTGAGGATGCGGAGGGGTTCCCACCCACGCCCAAGTGGAAGCCCCATGCTCTCAGCTGGCGGACAATACTGCCCTCCAGTGGCTATGCCCACGCAACGTGGATGCCTTACGCTCCGCGCTGGGGGAAGACCAAGACGAAGTGATAGAGGCGAAGTTGTCCCCGTCTTTCGATGAGATGGCGGCTATCGTTTTGGTGGAGTAGACTTTGATGGTCCGACTACGAATGTGTGATGACGCCGCACCTTAACAATCGCTAAACCAACTCCGAGAGGTTATTGACCACGCCGGAGCACGATCAACCTGACCACGAGGGTCTGTTTCCTGCATGCAAATGAAGAACAAGCAAGAAACTAAGATTGCAATCTGGATATTGCGAATATAAGAGGAAAGCTTTATTGATGTAGTGGGGTTCTCTGACACCTTTGTGTGGTCGTGGAACACAAACAAGGAATGCGAAGTTGCAGCTATAGCGAACTTGTAATCTAAAAAAAACCCAACCCTAAAACGACGCCCTAATGGCTGTATATATGGGGGAATAGAGGGGAATTTCATGGCCCCTTGGAGGAGGGGTCCGAAACCGACCTTAACTCAGTTTCCCCATACATACGGACTCTAAAAACAGCCTATAATATGGTATTTCGAAATTACATTGGCATGGCCCAACAGTAAGGTGGCGCAACACCTATATTAGCCTAGGGACGAATTTTATAAAGTAGCATCATGCATATTTCGTCCAAGGCTTCTTGCTCCCATTATGGTGGCTTCAAAGTGCGAAAATCATCACTAGAAGCTCCATTGTTCTTTCCCGCGCGCGCACCTTCTTCTCCATGCTTGATCCCACTCCCATGGTCATCCTTCTTGTCCATGCCAGGTCCTTCATTCATAAGTAAAACAAAAGTATCTAATTTAGGCAGCATCATATGTTCATGAACATTAGAAGGATTTGCAAGAAACGAAAGTACCTGGTAATTCAATTGACGTGCGCGAGCTCTAGTAATTGGTCCTGTATGTATAGAAGTCGGAGTTGTGGGTGTAGCATTAGCAGGACTTGTACAAGTCCAAGGATTTCCACAAGTGAGGAATCGAACCAAGTTTCGGACCACAAAGTGAATATATTTCGAAAGAATAGATCTAGATCTAGATTCGGTTGAGTGGAAAGAGAATAAACAAACCGACAAAATTCAGTAAGAATTTTGGATCAAAACGCGGAGTAAAATAGATTTATAATTACCGCGATAAATAACGAGACGATCTACTCGATGGGGCGAAGAAGCCGAGCTGTCAGATGGCTATGGCGGTAGCGAGCAGAGGATGAGCGCGGTCGGCGTGAGTTTGTTGATGGAGAGTTCGTGGTGGTGAAGCACTTCGTCTCCGGCGACGTTGGATTCTAGCGATGGCGCTAGGGTTTTGAACACGTGGGGTGGCGGAGGAAGAGGAAAGTAATAATGGAAGGGGGTAACTTGTATTTATAGGGGAGAAGAGTTTGAAGCGATAAGAGAATATACCCCTGACTCTTCGGCTAAAGTGGGACATGTGGCATGCATGCAAACCACCTGACAACCCACTACCATAATTGAAGCGATGGAGCGGGAGTTTGTTGCTAAGAACATGGAGACATTTTAGATTTGAGAATTAAATATGGGGTTGATTTGTCTTCAACCGACAAGGGCGCAGTGAAGACAATCAACACATGTCAACATAGAATTCATATGACTGGATTAGAATAGATTGGACGAGGTAAGAACATATGAGAATGCCGAGTCGAATCACATTTGCCTAGGAAAAAGTTCAAGACAAAGCTATAGGACAAATGCTATATAGGACAAAGCTCTAATCCAAATGTCGATTTGCAAATAGTTTTCAACTGAAACACACGTCCAAACAGCAAAGTTTTGTTCCGAAGACAATCAATTCTCGAAGACATATGAAAAAGTTGAGATAAAAGCAATGTATTCGAGATTGATTGGTGGTGTTACCCACCGTATAAGAATGTTTTACCCAGACACGGCGCACTATCGTGGCACTCTAAAGTCATATTCTTCGTTAATATATTCACATTCAGCTTGTAAGTCTTCATGAGTTGAAGACATACGTTACATCATGTGTTGTGCATGAAAGTCGACAAAATGCATAAGCGTCGGGACGTATTCCCATTTCAAAGGATATTTGAGGATTCTAAGATATTTAGGTCACATCGCAACTTGCAAAATCTCTTCTCATCCAAAGGCTTCGTGAAGATATCTGCCAGTGGATCTTCAGTGTGTGCATGCTTGATGTTGATGTCACCCTTCATCACATGATCCCGAGGAAAATAATGCCGTATATGAATGTGCTTCATCTTCAAGTGTTGTATCGGATTGTAGGAGATCTTGATTGCACTCTCATTGTCGCAGTAGAGAGGTACATCCTTCAGGTTGATGTTGTAGTCCTTGAATGTCGGCTTCATCCAGAGAAGTTGTGTGCAGCATGCACCAGCAGCAATGTATTCGGCTTTGGCAGTGGAGAGTGAGACACGGTGTTGCTTCTATGAAGACCAACATACAACGGATCATCCAACAAAGTGAGAAGTGCCCGATGTAGACTTGCGATCAAATCTATCGCCAACGAAGTCAGAATCTGAGCAGCCAATCAGCTCAAACTTTGAACCCTCTCGGTACGATAATCCTTGCATTGGGGTGTGAGCTAGATATCTAAGTATTCGCTTCGCAGCAAGGTGATGCGACTCCTTTGGTGCCGCTTGAAATCAGGTGCGCATGCAAACGCTAAGCATTATATCTGGCCTAGATGCACATGAGTACAATAAATATCCAATCATGGAGCGATATACCTTCTGATCGAAATCTTTACCATTTTTGTCAGTGCAGAGGTGTCCGTTGGTAGGCATTGGCGTCTTGAAGCCTTTGGCTTCATTCATGCCAAGTTTCTTGAGGCAGTCCTTGAGGTACTTCTCCTGAGAGATGAAGATGACATTTGGTTATTGTCGAATTTGAAGCCCTAGGAAGAACTTCAGCTCTCCCATCATCGACATTTGATACTTCTCTTGCATCATATAAGCAAACTCATCACTTTACTTGTTGTTAGTACAGCCGAAGATAATGTCGTCCACATATATTTGACATACAAACATTTCACTATTATAGGATTTAGTGAATAGAGTGGGATCGAGTGAACCAGGTTTGAAGCATTTCTTCGTGAGGAATTCCTTGAGTTTGTCATACCAAGCTCTTGGCGCTCGCTTGAGGCCATAGAGTGCCTTGTTGAGCTTGAAGATAGTCATGATGCTTTGGGTCTTCAAACCATGGTGGCTGAGCAACATATACTTCTTCCTCAGTCTTACTATTGAGGAATACACTTTTGACATCCATTATGTACAAGCATATATCATGATGCTTAGCATCAGCAAGAAATATACGAATGGCTTCGAGTCTAGCTACAGTTGCGAAGGTTTCACCGAAGTCAATACCCTTGACCTAAGTGTAACCTTGAGCCACTAGGCGTGCCTTGTTTCTGAAGACTTGGCCAGACTCATCTTTCTTGTTGCGAAAGATCCACTTGGTACCGATGATGTTGTGCTTCCTCGGATAAGGAAGATTTATGAGCTCCCACACATTGTTCAGCTTGAACTGGTGAAGCTCTTCCTGCATGGCTTGAATCCATTCCGATTCCTTGAAAGCTTCATCTACTTTGGTGGGTTCTGTGATAGATACAAAAGCAAAGTGCCCACAAAAGTTAGCTAATTGAGTAGCTATTGAGAGAGTAAGTGTACCTGGTGCATTTATGCTGCCAAGCATTCTCTCAATTTGAACTTCATTTGCCACGCGTGGGTGAGCAGGGCGAAGGCTTTGTTCTGGCTGCTGATCACTGTTTTCGTCAGCAGCATTGTCTTCAGGTTCAGCATTGTCTTCACGCTGAGTCGATGGTGGAATGATAAATTTTTCAACCACAGGTTTTTAAGGCACAGTTTCTCCAGTGCCCATCGGTCTAATAGCTTCTTCCGAAGGTAATTCATCTAGAACAGGAGGCAGGTGCTCTCTTTGCAAGCTATTAGTTTCATCGAACCACACATCTATAGTTTCAACAACTTTATTGTGAAAGATGTAAGACTCTGTAGGTGTGCGAGTCCTTTCCATAACCAAGCATGAAACCCGCATGTGCTTTCGGTGCAAATTTAGAAGTGTGGCGTGGATCTTGATAGAGGCGAGGGTCCCGATCTTTCGATGAGATGATAACTATCGATTTGGTGGAGATGACTTTGACGATCCGACTACGAACATGCACGACGTTGCTTCTTAGCAATTGCTAAACCAATCTCCAAGAGGTTATTGACCACACCGGAGCACGATCAACCCGACCATGAAGGTCTATTCCTGCAAGCAATCAAAGAACAAGCAAGAATATGATAATGCAATCTGAATATTGCAAATATAGATGAAGTATTGATAATGGTGGGGTTCCAAAAGCGGTCCTAGTCTGGTCGTTGGACACAAACGAAGTACACGAAGTTGCAATGGCTAACTTTTAACTAAACAAAACCGAAAGGAAAAGCTAATAGATTGATCTACTTATATAGGAGCAAGGGGTGGCGGCCAAGGTGGTGGGAGGACGTCCCAAGACACCCTAAAATCAACCCTAGGTCACACAAGGCCCATGGTCCCAAGTGGTGGTGATGCAACACCTTTAGACTTGTAGTTTGACTCGGATTCATCAACTTGTTTCATGGCTATCTCCGCGCTACGGAAGAATTTTATGGTGATTCCAATTGGGTTGGAACACATATGAAATCTATTTTCCAGTAGAAAAGGAATCACCCAATTCGGTGTCCGTATAAAAAAGTTGTTGACGTTTTGAGACAGATGTGTCTGTGCAGACCGAATCTGAGTCCAGAACGTGAGAGACTTGGACTCCATCTTCTCTTGGGCAAAACGTGATGTGGGAGAACTTCTTGACCAAGATCTAATTGTTTTCTTTGACATTAGAGGACCTCTTGAATAGCACCCAACCATTTCCTCTTCCTTTGTCATCACACGTGATTCATACAATTGTTCGACCATTCTGCATTTAGCAGTAACATACATTGGGATTCTTACTAGTGAGAAGCTAATAACATCTTTCTTGAAGAACTTGTGAAGACATACTCTGTTGATGATATCGCATGCAGTATCAATGGCTTTAGGCCATAGCTTGCTACTTGTCTTGTATTCATCAAGCATGGTGCAAGTCATCTCAATGGGAGTCCTATTCTTGCGTTCCACTACACCATTTTGCTGAGGGGTGTATGCAGCGGAGAACTCATGAGTGATGCCAATAGTATCAAGAAAGATGTTCAGGCTCGTGTTCTTGAATTCAGTGCCATTGTCACTCCTGATGTGCTTGATCTTGATGTTCTAGTTTGATGAGGACATCCCTACTAATGTTACATCCACAACTCCGACTACCATACATACAGAACCAATTACTAGAGCTCGCGCACGTCAATTGAATTACCAGGTACTTTCGTTTCTTGGAAATCCTTCTAATATTCATGAACATATGATGCTGCCTAAATTAGATACTTTGGTTTTACATATGAATGAAGGACCTAGCATGGACAAGAAGGATGACCATTGGAGTGGGATCAAGCATGGAGAAGAAGGTGCGCGGGCGGGAAAGAACAATGGAGCTTCCAGTGATGATTTTCGCACTTTGAAGCCACCATAATGGGGGCGAGAAGCCTTGGACGAAATATGCATGATGCCACTTTATAAAATTCGTCCCTAGGCTAATATAGGTGTTGTGCCACCTTATTTTTGGGCCAGGCCCATGTAGTTTCGAAATACCATATTATAGGCTGTTTTTAGAGTCCGTATGTATGGGGAAACTGAGTTAGGGTCGGTTTCGGACCCCTCCTCCAAGGGGCCACGAAATTCCCCTCTATTCCCCCATATATACAGCCCTTAGGGCGTCGTTTTAGGTTTGGGTTTTGTTTAGATTATGAGTTCGCCATAGCTGCAACTTCGCGTTCTTCGTTTGTGTTCCACGACCAGACAAAGGCGTCCCAGAACCCTACTTCATCAATAAAGCTTTCCTCTTATATTCGCAATATCCAGATTGCAATCTTAGTTTCTTGCTTGTTCTTCGTTTGCGTGTAGGAAACAGACCCTCGTGGTCAAGTTGATCATGCTCCGGCGTGGTCAATAACCTCTCGGAGTTGGTTTAGCGATTGCTAAGGCGCGACGTCATCACACGTTCGTAGTCGGATTGTCAAAGTCTACTCCACCAAAACGATAGCCATCATCTCATCGAAAGACAGGGACAACTTCGCCTCTATCAGGGATCAAGCATGGAGAAGAAGGTGCGCACGCGGTAAAGAACAATGGAGCTTCCAGTGATGATTTTCGCACTTTGAAGCCACCATAATGGGGGCGAGAAGCCTTGGACGAAATATGCATGATGCCACTTTATAAAATTCGTCCCTAGGCTAATATAGGTGTTGCGCCACCTTATTTTTGGGCCAGGGCCATGTAATTCTGAAATACCATATTATAAGCTGTTTTTAGAGTTCGTATGTATGGGAAAACTGAGTTAGGGTCGGTTTTGGACCCCTCCTCCAAGGGACACGAAATTCCCCTCTATTCTCCCATATATACAGTCCTTAGGGCGTCGTTTTAGGGTTCGTTTTTGTTTAGATTATAAGTTCGCCATAGCTGCAACTTCGCGTTCTTCGTTTGTGTTCCACGACCAGACAAAGGCGTCACAGAACCCCACTTCATCAATAAAGCTTTCCTCTTATATTCATAATATCTAGATTGCAATCTTAGTTTCGTGCTTGTTCTTCGTTTGCGTGTAGGAAACAAATCCTCGTGGTCAGGTTGATCGTGCTCCGACATGGTCAATAACCTCTGGGAGTTGGTTTAGCGATTGCTAAGGCGCGGCGTCATCACACGTCCGTAGTCGGATCGTCAAAGTCTACTCCACCAAAAATGATAGCCACCATCTCATCGAAAGACAGGGACAACTTCGCCTCTATCATAGTTGTTCATGCACCTCTATGCGAAGCGCCTGAAGACATTCTGCACTTCTATTTTGTAAAGTATGATATGCACCCAAGTGAATCGAGAATAATCATCAACAATTACGAAGCCATATAGAATTGTAGTGGTAGAGAAGGTAAAATAATGAGTAGGGCCAAATAAATCCATGTGTAGCAGCTTGAAAGGACACAAAGTCGTCATGATGGTCTTCAAGGGGTGTTTGGCCCTGGTTATCTTCCCGGCATCACAGGCACCACACAGGTGGTCCTTTTTGAACTTCACACCCTCGACGCCAATGATAAGCTTCTTCTTGGCGAGAGTGTGCAAGTTCCTCTTCCCAGCATGCCCTAGCCTTCTGTGCCAGCCAGCATTCTAAAGCTTTTGCTAGAAGACATGAGGCAACCTGTGGTCCTGTAGAGAAGTCTACCATATACAAATCACCTCTTCGAAAACCTTCGAAGACTTTGGTTTTGTCAGAGGCCATCAATGCCACACATCGAAATTTTCCGAAAATGACAAGCATATCTAAGTCACGTAGCATTGAGATAGACGTTAAGTTGTAACCAAGGGATTCAACAAGCATGACATTTTCCATGGTCAGTCCCTTGAGATAGTAACTCTACCTAGTCCCAATACTTTGCTGCTGCTACTGTCAGCAAAGACAATGTGGTCTTTTGTTTGATGTCGAAGAGTTTGCTCCATCAATAGGCCTCGAGCACCAGTCATGTGACTGGTGCAACCACTGTCCACGATCCATTCAGTGGCATTGGATTTGTCTTCCTACATTGAGAATTAGTATGGTTCACCAAGGCATGCAATAGTAACATGCATTGATGATGATATAGCAGTGCATATTGATAGAAGACATTGGATGATATGAACGATAACATTCACATTAATTGTCTTGCGTCCAAACAAGATAGTTTTCAAGTCTCCAGAGATAATATTTGTGATAGGCTTCTTCCTATCTAGAGACCCGATGCTGCATGAAGATATTAGTTCTTCTTAACCACCCACATGCGAAGGGGTGCCTTAGAAGGAATCAGACATAAGGCAACATCAGAGAATTGGAGCAATGATGCCCTAATAGCACGTTTCACATGAGGGTTAGTGATACGGGGTAAACCAGAGGGTGGCCCGATCTTCATGGATTGGAGGTGGATTCAGGGAAGAACACGAAGAATACGAGGGGAAAACATGGAGAAATCAAAGGGGAAAACACTCTATTGGACAAGATCCACACCAAGTACTCCTCCAATCACAAGCTATACGTGAGGTGCATCAAGATCCAAGAACAACAATGTAAATAAATCGATGAGGACATCCCTTCTAATGTTACACCCACTACACCGACAGCTATACATACAGGACCAATTACTAGAGCTCGCGCACGTCAATTGAATTAGCAGTTACTTCCCTATCTTGGAAATCCTTCTAATGTTCATGAACATATGATGCTGCCTCAGTTAGATACTTTTGTTTTACTTATTAATGAAGGACCTAGCATGGACAAGAAGGATGACCATTGGAGCGGGATCAAGCATGGAGAACAAGGTGCGCACACGAGAAAGAACAATGGAGCTTCCAGTGATGATTTTCGCACTTTGAAGCCACCGTAATGGGAGCGAGATGCCTTGGACGAAATATGTATGATGCCACTTTATAAAATTCGTCCATAGGCTAATATAGGTGCTGCGCCACCTTATTTTTGGGCCAGGCCCATGTAATTTCGAAATACCATATTATAGGCTTTTTTTTTAGAGTCCGTATGTATGGGGAAACTGAGTTAGGGTCGGTTTTGGACCGCTCCTCCAAGGGGCACGTAATCCCCCTCTATTCCCCCATATATACTGCCCTTAGGGCGTCGTTTTAGGTTTGGGTTTTGTTTGGATTACAAGTTCGCCATAGCTGCAACTTCGTGTTCTTCGTTTGTGTTCCACGACCAGACAAAGGCGTCACAGAACCCCACTTCCATCAATAAAGCTTTCCTCTTATATTCGCAATATCCAGATTGCAATCTTAGTTTCTTGATTGTTCTTCATTTGCGTGCAGGAAACAGACCCTCGTGGTCAGGTTCATCATGCTCCAGTGTGGTCAATAAGCTCTCGGAATTGGTTTAGCGATTGCTAAGGCGCGACGTCATCACACGTTCGTAGTCGGATCGTCAAAGTCTACTCCACCAAAAACGATAGCCACCATCTCGTCGAAAGATAGGGACAACATCGCCTCTATCATGTGGTATCAGATTTACACGTTGCTCGATGAGATTTTACCAGTTTTTTGTAGTTAGATCGCATATGTTCTTCATACCTTAAGTCCACAAAACAGCCAAAAAAAGTGAGGGTTAGATCTTCATATCTGAAGCAATCCGAGCCTTTGCAATTTTCTATTTGGTGTTTGCTTTGTTGATTTTGCGGTTACATCGTCGTGTTAGGTTGCTGGTCTTAGTGTCTAGTCCTTTAGAGTTTCAAATTCTGTTCACAGGTTGTCACGCCGCCACCGCATCATCTTCAAAGCTGCCATATAGCACCACCATCATCACCGCTGCCATACATCCCCACCCACCATCATCATCTAGACTACCATATATCACCACCCACCCATCATCATCTCCACTACAATATATCACTACCCAATATCCGCCTCTAATATGAATTTGGTAGTTATTAGGTTTGTTTTGAGATCCTTTTGATTTTGGATTCGCGTCTTCCTACCTGAGTAGGTCTCAAAAAAGGAGTCTGACATGCTTTGCAGAGCACGTTTTGGCCCAAAATTTTCTCGGCTGAAAATATTTTTTCCCTATCTTGATTTTAGGTTCTCTGGAGCGTTTTGAGACACTTGCCATCATAGTGATTTTTGTCAAAACATTTGGTCGTCGCAGCCCCCGAATCGCTCCAAAAAACATTTAGTCACAAAAAATCCGTGCCTATCTTGCTTATATGACTTGGGAAGAGTTTTGAAACACTCGCCATTGCAATGATTTTCTGAGCAAAAAAAGTGCAAAAAAAGAGGCGTCGAACAAAAAAACAAAAAAAATAGATTATGCTCTTCCCTTGATACGTGTAGCGTCGTGATTTTGTTGTTGTTTTAGGCTCGCATCTCTAGCACTGTCTAGCTTAGGACCAGCATAGTACCGTTGTTGAGCATTTATTCAACCTTGCATCTTTGAATTGATTATTGCTGATCCTTTTTCCTACCATATTATAAGCCATCCCAGCTCCACATACATCTACGTCGTGTGTTTGACACCACCTGGCAATCTCTCTATCCAAGCTTTGAGAGTTTTGACTACAAAGGTTGCCGATCACCGCCTACTG